>JAUCEA010000004.1:0-1200000 GCA_033557915.1 Phytophthora tentaculata
CCTAAACCCTAAACCCTAAACCCTAAACCCTAAACCCTAAACCCTAAACCCTAAACCCTAAACCCTAAACCCTAAACCCTAAACCCTAAACCCTAAACCCTAAACCCTAAACCCTAAACCCTAAACCCTAAACCCTAAACCCTAAACCCTAAACCCTAAACCCTAAACCCTAAACCCTAAACCCTAAACCCTAAACCCTAAACCCTAAACCCTAAACCCTAAACCCTAAACCCTAAACCCTAAACCCTAAACCCTAAACCCTAAACCCTAAACCCTAAACCCTAAACCCTAAACCCTAAACCCTAAACCCTAAACCCTAAACCCTAAACCCTAAACCCTAAACCCTAAACCCTAAACCCTAAACCCTAAACCCTAAACCCTAAACCCTAAACCCTAAACCCTAAACCCTAAACCCTAAACCCTAAACCCTAAACCCTAAACCCTAAACCCTAAACCCTAAACCCTAAACCCTAAACCCTAAACCCTAAACCCTAAACCCTAAACCCTAAACACTAAACACTAAACACTAAACACTAAACACTAAACACTAAACACTAAACACTAAACACTAAACACTAAACACTAAACACTAAACACTAAACACTAAACACTAAACACTAAACACTAAACACTAAACACTAAACACTAAACACTAAACACTAAACACTAAACACTAAACACTAAACACTAAACACTAAACACTAAACACTAAACACTAAACACTAAACCCTAAACCCTAAAATGCGTCTGCTTTTTCGTGACGTACATCTTGATGCAGTCCTCGCTCTCCGAATTGGCACGCAGGCAGAGCCCCTTCATGCATCCGCTGGCTTCATCCACGATCAGCAGCAGATACTTGCTGCCACCCAGTGACTCTTCTTCCGTGGGGCCGCACACGTCGAAGTGGAGCAGCTCGAACGTGTCGTAGTGACGCTTGTCACGGTTGCTTGGGAACGTATTGAGGGTTGCTGGTCTTGGGTACTGTGTACCAGTTGTACCCATTAACCGGTTAACCCGAACCGGTCCAAGCCGAACCCACGTTGATTATGGTGATTACGGTAAGTTGTTTACGCCACCGATGATTAGACGAGTAGGATGATTGGATGAACACCGGTGAGTGATGGTTGATTAGATGCACTAGGTGATAGGACGCAGCGTCGCGTGTCTATAACAGTAGGATGTAAGCTCCAACAATTCAATCACTTTCGAATCTTCATTCTACCTCTCAAGTGCCTTCGCTCCGGTCCCGCCGTCTGCGACGTCCCTCCCTCCGCTTCGTCCAAGCTTCGTGTCCAAGATCCATACCTTCCATCAAATATGTTGTAAATCGTTTGTATAGAACATGTAAGCATGCCGTAGCGAGTATGTCTAACCTTTCGGTTAATAGGTTTACCTTAGCAAATATTGAATATCCAAGGCTGGAGACGCTAGCGGTGGGCATCCCCGCTCTCTCTAAATGGGGGCCTGCTGAAGTGACCTTGGACCGTCCACATGTTGCCGATCACCATTTGGTCGTGGGTAAGCCTGAGGTGCGAATACTGGTAGCTGGTTTACCTGGTCTTGCCCTGATGGCAATAGCGGCGTTATCTCAACTCTTGGTGATCTGGCCGCGACAGCGGTGTAGAAGGCGTGACTTTGCAATTCTAATGGGGCTGGCGTTGGGTCATTATCGAATGGTCGGTAATGATGTGTGTTCGTTACTTCACTCCACATAGGTATATTTACTTCCTCGTCGCTCCACTCCAATGTATCGATGTACTCATGTAGCATCCGACCGTTTTGGGTTTCCAGATCCAAAGCCTCCATCGCTGGCGGAGCAAGCTGAGCCGCATTCCGTCCCAAACACAACTGAGCTCTCACAACGCTTGGAATCCCAACAAGCTGACTACTTGCAGTAGTTTGAGAGCGCCTTGCATGTCGAATCCGACGGTCTCTAAACTTCAAATGGCTGCCGTTTACACCAGGCATACTAAGACCGTAAGATGCACGTCCACAAATGATGTGCACGCATGATAAGAACTTCTTGTAGTAAGAACTGCCACACTCAAAAGAGTCTAGACGAACAACCCAGCCGTGGACGGCATTCCGATGTGATGAGCTGTCCGAACGCTCCATTTCACCACCGACCGATCGAAGTTTGCTGCTGCGATTTTTTTTTCGTCCGACAAGCACTCAGGAGAGATCGGAACGGTTAGGTTGTATGTATTCACTGCTCAATTCTCGGACGAGATTGCAGCGCTTTGCTCGTCTAGTACGTCACGCATGTTATCGCCCAAATACAGGACCTTACCACCGAGCGTTCCGCAGTCGCAAATACAGCAAGCCGATTCGTTGATACTAGCGCTCTAGCGAGTCGTTTTGCCTCTTTTGGTGGTGATACCCGCGACGTGAGGGTGGGGCATGGCGCACATATCGAGTAGTCTTCAGCAATAGTGAGAAGCTTCAGAATCAAGCGTCGAGTATCAACCGCTTTCCGCTGGGTATATCGCTTTATGCTCGCATTGAACACTTCGCATGGGTTATTTGTAGTGCGTAACCGCCAGGGGAATGGTAAATTTGCCACCTCCAAAATGGACTAATCATTTACTGCTCGTAGAAGTATGCTGTGAAGGTTTCTAACCTCGCATCCTCTAACCACTCCTTCGAAATTCGGTTCCATTCAGACGCAAGCTGCTCCCAGCTGAGAGTGTAATGCAAATCTAGAATCCAACGATATACATCAGCGCGGGTTGCCTCAGGCAAATGTCGAATGCGCTTGCGAACATTATACAGCACGTGAAAAAAAAACACATGAGAAATGTGCTGTTCTCAAAGTCAAATATTTCAGAAAGCCCATTTAGCTGTGCGCTATCGGCATCGCCCATGACAGCATCAATTTGCAGACGTGAGTCCATTCGCTCGTAAACCAACTCGCATAAAGTTTTCAACTGCTTGGTAGTATTCACTGTGGGTCCTCTGGCTCACAATAAATTGGCTTGTCAGGTGGTAAATTCTCCGTCTGTCAGTAAATCCACAAGTTACTACAGGGTAATCAAGATCGCTAAGCTTGAATGTAGCGTCGATATAAAAAATCACAAAAGGATTCGCGTTGCTGTTAAGTAAGCAGACTGTGCACGAGCTTCGTAGTGGCAATTCTAAGAATCAACAGCCCAGAGTCCTCTCCATTCCCAACAAACGGAAATCCTTCTTCATCATCCTTGTTGCCAAACACGAACGCTACTTTAGGATCTAAGTCCACTTTAAAAGCTTTCGAAATCACCCACTCCCGCGTTCGAAGAATGGAGTTCTTTGACCCATGGAGCCAGCGGTTGTAGCGGACGCTACGCTGGACTTGTGCGCACGTTGGATATCCGAGAACAAAAGTCAGGATATCAGGAGCTCGTATCATGTTACTCCATTTTAGTCGTGGAGGCACTGTATTTTCGCCCATGCGTTGTATGTATGTTCGCATATCCGGTGTGACCTTGGGTCGGGGGGCAACGGCACATGCCATTTCACCACGTAAATGAGTTGTTGTGCAGAATTACCCAACACGAATAGGCCTTACAGGAATGCACCTTCCACTGAACAACACACTTTCTCGGAAACACAACTTCTTGGCAGGTAGGACTTTTGCACGGGAGGCGGCGTCCCACCATGTCATGGCTGCCTGGGCAAATAGTACACGTACTTGTCCTCACTGAGGTAGCTTTAGAGCAGCAAAAATTCTCCCATCGGTACTTGAGAAAGTCAGCTTCGGTTTGAATTTCGATTTGCTTCCTCCAGCCTAGCTTGGGTGGTATTATGCAAGAAGCCAAATATCAGTGTACAGCACAGCTACGAGAATGAAAGTTCAAAATTAGTGGACACGATTATTTTGGTGTGGTTAACATAATAGCTTAACATTGACATATGTATGTCAGATTAATGTGAACGCTGTCAGATTAACGTGAACAACTGTCAGATTAATGTGAAGACGACAGGCTTTATGTGGATAGTGCAGGGTTGATGCGGAACTTTTATGTGTGGTTGCTAGTCACCAGAAAAATGTTTGTAAGTGGTCAAACCGAGCCCTTTGTGTTTGCTTGTGTCAATTTGGTTTTACCATTGTCACAAAAGTGTTTGCTGTTGGCCAAAAACATGTATGCTAGTGTACCGGACTCGTAGATATTCTGGCTGTATACGTATTGGGACCAAATAGTTCCTCGCTCCAGCCCGCATGCATTCTTGTCGTCTATATACTGATGTTCTGGCACGCGCCAGTTCGAGGGTCCAGATGATGCCCATCAAGCCCACCAAGGATGACCCCCTCCCCTTCTCGATGTGCCGAAGTCTTCGATCACCTTCAACCCGAAGATGATCCCCGCTGGATGTGCATGACAAGGATGTTTCCGATGACCCACTCTCGGCGATGGGTGGTGAGATCTCATACCTGATAGCGTTGCTGCTGGAAGGCTACACGTAGTTCTTGTTAAGCTAGTGGCTGAAGGGGCTGTTGGGCAAGGAAGCCCCACCAGAAGCCCAAGGCATTGGCAGGGTCGTAGCTTTCATAAATTTTAATTTCAATCACTTTGCAATTTACTTTGCATCGCTCTCCCCCGGTAGCGCATACCGGAGTCCAGAACAATCGATTTGTCTTAAAAGCCCGAAAGCACTCTTAGCTGTTCGGAACGAAAACATGACAATTTGTCCATCTCCAAATTTGGACATTGCACAAAATTTGTGCATTTAATGCTCCAGCGGTGGAAGGCGTACAGTATAATATACTGTATATTATGACTATATATTATGACTTAATGGAGTGGTGGTGCAGCTATGGATTGCTGAAATCTCTCAAAATTTAAGCTGGAAATAGATACTAGGAGATTGGTGACTTGCAATCCTATGCTTGCTGAGAGCTGTTCAACACCGAGCAAAAACGTTTTTGCAATTAATAAATATAAAACCAAATTGCCTTTCAAGATATTTAATATTGAAAGCAATTCAGTCTTATCGTACTGGAAATATTGAAGGATGAAGGATGCCAACGGATTAACAAAACCTTTTCACGATCCATCTTTAAAAGGGTTGTCGCAAAATATCTTGTTGATTGGGGGGGGAGTTTACACATTTGCATTGGTACTCAGCAACCGCTGCGGTGAGCAGATGACGATCGTTGCCCGGTCATATCAAGCGTTGTTGATATGGCTATGCAAGGTTGATTTTTGTGTAAACCCAACTAATGTACTTAAGTACTGAAGGATTGTGCTTAATCTATAACATTAACGGTTGTTAGTTCCTTTCCATCCGTGACACGAAACGGTAAATTTTTTGAGCATTCTTATTGGCTGCCGAGCGGAGCGAAGGCGGCTCCGATTGGCTAAAAAATAATTTAGCCGTTGATTGTAGTGAAGCGGCCCAAACCAGCACCTGGTGCAACCTTGCGGGTCCGAAGGGCCCGCCCCAGCCACAACTTACCTTACCGGCCTACCATGCGAGTAGCGTAGCAAGCCCGTGGCGAGCGGATCAAAGGCGTAGCACGGTAAGTAACATGTATGCACCTCCGCCGCGAAGCGGCGGCGCTCGGCTATTTATTGCAAAAGTTGGCCCACACATGTTCATTTTCCGAAATTTTGCGCATCTAATAGATTATTAAAGATACTTTCCACGGTGAATGCTAATGCCCCGCTTAGTGTGACACGACACTGATGCTGATGATCCGCTTGCTGAACTGGAAACTGCACTAGCGTACTGAATTTGCTTACCGTGCATAGGCCCTTTACTCGCATTGCTGCCAATTCACTATTAATACATAGGTACAGTATAGGATACTCACTAACATGCTAGCCGAGTTTACTAGACACAAACTAACAGTTAGGGCAAAACTATACATGTGACTATCATTTTTGTATCGTAAAGTAGAGGGCATGTATAACGCTGAGAATACTTTTGAAACTTTTCATCGCCACTCGATACCTGCAAATATTTTATGTGGCCGGAAGATCATTTCTATTTTTTATGATTTCACCTCAGTTCTTTCCAGCCTAGAAATCAATAAAGGATAGCATAACGCTTTACATGCTTTAACAGGCGCTGCCGTTAAGCATGTACCTAAAAGTAGTTTACGTGCAGCCACATAATTGACTCCGTGAACGAGCGTCCACCGCCGTTCCAACCGATATCATTTGACAGCCTGTAGCTTCACAAGCACAACGAAGGCGCTAATAGCTCCGTACGAGCTCACATAAAGAGAAAAGACGGTGCGAATATTGTTGTTTTAGGCGCCCCTTGGCCGTAAATTACAGGATCTTTTTATTTAATAGAAGTTATTTTATCCCTTTCATGTATAAATGGTGTAGAGTGCAATACTCGCGCTGAAGAAGTGTTGTATAGTACTGTACGCTTATCGTCCAACGTTAGCTATCAGTCGTATAACTACTTCGTAGTGTTTAGCAATGTATAGATTCCTAGATGGCTTGGCAAAATATCTACTGCAGGGAATCGGGAGATAAAACTCTACCCAGTGATCGTTCTTAGAGGCTGACGAGCATTCGCATTTGCTGTGTGCCTTATCATCTCGGCCAAACTATAACACAATCCGGGGCTCCACCAGCTCTCCATTTCGTGGTTTATTGACCGCGTTGTTTGTTGGTAGGAATTTTCCGAGGTAAAATACCCTTGGTAAATTTCAAAGGATTTACATTTTTCAGCGCGACTCTTTGCACTCAGAAAATCTTTCAAATAAAAACATTTAGCGCCGAGTATGGGAAGCGGGTTGTAGCGCCGCAGCTGAGTAGCTTCGCCGTCCTCCGCGCTGTAGCTTGGTATTTACCTTTACTAGGCCTACACGAATGCCCGCTCTAAGTTTCGCTTCATTTCGTTACGGAGATGCAAAAGCGAATTTATTCATCGCACGGATTCGTGTACATGCGAAACGGCAGTGCCTGTTAATCAGCCGCAAAAAATACCAAGAAGGTAACGCTACAAGCTCGTGTTACTTTCCTTGTGCAATCCATCCGTAGACTCAAAGTGCCCCTGACATGTTAGCTAAAGCTTTTAGGCACTAACTAACAGTCAGCTAACATGTATAGCTACTAACATATCAGGTGGTGGGCGTGGTGGGCCCATCGCAGTGGCCACTAAGGCCGCGCTTTGCTGGCGCGGGGTGGCTGTGGCCCTGGCGCAAGTGGGCGGTGCCAGAACGTCTGACTGTACGGGCCAGAGGCGCACGCGATGCACCGGCGGGCGCCCGCTCGAGCGTCGCCCAGTGCGAACGCATCCCACGCTAAGAGCTGTTTCCAGCAGGCGCACCGACGTATGTGCATCTCGAGGCCGTTTCGATCGAACGGGGGATGTATGTCCGCCCGCCACGTCGGGCATATTGTAGGTAAACGTTCCATTGGAGATGTTATTATTAATAATATTAACGTTTGTATTAAATCAGGGATTCATTTTATAAGTGTTAAAGTGACTAACTTTGTCAATCCGGTCATTTTTTTTTAAATTGAACCAAAGGTTCAGTTTTGTTTTAGCAATAAATACTAATTGACAAATAATGCCAAAATCCGGTCCAAAATCTCTTGACAACGTCTAGGACCCCTAAATCACCGTGTGAACTTTGGCATAGCCTATTAGTACAAGCTAATATGCATACACGCAGCGTACCTTGCGTAACGTGGCGCTCCGCGGCCTCCGGTTTGAAAATGGGGCAAAATGAAATTTGAACGGCGCATTTAAGTACGATATGTAGACCACATACAATGCGTACACCACGTAATTCTATTTTAGCCAATTGGGACCGCCTTTGATGCGCTCAGCAGTCATGTATTTGCGTTACAATTATTATTCCTAGCCCGTTTCGCACTACGTACGGGCAGACACGCAGCACTCTGGTTGAGATGTAAGACTAGCCGGCCGCCGCCGCTTCGCGGCTGATGTGGCATTGGTTTGATGGAGAGCCTGTGCTCATAGATCGAAGTATTTCGTGTGCCGCGTCCTTTCGGTGCTGACTAATCTTCGAGGTTTCGTGTACGTTCGTGGATTCTCGTACGTCGTGATTTGCATGTACTTAAGTTAATCACCATTCCGCAATCGCGTGGTTTCGTACTCTTCCGTATCTCCACGGTACTGCATCGGCTCCATGCTCCTCGGGGTCCTTTTCTGGCTCCATCGCCCCCCGTGCCGGCGGTGTTCAGCGGTTATCTGATCTCCGTTAGTTTCATGATCTTCCGTAGTACAGTTCGCTTTCTGGTTGCATACTATCCCGATTTTCCATTCTTTTCCTTGGGTTCCGTGGTCTATTGGTGCGCTTACGTCGTCCGTGCCATCGTGTTGTACCGTGCCATCGTGCTCCGTGGTTCGATGAGTTTTCCCCGAGCTTTCTCGTGGTAACATGTACTCCTGTTGCAGCGGGGATTCCGTCGCTTTAGCACCAGAGGGAGAGGTTCGACTCAAAGAGTCCGTAATACAAAGTTCCTTATCCGAGGAACTTTAACACAGCCCTAAAACCAGGGCGCAGAGTTATTAACTCGAAATAACTCTTTTGCTTCCAAAACCGAAGTGGTTTTTTCATTTATCTTTTTTGCGGCCAAGCCGCTATCTATGTTTAACTATCTATCATAGTTAAACCTAATCAAATGCATAATGTGTGGCCCTCAGCCTATGTACTGAGGCCATAATTAATTCTACACATCATGTACTGAGAGTCTGTTAGCTCTCTGGGTACTCCGTACCCATGTGTGCACCGCACCGTGTAACCCCGTTATACTCTCCCCCATTAAGATGAGAACTTACGGGTTCTCGAAACTACCTCAGCGATGCCACGTCTTGTCAAGACGTCGGAGGTCACTGCACCTCGACCCTTCGTTCTCCAGCTCCCCGAGGTTACGAACACCTTTGCATCTCTGATGTCCAACACATCACCTGCAGCCCACGGCCCAAGACTATCAGCGCGTCGCTCCTCAAGGTCTCTCGAGGTCTCAGACCATCACGCGCACCCTGCGTCTGCTCCAGGAGCTGCCACAGATTCTTCCGTGGCCGGGTACACCGCGCCGACACGGCACACGCTCAAAGATCCGTCAGCTTGATGAGCACGAGGCTCTTGACTCGTTCAAGTCGCGGGTATTACCCAAATGGCTCAGTTGTCGAGCACTCGCTTCACAAGCAGCCCTCTCATACCATGAGCTATATCTATGCCTGGACAAGCTTACGGGCATTGCCCTCGTAGCTCAATGGTAGAGCGTTGGCTTTGAAAGCCAAAGGTCGGTGGTTCGATCCCGCTCCGGGACACACCACCGTCGCTGTTACAGCGCAATTCCAAACTTGTAGAATGCTCCTCGAGCACGTTCTCCGAAACCAATACGCGTCCATCAGACGCTTGTGTGTGGACCTCGTCCAACACAACACGAAGCGCCTGATTCCTTCGGGAACACGTCCCAAACACCACGATACACCCTTGCCTCCTGCTCCTGCTGTGAGCAACCGATGTTCATACTTGAGCTGGCTGCTCCAGCCACTGGTCAGAGCCTGAGCTCCGCTACCGACTTGTAGACACCCCGCACTACTGGCGGGGAGCGCTTTGCGGTTGGCGACGCAGCCGCGAGCCCGGGTGGCGCATTGGCAGTGGGTGTGCCAGGTCATAGGCGTCAACGACGTCGGGGCAGTCCTCACGGAGGGGTACCTCGAACTACCATGAGTTCTGTGAATGTGGATATCCTCTCCACTTCACCAAGTACTGGGTACGACCTCGGCGACGGCGCCGCACCACTAGGCGTTCCACATGATAGTGAGGCTCACCGTTCTCATCGAGCAGAGCTGGAGGAGGCCTTACCGCAGCCGGACTTTCGCGCTGCGAACCAGCACTCGTCGAAACGGCGTCTGCGACCACACGACGCCTGCGTCCTTGACGTGAACATCCACGTTCACCGCCAAGCGACTGATCTCGAGTAGATGTTCCACCTTGTGAACTGGTTGCAATAACCTCACTTGGCTCACAACCAGGTCTCAAACCTTGAGCCTAAAGACGTTCAGCTTCATCAAGCGATTCTAGAACAGGTCTCAAACCTGGGGCGTCACGTCGCTCAGCTGCATCTTCAGCTTGACTTGCTCCTGTATCCCGAGCATCTCGCTCCGAAAACTGCGGCTCCGCCACGCGCTGGTGGTCAGCTTCCCGTGGTTCCACCGCTTCTTGTCGCCCAGCCTCCCGTGGTGTCGCCACCTGCTACCTCACAACCGCACGTGGACTAACCGCTCTCTGCCGATTCGGCGACAGTGACTCGGTGCTCACACGAGCAGGATCCTGGTATGGCTTGAGCAAACCAACGTACAACACCGGGTGGGTGCGCATCTTCTTGGGAAGGTTTAGCGTGTACACTACCAGAACCACCTCGTACCAGTTTGAACACGTAAGACTTTTGGATCTGCAGTGGTTACTGATAATTAGATGCTGTTGTTTCCTTACTATATGTGCATTATAGTCGGAGAAAAGGATGATATGGTGGCTGTAGTTGAGAGGAGCGATCATTTCTATTTTTGCTGCATTTGTCTTGTGTAGTTGACGCCGGTGTATTTTTATGTGTTGTTGTGATGCTAGTTGTGGCACTCTGGTCACCACATACAAGTGAGAAGGATAATTTTTACGCGTCTGGTGGGAAACCAGCGGTGACTAACAGGACGGGCAGTTAGTATCAATTTTGTTCTGTCCACCCAGGCATAGGCAAGCGTGCCGATCGCTCGCCTCTTCGGCATTGCATTGACTTCGTGCGCCAACGGAAAGTAAGTATTACGCTGAAAAATGCTTGTATTTTGTGGTCATATCATCTAGAATGTGTTGCGGACACTGTGGCGGCAAGCAGCATCAATCGAACGTGGAACTGTTCATTCTTACTAACGTTGGATATGCACTACCTAGTAAAATACTACATGTAGAAACCGAAGCTGCAAACTGAAGAGGACGTATGGCATATTGTCTTATGTGGTGTATGCGCGTAGGTGTGTTGCAGAATAATAGTGGTAGAACTCTTGGGCTCCACAAAATCAAGATTCATCCCTGAAGAGTACCGGTACTCATCTAGATTGGCTTATGCTGTGTTCTCGAGAAATTATTGCTTTGTTCAACTATAGAAACAACGACCTCCATAATTTTTTGAAGCTGGGCCGCCATACTGTATTACATGTACAACGCACCGTTTTTGGAACTGTGCCGCCATACTGTATTACATGTACAACGCACAAAGCAGCAGTATATGAACTGGTGCACGGATTTTTATTGAGCTTAAAACTAAGTAAACGTAATTGCGCTTGCTGGTTCGATCTCGGCACTACCAGCCCAACTTCTCTCGTTGGAAGTGTCGATTCTTAAGTGGGCGAGAGAAGTATTGAGCAGCTGTACTCTCTAGATCCAACCCCATGAAAGTGGATGACTGGGAGGTTGGTGAATAGAATCCGGGAGTGTCTAAGGAGTGCCCGTTGCAGAGCGCCCGTGCAAACAAAATAGGCAGTACCGCTGGCATAGTTAGTACTATTTCTGAGTCCGGCTGAGCCCGGTCTGATTATTGTGCTTCGGTGTCAGATTATTGCGCATCGGTGTCAGATTATTATGAACAACAAAGTACTACTATTAATACTTAACTATGTGAAATGTACTGTTCACAACAGGATTTGAGTAGATATTTTATTACAAAGCTTAAGCATCTAAATCTCCCAGACCGGCGTAACCCCATGGGCGTGGAGGCAAGTAGGCCTCCTCAAAAGAATTGTGCTCCTCGTCGCAGACCATCACCTGATGTATTGAGGGCAAAGTGGGCGGTGTGAAGCCATCTGAAGGGGGCCTTTGATCTAGCAACTCGAACAGTGATGGCTCGCGTCTCGTGCTACTGGCACCATGACCGACTTTGTGGTGACGTGACTGGCTAAGCTGACGTCGCTTCTGGTGCAGCGTAATCGGCTCTAAGATTCTGCTTAGATCTTCGCTGGGTTGTTGGGGAATCCACCAATGCTTATCGAAGTGCTCGGGCAAAAGCTTCAACCGGTGGCTTGTCTCGAAAGACTCGATAATTGTCATCAAATCGTGAAGACAAGGGCGGCCATGTGTGCGCCTAAACATACCGTCACAACTGCTCCTCTCAATCCCGCTAAGGACGATCTTCCTAGCCTTCACCCATAGTTTGCGTGTCTTCGTTAGCCCACACTGTAATAATTCTCACAACCACTGAGAATCGATCATCCTGCAACAGGTGAGGGATATCAACTGCGTTTTTAGCCACCAAAAATCGATTCCGTTTCGCAGCAACTATCCACCAGGGAAGTAACCGTTGAAATACAGTTAATTAATCCCACGGGAATTATTCAGCCACTTTTTCATCTTAGCATGAGTACCCTCGACGGCAGATGTGTCATGACACACAAAATGTAAATGAAAATGTGAAGACTGGCTGGTCCAGAATTTTAGTTTTGTAAGGCCACCACGTTCTTGTAAAGTAAGCACTCACTTCACCACTAGTTTACTGCAAATCAGAATTGTGGACGTTGAAGTCAAGCTCCGCTTCGGAATTTACCGCCTGGAAGAACTTAGCCGCTAAAACGTCTGTCTGCAGCGTGTTCACCCATTTATTTGCCTCCTTCACACGGATTTTGCGATAACTGTTTGCCAATTTTTTCCCGTGCTTGGGCCACGACGTTACGGTTGATGTGCCAGCGGCAAAGTAGCTTAGACGCCAGCGGGAACACAACTTCAGTAGCATTTGTACACGCCAAATCTCGGTCGGTAAGAATTGTACGCGGTATGGGTATCGAGTTCTCTACCATAAGGATCTTGATCTTCGAGAGCGCCCAAGTATAGTCAGGTTCAGCTTCACCACACTTGAGTAAATTGGAAGAATCGTATTCATTCCAGTGACGATGATTGCATTTAACAGAGGCATCCAGTACTTATTGGTTTTGTAGGCGCAGTCTAGCACTAAACATCCATAAAATTTCTTGCTTGTTCCAGTGTGTCGGCGTGTGCCCACAGTAGTTATCGAAGGCGGCGTGAAACTGTGTCGACCTCGTAAAAGTACCGAAATTGGTAGCGTTCTAGAAGAGAGAATAATGCCTCAATACTTGTCTTCAACGAAAGTTGCTGACTACGAATGACACTTTTAACATGGGAAATGTCTTTCGGGACCGCCAAGTAATTCTCATTCGTAAGCAACATTGTAGCAAAAATCTTGGATGTTGAAACGCCATCCTTCGTTCGGACGGCCACAAAATCTTCCGACGAAATGTGGGAGATAGAGGTGTTTTTAGCAGCGCGCTGACGACGAGCAGCGTGAATTCGAACGTCAGTAGACGGTGGATGGTTGTGCGAATGGCTCCCATCTCTAGTGTAAAGAATCTTCCGAAGTCCCGTAGGATTCGATGCTGATAGCGCTACTATCTTAATGCACATGGGACATCCCATTTTCTTGGAGCCACGGAGCACACGCTGGAGGGTTTCATCTGTTAGCTGACTTATATTCTTGGGCTTGCCGCTGCGATCACATTCGAAGAGACGAGAGATTATTTCCCCTGCGTCGTTTCTCTCTACGCGATTTCTTGAGACGTTGAAATTATGCGCACAAGTCCAGGAGTGAATTGCTGCTTCTGCTTCTAGTTCAGAAGGGTATTTTTTAATTATAACGGCGGGGGGCTTCGATGAAGTACTTCATCTTAGCATGAATGGTCGAAAACTCGAATGGAGAGAGCGCACACAACTGGCTCCAATAGATGCACAATCACCTGATCGGGCTCACAATAGTCTGACACCGATGCACAGCAATCTGACCAGGCTCGCAATAATCTGACACCGACGAACAATAATCTGACACCGACGCACAACAATCTGACCGGGCTCAGCCGGACTCAGAATTAGTACTATCTATGTCAGCGGTACCGCTTATTTTCTTTGCACGGACGCTCCGCAACGGGCGCTCCTTAGATACTCCCCTAGAATCTCTGCGAAGCTGTAGATATTGTGTTAAAGCCACCAGCACAATGCAAATCGACAACAGCAAACACTACAAATCGACCAGCAGCAAACACTTTTCGGTCATAGCCGCTGCATCCGATTCTGGGAATTCTGGGAATAGGTAGTGCATATTTTACGATGTCACAAAAAAAAACACGCCAGTGGTGTGACGCAACATGTAGATACATGACTAGTAGATTCACAGACAACACTAGAAGCCACCGGAAATGGGCGATGGTATCACGTCAGCACACTCTGGCCAAATGATGTTTTGCATGGTACTTTACACGATTTAAAGCTCGAAGCTCTGCAAGTTCCAAGACTTCGCCGTTTATCATTGGCTTTTATGAGCTGTAGTGTTGCTGCTACAGTATTTTCTAAGCCAGATCTGCCAGGAATCAATGAACTTTTAGTCACAGCTCCGGACAGAGCCACCTTAAGCCAATGCTGTTTGGTACAGATATTTCAATAAACTATAGCTAGAGGCTCACAGAGTTTTAATCGCACAGCCCAAAAATTGAGTCACTTTCAATCTGCTGTTATTGTTGTGTGATGCCAAGATACGATCTGATTGCCATCATAACTTTTTTTAATTTTTCAATATGCACCTACCGTGAAGGCCTTTTAAAAACTATCGATAGCGCAAGTACTTAAGCATATCCCGAGTTACTTTTCCTGGTGGCATTGAGCCGCACACCATCTTAGACGCTACAAAAAAACGAAGAGACCGCAATTATACGAGTCTTTCTGGATCCCTAAACCTGACTCATACGGCTGGACACGGTACCGCTTCGACTTTGGGTGGAGTGGAAGTAGGGGCGGAATGGCTATGGCCACCGTTTTCGCGCTTTCCATGAAGCTCGAAGACGCTGGTTCTTGGCTGCAAGATTAAGAATCTCCATCAGCAAAAAAGAGAGTAAAAACAATAGTAAGCAAAAAGAAAAAAAACAATTAAGCCCAGGAACTTACCTCGGTCGACGACAGTATGGACAATTCTTGAAGCTTTTCCTCTAGACTGGGATCTTTAGACACACGATACGCTGAATCGACCGCTAGAAAAATCGACCTGGTCAATAAATTCGAGCGCCTCCGTCACTTGTTTGAAGTTATCCATCGCCGCATGCCACCGCTTCATGATAGCCAAAGTTCTCGTAGCGACGATCCCATAGCCCGTAATCTCCAAAGCAACTTGATTCTCAGCGTTTCCCCCCCTACTTTGTAGTGCGGAGACCTTTGCAGCGCATCTATTCATAACCGCCTTTGGAAGGATGCGGCTAAGCTGGGATGGAGTAGCTGGGGTCAACGCACTCAGTAGACGTGCGACAATCTTCGGAGTATGTGCGAAATAAAATATCCCGAAATTCTCGAAATTTGTTATCGCACCATACGTCGGGGATTTCGAGAGCGATATCTCCAATGCGTGTAAAGTCAATTCTGAGCGCTCGTTTGAAATATCACCGTCGTCACCATTGCTGACAATATCCTCCAGCATTACGTCTTCCTGCAAATTCGCTTGGATATTGATTTCCATGCCCCTTTTCTCTGACATATCTGGTCCCATTTCCGACACCTCCACGGATACCATACCTCCCGTCACCATCTCCTCAACGTCACATCCCTCGGCCTCGGTACCCACATCTGACAGGAGAGCACCCTCCATCGGCTCTGCGCTAGGCTCCGCATCCAGTGCGACTGCGCCGGCATTTTGGAAGTGTTGCCCACCAGCACTTCCATCTGTTTCTGCGTTAGGGCCAAATCGCACCATAAACCGTCGCACGCGGGACCGCCCGGTACTGTCAGGTAGGATAAGAATTCGGGTTTTGTCTTGCAATGTGACATAATATCAGAGGACGATATTTTGCCATCCTCTCGCAAACACGTGTCGTGTACTCGAGTAAGGACTCCTCGTAATCGTGCAGCTTATCATGATATAGCGGCACGGTAGCAGGCACGCGCTCATTAAAATGCATTTACATCGAGATATCTGCGTAGTAAGGCAGATGGTAAGAGAAGACTGTATAGTTAGAAGTCGTTTTAATCACATGGATCTTTTACCAAATCTACCAAAAGTTACCATACACAAAATACTTAAAAAAAAATTCTACCTTCTCCACATATCCAGTTGAGCACATCTCAACACAGCTTTGCCTGGGTCACTCAGGTCCGCGTTGTAGTCCGGTTTCGGTCCTGTGGCGAGTTCGTGCTGTTCAGACATGAGATTGAAAACAAACTCGCTGATTTATAGTGAAAGTAATGACGATTCTGGGTCGGCAATTGCTCCAGGTAGAGTTCCTTCAGTACGGTGGTACTCTGCGATGTACTGCTCCTCTACATACTCTTGCAGCGTGATAAGTGCTGAAACAAGTTGATCAATCGTAAAAGACTCCTTGATCACGTCCTTCAGTTTGCCCCACTTTGACTCAATCCGATTGTTAGTGTTGTTCGTAAGATGGGGGATATTCCCGCGCCTGTAGAATACCCACTCGTCTTGATTCACCCCCACTTTTCTGCGAAGAACTTGAGGAAGGCATGGCACAGATAAGACGGTATGGCACAGATCACCACCTATCTTATCCTGCATGGCCCCTTTCGCGACACTATATTCATCGGAACTTTTCGCGTAAACAAGGAGCCTAATCAGTGCTTTCACCTCGTGTTTTGCAGGCCCAGCACAATGTGCAGCCTGTTTCTTCAGCCACGTAATGACGTGCCACTGGCACAATAGTTGGGCGCTTGGGGTAGCATCTCTAAAAGAACGTCTTTCTCGTGCATCGCTTTATCGGTCATAACAACTTGTACGTTCTTCCACCCCGGATTGTTTTCTTTGAATATCTCCAGAACCCTTCTTAAATTCACATTTTCCTCGCTCTCTGTAAGGGCATGATGCACATATTGACCATGGTGGTACTTGCGACCCCCTCCAGGCATACGAACCGATCCCCTGCTTCGGGCGGCAGCTCCGTCATGTTCCAGTACTTCTTCTTCCAGCTTAGAAGTGTAGGTCTCAGAACGTCAAGGTGTTTCATGGCGTCATGTGTCGTCCACTCTGAATGCTGCTTCCAGGTTTGGATCTTTGTTCACTGCTCCTTTATGAGTGTCGTTTTGCCCATGGTTTCAAGATAGGGAGATAGAAAACTGAGGCCACTCAAGATCCCTTTGAATGTCAATTTAATATGAACCGGTCCAGCCTTAACCGGTTCAAGTGTCACTTTACTGTGCGCGAAGTTTAGAGGTCAGAATAATGTGCGCTACAGCTAGTTCACAATAACCTGGCATGATATATTATTCTGAACTATCAGATTAATGTTCACTGACTGGCGTTTGACTGCCAGCTCCAATGCTGTGTATCTGTTTGTTCAATCAGCGCGTGAGTTCGCGGTCATTTTGACCAATCCGAGCAGACCGCCTCCCCCGCATTCCATGTCAGCGCCTCCCCGCATGCCTTGTAAAATCACTCTTCGACTGTGGCTTTGCCTCCTCCGCATTCCAGTGCGCTGCGCGTATCCTGCGTACAGCATCGTGCAGTGGCCATTTTCCGAGGGAGGCAACTTTGATACGCCGCCGTGAGGTCAATATTTGGTGTTAGAGAGGAAATCGGGGTGCACAACACATGTACACATCAACACGCGCCGAACGGTACAAGCGGCGCGACCCCTAGCCCCATAAGTTAGTTTGCCCCTTCTATTTCAAAAATGGAATGTATTTCTGACCAAGAAATGACACGTCTGAAATGGAAGGCGACTTCCTGACAATCTCAAACTGTATTTCTATTCGTCAACGGATTATAAGTGTGTCAGGCATATATTTTTATGCAAATGAACTTTCTGTGGCTACAAGAAGAACGTATACAGGACATACAGACGGTATTTCTCTGTCGCTGCACCTGTTCCCCTCCGTAAAGACAAACAGACGATTATATAGTGTACAATATACACGCACTGTTTATGAACAAACAGACATACCATCTGTTGCACTACTGCGAGATGTTGTGACGTATTCATGTCAACAGTTTCGATATCAAATGATGCGCTTGTGGCTTTAAAATCGCATACTAATGTTTGATTGGCTGATGTCTTGGTACCTAACCAGTTGCTAGGATACACCAAACGGTTTCTTCACAGAACAAAACGCACCTATGCCATATGTCAGTCCCAGCGGCGTCTTGATGACTCCGCAATGCGCAACAAAGTGATGATAGGTCGGTGCACGTTTTATATCTGAATGTCACATAAAAATGTGTACGTGTGTGTATTTTGTATCACCACACCAAGTTTTATGTCCATCCGAGTCGAACTCCGAACACAAGCGAGGACTGGCGTTTGACTGCCAGCTCCAATGCTGTGTATCTGTTTGTTCAATCAGCGCGTGAGTTCGCGGTCATTTTGACCAATCCGAGCAGACCGCCCCCCCGCATTCCAGTGCGCTGCGCGTATGCTGGGTACAGATAAAATAACCTAACATTTAAATACACTAACTTAACTTTTATAATTTTTTTCTCTTATTTATCTAAATTCACTAACTTTACATCTGAAAACATAAAACACCCAAATCTTTCTTTTTATTTACATCGCACATTATTACTAATTTGTTTTACTTTTTTCCTTGCAATACTTATTTCCCTTAAATACCAGAATTTACGGCTTTTATTGCAACCGGTGTAAAAAGTATTTTTTTTTCACTTTTCAAATTGAAATGTTAAGATGGCGGAAGGCGTAACCCCCCCCCCCAAATACTGTAATCCGTTTTAAACTGTCTGTTTGTTCATAATGTTGTCAGAAAAGGCGCGCTTTGACTGGGACACTGTTTTGATGCCAAATTCATTTATTTTGGTTGTGCTACAGACGTTTTACATACTAACGGTTGCAACACATCGATCGGTTGCAAAAATAAAAGATACCGTAAATTTCGGTACTCTTACAATTTAATCACCTTACATACACTGTCCATTTTTTCACACTTCATTTATTTCTACTTTTCCATCATTCACCTTCCCTCTATTTCTTGTTTTACTTCCCATGCATTGTAGGGTTAAATCATTTTTTACATACAACAATTCTAATCACTCAACCTACTTACAAAAGCTTACTCTTTTACCATTCCACACATTTCTGTCTCATATATCCATTTTATTTAATTTAATTATCAATTTTCTACCTTAACTATGAGCACAGCATTTTAATTTTCTCCTCCAATCCATTATTCTTACTTTAAACGTTTACCTATTTTCTACTTCTATTAAAACACACTACAATATACTTATTTCAAATTTTCTATCCATAATACATATTATAACACCCTCTTCATACACAAACTAACTTTCACAACAAACACTCATCAACACAACAATACTCATTTAAAAACTGCATATAACACCCCGCGCCTTTATTTACGTACTCAAACGTACACAGCATATTTACAACACGCACTTACCAATCACTCTCGTTATATATCACATAATCTATGTTTTAAACCACACACACCGCATACACCACCCGCCCAATACTCGCATATTCTTCGTATCATTTATATTACATAGACCACACACATTACATGTCCTAACCATGCCTACTATATTCTCTACTAAAACACAATATCCATTCCTCTTTTTCTCATATTTATACAACCATATTATCTCTATATTTTCTATTGTATATTTGGATTCCTGACACCATGCATTTTACGCAACACCAACTTTAAAACATGTTCTTTAAAAAAATATCCAAGACACTAAACGCTACGCATATTTCACCTTTCTCATCGCTTACAACCATCATATCTCTATATTTTCTGATGGCAAAATTGTATCTAACACGTTCGTCGTACATCAGCAATTGTATGAATCATATTACCTGCAAATTCATCATTTCAAGATTTCGAATAACACTTGTTTGCATCTATACCCTGTTCATTTTCATGTCTCTTTTATCATTGTCACAATAGTGAATGTTCACTGCCCAAATGTATTTTGAACAAATAAGAAAAAACTAATTCATTTCATTATTTTACAACTCTACGCCATCCTTCGCTTTCCCAATACACCCAAACCGTCCTCTTCATCATTCTACAAACTCACCTTTGCTTTTTTTTACCGTTCGAATAGCAATATTAACTCAAAAGCAATCTGTCTGTTATCCAATTGCATTATGAATGCCTTACTATAACATTCATCTGTATCATAAAATAAAACCGACACGCTTAGATGTAGCTTTTTCAATCACTTCCGGGTTGTTAAATAGCAGTTTAATACTCTTATCATCCATCTTATACCCATTAATCTCACACAGACAACACAAATGAATTGCAATTCCAAAAGAACAGGGTGGGTAACGATATCTCTATGACGTTCCCGTGCAATAGTGCCTCCGGGTGCATAGCCCATTCACTTGAATGCGCTCAGTTGGTAGATCATCGAAATATCTGGGAGAGTTCTAAAAGACTACTGATTTTCACCCCAATCAATTTATTCGTCAATTTGCGATCTGCTCTCTAACAATTCATATCATGAGTGACGATAAATGCCGCGGTGTCTTGGGGGAAGAGGACGCAATGCGGTTGAGTCGAACGGCGTTACCGCAACCATATAATACCATACGTTAACGACAACACGACAGATGATGGGGTAACCATAATGCTAACAGCAACCGAAAAACGTCAGTAATTTATTTTTAAAATACGCAGAATCAAAACTGACGCGTGCATTCGTCACACAAAATGTCTAAATAATGAAAAAGGAGCACTTTTAGACGTGTATACCTCATCTGCTTGTGTTTATGCACATATATCTGTATTCCACACGGGTGGTGTTGTAGAACACACAAATACCGTCAGATGTGAATTCCATACACAAACCATAACAAATAGCCGAGTTAGGTCGGCGCTTGTATGGCCTGCGCTGAGGGTAGCCCCCTAGCGGTTCGGCCCAGCCGGGACAGACGTGCGGCTCGCTTTCGCAGAGTTCCAACTAACCAAGTCAGACTTCTCCGAGGTTCACCGAGTTGGGTTCGGCTCACCTCGTTCAGAATTTCCTGTTCCCTCCACCAAAGGATCGACGACGCGCGAGAGTCCTTTTACAGGTCACCGAGCGCGGAGGCAGCTCAGCTAGAAGTGTCACGGCACCCGGGCTATTCGACGTACCGGCCAGCTGAGTTGGCGGGGCTTTTCTTTCGCGCGTAGCGAGACCTCTGTCCTTCTCGGACCGACCTAATCTCTTGGCGCTGCAAGTCAATACATTACGAGCTTATGCCTCTCGGGTACGAAAGACAGACATAATCCGGCCCTGTGCGGGGACTTACTGGAAGAGTGTACACGTGTCTTGGACTAGGAAAGTCTGCTCTGTTATCTCTTATCCTTCGGGGGGGGGGGGGGGGGGGCTTATTTGGCTCCTACTATACTTCCGATACAAATATCAAGAGAAATGAAGTCGTTTTGGATATTGACCGACCCTTCCGCTGAGTTCAGAGGACCGTTTAGCTCATCGTCTACCCGGATAATGGTATTCGAACGAATCGACGAGTTTATACCGTGATTCACTGATCCTTGGTCCGCGATGCCTATTCTTACGAACCTTCGCCAACTGCAGGTCAGCTATCTAGGCGCGGGCGGAATTTGAAAATCCCTACACCACAACTGCCCCGGTTATGATACGATCCGAGCTGGTGAGTGTCTTAATCCCTCATATTGTTCTCACCACCGTTGGCTCACACTCGGCTGATGGCATCTCGCGGCTCTCCTCCGCCTTCATCGGTACGTACGCTACTGACTCCACTGCTTCTCCTGACTATTCTTCGGACTTATCAATACTCTTATCTGTACTGCCAGCGCACTCCATTACACCGTTCACCTCCACCGGCACTCCGCTGAGGTGAGGACGCGTCCGCTGAGTCGGCTCCCCGACCCGTTGGTGATCATGGGGTCAGCGACCGGCACGACCCTGACAACATCCCAGGAGTCCGACGCGGGTCGCCAGGGCCTTCTCCCACAAGTCCTCCTGGCCCGCCGAGCTCGCCGGGCGGCACCAATTCGGGCGACAGCACTCAGTCGGGCTTGCTGCTCGCTCCAGTGAGTCTTGACTCTCTCATGACTCTGGTCACTCAGCAAGGGAACAAACGCCGAGAAGAGCTGACCTTCTTGGTAAGACTCATGGCGTATGGGTTCACTCGCCCAGTTGAGCTCTCTTACCCTGTTCAGCGGCGAGCCGTTTACATGCTACCTCGGCCAACGGGCTGCTGGAATCTTGAGCGGTCAGTATACTGCCCTCGACAATTCTCAAGTCCTCGCTGGCCTTCGACCCGACATCCAAGAAGCCCGAGAAGAGAACCGAGTGCTGACTCGGAGGTTAGACACTCTGGTTGTCAAGAAAGTTGACTTGTTAACTCAGCTCTTCACCGCGAAGCAGCAAGTATCTCGTATGGAGACCAGGGCCACCCAATCGGCTGACCTCGTCGCTTCGCTGCGGGGTCTCTCGCTCTGAGTGAAGCCAATTTCGCTCGGGCTGCCGAGATCGAGAAAGACAAGGTTGATGCCGCCTTGCCGCAAGCTCGGCTTCATCACCAGCAGATCTTGGACCGTGATGCCGAGATTGCGACTCTCCAACGGCTGATCGCTGACAAGGACGCAGCGTATACCACTCTCCTAAGTGTTGCAGCTAAGCCTTTCGAGCAGGTACAGAAGTCCGTCCGGTTGTGCAGCTCGACTGGTAACCAGCCCTTACGGCATGCACAGCCTGTGATCGCTGACCAGCGAGCCGCCATCCTTCGCCAGAAGAGAATCCTCCAACGCCGCCAAGGGCTCCTTCTGATGCGCGACCCCCATATGGCTGCTGCTGCTGGTTCTGGACTGGATGTTCCTGGACTCGATCCCTCAGACCTCAGGCAGAACGCTCGCTTGTGTCGGCTCTTGAAATCTCGATTCCCCGAAATACTCAATATTCCCGCTGGCGAGTCCCGCCGGCTTGAGCTGCTGGTTTGCCCACGTTCTGATACCTCTGCAGTGTCCTCGGTGTCTGCTGTGGTGACGACGGCTGCCTCTGATTCTCGACTGACGACTTCGGCGGCCGTTTCGGTTTCTGCTGGACCTCCTGTTTCCTCTACAGATCGTTCAGCGAACTCAGCTGAGATTCCTGTGAACTCGGCGGCTGATGTGGCTCGACAGACACGGAGACTCGTTCAACTTCATTGGGCACCTTTGGCTACGCTGACTACAGTGGAGCGACTACGACATTACGATAGCCCAAATCTCCGACTGCTGCAAGTTCCCGTCGCCATTCGCCCGCGCCACCTCCTCCTCAAACGTATGCTTGTCCCCTGCCAGAAGGGAGGGCACGACGCAGTCAGCGCACTGCTGCGTTCAAGTCCCTCTTACGAGACCGTGTCGGGCAGTGGAGACGTTGTTCTTCTAAAGCTCGATACCAGGCTCGGCGGAAGCGGCTTAGGCGTCTCCACTTGAGTTCACCCGCACAGCCGATTGAGTCCACTCCTTCAGAGGATGAAGCTGTGGCTTCGAGTGAAGCTGAGTACTAGTTCGAAGCACCATCGCCCAATGACTCGGCACCCTAAACGCTAAACCCTTTCTCGATGACGCGGGCATTGATCACACCGTCTTCGTCGGTAGTCAGTACGACCCTCGCTTTTTCTCCGCCCCGCTCAGTTCGAATCTAACTTCGTCTGAGCCCCTCACGACTGTTAAGTACTGCCCCCCCGGGTCGACCTTCTCGGAGCATTGGTGTGATCACCGTGCTCGCGGATGTTGTCACGCCGGCCGTGAATCAGCCCAGACCGTCACTTCCGACGAGTTCAGCTGGGTTGACTTCACCCTTTGGACGCCCTCTCCGCAGATCCAGCCACCGCCCGCGCAATGACAGCTCAATTACTCGAGAGACCCGATGTCTCTGATGAAGCTGTCTTGGACTCGGGGGGGGGGGGTTCTGCTCCGCTAGGTCGCTCAGCGGCTTAAGCGACTGGGTCGCCGTCCGACCCGATTTCCTTATTCGATATCTCGATGAACCGCTTCGACCCCGATGATTGAACGAATCGTGCTTCTGGTCCCGACTCGGCGGAAGAGATAGACGACTCATCTGTCAAGCAGCGAAGCCTTCGTGCTGAGATATTTGGTTCTGACGGCGAAAGCAGCGATGAATCTTCGTCGCCCAGCTCGCGGGCGCTGAGTCAGGCTGCTAGCGGGGCGCTTCCTCCTATTGGAAAGGAGCTGTGTCTTCAAACTTCCCGACGTTTATCTCGCAACTCTGATGATGGGTCTGGGTCGCCGGCACATCGGTCTTTTTCGAAGAAACCTCGGCTTCATAAGCATTCGGCAACATCGGGCCCGCCAAGCCATCATCGGCCGAAGAAGCACAAGAAACATCACCGACGGCACCATAGGCACCACAAGAAGCACAAGCGCCAGAAGCACAGAGTGTCTGAGTTGGACCCTGACTCGGCTTCGCCAACAGATGCTGCTTCGCTCGGTACAGCCCCCGTGGTATCTGCTGCGGTGAGTCCGGCTCCACCCGGTTCAACTCCGCCGAGTAGCTCACCTTCGTCTTCGGCCGTTCTTCCCCCTGCTATCGCTCTACCACTGGCTAAATTGCAGGCTCGGGCGTAGCAAGCAGTTTCCAAGGATTATCGGCTGACTCCCCAAATGGCTCAGCTACTGGAGGCTCCCTTCATGCATTTTGGTTCCGCTGGGTGTTGGGACGCCATTCTGGACTCGTTAAATGGTGGAATGTAATTGTAGTTCGTGAATGAGAAACGCCATGTGCCTCCAACGCCATGTTCTCTCGTCGGGATCCGAGCTTTTACTGGCAGATTGCAGTCCCAGTCATCCGTACCAGCGTCTTCGTCGAATGCTCCCGCCCCCCCCCCCCCCCCCCTCTTCTTTCCTCCGTCAATACTGGAGGTAGCTCTGGCCTCGCAGACCCGACCTCGCAGTTTGATGCAGGCTCTCGGGGATATGTGGGTGAAGCTCCGTGGTGACAGTCCTTTGGTCTCGGTAGGTCGACCTTTTGCTGATGATGAGAAGTTGACTCGTCTCTTCGTCGCCCTTTACGATCGCCGCCACTGGATCGTCGAGTCAAGTGTGCTGATGGGTCTCCACCCAGACTTGAACACAACTGCTACTTCTGCCCAACTCGCCGAGATTTATGAGCTCTGGCTTGTTTACAAACGCGAGCACAAACGCTGGGGTGACACTTTATGGTCCTTGTTAGCCACCGTGTACGACCAACTCAACTCGGCGATGACTCAACAACTCAGCGGGCCGCCCGCTCCCCTCGTAGACGCTGAAGTATACTTCGACCCGTCGGTTCCTCATTATTCCCCGGTCAACCTTTCATGGGCTCCGGCTAGCAGTGACTGGATTTAATGCGCACACGACATGAACCCAGCTGAGCCATGGCAGGCTGGGTGGTTGACGAACCCGGCCTGCCACCCGTACAACAGATGCATTCGTGCTCGGAACGTAGACTTCTTGGCTTTGGTCCGTGCGGCATGGATCCGCTGGCTGTTGACGACGATTTCGATGGAGACTTCGACTAAGCTGAGTCAGTGCCTCCACAGTTCGCCCCGGGTGGTCCTCCCTGATTGAATCGTCGGGGTATCCCTATCTTCACGGGGTCTTCAGTCTGTCGAGCTAAGTCGAGAGTGAATCCGACGGCGGCTCGTCGGACGGCGGATTGAATTCTCCCAACCTGCGTGGTGTTTCTCCGAGCGCATCGCTGTTTAGCCCTCTGTCTCCAGTTGAGGGGTGGTCCATCCCGCACCAAGTCAGCTGAGTCGAGTTCCGGTGTGTCAGTTCCTACATTGTCGACTTCGGCCTCCTAGGCGCGCTCAGCGATGATACTTCATGCAACTGCTGCTGCTGATGTATCTCCGCCGCTGAGCTCTCAAAGAACAGGGTCTACTTCGACCCAGCTGCAACATACTCAAGTGTCGAGCTCACCTCCTGTGGAATCTGGATCGCCTTCTTTTTAACTCTTCGGCTGGATATTAACATAAGTCTCGTTCGTGGCTCCAACTTCGTAATTCATACATCAGATGAAATTTTTGACACAGCAGCATTTCATTTCAGGTCGGCCTGTGTCGTCCGCCGAGTTGGTGTAACGTCTTGTGCAATAGATTTTAGTCCTCGTCGGCAACTTGCACCATTTGCAGACGGTTTTCACGTTTCTTCTGTCGTAGATAGTCGAACAGGAGACCTCCGCTTGGCAGGTTCGACAGCGGCTCCCATGTAGGTTCAGCATACCCAACCCTCTTAACTTTGAACTTCCGCTGGGATCGTGACGTGCTTGTGGATAGTGGCAATTCATCATCAAGGACAGCTTCGACTTCGTACTGGTTAGTGCTCGCGTCGGGCTCCCAGCTATCTTCTGGTAGCAATTCATCGTCAAAGTCGAAACGTTGAGTCTCTTCGATCTCAGCGATAAGTCTAGTCTTGGGCCTTTCGCCGAGTTTGGTAACGGGTTTCAGCCGATATACATGAACCACTCGGTAAAATCTATAGCCACTATTGTCGGGCAGTTCCAGTTCGTAGACAGATTCCTCTAACTTCGTCTTCACTCTGAATGACCCATGCCACCGATGTGCTAGCTTCTTTGTCAGACCCGGCTTAACTCGTTCCATTAACAACCAGACTTGATCGCCTTGTTTGAACAGGGACTTGGTCGACTCGACTTGTTCGTCTCTAGGCTCTGCTGACTCGGCTAACTCGGCTCCGCGATTCGCTGAGTTAGGAATAGCTCTTTGCTACATCCTGCTCAGTGCTTCGTTGCGTTCTCGGGCTCACCGAGCGTTTTCTCGCACTTGAAACTCGGCTTCTAGACACAGGGTAACTTTCCGCTGCGGGATTGCTTCCCGGCGCCACTCGACAGCCTCTCTCGAGTTGGACGAACGCCTTTTCTCTTGTCGTATCGAGCCCGTTACAGCCTTAAGGGTAGACTTGACATCGTTTCTTAGGACAATGTCGCTTCTTAGGGCAATACTCACCGCCTCGAGCCCAGGGGCCCGAGAGAGACTTGACATCCCAGCCATGTACTAGATAGAACGGGGGTTCTCGCCAAGCCTCTCAAAGTGTTGATAGCATGTACCATCTTCTCGACGATATCGTCCCAGTCGGCTTGAAGGGGATCTTCTACGAAGACGCGTATGGTCTGGACCATCGTCTTCACTGACCTCTCTTGTTGCCCGTTGGCTTGCGGTCGGTAACTCAGCGTTGCCCTCGATCATGACTGCATCATCTCGGAGAACTTCTGACACACTTCACTCATGAATCTTGGGTCTCGGTCGTGTCGTATCAGCGACGGAGCACCGAATCGTCTGAAGACGCAATCTTCAAACACTTTGGCTACTTCGAGTGTCCCTGTGTCGCTCATCGCTTTGGCTATGACGAATCCTGTGAAGTGGTCTTGAAATAGCAGTAGCGCGATATCGCCTCGCTGAGTCCGTGGTAAGGGAATCACGAAATCCATCGACACGACATGGAATGGTCGATCTGACACCACGTTCCCCGGCGAGTAGCCCCTCCGGTGCGGCTTGCTCTTGCTGGTGCTGCAGTCTTCGCACGCTCTAACGTGTACAACCACGTCGGCATGCAATATCAGCTTGTAACCCAGTCTCGCCCCGCCGAGTCATATGTTCGGTCCGCTGAGTCTATGCTCCATTGTCTCGTTCGAGTTCATCTCTGTCACTCTCAAACTCAGAACCCAAAGGTTTTGACATTGTAGCTTTATGAAATGGACTCTTGTCTGGACTCTAGCCGAGTCCTCATTGAGCCCGTCTTCAAAATGAACTTTTGCGGACTTGGCTACGCGTGATTGCTGTGACTATCGGAGACTCAGCCGCAGAATCGTCTTTGGCGTACAGCACCTCGGTGACTCGGTTAATAGTTTTCAGTTCTACCTTTCGTCCTGTCCCGAAAATTACCCGTCCGACTTTCGCCCCAAGCTTTGGTAGCGAGTGAGTCGGCTACAGCGTTGTAGTGTCGCGCTATGTGCAGATATCGGGCTGAGTTGGGCTGCTTGGTCAGATCCTTGTGCCGTGCTAGCTCAACTTGCAACGTCTCCTATCACCCCCATGGATTGCTGGATCGCAAGCCGGGATAATCAAGTCGGCTATCCCTCCGTCAAGCGCCGCCAAGACTCCGTTGTTCATACCAGTGTACTCGGCGATGTTGACCGAGGCGGACGACAGGTACGCGCTCGCAGCGATTTCAATGTCTGAATTCGGTAAACGCCACAGGGTAAACGAGCAACTTCCATATCCTCCGTACTTCCCCGTCTTTACCGAGCCATCAAAGGAGAGCACTTATCCCGTGAACTCGGCTGGTACTCGGGCACATAGTAGCTACGGGTCCATTCTGACCGTCGCTGAGTTCTTGGAGGGAGGTGCTAAGTGCTTCAGCGACTTGTCGAGTCCGACGAACGGCGTGATCGATGCTTGGAGTAGCTGGGCGAAATCTACGTCGCGTTAGTGCACCCGCTTATCTTCAAATCAAGGGCGACTGCATCTCCACGAAGCTGACGGCACAGCGACTTGGACTTAAACACCCTTTCCGACGTCGAGAAGCGGGTGTAAACGTGAAGCGTCTTTCCTGCCAAAAGTGTATAGCACAGCTTGAGTAATTGCAACAGAGTAACCGCTTCCTGCTCAGCTGGGTGATAGCCGAGCTCGTTCGCTTCGAACACCCACCCACAGAAGCGAACAGGATGTAACTTGGTATCGTGTGGCTGCATCAACGTGCTGTTGAGTGCCCTGTCATTGGCATATAGCATTATGTGGACCTCTCTAGCCGAGCCAAAGTGGCGGAGAATAGGAGCGTCCGCTACTCGTTTCTTTAGTTCGACGAATGATGCTTTAGCTGACGTCAGGTCACCCCCAGGTCCGACGTATGTGTCCTTGAGTTGGTATAGCACTGCTCCGTACACAGCCAAGTTCTGAATAAGCCGACCGTAATAGTTCAGTTCACCGAGGAAAGCTTGCATTCCTTTCTAAGATGACGGGAGCGGAAGCTCGGCAATTCGTGCCATCTTCTTCGGATCGGCGCGTGTTCCACTCGGCGTAATCGCATGCGAGGGAAAGTCGAGCTTGGGTTGAAGGAAGATACTCTTGATGAAGCTGATGCTAAATTGACGCTCAGTGAACCGGACAAACAATCAATCTAATGTCTCCAATCAGTCGTCGAACGTTTCACCTCCAAAACAAATGTCATCGACAAACGATCTTCTCTTGAAAACTGAAACCAGACTGGACTGGCCAGGTTCTCCATTAGCAAACATGTCGCTGTCAGGGCCGATGACCAGGTTTTGTACTAGGTCGGAGCCAGTTTGTGACTGGTGATCGGCTTCGACCTTGGCTAGCTGACGTAGCCTCGGATAGCCGAGATTTTCATGCTCGAATCGCCGAGCTCGGGACTCATCTTAAGCCTTAGCCATTCGTTGAGCGAATGATTTCCACCTGCTGTTCGGCTGGACATACCCCATAAGCAATGTCGATGTTTCGCTGGTAAATCATGGGTGCGTTCTTCAGACCGAACGGCATTCGAAACCACTCGAAGTGCCCCAGTGCGCAGACAAACGCTAAGATCTGCCGGGATCGGGTCATCAAGACGGCCCAGAATCCGCTGGCAGCATCCAGTGGACAAAACCATACGTAACTTTCCAACTCGGTGAGCAGGTCATCCACAAGCAGCATGGCGTACTCCATCAAGGTCGTGATCGCGTTAACTAGTTTATAATCAATGCATAATCAAATATCTACTCCATTTTTCTTGAGTACGATCACGACAGGTGAGGCCCAGGGGCTGCTGGAGAACGAGCTCGAACCAATCCCTTCAACAACTCATGCTGGCTGCTATAATGCTGTTTCGCCTTCGCAATCGTCTGTCAGTACGGGTTATTACACGTCGAGGCACCAAAAAGAGCTCGGAATTGCAGGTACACTGTTGTAGAGCATCACAATATCATTTTAAAAACGTTTTATTAATTTTTAGGGTGTGGCGGATCGTTTTTCAAAAATCATTCAGTACAATCTTGAGATGGTCGGCCTCCTTTCAAGCATTCAAGGGGCCCAACAAGTACGATTCGGTGGTTAATATGAACCAAACGTCAATTTACATTGATATGGGGCCGAAGCGGACGGTTGAGATCGTAGGGGCTAAAACAGTCGACGACATCCAAGGTAATTTTGTCGAGATTGATAATTTAACTCCTTTTTTTAACAATTTATTTTATTTGTTTATTTTTGTAACTATAGGAATGTCAGAAAACTCGTTTCGTGCTTCTGTGTTTCTTTGTGCCTCAGCAACTGATAAAAAAACTCCTTCCGTTTGTCGTCTTTGGGGGGACACGGGATGGAGCAGCTCACCAAGAGGTGATGGCCAACAGAAACTACCGCACGAACGCTATACATACCGTAAAAAAACGCATATTGTGACGAAGATGGAACGCTTGAGTGGATAAATGAGGTTTGAAATTTTATTTTTTTATTTTGTCGAATTGTTTTAATTTCAACTCTTTCTCTTTTGCTTTTTTTTTACTATAGGTGTAGAAACCGAGTGTTTGTGGACCTCGGTTGCTGCTGTTGGACTCACTGAAGACTCACAAAATAGCCTCTGTGCGAAATGCTCTCGAAAACAAGTGTTGTACCTCACCGGAGTTTACTTCTCCTGGAATTACGGGCTTAACCCAGCCCATGTGCAGCGGGGCTGCCGTCGCTTTAGCGTCAGTGGAAGACGTTCGACTCAAAGAGTCCGTAATACAGCCCTAAAACCAGGGCGCGGAGTTATTAGCTTGAAATAACTCTTTTGCTTCCAAAACCGAAGTGTTTTTTTTATTTATCTTTATTGCGGCCAAACCGCTATCTATGTTTAACTATCTATCATAGTTAAACCTAATCAAATGCATAACGTGTGGTCATCAGCCTATATACTGAGGCCATAGTTAATTATACACATCATGTACTGATAGTCTGTTAGCTCTCTGGGTACTCCGTACCCATGTGTGCACCGCACCGTGTAACCCCGTTATACTCTCCCCCATTAAGATGAGAACTTACGGGTTCTCGAAACTACCTCAGCGATGCCACGTCTTGTCAAGACGTCGGAGGTCACTGCACCTCGACCCTTCGTTCTCCAGCTCCCCGAGGTTACGAACACCTTTGCATCTCTGATGTCCAACACATCACCTGCAGCCCACGGCCCAAGACTATCAGCGCGTCGCTCCTCAAGGTCTCTCGAGGTCTCAGACCATCACGCGCACCCTGCGTCTGCTCCAGGAGCTGCCACAGATTCTTCCGTGGCCGGGTACACCGCGCCGACACGGCACACGCTCAAAGATCCGTCAGCTTGATGAGCACGAGGCTCTTGACTCGTTCAAGTCGCGGGTATTACCCAAATGGCTCAGTTGTCGAGCACTCGCTTCACAAGCAGCCCTCTCATACCATGAGCTATATCTATGCCTGGACAAGCTTACGGGCATTGCCCTCGTAGCTCAATGGTAGAGCGTTGGCTTTGAAAGCCAAAGGTCGGTGGTTCGATCCCGCTCCGGGACACACCACCGTCGCTGTTACAGCGCAATTCCAAACTTGTAGAATGCTCCTCGAGCACGTTCTCCGAAACCAATACGCGTCCATCAGACGCTTGTGTGTGGACCTCGTCCAACACAACACGAAGCGCCTGATTCCTTCGGGAACACGTCCCAAACACCACGATACACCCTTGCCTCCTGCTCCTGCTGTGAGCAACCGATGTTCATACTTGAGCTGGCTGCTCCAGCCACTGGTCAGAGCCTGAGCTCCGCTACCGACTTGTAGACACCCCGCACTACTGGCGGGGAGCGCTTTGCGGTTGGCGACGCAGCCGCGAGCCCGGGTGGCGCATTGGCAGTGGGTGTGCCAGGTCATAGGCGTCAACGACGTCGGGGCAGTCCTCACGGAGGGGTACCTCGAACTACCATGAGTTCTGTGAATGTGGATATCCTCTCCACTTCACCAAGTACTGGGTACGACCTCGGCGACGGCGCCGCACCACTAGGCGTTCCACATGATAGTGAGGCTCACCGTTCTCATCGAGCAGAGCTGGAGGAGGCCTTACCGCAGCCGGACTTTCGCGCTGCGAACCAGCACTCGTCGAAACGGCGTCTGCGACCACACGACGCCTGCGTCCTTGACGTGAACATCCACGTTCACCGCCAAGCGACTGATCTCGAGTAGATGTTCCACCTTGTGAACTGGTTGCAATAACCTCACTTGGTTCACAACCAGGTCTCAAACCTTGAGCCTAAAGACGTTCAGCTTCATCAAGCGATTCTAGAACAGGTCGCAAACCTGGGGTGTCACGTCGCTCAGCTGCATCTTCAGCTTGACTTGCTCCTGTATCCCGAGCATCTCGCTCCGAGAACTGCGGCTCCGCCACGCGCTGGTGGTCAGCTTCCCGTGGTTCCACCGCTTCTTGTCGCCCAGCCTCCCGTGGTGTCGCCACCTGCTGCCTCGCAGCCGCACGTGGACTAACCGCTCTCTGCCGATTCGGCGACAGTGACTCGGTGCTCACACGAGCAGGATCCTGGTATGGCTTGAGCAAGCCAACGTACAACACCGGGTGGGTGCGCATCTTCTTGGGAAGGTTAGCGTGTACGCTAGGCCCTTCCTGGCCACGACCTTGAACGGTCCAATGAACCGTGGTATCAGCTTCGTCTTGAAGACTGCAGACACTGCATGCGTAGGTAAGTTCTTTGCGTTTAAGAAAACTAGGTCACCGACCTCGAACCGTTCTACATTGCTTCTGCCCTTGGCATCAGCATTCTCCTTCTGTAGGTCCTGGGTATCAGCCATAGCGTCGCGCACCCTGCGCATGACGCTCAGTCTCAAAGCGACAAAGTCATCGACTTGCCTGCGAGCCGCAACAGGGCTGACATCAGCAAGCCGCTCGGCTATCCCTCCCCCACCAAGCCCTGGACCACTACGTGGTGGCATCAGCGGGACGCGAGGATTCACCAGGCCGTTCACATAGAATGGAGTGAAGCCTGTCGAGGCATGCACTGCATTATTCAATGCAAACTCAACGAATGGGAGCATCTCACTCCAGCGTTCCGGCGCCTCAGCGCATACGCTCCGGAGGATGTCCTCGACAACGCGATTCACGCGTTCAGTGTGACCATCGGTCTGCGGATGATCCGCGGTGGACATGTCCAAACGAGTGCCGAGCACTCTGAAGAGGGATGTCCAGAACTTTGCGGTGAACCGTGGGTCTCGATCCGAGACGATTGCCTCAGGCAAGTCATGTTGGCGAAAGACTCGGTCTAAGAACAGCAAAGCTGTACCTTCACCATCAATGGTGTCCGGTACCGCAGCTAAGTGAGACATCTTGCTCAACCAGTCCACGAAGACCACAATGCCCGTGTTGCCCGCCTTGTCCTTTGGAAGGCCAAACACAAAGTCCATACTGATGGACTGCCAACATCCCGTGGGGACAGGCAAGCTTGCCAACGGTGCCGCCGCATTCGGTGCGGGCTTCGTCCGTTGACACGTCTCACACGTGCGTACGTAAGTCCCAACCCACTTGTACATCTTGGGCCACCAGTACGTCGAGCTCACCGAGCCATAGGTCTTCTCACGACCTAAGTGCCCAACAGGCGTATCATGTACCTCGTAGAGGATACGATATTTAAGGTCCTCGTCATGAGGAACGACCACACGAGGAGTGTCCTCTGGGTTCGTGCTGTAGTACAGCAGGCTATTATCGATGGAATATCGATGCGGCCTCGCGCGCAAGCGCCCTGACACCTTTTTGTCCGAATCCTTGAACTCCTCGATCCCCAGGGCACGTAGAAGCGCTACACACATATCGTCCTGTGCATACGTGGCGCGTATTAAGTCAGGCACTGACGATGTCACCGTTGTGACATGGGCTAACTCGTAGTCCGGCCTGCGCGAGAGCGCATCTGCCACCACATTAAGCCGTCCCGGCTTGTACTTCACCTCGATGTTGTACTCGGCAGAGAAGGAGAGCCATCTTGCCATTCTCTGAGAGAGGTGAGGCGACTGAGTCGCAGTGCGTAACGACGCATGATCAGTAAAGATCACGAAAGGCTTGGAGCCGAGCAGGTGTACCCTGAACTTGACTAGAGCGTACTTCATTGCAAGTAGCTCTTTGTCATGAACTGGATAGTTCTTCTCCGCAGCCTTGAGCTGTCGAGACTCAAACGCGATGACGCGTTCACGCCCTTCGGCGTCTGCTTGCAGTAAAGCACGACCGATTGCAAAATCGGAGGCGTCGCAGACGACGCTGAACGGACGATCCGGGTCCGGTAGCGTGAGTATCAGCGCTCGTAGAAGACTCTCCTTCACAGCCTCAAAGGCTTCGTCGTGTTCGACATTCCAGCACCAAGGTGCATCCTTTTTAAGGAGATCCGACAATGGCCGAGCCATATCTGCGTAGTTCGCGCTGTACTTGAGCAAGTAATTGGCTAAGCCTAGCCACTTGCGTAAGTCCTTTTGGTTCTTGGGAACCGGCCAATCCGCAATAGCCTTGACTTTGGCAGGATCTTCCCGTAAGCCACGCCTCCCAATGAAGCACCCGAGGAACGGGATCTCCTCCGCGCCGAAGACGCACTTGTCCAAGTTGGCATACAACTTATTCGTGCGCATGCACCCGAGCACCGCTCGCAAGTGGTCAATGTGGTTCTCCACGTCTGACTTCCCGTGCTCAGCACGACTATGGACGAAGATATCGTCAAAGTACGTCTGCGCGTACGCCCTATGGGGCTTGAACAACTGCGCCACGAGACGATTGAGCGTTGCGGGCGCGTTCGACAGCCCCTGGGGCATCACCAGCCACTCCCAGAGCATACCGCTCGGAGTACTGACCGCTGTCAGCGGAATGTCGCTCTCTCTCATGAGCAATTGGTAGTAACCATCGACCAAGTCGAGCGCACTGTACAACGTACAGCCTACCATGTTATTCTGCAGAACATCTTTGCGAGTAATCGACGTCTGCGCCGGAATGGTGGCCGCATTCAGCTTATTGAAAGCATGCACAATACGACACTTGCCATTCGGCTTTCTGACACAGAAAGTGGGTGTCGAGTGCGAAGACTTGCTCTCACGCACCAGCCCTGCCTCGTTCTTCGCACGGAAGAACGCGTCAACGACGTCGCACTGTTCCTTTGGCAAAGGCCACTGCCGCGTCGCGCAGTATTTGGTTCCTGGAACCAGGTCGATCTCGCGACGCACGCCTTGATCCGGAGGCAAACCCATCGGTGGGTTCCTTGAGACCACGTCTCCATGCTCTTTAATCAAAGGATAGAACGGATCCGAAGGGTCTTGCAGGATCGCCGATCCACTCCGCGTGCTCAGCGCCTTCTTGGTGTCCTCCAGGACCGCTTCGTCTACGACGGACGAGGAGTTCAACTCCTCCTCAGGTCTTATCAAGACCACCTCGGCTAACTCGCCCGCCTTCAAGGCCTCGCCGTACGCGGTAACGGACATCTCGTCCAGCTCTACCAGAGCATCAAGACTGATGTCGCCTTCGACCTCCCCCGTCACTCCATTCACGAGTGTATACAGCTGTTCACAGCGATCACGTGGAGCCTCACCGCTCGTCACGTTGGACACCTCGTCCGAAGACGTCACAGACGCCCTGCGTCTTTTTCTCCTCTCCCTCCGCGACCGAGCCCGGCCGGACGAGGGCGGTGCGGCGTCATCTTCGTCACCACCACCGGGTGCAGAAGCACCAATACTCCTCGAAGGGGAAGCCGTGTCTCGCAAGACACTCGGCTCAGAGCCATGCGGTCCATGACCCTCACCCAATGAACTAGGTGTCACTTCACCTGCATCCTTTGGGCTTCGCCCACGATGCCTCAGCTCACAGTCGACCGCGGCCCTCGGGCCACGCAGCGGTAGGTCCTCGACCAGATCCGTACCACACAGAGCAACCTCGTTGCTCACAAGTTCCGACATACCAATGTCCAGAACCACGGCCGCCTCGGCCTCGTGCTCGCGCTAATAGCACTTCTGCTTCCTAGCAGAGGTGGGTTCATGACTCACTAAAGATCCACTAGGGGCAGGGCGCGTAGCACCCAGCGTCTTCGACTTCCAGTCGATCCATGGCTCATAGCGCTCGAGCCATGCCATGCCAAGGATGAGGTCATACCTCGAATCCAGGTCTGAGATCAGACAGCGTTCCACGCTGTCGAAGTCTAAGAACTTCATACTAAGGTCAACAAAGACCTTCGACACAGTAACAAGTGAGTGTCCCCGTTGCCAGACGGACTGAGATTTCATCTCGCGTTGGCACTTCCAGTGCCTCAGCATACAGCTGACTCCCTTCCAGGGTGGGGCGACGGGCATAGTTGCCTGAAGCTCCCGAGTCAATCAAGACTCTCCACGGCTTCGCAAAGCCCTTCACGCTCGCTTGAACGACCAGCAAGCCCGGCCTGCACACACTATTCTTGTAAGAGAGCCCAGCTCTCTTCAAAGCCGAGCCCCGTTGCCCTCTACCTCCTCGAGGCACAACAGAACTCAGTTCATCCCCAGTAGGCCGCCCCGCGCATACTGGGAGTTGCCGTTTCCCGGCGATGACCCGGAGGGTTGGCTCGCCGGAGCCTGGCGCTTAAAGCGCAGGGGGCATTGTACCCTCAGATGCTTGGTGCTTGTGCACACAAAGCATCGACGGATGCCGGCACGCTGTTCTGCAGCAAGAAGCTCCTCGTCTTCATCTTCAGCATAGCTGAGGTCCATCGGTTCTGGACCGCTCGAAGAACTCGCGCTACCAGCGCTCCAACCAGGTCGGGCCGACCTGAAGTTGTGTTCGGCATTGGGTGTACACGGAATACTTCCGTTCGAGCTGTGCTCACGCGGAGTCCCTCCATGAACACGGTCACTGTGATCAGTTCCAGAAGAGGGTCCGCCGCCATCCCGGCGAACAGAGTTCGCAACTCTTGGACATAATCCAGAAATTCCATCTTGCCCTGTCGGGTAGCAAGGAACTTCAACCAAACACGGTATGCCTGATTAGGCGGCGCGAACACGCGCGACATTTGCTGCTTCAGCAGAGCCCAAGTGGGGCACGCGGCGCCCACAGACGTACCCGCACGTTAGTGCCCACTCGCGCGCGCGCCCTCCAAGCTTGGAGATAGCAAGCGCCACGCGCTGTTGCTCAGACTGGAGCAGGGCCGACCCCATGGCCATCTCAACCTCACGGGTCCAGAGAAGGAGATTATCTCCATCCTTCCCCTCAAAGGTCTTCACGCTCACCAGGAGCGGCTTTGGTCTCGCAGACCCGTCACGCGTCACCGACGCGGCCGCCGTTGCTGTACTCATCTTCTCTTGGACATGCTTCAAGAGCGCGTTCTCATAACGGGAGAACGATTCCAGTCTGGCGGCCACCGCTTCTGGACCTTGCGAAGCAAGATGAGCCACACCCTCCAGGCCAAGCAAGGGCATAAGCTTATTCAGCGCGTCCTGCTGCACCAGGGGCAAATTCGCGAGCACTGGGTGTTCCATCCTCGCAGAGGATACAGTCAATCGACTTAGGTGCGGGATTGACTACAAGTGCCACCAAGTGCAGCGGGGCCGCCGTAGCTTTAGCGTCAGAGGGAGAGGTTCGACTCAAAGAGTCCGTAATACAAAGTTCCTTATCCGAGGAACTTTAACACAGCCCTAAAACCAGGGCGCAGAGTTATTAACTCGAAATAACTCTTTTGCTTCCAAAACCGAAGTGGTTTTTTTCATTTATCTTTATTGCGGCCAAGCCGCTATCTATGTTTAACTATCTATCATAGTTAAACCTAATTAAATGCATAACGTGTGGCCCTCAGCCTATGTACTGAGGCCATAGTTAATTATACACATCATGTACTGATAGTCTGTTAGCTCCATGGTACTCCGTACCCATGTGTGCACCACACCGTGCAACCCCGTTACACATGTGATGTCGTGGTCGCGTGGTTTTTCGGTGTCCATGGCCCTCTTGGTTACGCGTCCTTCCGTGCTGTTGTTTCATTTGTGGCTTCGTGTCATTTGGTGTCCTTCCGTGCTTCGTATCCATTCGTGCTTCGTGCCCTTCTGTGTTTCGCTTCTATCCCATGTAACCTTTTTCCAAGTGGGTTTAATGTGTGCCACATAGCGTTCTGGTAAGTTCGCATCTTATTGTAAGATTTGTAGACTAAGCGAGCAAGTACAAAACCCAATTATGGCCAATGGAAAAGCGCTTATTTTTTTAGCCAAACAGTCCTTACACAGATGACGGGGATACTTGTTGCGCTGGCGAGGCTTCCATCGACGATGGCGGCGGCTAACACGCCCCTGGAGGACGCATGATGGTGGGCGTGGTGGGCCCATCGCAGTGGCCACTAAGGCCGCGCTTTGCTGGCGCGGGGTGGCTGTGGCCCTGGCGCAAGTGGGCGGTGCCAGAACGTCTGACTGTACGGGCCAGAGGCGCACCGACGTACGTGCATCTCGATGCCGTTTCGATCGAACGGGGGATGTATGTCCGCCCGCCACGTCGGGCATATTGTCGGTAAACGTTCCATTGGAGAGTGTTATTAATAATAATATTAATATTGGTATTAAAGCAGAGATTCATTTTTTAACAATAGATTTCTGCAAATCTGAGGCTATCGTGGATGTCAACTTGACACAAAAGTTTTCCGGAACATGATATTAGTGTATATACTCTACTAGGTTAGGAAGATTAGTGTCTTATAAAACTTATTTGAAAAGCCCATCTTACGATTCATTGTGCAAGGCGAGTGTCACTAACGTAAGGATAGCTATATCGGCGTCAGGGCGGCTCCCCTTGCAAATGTGGCAGCTGCTTCACGTGCAGCTCCTTCCGGAAAGAGTAGTACACGACTGACCCTAGTCACCTCTCGCCTCAAATATCCTCTCAAAACTACACGTATCGACTCAGTAAGATTGACATTGTTGTATTTTCGAAAACCTGTTGTCTTTTACGCTACAGTCTTTTCGATACGGCATGTATCCATTATGTCGCCTAAATGATTACAAAAGGCTAATTTATGAGCGTGTTACTGCACTTGTTGCAGCGGCGCCAGCTAACTGAATGCCAACGCTTTTTGGTTTGTACTCGGGCTAACACGAAGTTCTCACTTACTCAGTCTAGCTCGTTAGCCTCGCAATTTAGCAGCTATTGTGCCCTATCAATTTTTATTTTAGCCAACTGGTGCCGCCTTCGATTCGCTCGGCAGCCAGTAGAACGCCTGTATTTGCGCCCCCCTTGCTTAAGCCTAGCCGCGGACGGACTGACAGACACGTGACTCCGGTTGAGTTTTTAGACTAGCCGCCGCCGCCGCTTTGCGGCGTTGATGTCCTGGTTTGCTGGAGAGGAAGTGTCCGTAGATCCGAGTACTTCGTGATATCGCGTGTATCGTACTGGCCGTGCGCTCTGACGTTTCGTGTAAGTTTGTGGATCCAAGTACTTCGCGGTGTCGCGTGCATCGTGCTATCGTGTAAGTCGAGGTTTCGTGTAAGTTTGTGAATCCGAGTACGTGGTGGTTTTACGTGCTTGAAATACATTACCATTCCATAGTATCATGGGGTTCCGTACGCTGTTGTGAATGCGTTTTCACCCGCTAGTTCCGTGCTACGCGATGGGCTCTATGATCTGCCGTTTTTTTTTCCTAGCGCAGTGGTTCCATGTGATGTGTTCTTCCATGGTTTCATACTCTATCTTTCGTAGTTAGGTTACTTACTATTCCACGTTTCGATACTCTTTCGTGGATTTCCAACCGCTTTCTTGGTCCGTGACCTTCCGCGATCCATGTCCTCCCATCGTTCGCGTCCTCGTCGCTGCGTTCTCTGTCGGGCTCCGTGAGCCTCAATGGTTCTGTAATCTCACGGTGTGGTTACGTCATTCGTGCTTCGTGTTCCACCGTGGAATCGCGCTCCGTGACTCGCTAATTACCCGCTCATGTTGCCCCGTGGCTACATGTGCTCTCGTGGTTTCGTGGAAGCGTGCTCTTTTGTGGTCCCGTGTTCTCATTAGCTTAGATATCTTCCATGTTCCCGTCCCATCGGTAAACTGGTTTAAGTGTGTTTGTGGTATGACACATCCCGTTCAGGTAAGTTCGCATCTTCCACTAAGTTCACAGGTGTCATTAAGTTCGCCCACTATGTGTATAAGGACAAAATCAAGTCTGACCAATGGAAAAACTATATTTTTACCCAATCATTTCTTACGATGTTACGAAGACGGTGGTACGCTGCCGAAGCGACCGCGGCGGTCAATATTTGGTCAAAATTTACTACACGTTTATGGTTTGATTCCTTAACAGTAGAATAAAATTATTATTCCTTAACAACAACATAAAAATATTAAATCCCAATAAAACGGCACGGTAGAATATATAGCACCAATATTATCCCTTGCCTATGTTTACACAATGACAAAATATCAAAATATTACTTTAAGCAATAATCGTACCAAAAATGTTTTGTGAAAGTTCATCGATATTCAGCAAGTTAGCATAGTCCACACTATTGAGTCAAATTTCACATCGTGGCTCCTTAATAACAAAACTCAATTATTATAGCCCAAGAAAGTAACACTTTAAAAAGCTTAGAGCTATTACATTTAGCAATCTGTTGATACTAGAAAATTTAAACTATTGCTCATGTTTGGGATATACAAATGTTATGATACTATTTTTTCAGTTTTAGTACAAGTCCAACTCCCATATATGGTGCTCTATCATTTAATATAGCGTGATAGATGATACAAAAAATTCGATTTCCCAATCTCCCGTTTTGGCTGATAGGGATTTGGTATGGGCCTTAATATTCTATGTCTTAGTTGATATTGATACGATTTGGCACCCTCGATGATATTTTCAAGCAGTTTCAAACTGCAAACAATGCCTTTGTCCAGGTGTTCTTGTTGTATCCGAAGTAATTGCTGCTAAAGCGCCTTATAAAGCACTTTAGCATTATACTAGGTGCCTCAGACGATTTATTCTCTGCTATCAGCTGATGAAGAACTAATTTATTGACTTACTAACGTCTACTAAAGCAATCCACAACATTCACGTACATTAATCGAAACAACTTGCTGTTCCCGTCGATTACTTCGCAGTGCCTTTACATCTTTAGTACCAACTATTAATACCACGTTACAGTGTCGAAGTTGTTAGGTAAAATGGCTCCCTGGATATCAACCTGTTCTCGAATATAGTCAGACTGCTGATGTTAATAGTTAGCCAGCAAAGTGATATTCACGCGTCAATTACTAATATGCAACAACCAGACACGGAAATCAATGCTAGCCTGCTTATGGTAGACTTAGTGGGCTATAACTGTATGTGCCGGGTATGTGACTGAGCGAATTGCTACAAGTATTAGGTAAATCAGTCCGGTGACGTTCTGAAGAATGTTTGGCATAGTGCCAGCACATCGTTAACTACTTTAAACCAACCTCAGCGCTCGCTTGTGCGTGATATATATATGCACCTAAAAAGACTGACATCCCATTTCCTAACAAAATAATACACGTTGGCTATTCTGGACTAATTTTGGTTGTATGTGGACCGCATATTTCTTATCAAATAATATTTGCCTATTTAATAAATGATCTCCCCAACAGAGTCTCCCATGATAATCATATGTGGGAGTTGAACCTGTAGTATTGTAATCTTTTTTTAGGATACCCAATTACCTTTGCTAAGTAAAAATAATATTAAGAAAGTACGCCGAAGTATACATGCCATGGTCGTAGATGCTCACCGATGTAAACAGCACGCGTGGTGTCCCAGTGCAGCTTTATGGGTGCACGTATGAGCAGTGCTACAAGCGGTTAGACTGGCACAATGCCATCTTATTCGCACTTTCAATTAGCGGTGGTTACCGTGCCCGATATACAGTACATAGGACTGGTTTTAAGTAGCGAAATGTAAATTTCTCAAAGTCAGACAGACCAGGTCAGCCTTCAACGCAAGTTCTCGATGATCGGTAACTCGTCTCAATTAATCAGATTGACATTTATAATCAGCATCGTCTTCTAACTCTGGCGTGGTAGGCAGCACGTCGTTGACTTACTTACCGACTTATTTGCACAGATACTGACTCACAGAGTGGCGTTTACTGGTTCAGTTAGGTATGATATGCATACGAAGCCACATGATTAGTGATGTTTAACATGAAAAGGATAGAATAGCAGTTCATGTACATTAGATGAAGTACTTTTCGCTGCCTACTTATCAGTTCGGCGTGCTATTTGATGTGTCCGTGCATAGTTCATCTCGAAAGACCGAGGTTCAGCGTATACGCCACGCACTCGTGGTGACCAGAACCTATGCATAGGATCACTGTGACGCTTTCTCAGTACGTTTTGTGTCGTCATGCTAGTTTACTGTGCTTCCGCTGATGAAGCAGTAGTCTACATGACGCTAACTGGGCACATGACATATCGTAGTGATTAAAAAGGCAAGCCGACCACGCGTTGATAGCAGTAGTTAACGCGATACCTACTCGCGGCGGGCACGTCTTATAGCTGTCCGTGCCTCAACCGCGCTCTTATCTAAATCATTATGGACAGGACACTAAAGTGCATTTCTACGTAGGGTTTGATAGTGCGTACAGACACATCGACTTGCCGCGCCCACCTGTATGGCCTGCACTACCGCACACGTACTCGTATCTATGCAGACCGCAAGTAATTCTCCGCGCGTAGTCTCGGACAAGTGCTCACTCAATACTGTAGTTTCTATTTGTGAGCGCACATTAGCAGAAATTACTCTGTGAGCGGTTATAGTACAAATACCGTACCTTTGCATGCGTCCCAGTGAGCGCATTTGCCACCGATGGTAGCGTGTATGCAGATAGTGACGGCCAGCTTGCAGCGGTACACAGTAAATACCAGTCGCCATGAAATTGGGCCTGGAACTTGAACATGATCTTGAAGTTTGTATATCTTAAACATTCACCTGGAACTTGAGCATTATTACCGTAATCTTGAACCTTGGGATGCGTCGTGTCCGTCAAGCTACACCATTATCGGTGGGTACTTCCCGTCTTCGTTTACTCGACCTCTTGGGCGTCTTCGATTCAAATTCTAGAATCAGACCCGTCACTTGGCGCTGATTCTCGAGCGGCTCCCAAGTCGCCTTCACGGTACTGTACGGCTTTTTTACGCAGACGCTTGTTGATGCCAACTTCCACGATCTGCCCAACTTTGCCGTCGTGCAGGATCACGTCTTGCGGTTGCCAGAGTCGCGGCAGTGACTCGTACGGTTAAGTATGCCGGTGTTGAAGATAGGGTACAGCATGAGTCCGGGCGGCACGTTGATCTCGTACGCATGTCGATGTATATTGCGCACGACTGAGTAGGGGCCGATCCACTTAGGAGCGATCTTGCGCGAGTTGGGGAACCGCGTGTGTGCCATGTCCAGAGTCTTGGTGCTTAGATACACTTGGCCACCAACGTTGAACTCTTGCTTCTTGCGCCCGCGGTCGTACACGTCTGCCATACAAGCTTGAACTTATTTTAATGCATCGTGATACCGACGCGGTACTGCTGACTAGTATTCGGTGAACTGACGCTGCCCTCCGTGCAATCCTCTCCGACTTGATTCAACAACAACAGAGAGTGGGTTATGCGGGACGTAGCCTATGTCAACCTCGAACGGCGATATCTTAATGCTCGGGTTGACTGCAGAGTTGATAGCAAAACTTTCCGTTAGCAAGATGTACGTCCCAGTCGCCCTTTCTTGGAGATACGAAACAACGCAGATACTCTTCAAGCGACCGGTTCGTTCTCTCCGTCTGTCCGTCACGTTGGGCCCGTTATGATACCGTCATCTTGAATTTGTTTCCCACGTTATCATATACTTGACCCAAAACCCGGATACGAACTTGAAATCCCGATCTGAGACGAAGCCTTGGGGCGCGAAGCTTCCAAATATTGTCAATGAACAGACCGCGGCCTCTTGGGCAGAAACCGTCTTCGCTGTCGCGATAAAGCGCAAGCGCTTGGTCAGACAATCCACGACAACCCAAATCGAGTTCTCCCCGCCCTTCGTGTCTGGTAAGTCTGCGACACAATCCATTGAAATCGAACGCCAGCGTTCATCTGGAATGTGCAGAGGTTCAATCACCCAAGGGTCTTCGCGAGTCGAGGCTTGTTTAGTCTGCAATCTTCACAGTCGGCAGTGTACTTCTTTATCGTACGGACTATCCGCGGCCAATACCAATCAGCACGTAATTTCAGGTATATGCAGCCCGCGCCGGGATGCCCACCGTAGTTGGAATCGTGTACTCCAGCGACAACGCAATGTTTCAGCACTACGACGTTCGGGACAACGATCCGAGGCTCCTCATCTGTCGCGCCTTGGTACCAGAGTAGGTTCTTCTCCTCGAAGAAAGGCTTGTACTGTTTCTCCTATGCACCACCAGCCCTTGATGCTTTACGACGCTTCTTCATCACGCGTCGAAAATCACGAATGACTAGATCCTTTACGTACCCGTTGACAACATACTTGATGAGAACAATCGTAGGTAGAATATTTGCAACTCGAAGCTTGGGACAAGTAAATCGTGGAACTCCTTCGTTTCAGGCGTGAGATCCGGCCGTCGACTCAGTGCATCCGCGATACAGCGACGGACAGAATGTATCTGCCACGAATGCCTTGAGTTTTCAATAGCAAAAAAGACCTGTCCATAATATGGACAGCCTTCTACAATACTCAGCACTGATTGGATAAAATATTTACCAGCATGATTTGCTATTATAATTTTATTTTACCATTTGCATGAAATTGTTTGCTTGCGTTGATTTGTGATACCTGATTCGCTAATATAATCTTGAAATATGCTGTTCTTTATATGTACATGTGCACGCTACTCCTATCCTTATGTATCGCTCTTTTCATCGGAACTGGCAGTTAGTTTGGCAGCAGTTACATTCTGTCCGTCGTTGCAGCGTTCTTCGCCCCCGTACGCGGAAACTGGCTGATATTCTGCAAGGGTGTCATACCACCGAGCCAACCGTCGAAAAACACCCTCCAGCGACTTGTGATCTGTTTCGATCATCACTGGCCTATCCAAGCAGTAGTTTCGAGATACTGCTAAATCATCGACGATCGCGAGTAGTTTTTCCTGCTGGGTCGGGTACTGAAGCTCCGCTAACTTCATCCTCCGGCTGGTATACGCAAATGGTCGCTCGATTCCATCAATGACTTGGAAGAGCACATCACCAACAGCAAACCGACTTGCATCCTTCGCAAGTGCATCGGCAGCCTGAAGTCGGGTAAATGCAACACGGGCGTATCTGATAGTCATCGCTTCAGATCTTTAAAGTTCTTCAGCTGCACCGCGTTCAGAGTAATCTTCGAGTTACGTTGGTTCTTCTTCTTCAGCAGTGTAAACAGTAGTGTTGCCAGATCTGCGTACTGCTTACAAAATCGTTACACGGGTCCGGTCAGCCCAAAGATGCTTTGGAGCTGTTCTTGGGTCCTTGGGACAGGCCAATCTCCAATCGTCTGTACCTTGTCTGGGTCGATACGAACGCCGTTCCGACCGATGAAATCACCAAGGCACGGGATATCTTCGGCGCAGAATACACACTTGAATAATGTCACATCCAACTTGTTCTTCTTCGGAATCAACAGTACATCGCGCAGGGCTTGAAGGTGCATGTTGATATCATTCGACTTTGTTAGCACGTATGTCATCGTAGAATCATCTTGTGCGAGCCAAACCCTCGAATAATGACGACGTCAACCGATGCATGGTTGCTGGATCACTACTAACTCCCATGGGCAGAAACAGGTATTCGTAGTGGTAGTTGACGCTTGAAATGCTGTGTACGTCGCATGATCCATCTTCATTCAAACTTGGTAATATGCCGACATAAGATCCATACACGAAACGTAGTAAGCACCAGCCATACTAATTAATACGTTTTCCTTGCGCGTCATCGGTACACTCTGTCGGATCGTGTTGCTGTTGAGGTACAGGCATTCGAAAACAATACGCCATCCAACAGGTTTTCGCGCACAGAACGTCGGTGCTGAGTGAGGGGCTGATAGTCGGTCAGATCAGTTCCTTAGCAATCATCTCTAGAACCCACTTGCCGATCTCTGTCTTCTGCAACGGCGAGCGGCGCCACTTCTTTCAATACATCACAGAGCTTGGGTCCTTCACGTCGATACGGTGTTCAATGCCTCGTTCCATCGGTAGTCCGTCTGGTAGCTCCGGCTTGAACACATTGTCCTTGTACTCGATGAGGGCAGGATAGGCTGGGCTATCTTTTAACGTCTCCCAATCCGTGTTCTGGAATCGTTTGGCTTTCTCAGGTCCAACGTTGCCAGGTCCATCGTTCTTCTTGAGATCTCATTTAAAATCCTTAACCGTGGCGCTCATCGGCACAATCATGAGGTCGTGTCATGGTTAACCCTTCGCAGGTAGCCGTAATAACTTCCGTAGCTTCTTACTTATGATATACTTAGTCTCAACGGCTTCCGAGTCATCTACTCCAAGAGTAAGCATTGCCTCCGCTCTGGCGTCCTTCTTTGTCACCTCGTGAGAGCCTCCACGGCCTCAGCTGGCCTTTCAACGCCTTCTCCTTCTCCCCCCAACCGTGCTTCTGAAACAGCGACTCGACAGGAATCACGGCTTATCGCGGAAGCACTTTCGCTTTTCGCAGCATCGTGAAGCCCAGAGACATTACCCGGACTACACCTCTCACAGGGAGTCGAAATTTCCTTCGTTGAGGCTCCATCTGAGTGGCATACCGTGATGCATCGATTTTTTTCCAGTCGATATCCGGACAAAAATGATATCCCGAGTACACAGTCAACCTCCCCAGGGGTGTCGAAGACAACAGAGACACGCTGGTAATTCGAGACACCTTTGAGTCGAGTATCAACCTTCACTAACTCCAGGATAGATTCACCAATTTTGTGTCGCCAAGCTTTTGCTTGATTATCTGATCAGTGCTCGCCTTTGAAGCGGCCTGCCAAAGTTCAAGGGGAAACGTGACGACGACGTGCGCCAGCAAGTGGAAGCACTGTGGCGGATCAACGGCCACGACGCAACGGACGACAACTACACGCTGTCTTCTATCGCTGGAACAGCGATGGGGGAACTTGCGTCGGGATGGTTCCTGTTCTGGGCTCCCAGAACACTAGTAGACGAGCAGACTTGGGGTCGTTTTACGGGTGGCGCCTTCGCGCACTACGAAGCCTCACACTCCCAAGCGGCGTTGCGACAGAAGCTATGTGAACTTCGCCGGGTCAATGGCAGAGAGGGGTACAACGGGAAGTACTCGTCGTCGATCTTCCGTGTTGAGGACATAAGCGAAGTCGACCAAGTCAGCTATTACTGCGACGGCCTGCGTACCACCCAAGCCTACGTCAAACTGCAAAGCGCGATGACGCTGAGTGAGGCGATGGACCAAAGAGATGTACCATTTAGGAGGTGAACGCAAGCCGTCTCGTGAGAAACCGAAGCGTGAGCAGCGGTCCATCGAGAGGCGCACTCGCTGCGACAAGAAGCCCCTCAGCAAGAAGTCCTACAAGTCCGGTCACTACGCTCCTGCGGAAACAGACCAAGGAAGGACCTGTCTGCTACTATTGCAAAAAGCCAGGACACCTCAAACGTGATTGCAAGAAGCTGAAGGTGACGAGGGAAACGAGCAGCTCCATCAATAGACTAGGAACCTGACATGTCCAAGGCTAGCGAAGAAGACTTAACCGTAAACGAGGATATGTTGAATCTGCTTTGCGAATCCTCTCGTCTACATTCGTACAGCGTTGTTTTTGCTGGAGGGTTGATGATTCAGGGTGTAAAGTGGACTGTTGTGCTTGGGCTCGGCGGGTGGGGCGAGGTGGGGGTGGGGGGCGTTTGGGTTTTATCTTGAAGGGCCACAATCTCGGCGCGTAACTGTCCGAGATGCGCTTCCAGCTCGTTTTGCCTCTATCATCTCGTGTCCTGCGCGTCTTGACCGTTCTTGCGCGTCGCTGGGGCTATGGTCGTCGAGTCTTGACTAACAAGGGCTACCAATACATCAAAAGGGCCCTTGGGGAGGGAGAGGAAGGCAGACTGGGGGCTGGCGGAGAGAAAGCGACGTATGCTGGCCTCCCTGACCAACAACCCTCCCCCAAACAGTTGATTGAGAGGGCCCCTCTTCGAGCATCTCTTGTCGGGCGTGCTATTGCTATTTGGGCGAGTATTTTACCAAACAGAGCATTTCGAATAGCACATGTTTGTCCAGTCGGTGTTCTATTGCTATCCGAACTCATAAATAACGTCCCGGTGGGCTATTTTGCTCGCGAATAGCCCACCTGTTCTATCGGTAGCAGCTGGACTTTTCAGCTTCTATACGCACAGTTATAGCGCAGGAAATGTCTTCACGCTGGATTGCTCCCACTGTATTCGTTTTGCTAATTTTTGTGGCCAATTCGCGCCCACATAGGTTCGGTATTATACAGAAGTCCTCTGAATTATGCGTACCCTGAATTTTGCATACCCTGCTATATTTGCTCAAAATGATTAACAAATTGGCTTACTCTGTACGGAGCTGCCATTTTACCTCTGAAAGTATATAAAATACGGATATTCAGGGGGACTTCTGTATGAGCAATGGAATAGGGTGGACGATGTTAGAGCTACCAACTTTAGATGGCCATACTTCTCCAGAAAAGTTTTCATATCAAACACAGGCTCAGTAACCGACTCCAGCTATCGACGTCAGATTCGTAGTCAAATCAATCAAAATTGGCTTCAGTAACCGGCCTCAGTTACCGGCTTCTAATTAATACGATCTGGGCTGGGCAACAGCCACTTTCGGTATACTGCTAGCCTACTGGTCTGATTTTGGATACGCTACATTTCACAAGCGTTGGAATGAAGCATATACAAGAAGCTCGCCACCGTTTCACATTAGTGATGCGCGGGGTTAGGTGGATCGACGAAGTGGGATGACTCGTTAGAGACCTTCGAAAGCCTTTGGACGATACCAGAGCTGTAACAAAGGTAAGTACCAAACCGATTCCAAACGAAACCAAATACTTACCACCATGCTAATGAAGTAAATGCTACAGTCGGAATATAAGGGCTACGTTGAGACTATCAACCTTGGAACGAGCCGCGTGCCGGGCGATCTTCTAGAAGGACACCAGTTTTTCGACTTTAGAGAAAATTTGTGGCTACACGCAACTTCTATTCTGGTCTGGTGTCACTGTTGGCCCGGGCGTCAGAGTCATTAGTCCTTCCTCGACGCGTCACTGGGGGTCTCGGAGCAGGAAAGGCTGAGTACACACGTGTCATTGGAGTGATGAACGTTTGTTTGCATTGGGTGGCGTTCTTCGCTGACAAGAACAAAAACCTTTGCCAGGCTTTCGGTCCTATGCAATCCAGCACCAACTACAAGACGGTGGAGAGAAGTGTGAGAAGTGTGATGAGGCCTATTTTAGGTTTGGATGATCAGGTAGTGTTCGAAAAAATCGACTGGTGCAAGCAGCAAGGTGCAACATCATGTGGAGTGTGGTGCTTAGCTATTTTGGAGATGCTTATCACCGATGAAACCTGGGACGACTGTCTTTATCGGCTACAGACATACCTACGAATGCGGTACCTCTACAATGCTATCGCTTTCGTGGAGAAAACGGCAGTTGTGGCCGACAAGTAAGAGACATACGGTAGCTAAATCAGATCTGCGGTAACTTCAGTACATGTTGCATTACAAAAAATAGGTCGGGTTAAGTTTTGGATCATTTCAAAAAAATTAGGGCTACAGAACATGTTACCTAAAAATACACCAAACTGGTTAAATCGCGTTGATGCGCACGAAAAAAGTCCCACAATTCCCAAATTTAGCATTTCGCCTAAATGACTATCTCGATGTGATGTATATTACCCACGCCAAACGAATATAAAATGCATTTACTCTAGATGATGGGTAAAGCTTTCTCATATATTGAGTTGAGTCGACTGAGGTACCGCTTATCCGCTGAGCTTGCAACTTTGCCAGGGCATCATTTGTTTCTAGTAGTAAGAATACAAACTGTTTATACAGGGATAGCAGTATACCGAAAGTGGCTGTTGCCCAGCCCAGATCGTATTAATTAGAAGCCGGTAACTGAGGCCGGTTACTGAAGCCAATTTTGATTGATTTGACTACGAATCTGACGTCGATAGCTGGAGTCGGTTACTGAGCCTGCGTTTGATATGAATACTTTTCTGAAACAAGTATCCACGGAACTTGCAAGTTTGCCGGGGTATCATTTGTTTTTAGTGGGGCCGCACTGCACATGCTGCGGCTGTGAAGCAGGCGCAGGAGATGCTTTCGCAAGGCTAACAGATTTTGTTGAGGTGTCTGGCTAATCTTTACTCCCCATTTAGCCTACGAGTAGGCTTTTCATCTAGTAGTAGGCCCCACTCCCACCAATTTTAGTTTGCGAAACTTCTACGGCGTTTTCTCGGATTACCCCTAGCAATAAGTAAGGTAAGACAAAGAGATTGCTAGGGCGAGCTCAGCGACCCCCCAGTATTTCGTTGGCGCACGAGAAACACAGCTACAGCACCGGGCCATACGTGAAACTAACAATGGCACCTTATTTTTCGCAATAACTTGCTATATAGCACCAGCGCAACCTTAACGTAGCAATTGAAGGTAGTGTTGGTCAGAGATGCTCGACGCAGCTACCATACCAGTAAGCCTCCCCAAGATGCACCTGCTCAACAAACTTTGGCCTGATAGATCGCCGTGACTCTTAGCTGCTAAACACATACCAGTATTTGCTATCGTGTTGTTACCGAGACGCTCATCGATACAATTTTCAATATAAAATATCTGTTGTTTACAAGGCTTATACATTTTGCTGAGTTGTCTAGCTTAAGGGTACAGGAAATTTGTGGATAAAAAAATACCGCACTGAAAACAATAGTGGTAATCAATTGTGAAGCTAGTAAACACACACACACAACGCACGGTAAGGGCGGTAACAAGATAGGACCAGAAGGGAGGAGCAATCGGGAGGACATGCAGCAGGAGTATGCGGCTTCGCACTGTGCTGCGCTGTAAGCAACGCAGATAAGTCTCGCTAGAACTCAGCAACAGAATGTGTTGAGTCGTTGTTTATCTGCTGCAGCTCCTGCTAACGGGACTAATACCTGTGCCGAACCCCATTCAAAATCGGAGTGTATCTATATGCCGGCGGAATTTACAAATGGCCACGTTGCTGCGATGAGGAGAGGGGCCAAGCCGCCGTACTCAGATGCCGTATGTGACATCGAAGAAATAGACCTGGATAGAGATAGCTGTGGACCGCGATCGCGAGCACTACGCATAACGTGACCCTATCATTTCTGTTCCAGTTGCTTCCTAAAATCTTAACGTGCGCAGCTCAAGACCATGGAGCGCTTGATTCACTCATATGTAGAGACAAAATCGCCTTTGACCAGCTCCATAGTTAACGAAATACGCCACGATCGAGGCGAAAGCGGCCAAGGGACTATATAGACGGTCAATTACGCGTAAGTATTAAGCAGCTTCTGCCAGTGAGCGTGGCGCCGGCGGTATTTGTTACCGTAGGCCTGTCGACGTAAATGTAGCGTGAGGAGTGTACACGCTCATAGTCCAGCTATCAGCACCTGTTCAGTTCGTCTTCGGTAGCGCCGTCGTCGCTCAGTATCCTCGTATACGTACAGCAATATCCCTCCTCTCCTACAGAATTCACGCAGCGAAGCGGCAATAAGCGCGGCAGTGCCACTGCAGGCCGCACTCAAGATTGCGATCTTACTTCGGCAGTTTTTTACCTGTAAATAAATGTGAATTGCTGCACCTTCAAATTGGGGTTGTCAATTGGCCTCATTATGATTAGCTAACTTCTATCTTGCTTGATCCGCAAAAAAAAATATTCTTCTTGCTGCTATACAATTGACTATCACTAATTAAACAGTATAACATTGTTAAATTTCAAAGCTTCTTCGGGTGAAGCAGACTTCGTTTCAAAGATTAACTCTTAAAAACAGCTATTCCAGCCTACGCGTAGCTCTCGTAAATGTCGTCTCTGGCAAGGCTATTGGAGGCGTAATACGTGGATTACATCGTGTTGGTGATGTTGTCGGCAGTGTGTAGTAGCTTCTTTGGCCGATGGTTCCCCAATCGAATGTCCTCCTTGCTTCGTCGGCGGCTATGGTGAATGCTGAAATCGGTTTCTGTGTGTTGTTTAACAGATATGCCAAATTCTATTCTCTTTCCAGGGAATGCTCTGTAGCTGTCAGTACGCCCTTTCATGCGAAAGAACCAGTGTCTACTACACATTTTGAACGTTTTAAATGTTCCAATGCGAATTTTTAAAAATAATACTGGGATAGGAAGCACTTTAGTGCCGTAAGGGACTGCCCAACAAAGATTAATTTGGTGGTCCATCGGCGCGACATCGCCCTACTGGTATATCGATACAAATACCGAACCATCAGTAGCACTTACATGACCCCTAAAGTCTTAATGCGTTGGGATGGTCGTTACTAGTAAATCGATACAAGTACCGAACCATCAGTAGCACTTACATGACCCCCAAAGCCTTAATGCGTTGGGATGGTCGTTACTAGTAAATCGATACAAGTACCGAGCAATCAGTAGCACTTTACATGACCCCCCCCCCCCCCAAAGCCTTAATGCGGTGGGATAGTTGCTACTAGTAAATCGATACAAGTACCGAGCCATCAGTAGCACTTTACATGGCCCCCCAAAGGCCTTAATGCGGTGGGATGGTCGTTACTAATAAATCGGTGCAAGCCCCTTTTTAGTAGGTTGGCGTGCTTAGTGCTAATTAGCAGAGAGGATTGATAATATCACACAAAAAGTGTTTTAAATTTGGTTTTTCCACGGATTATTTGAAAATAACAAATTACAAAAAATAACAATCGCTTTTTTCTCCTACTTAGCCGAGCATGATTTACGGTGAAAGATCCGATTGCTGTTATGTGGCACATTTATACAGTCATGCATGACAAGTGGTTCAGTGCAGCAAGATTGTAGATTAACACACCAGGGCCAGCATCCAGGTCGATCCCAGCAAAGTCCTCCATACTTTCGAGAAGATTAGCCAACGCTGCGTCGATTAGCTGCGGTAGTCCTAAACGACAGAGGAAATGCTCTCGAGTGAGTCGTTCCATGTCGAAACTGATAGATGCAATATATCGTTGAGTGCCATGTTCGTTTTCTTCGAGCCACGTTAAGGTGTTAATGTTAGCCTATCCCAGCCTCGCGAAGCCCTAGTTAATCCCTACTTTCGACACCCTAAGATTGTACCTGGGATGACATCAACCCGCCGCTCCATGAAAGAAGGTGATGAACTGCTCAAATGGCCCTCTTCAGCATAACTTGGAACCTGAAACCTGAAAAAAAGTTCCAAAATCCATTTTTTCGCAGGTATTTCATGTAAACCACCTGGAGCCGCGAACATTATAAAACACTAATACTCGGTATTGAATTTAGTAGGTAGCAAGGAGTCAGGACCCGAACAGCCAAAGAATCCACTTGCTGGACCGCCGTGCTGCAATCTGGTCCCGTTCTGCTGTCTATCCCGTGCTGCTGTCTGGGGCCGTGCTACCCTGATATCTGGCCCGTGCTGCTGCCCAAACCGGAGGGGCAGAGTATCATTGACGTACGTAACTACACTGATATTTACATGTAAATTTGAAATGTAATAATGCTGCTGCTGGTTTGCGTGTATCTGTTTAGGTATTCGAAATGAAAAAAAGTGATGATTTTGCTTTTGCTACTAGAGGGGTTAGTCCCTCCTAGACCGCTATGTGATCAGGTCCAACAACTATTACTCACTACATACGCGATGGAAGAACAAGTCATTGCTGAGCTAGCTGTACCAGCCGATCGCGCGATGCTGACAAAAGAACGGAGCTCACACTGGGCGAAGATGCTGTTCTCGTCACGATTGTTTTTCGACGGTTCGATGCAAAGCTTATTTCGCATGGATAGCGGTAGTATAACGGCGATAGCGCACGCGGTTTGCCCGCATTTTTCAACGGCTCGGCACGCCCCTGATGCCGTTTTGCCTCCGATACGTTTGGCAGCTTTCCTATTCCTATGCGCGCACGGTGCAACACTGAAAAAAACAGCGGATCATTTTGCTGTTGGATCATCGACCGTTTCGGGCATCGTACGAGAAGTGGCAGCTATTATTTGCGAGGAGTTACAATCGTTGATAACGTTCCCGGAAATGAAGATGTGTGCGTCTCATTTTGCCGAGCAGTGTGGAATCCCACAAATTGCTGGATGCATTGACGGCACGCATATACCGGTTGGCAGACCTACTGAGCATGGAGACATGTATTATAATCGAAAAGGCTGGTACAGCTTAGTTCTTCAGGCTGTGGTGGATTGGAGAGGACGCTTTTACGACCTCGATTGCAAGTGGCCAGGTCGCGTGGGAGATAGCCGAGTGTTCAGGAACAGCGCACTCGGGACTTACTTTCCAGTCATCTCAGCCAAATCAAGCGCTGTGTCTCTACCAACCGGGGAGGATTCAAGTGCAAATGTACCTTACATTTGGTGTTGGTTACAACGTTCGAGCTTTTTGAGATGCACAGCGTTATCTGCCAGAAGCTCAACAAGCGACTGAATCATGCTCGGTATCGCGTTGAATGTGCATTTGGACAACTCAAATACCGGTGGAGGATTTTACTCCGTGGCAATCAATCTGTTAGACATTCATATTGCGCCAGATCTTGTATATGCACTTTGCATTATACAAAATTTCTTGATTGATCGGAACGATACATACGACATGGACTCGAACGAGATGCAGCGCGTATTAAGGAAATACCAAGAGACGTATGAACAGCCAGGAGATGCAGCAGATCAGCATTTACGAGAAAAGCTGAAGCAATGGTTTTCATATCGATATCCGAAAAAGAATCTAAATTCATTTACTTCTTTCCTGGTTCACTGGTTACCTTAAACATACCGAGAAACTCTCTGAGCAGTCTCATGTGCTCCGAATGCTGGCGGCGTCTCTCCTGTAGTTCGTTCTCATGGAGTTGTTTGGCGTGCGCAACTACCGCTTCGGATCGTTCCTCAAGAATCTCCCTTGCTCGTACTTGTCAGACGCCTTCTTTTGTTATTTTTCTTACCCGTGTTGTAGACATCTTTCTCAGCGAGGTCTTCTCCGAACAGCACACAACTGTCAGCAGATTGAGCGTCAGTTTCAGCGACACGCACAGTAGCACTAAATTCTGACTGTAGTGGAACGGTATCAGCTTGATCAGATAGAAAACTATCTAGCTCCTCAAAAACGTGCTCGCTGATGTTGGGACGTTTGATACGATGATATTCCCTATCACAATTAAATTTATAGCGTATTATTAAACAACAAAGTAAGGTAAAATGTAGGATTTACAATTCATACCTCAGTTCGCGCTTTTCCTTCCCCGAAAGCTCAAACCAGCCAGGCTTACCAGTGCTTCCCTGGATTCGGTTTGCGTTGAAGTCGCAAATGAAGCGATACATCTCCTTGAGTGCTTGCAGCTTGTCCTCGATTGCCTTTTTGGAGGATTGTGTCCCCGTGACAACATTTTTGTACGCAGCGAAAATGCGCTCGTTATACATGCTTGTCTTCTTGCCAACTCGGCGCCCGCCCTTGTGTACCCCACGCCACGAGCGCACCAGAGCGATGATGCAGTCTTCTGTCCAGTTACGCTTGCTACCATCTACAGGCGCCGGTAGGGTGGATGGGGTGCATCAGCACCAGCCTCATGCTCGGTTCTCCCTCCATCTTGTGAACGCGGAATACGGATGGCTATGCGATCTCGCAAGTTCTAGGTTTTAGCGACCTCATCGGGTCGCTGAAACTTTGTCACTAAAGTGAGGTATTTTGGAACTTTTTTGCGGTTTCAGGTGAAAAATGACATGCTGAAGGCGCTTTTCCCTGAAATCTGAAAATGTCACTAAAATCTTTCAGGTTTCAGGTTCCAAGCGTTTGCTGAAGACGGCCAATGGAGAGATTATTGATTGCTTGAACCGCATTCGAGTTCGAGATCCGATGAACATCGACGACATCGTGTGCAACCCAGCCGAGCTGGATATCGCAATGGAGGAGCTGACGAGGGAAGAGCTGCTAAGTGAGGAGACTAATCTCCCGTTTATTAATACTGTGGGCGGCGGGATAGATGGTGACGATAAAATGACAGCACTAAGAGTGAGTTTCCAGAACAGACCACACAGGAGAAAGTGGATACAGTCCGTAGTGTCATTTTAATGCTTCCAGAGTACCCGGACCATGATGCAAAATTGTTTAAAGGCCTTCGAAAGCTTTAGCTACGTGTAAGGGATCAGCTCCGACTCGATCATGACGCTTCGACTACTCAGACATCGATAACCATCTTTTTTTCAGGTTGGTTCAACACTATTAGATTTGCCAAAACGAAATATCAGCTATAGTATTCGACAGGTATCAGCTTTCCTCCATACAAAGTCGTGCTTCGCCCGATCAAGGCTCTGAAATTTACCATCCTTTTTCCTTTTCAATATAACGATTCCCTACCCTTTAGATAGACAACATCTATTAGGGAAAATCTATGGAGTATCGAGCTTTGAAGGCTCGAGGTGCCCAAATTTAGAAATAGGACGATATGATATACCCAAAATGAATCTTCTAAGTCGATTTGGTCCTCCAGATTACCTAGGCATGCAAGTGAAGCATTGCAGAAGTGTTGGCTTGGGTAAGAACCATTACTTCAGTAACTAATCACGTCTTTAAAGAAACTGCCGTGGCAGAGACACAAACGGTAAGCTTTGTCAGTGAAGAATTTCTTGTAAAATAAATCTACACCGCCATGTTGGTAGGACGTGCAAAAGGATATAGTTATGGTGGTAGTACGTATGCAGCGAACCCAACCCAACATCCCCGTCAATTTGACTTATGCACGGCACAACGAAGCGAAAAAGTAGGCGTTTCTGGATGTGATCAATTCGATGCGGACGTGACCAATACATTGCACGCGGACTTATAAAAAGCGAAAAAAGTTATGTTCGCTAGTTTCTGTATCAATAACTACTCCTAATAGTAGCTATGGAAACTTTCGTAGTATGTCTATCGTTATACAATTTACTTGCTATAGCTTTGTATCTGCTGTAGAATAGATAGAAACGAATAATTGATCCAGCCTGATGCCTACGTTAGCAGAGCGTCTTATATTTGTCTGTGTCACCCCCATTTTTATCCTTTTCGATGAGGGACGATCGGCTATTAATAACGACATTGTTATTCTCTGAAGGCTATAAGGGCTGTTCAATTTCTGGTACTCCACATACCTATTTCGAAATCTGGGTAATTCGAGTTCCCTAAGCTCAAGCTCCATACCGTAAAAATTCCAACTGTCCGACCGGGATTCCAACCAGTATTGTTTATGCCGGTTTTGTAACACGTCCAGACTTAAAAAAAGTATTTATTTTGCTTAGTGTAAACTAACCTTTAAAAAATGTCATTCTCTCCAGTGAAAATATAGCGGGCCATCCTCGAGAGATCCCGTTGACCTTGCGTCCCAGCTGCCAGGCAAGATGGCGTGGCGTGGCGAGATGGAGTTTGTCCAGCAGTGTTGATCGTTGTGTACCGGCAGCATGCTCGACGTAGTTGCCAGGGCTAGTGTGGGCGACGGTTCGGTGTGAGCTCGTGGTGCAAGCTGATTGGTGGCGTGAGTGCTGCGCGCACGGTGTGTGAGCTGGGCAAGCTGGCCATCGTGGTCTACTACAACTCCGAGACGGTGAGCACGGACTACAGCGAGATCGACCGTCTGTACTTCGAGGATCTGAGCCTGGAGCGCATGCTGGACATCTGGGACCGCGAGAACCCTGAAGGCGTGATCGTGTCGGTTGGCGGCCAGATCCCGAACAACCTGGCAATCGATGTACAAGGCCAACGTCAACATCCTGGTACATCTTCGGAGAGCATCGGCCTGCAACAAATTCTCGGCTCTGCTGGACCCACTGAATGTGGACCTGCCACGCTGGACGGAGGTGACGGACCGCTCTGGAGTTTGCGCAGGAGGCGCAGTGCCCAGTGCTTGCCCGTCCCAGCTACGTGCTATTGGGTTCTGGTATGATTGTGGCTTTGGACGATGGCCAGCTGAGGGACTGACTACCTGAGCAGCAACGCCGTCAAGATGTCGCGCCACCACGTGTCAGGAGATCGAGTTCGACGGTGTTACCAAGGACGGCGCCATCCTCAAGTACGCCATGTCGGAGCACGTCGAGAACGCCGGTGTGCACTCTGGAGACGCCACGCTGGATCTGCCGGCCCGCAGGTTCAAGCAGGGGAAGTGCATCGCCAACGCCATCGCACAGGCGCTCAGCATCACGGGTTCGTTCAACATTCAGGTGATGGTCCGGGCTAACGACGTCAAAGGTGATCGGGTGCAACTGGCGCGTCTCGCGTACGTTTCCGTTGATCTCGACCTGAACATTCGTCGACCTGGCCACGAAGGCCATAATCGACCTGCCGGTTGACGTCTTGATCCCAGTCGTACAAAATTCACCGTCAAGTCGGTGCCGATCGCTCTGATCGACATCAACTACAAGCGCGAGTTCGCGGAGGGAGCTCCAAACCTGCAAGTGCTGGTTTCGATGTGGGGCAGCAGTGTGGCAGCGCAGACGCAGCACAGGAGTTGAAGAAGATCATTGTCGGCGAGCCCCGCAAGAAGAAGTAGCCGGCGACGTGTCATGTCGTCTGCGGCGAGTCTGTGGAGTTGCGCTGGTACTGACAAGCGGCGGTCCCGTTAGCTGTGGCTGCGCGCCTTGTCCTCAAGCGTCACTTCCGGAGGCTCTATCATTGACTGCGAAATGTAGCGTAGCTTGTCGAGTGACGATCATGATGAACGAGCCTACCGCATAGCTAAAGAATTCTTCTGCGCGGCTACTGCAGTGTTAGGAGGGGAGACCGCTGTGCCATAATGGCACAGCGGCTTCTGCCATAGCAACGAATACAATTTATAATTTTGTCTTTATACTTTAGTTCATCAACGTTCATTAGTTAAGACCTGGTGCGAAGAAATTTCCAGCTAACAAGTGTTTTCAAGCGCACAGCATCACATATCGGGTAGCGCACGTACATGTATGCTGCTTACATGGTGTAGAAGGTCTGGAGATATTTACTTTTAAATAAATTAAAAAATATTGTGCTTTGCAGATGAAATGTCGCTCCGTTTTATGGCCTAGATCGAGCATGGTCGGCGCATAAAACCAAACGTAAAAATGAGATAGGAAAGCCAGACCTAAAATTATTATATCTGTCCTCGATTTACGTTTCAAAAACGCAAAAGGGGTCGTTTTACAGGAGATCGATATCGATTTATCGTAAATCGACCACGAGCGCTCGATTTGGCTTGTCGTAGCTCGATTTATTAGCTACCCTAACTTGATCGATCTGTCCCTTTTTATAACATCGATTTATAAAACGACCTCGATTTAATATAAATCGAGCATCCATCTAAGTGAAAACGACAAAAGCTTTGCAAAGCACAATACATGTACAGGGATACCGACCTGGTTGGAAACTTGAGGATATTTTCAGAATATGCTTCTATATGAAAATTTGTAAGCAATACAAAATATTCTTGAAAAATTCCAACCGAATATGGTTGGAATGGTTGGAGCAATTCCTCCGATCCAAGGGACGTTTCCATTGGCGTAAAATAATCCATCGGGCTCCAAAGATTGGCTGAAATTAGGAAGAGCCCGTCATTGTGTGTGTGCATAGACAGGTGTCGGATGGAATGAAGAGGATATTATACCATAGGATTTTTCCATCTATTAGAGTTGTGAAAGTAGAGATTTCTCGACAAAATCTATTAGAGTTATGATGGTTGCGCATCTCCTGCGCCTGCTCCGCCGCCGCAGCATCCGCATTGCTGATATGTGAATCAGCACTTTCGTTTTACTACAGTAACCGCAAACAAGTACACATTATTGTACATGTTACGTTAAGTGCGCGCTGCATATCCCTTCCGGTCTAATTTACCTAAAATAGCGCTGAAACTGGATCAGTGAGCTTTGATATATCATTTTTGCGGTGCGTGTACGTGTTTTTAGATTTCTACTGGGCTATATAGGGCATGCGGCACACCAAAATTCGCGGCTTGTTACGCTCTTTAGCGTGATGGCTTTTGTTTGTCGGAGAAGCAAGTCGGGCATGAGCAATGGTCCCAAATTGTAAAGTTGACGATCATCTACCCGTTGGGATATATAGGAAAATCTTCATGAGTGCTAGGTGCCCCAATATGGACTACTCAAGTGGCGCGTACCGCCTGCTAACTTACTGTCGTCTGAAGTGTTCTCGCCTACACGAGCGCAACTGAATACATAATACGTAGAATGCTCCCACACTCGAGTGATAGGAACAAAACGACACCTAAGAAAACTTATCACCTGCATTTACCCGCCATTCAGACAGGTATTAATCTTCGCAAATTGTTCGTGCAACATTCTTTATTAAAATAGGCGTACTTAAGCGCGAGGGCGACGACACAGGTAACATTTGTATATTTTATTAATCCACCACAGGAATAGATTTCCACGGCCATCATGATATTGTCTCACTGTATTTGTGTATTCTCATTCATGAATTTATGGCCTTTTTCGGATAAAAATATTCGGGATAATATCTTACGGAAATTGAAACACCAACCGGGTCCTCCCTTAGCTCTGAAATAAATTACAGAGAACATTTTACTAACCACCGAGTCGGTGGATTGAATTGATATCAGATATAGGAATATATTGACTTTATCAGGTATCGGTTAGGACAGTTTAGTCTGTTGTGATTTGGGGCGAAATCGCATTTGATTATTGTGCGGATTTATTCCGAGCTGATATTCTGGCCGCAGTTATTGTGCGTTCTACCATCCGCGGTTCTTTGAATGAACCGCTTACAGTCTTGGGTTCAGTATGTTCCTACTAAGTACGACAGGGATGCAGCATTGAGCCATTTCGAAATAACAGAGAATTTGTATGCGAGTGACTCATTAAAATATTCCTTAATAAAAATGATTGAAAGGTCACTGGGAACCCTAAATCAGCAGATCTTGCAGCCAATCGATGCTCCTTCCTTGTTCTGACAATAACAGCAGCGTTAGGTCGGATACTGGGAGAGCTACTTCCAACATGAAGTAGTACCTTGGTTTTTAGAAGCATACCAGCAGAAGGAGGCTCAGGCTTGCGAGTTAAAATGCAAAGCCCACACAGCGGCGTAGGGGGTGGAGGGGGTGTCCACTCACGCAGAGACAATATTTTGTCAATATCGTTGAAGATTTCATCTTCAGATTCTGCATGCGGAACATTGCGTTAGCTTGGGAATATGTCATGAGGACTACTACAAAATTATACCTGTGCATGGGGGATCACTAACAATTTGCAAAGGTTTGCCGTCTCGGAGACGCTGCAGCCCCTGTCAATACCGAACATTTGTCAGCTTCAGCATGGGCACCAACACTTTTGCTAACTCGAAAGTACATACATCCACCCAGTACATTGCTGCCCTATGCGTCACAGCACGCAGTGTGATCATGGTGCCGTTGATACCAAGACGCAATAACCTGGTATCCTCTCGGTCTTTCTCAAAAAAAAAAAGAAAAAAGAACAACCGTGAGCGAAACGAGGGACCAGTAGAGAAATTGTACGAAGCTGTTCACCCTTGGCCCCATCATAGTCGAGAGCAATCTCCGAGGCGCAGCGAATGTCGGTGGACATCACCAGCACTTGGTGTGTAGACTTGAAAAATGTAAAAACAATTATCAGTACCAGCATTGCAGCAAAGCGAGCTGCATCGCACGTACATGCACTCGGTAGAGAACCAGTTGGTGACCGATGGTTTGAAACAGGAACGGTCGCCATGTTCCATTGAGTTTCCGGTATTCGAGAAACCCGGATAACCCTTGAGATTCATCATGCACAATCTTGCTGTTCCTCTTGGTAAAGGTGTAGTATGCTGCCAAATCCACGGACTTAACCGGCGAGTTCCTTGTGCTTTCGAGCCTTCGCAGGGGCGTCGTCGTTGACTCCTTCTCTCTCGCAGGGTCGCAGCTGTCGATGGAGCTGCTCGTGAGTGTGAGAGAGCTGGAATTACTGACCGGCGCGGCCCCTGCATTGACGGAGCTGGTGCTCTCGTTGCTGGCTGCACTGCGAGAGCTCAATCGCCATGAGGTACGGCGGCCCGGGTGAGCAGGTGCCGGCCACATATTGGACGGCAACGACCGGCGAGACGTCTGTTGCATTGAGTCAAGCGCGTGCCGTCAACGGATTGAGAAGTGAAGCAACATGCTGCGATGGACGATAATAGCCGCCAGTGGGCGGAGACATCCGGCCACCTGAAAGTCCAGCACCAACAATCGGTCCACCCCTTTCGATCTTGAACAGCCGTTGTTATTCGAAGCGAAACCGAGTTTGTAATAAAAAAACACAAAAAACTCCAAGGGGACCAAAATCGGACACAATCTGATACAGTAGGGACCAAATTGATCTGAACCAGAGCACACGAGGATGGTGCACGGCTTATTGCGGGTCGCGAAGAAGGCCGCCGCGCGCTATGCAGGCCACGCAGGTGTCTCAGCGCCGTCCCAATTGATCGCCAGTACCGCGGCAGGTACGGCTGCGTTGAAGCGACTCGAAAATCGCCCATACAGGCGTCAAACAAACTCGACGTCGAAACTCAGTGTGGCGGCAATGGCACTCGTCGTGGCGGCCGCTGCATCCGGCAGAAACAATGAGGCATGCGCGGAATCCAAGCAGCTGATGGGAGGGGGGCTCGCTGCAGCACTCGGCGCAGAGGGCGAGGAGGCGATTCCGAAGCTTAGAGGGGCCCGCCATCTGCTTCTTAAACAGCGCAGCAAGCACGAGGCCAAGATGCAAGAGGTGGATCAGATGAAAACGCATCTGGATGAGTACAAACAGCGTCGAGAGGCTATCGACTCGCTGCGTACGCGGTTCGACATGTACGCGAGTAAGAGCGTGGACGCAAGCGACGGCCAACGCGTCAAGGTCATGACTTTTACCGACTTCTTGCACTCATTTGTGCTGCCCCAATTCCATCTTCATTCACCTGTGAGTCGACAGTTTACAATTAGTCTACGTATGTGCTAATACTTACTTTGTGACAGCGGCCGGATCTGACGTACTCGTGCGATTTTGTGGGGGACGCCAACGGACTTATTACATACGAGGAGTGCTACCTGCTCGTCCATCTGCTGCAGAGTGAGTTCTTGCAGACGCAAGCGTAGTGAAGAGGATTGAGCTTACATTAGTTTGCCTGTTGTTGTATAGTCCCCAAGGAGCACTTTGACGTGGCTTTTTGCATGTTCGATCTGGATAGCGACGGATCAGTGGACAAAGAAGAGTTTTGTGCTGTGATTGAAAATGTACTACGAACTATTGTCACCCCAGGAGATGGAGAGGAAGTTCCAATTTCTGCTGAGGACTCCTTGCCGCGCCTTACCAAGTTCCTCTTTGGACGCTTCGGAAAGAAGATCTCTGCCAAGGATCTTGAAGCGGTGTTGGATGGACTTCGCCAGCAAATTCTGAGGGCCGAGTTTGATCTGTATGCCACAGTAAACCCGCTGACGCAGCAGCAAACCATGTCGGTGCATGACTTCGCGCTCACGCTAATTTCGTGCTTCGACCCGGAAAAGTTGCCGCCGTATCTCGATCGTGTACACGAGCTAAACGCCAGCGATGTAAGTCGTCAATATCATTTATAGCTCAAGGATTGATGATCCCTGTTAAGGTCTAATGCGTGTGATGATGATGATGCTAGGGCGTGGTGACGTGGGATCAGTTTTTCGCCTTCCACTTCAATGTGCAGAGCAACTTGCCGGATATCAAACTTGCGTTTGAACTCACTGGAGCCGATGAGATCACTGAAGGTGAGGCGATTAATGTCGATATCTTTTCAAGCTGACCACCGTTGATTCTACTAATTAACTGGATGCTTGTAGCGGACTTCATTCGGGCGGCACACGTGGTGAGCGGCGTGGAACTGTCGTCTCCAGTTGTGCAACTCGCTTTTCGCATTTTCGACGATGATGGTAGTGTTGCTACACAATCCTCTCAAAGCAGGGAAATACTGGGCGCTAACGTTATCATTTTTCTTCGTAGCCAACGGAACATTGGACCAGTCGGAACTTTTCAAGATATTGGAGATGAGAAACACAGTGCAGCTCAAGCAGGTGCGTGCTCGTACAAACTCCACAGAGCATCAAACAGTTGAAATGTAGTCACTAACTGTACTCACTGTTTTAGGAGTTCGACGCTGGATCGCGGCTAGAAAAACTGTGGCACTGTGTCAAAGCGAGAGAAAAGGACTAACGACGCTGCGAACCTAGGCCTGCGAACAAAACTGCGCCATGCTGAGTACAGCCTGGTCCGTGCGTGGCGATTGAACTAACTTTTGATAAAGTTAATTTTCTTAAAAGTGTTTTTTGAATGCCTGGGAATGACGTGTAATCGGGCAGGCGCATCATGTTCAAGACACGAAAACCTTTTTTAAATATCTCGATAAAAGTACATTTATTACCTTGAGCATTTGCAGCCTAAACGAGCAAGATGGAACGGCTACTCTCCACATAAATACCAGCCAGCCAGCGCAGGGCGATGACGAAGAGCTCCCTGCACTACCTGGTAGTTTTAGTTTTCTCATCGGCCGCCTCCTCTACATCCGACAGACTCGCTTTGGTCAACAACTGATTCACCTGCACGACCGTCACTTTCTTGCCCCCGCCCACCACTACCGTTTCCTCTTCTACGTCTTCTTTTTCGTCGGTCTCCTCCTCTTCCTCCTCGTCGCGCTTGAATGTAGTTTCTGTATCCTTCTTGTAGATTGCACTGGGGGAGGCTGTTGGGATATCTTCAAGCAGTGTATCCTGATTCTCTCCCTTCTCCGTCTGCTCAGCCTTCGCTTCAGTCTCAGCTTTTATTTGTCGCTCTTCCTCGGTTGTCGTATCCTCAATTGTAAGTTTTCCCTTTTCGTCCCGGGAAATGGTAGTGATCTTGTTGCCCTTGGACGTGGCGGCCCGCTTGATGGTGATCTCGTCACCGTCCTCGGTCTTGATGGTTGTCGTGCGCACTTCCGCTTCCTCAGGTTCGGCGGCATCGTCCTCCTCCGCCACAGGCGCCTTTGTCGCATTCTTGTCCGTCGCGACTATCTCGGTGCGCCGAACGACGTCCTCAGCAACCGTGAAGCCGTCGCGGAACGTACGGGTAGGCAGCGCGACACTCTCATGGCGTAGCATGAGTGCTGACATCAGCAGCAGCGCCCCCGCCAGCACCAACAGGAAGAACAGGCGCTCCCTAGACGCGTCCCGCCGCATTCTGGTTCTCTCTCGATGTCTTTTTGTGGTCGGAACGACCCCTCGTCTCTGGCCTCTGCCCTGATCCGGAAAAGTCAATACAAAAACCAAGTGTAGTCGGAGTTGTGGAAGGAACAGCGAGCTTTTGCTACGTTGACTTCATCAACAGATTAACAAGTTACATCCTACAGGCTACCGTACAGGTCGCCTATTATCCGAAGCCATGCATCTGGAAGAAGGTTGGCGTGGTTTCTTTCAGAAACAAAACTTTCCCCAACGCCGCTTTCGCTGTTCGTTTTCACCTGGACCAGCTCGAGCGAGCGTGGAATATGAGCACGATGCTGAGCAATGCTCAGCGAGCATATCCTACACGTTTCCAGCCAGATCGCTCGAGTAGTTTCAAGGGCAACAGCACCACGAGAATCCCTTCAACAACGTCGTATAGAACTCTGCCGCCATACCAAACCAAAAGCCAACAAATTCAAAAAGATTTCGGGCATATAATATCGCGTGGCAAAGCTTTTTAAAGTATACTGAGCAACAACCCACTGGGAGAGCTTACACGTCGTGATGGCGTGTTGACTCCCAGGTGGAATCATCACGTGTGGTCGTCAAGCATTATGCAGCTCATGAAGGTCAAGGTCTATAGATAATATCGGAATTGCCTTGTGATGATCTCCGACGCTACTACTAATTTATTTTACGTTATTTGCCTCCGTTCACGCGAGTGTGCTGTAGCTTATTAATATTTATCCAGAAGTTAATCAAAGACAAGAATGTTTGGCTCGGTTCTCTTCGCTTCAATAATAAAACCAGAACTTTGTTTGCGGCGATTACGGCACTTTCGCAATAAGTTAGGAAATGTTTTTCACGAAAGTGTACATGTATCCAAAAAAGCATAAAAAGGATCTGACCTAGAACCCGTTAGCATACAAATTTCAAGTCAACTGCGTGTACGTGTCCTCGCGGTGTCGTTCGGCTCACGGGTAATCATCACTCGCGGGGCTTGGAGTAAGCGAGGAGCGAAGCCCCCCCCCCCCCCCCCCCCCGCATAGCTGAATCTGGCCCTGACAGACTAAAGCTCGACCAAATGGAGTCGGCGACGTGTGTACCCCCAGGCGAACCGTTGGGCGGCAACACGCACGCGTTCCTCGACCTGTTCATGGTGGTGACCGTGGGGCTCGCGCTCTGCGTCGTGCTTTTCCGCGTACTGTTCACTGTGTTCCCTATGCCAGCGCTGGGCTCTTCAGGTGGAAGCAGCAGCCCTAGCGCCAGCCCCGAGACCTCGCGCAGCCTTAAGACTTTGGATCGGCACCCCGTTAAGCGAGCGACCAGTGTGCGCGACCGTCTGGAACGCGAGACCCGCGCGCGACTACCGCGTCGATCCACGTACTACTCAATGCCCTTCTTCGCCGATACGGTGGCCAACAAGCAGGAGTTCGTGGAGAGCCTTGTGGAGCTGGGCGACGCGCCGCTGGACGGCTGGCTACTGGTCAAGAAGGGGTTGCAACGTGGCAAACACTGGAAGAAGCGCTTCGTGGTGCTGGACGCGCACGCAAGGATCAAATACTACCCGAATGCAGACGCTGCGAGGCGCAATACAAACGTCAAAGGATCTCTTGCGGTGCACGCAGTGAAGCCCGCCGATCCGTTCGAGTTCGGAGCCAACACACTCGAGATCCGAGGCACGCTGGGCGGCACCTACTTTTTCAGGGCGGAGGACGACATGGCTGCGCGCTCGTGGCTTTGTGTCCTAACGATGCGCGCCATTCAGGGCCACGTGCCAGGACGCATTGACAGCGTTCTTAGCGCAGCAGTTGCGTCTGTGCCGTCGCAGTCACAGACGACCAATGGTGGCGCTGCTCCCCCGCTCGCGTCGAAGATGTATTCATTTTCCGAATCGAACGATAATGGGTTCAATCCGCTGAACGCCACAGCGAGTGCTTTAAACCTTCTGAGTAGCCCTGGTGAGGATGTTGAGGTCCCTCCTGTACGACTGAAATCACACGCACTGGAGCTGATGGTGCAAGACATGAGCTACGATAAGGATGCGTCGCTGCGCCAATTCTACGTGGTGGCCAAGTTCAAATCCGAACTCCACGACTACTCGAGTGTCCCTGTGGGCCAGACGTCTCCCAAGCCTCGGGGTGAAAAAGGAGAAAAGGGAGCCATGGTCAAGTGGAATGAAAAGCTGACGTGGCACTTTCAAGATCATTTGTGCTCGGAGTGCCAAGAGTGCCGCGCGTTGGGTGCCATGTCGGGTGCTTTCTGCGGCTTGCCCGATATCATGGTGCTGCACGTGTACGAGATTCATCTGCGCTACCTGACGACGAAAATCGGAGAAGTATCGCTGTCTCTCCGTGAATTACTGGGCTTTACCGGGATGCGAACGGCTCAGTTCACATGCGCGTGGCCTGTCACGTCTACACGCGATACCATTCTTGGACAACTCATGCTGTCTCTGAAATACTCAGTGGATAATGCTGGCGGCGCAGAGTTGATGCAGTTCCTTGTGACCTCTGCTGATGTGCGGGAACTAGTTGGTGAGTACCCACTTCACGCGTCTCTGACAAGCCCCTACGATTTCTTCAAGAACTTTTTGGCAAATGGCACGTCGGATCGCTTGAGTGAATACTTCAAGGAGCGAGGAGACTCAGAAATTGAGGTCGGTGACTGGGCTCCATCCAAAGAATTTGGTGGGCAAACACGCACGATGAGCTGCCGCTCGCCCACGAACGCATCGATTGGTCCTTCTCACACTATGACAACCACAACGGACCACGTGCCTTTCGACGAGGGAGGCATCGAGGACAACGAGAAGCTCGTCATGCAGTCGAAGGTATTCATGCACGACATCCCTTATGGCGACTGCTTCTCAGTTGAAAAGGTGACTGTCGTGGAGCGAGTTCCTTCCAGCGATGGCAGCCCAGGGCAGCTCGTGGCTAAGATTTACCTGGGTGTCCCATTCTCCAAGGGCTGCATGTTCAAGTCGAAGATCATTTCTGCGACGCGTGAGGCGATGGCGAGCTCGTCAAAGCTGTATTTCCACATGGTGAATCGATCGATGAAGAATCCTGGCGCTTCGATGCCTGCAACGCCTGCAAAGCCCTTCTTAGTGTCCACGGAAGAAGAACGGCAGGTTGTTGGTGAGTACGAGTTGCATCCTGCTATCAAGGACGCGCTCCACTTCTTCGACCTGTTTTACGCCGACAACTCACTGTCGCGATGGCAGATAATTCACCAAGAGGCTGGAGACACGGAGCATGCTGTTGGCAAGTGGGAGGACTCGGCAGAGTATGGCGGTCAAGTGCGTGAGATGAAATATCGTGCCAAAAGCACGTCACCTCTCGGACCGTCTTCAACGATGGCAGAACAGATTGTGCACGTGCCCTTCTCTTCTCAAGATCGCGACAGTATGGATACAGATCGACTCGTGATCGAACACAAGCTAACGCTGCTTGAAATCCCTTATGGAGACTGCTTCCATGTCGAGACGGTGTATGTGATTGAGCCACGTACAGATGCTATGGGATCCCCCTTGGTTGCCAAGGTGTATATCGGAATCCCGTTTTCCAAGAGCACAATGTTCAAGTCGAAGATCATGTCTGCCACTAAAGAAGGTGTTGTGAAGAGTACCAAGATGGTCTTCGAAGGGTTCAACAAGGCAGTGGACGCGGAGGCGCCAACTGACGCATCCGACGCTGTTCGCTATTCCACCACCGCAGAGCAGGGCCGTGGTCGTCCGCGGAGGAGTTCATCAACAGGCGCCGCTTCTCGGCGCCGTCCGAGCGTAACACGCTACAACAGTACCCTAGATGGAAGCGTAGGGCTCGAGGAGATTTTTGAAAACCAGCGCGTGAGCATGTTCGGAAAGTGGGCGCCCAACCACTTGCTGCCTACGGACCGACCTCGCTTTTCGAACCGAGATGGCGACAAGGCAATGAGTTTCGAGCAGGTTTCTCTCCCTCCTAACTGGAGCTGGACGACTCCGTGGCGGATCGACAAGAGCTACACAGATTGTGACGACGAAGGGTGGAGTTATGCTACAGACTTCCCGCGCTTTAAGTTCCATTTAGCCCGGGGCAAGTCAAGCATGAAGCGTTTGGGTGCGTCAGTGCGTCGCCGTCGTTGGATTCGCATGATGGCGTACGTGCCACCAGATGCCAACGCGGATTCACCAAGCCCACCCGCAGCTGGCGGCAACACCAACCGCCGTAACCGTAACCGTGCCAGTCAGGGCAGCAGCAGCGGCTCGATGGGTTCTTAAGTTGAAGAGACGAGATAATTTTAAATGCTAGTGCGCACGTTCTTATCTGATCTCGAGGACGAGAAGTATTTTGAGAGTTGCTATGGAGAACTTCGATTGAGCACACAACTCAACAAGCAGCCAAGCACCAGCTCAAAATATCGATCGAGTAGAGTTCCGAGACCTAACAATGAGCTTTTCCCAGCGTGTGCTGCTTCTCATGGTCCTCGTCATGGTGTCGTCGTGTTCATGGCTGACTGAAGCTGGAGGCCCGCCACCAATTTCGGCCCGATACAATGATTTCCGTGATCGCATGCTCCGACAGCGTATCGCGAAGCAGGCAGCCTACGACAAGACAGAACGCGACTTTTTCAGCGGGGAACGCCGAAAGCGCAACTAAATCTGGGCCTGACAACGGATTGCACATTAGTAGCCCCTAGCTCCTTCACTGCGGTAATAATGAAACACGTCACTTCCCCAAACTCAATCTAAGTCTTTTCAAATTGGTATTATTAGTTTGTGGGCTGTTGGCAGTTCGGTAAGCTAAGCTTAAGCACAATTTTGAGAATGATCATCATTGGAACCAGTTTCTCTAATTCCAGATCCAGATATCCTAAAATGTCCTAAAATATCCAAAATTTTGATTTATCACCGGGTGTGGCATCACAAACATTGAATTGTCCCAAAATGTCGACTGAGTTACAGGTAACATCACGAGACATACAACTAGACTCGTTGTGCAACGATGAGTCTGGGAGATAGAATTAGGAAGGGGAGTTGATGCGGACAGATTAGAGATTCTAAGATGTTCCGTTGCTGTTATTGCACTTATCCACATACTGAGGTTAAAGGTCGTTGTTCGCATTGAGTGATTAACCCTTTCGAGACAAAAGGAACTCAAGTCGCTCCTTTTGTTGGTCTGTGAAGGGGTCAGGGTAAACTTATAGCTAAAGGGACTGTTTCGGTACCTTCTGAATAATTACCAATCACGCACAAGACGGTCGCGATTGCTGTGCAGCATGAGTGAAACGATGGTGAAGCTATTATATTATTTACCGATATAGCCCAGCTCGAACGGGTGAGACTGATGTCAGCTTGTATACTGAACTAAAGTCATTTACCACCATCGTTCTCTGACACTTTCGGAATTCTCAGATGCCCCGAACTACGTTTTTGGAGGAAGAGGACAAGCTAGTGGTGCAGCTTGCCCGTCAATACGTAGACCGAGGAGAGCGTGTTTCGTGGCAAAAGGTGGCAACGAGGATGCGGCGTTGGAAAAGAACACCAAAAGAACTATCGCAGCGACTCAACGCGCTTAAAAGGACGTATGGAAATAATCTCGCGGCATTTCCGCCTTGTTTTACTATGCTCGTGCGCTCTACTCGCGACGGCAGGTCCTCGCTCGTGCATTCCATCCGAAAGGCCGACCAACAGGGGCTTGGCCAGGCTCCAACTGTGCAGTTGGCGGTGAATCATAGCGTCGCTGCTCAGATTCATCCATCTCAGTTCTGTTTACCAGCATCAAGTGAAGTCAGTTCTCGGTATACAACCTTACTTGCTATGGAGTCGGCTACCAAAAACGATTGTCGGCCGTCGACGGGATTGACGGTGGGCAGTAGCACTGGAAGGCAAGTGACTGAACTTCCGCTAAACGTTATGTTTGGTCAACTTTAACACATATTACTGGATGCTGGCGACGCTGCCAGAACGGTTGATTCAATTTTTGGTAATGTTACTAGAAGTTCTGTGATTTACCCGGCAGCATTACCTGCTTGGAATGCAGGTGAACTACTTCCTAGTGATGTCAGTTTATTGCACGCGACCATCAGCAATTTTCAGGTCATTGACAATCAGGATGTATTTTTGGATATTGATTGTGGGTTTGGTAATGTGGTGTCGCAATTCGCGCTGAAATCTCATGTCTGTCTGAGTATTGGTATTGAGATTCGAAAGGAGCTCGTAGAGAACAGTACGACGTCTGTCAGAAGCTTCACGGGTCGCTGGCCAGGTCTAAACAATGTTCGGTTGTATAATCGTGATGTTAGAGACGTCGAGATATCTCTTGTGGAACCGTTTCACTTGCTACTATTGTCCACACGAATAATCTTCGGTTTGACCCTTGTACGACAATATACATTGAAGACGAAATCGCGCTGATGCCAAAAGCAAGGGTTACTGTGTTTACAAGTGCAGTTTACCCCCGTCATAATGGAGCATGTCTCAAGTCATTTTGCTGTCTGTGGGAGTTGACGACAGTACTACGATGTTAAGTGAGCTGGACAGCAACATTGGTGAATGTGTACGTCTACACTGAGCGACCATAGAAAAATACAATAGCTTCTTGTCCATTCTTTCGAAAATACACTAACTAGCTGTCCATTCGTTCGAGAATACTGAGTGCAGTACGACTTTTTTTCTTTGCTCGGGGAGATGGAGGGTCTTTGAGTTTTATTTTGTAAAGTTCCGAGGCCGTCATTAGATTCTCTTTGACAGAGAATAGGTGCTTGGGAAGATAAAACTTGTGGACCTTCTCCCAGCAAGTCCAGTGAGCTTGTTGACAGTAGTATGGTTTGGGCTGAGTTGTGTTGAGAGTTTGACAAAGACACACATTGTGTAGCGTGCATTGATCCGTTAGCACGGTCTCGGGACGGTTCTCCCATCGGCACACCACACATTGCCGAAGTTTTCTGCTTTCTGAGAATGATTGCTTTGATGAGACAGCAATACATTGCCTCTGTGGGCTGCTTGCCGTATCGCTCGTTGGTGCAGCGATTCCCCACCCTGAGGATATGTTGACACTCGCAACAGCACCACTCTCAGCACCACTAGCCGCGTAAAAGATGCGTCGGTCACTTAGCGCGTCCATCCACTTACCTGAAAGTAGCTCGTCAGCGAGTTGAGTAACGAAGTCACGATGTGGGTCACGCTGCTTGCCCATATCTACTACCAGTCGACTTGTCATGTATGCATTCACACGCGCAACATCCACTAACGTCATGCCAAATTTTTATACCACTTTTTGAACGAGTGTCCATCAGATAGCGAGAACCGAGTCCGTAATTGATCCAGGCGGTCTACTCCCTGCATGTGTTTATTGTACTGGGCGACACACGCCGGTGCTGTAAAGGACTGCATTTGGCTTCCAACACGACGAGTAAGCTCCGTAGCAATCGAACTATCAGCGTTTGACACCATTTTTACAATGGCTCCATTGAACCAGGACGCCACCACCATTTGATGATCGATAGATACACCTTGGCGATAAGTGCCTCGGCTGCACTCGGATTTTTGCAGCACAACATGCTTCGGGAAGTGTACACTATTTCCACGAACTGTTCCTCGGCCGTAAAGACCCCCCACTCTGAGCGCGACCAGAATTGCACTGACATATAGTAATTATCAGCGTTGACGATGCGGTTTGTGTAGTGAAGAGGCCGGACCACTTCGATCACTTGTCCACGAACAACTTTGAGAGCTGCTAGATCGGCCCGTAAATCTTGGACTTCTGACGGCACGACGACTACTTCAAGGCGATCAGCAACGTCACTTTCGCAGTGGATACGGATAATAACCGAGATCCGAGTCGATGCACAACACAACATATATATGCGGAAGTGATACTTTCCACCCGGTTTCAAGGATTTAACATGATTAGATGTCGCCTAAACTTTGATCTGCAAGCCACACTTGCTTCATCTAGCGAAACATCTCTTCCCAATTCCGCATACTTTCCTCCAGTGATCTTCAACATGTTCAGTAGCGTACGAATTCGAGCAACAGGGTCGGGACGGCGACGGAGATGTGATGCATTAGCGGTGTCGACTTGTTCTGTAGATCAAGGTGTGTGTGTGTCAGTCGATGGTACGGCTTGTTGGCCCTCAATATTCTGTTCAGATTGCCCAGCGCTAAGTGAATTGGACGCAAAACAAGCCGTATCATCCATAGTCCAATCTTCGTTATCCACATCGGCCTCCTCATCAACAGACACAGCACTATCTCCAGTATAAGAGTAATTTCCAGCCTCCGTTGCTGGCCTACTAGGTGGTTCTGGTTCCTGCGCAGGAGGCTCAGATTTGCGTATTGCTAGAAAGCAAGACGACTTCCTCAGTAATTTGAACCTTGATAAAGACATAACCTTGTCGAGACCCACGCCGCTACCCTCAAAAAGACGATCTCTAATTTGAGGACCCCAATAGTTCGCAAATTCCCCCCTGCCAACGAGTTCCATGTATAGTAGCACTCCCAAAAACGTCATGAGCTCTTGTAGCGTGAACAGTGGTCTGGGATTGAGATGGTTGTCGCGCTCATGATAGCGCATGGCAGTTTTTGCTTGGTGAAGGACTTCTACCCAATAATAAACAGGAATGTAAGCGAAAAACGCAGATGACGCCGAGTGCTCAAAGAGATGACGGTATTCGCCACGAATCCGAGTTTTTGTATCTCCATTGTCGTGCTGAAACAAGTCTACAGGGCCCTCAATGCGAGCACGGGGATCAAACTTCATGTTTCTGATACTCTCCACCTCTTGCATCGGTGACAGTAGCTCAACCTCTGGTTCCTAGCGTTGGTACTCAGTCTCATCTTCCTCAATGTTGCTCGCATCCTCCTGAATCTCAATTTCATCTTGGCCAGCCTGACAAAGAGATCGCCACGCCGGTTTAGACGGCGAGTTCATAATGTTGCTGTAGTTCTGTATCCCATGCTGTACAACACTAACTCCAATATACTCGTCTTGTTTCTGAAATTGCGTGTCCAGCCATTGAATTTCCAGTAGTGCCTTCTTCTTGTCAAAGCGTGTGATGCGACCGACAATGTACGCACTTCCAACATCACTGTGTATTCGTTTTGATTTGAGCCACGACTCCTTTATGGGCGAAAACGCGACGAGCTTGTCAACGTACGCAAGGGCTACTACTGCTGAAAGCGCCCGTCCGCGTGGTTTAGAAGGCCGCTTTTTCTTTGTAGATGAACTAGCAGTCCGACTGCCCGGCGTAGATCCAATTCCTGTTGAAGCAATTGAGCCATCTAGTTCACCATTTGATGTAACCGCTTTTTGAAGAGCTGAGGGCAGATTCCGCTGTCGCTTACTTGGCTGCTTCGATCCCAGTATATTTGCTTGACGTTTTGTTTGTTGTTCATTCGGGGGCTGATTTTGTCCCGGGCCTCGGTTGTTGTGCTTTGACAGGGCTCGATTGGTTGCAGAAGACAATTCATGCCAAGCTTCATCTTGGCAAACGCGATTCGATTGAGCTATCGGACCTCGCACATTCACGGTCTGCTGCCTGGCGTGAGGATCCCGTTGCTGCACTTGACCACTGCTGTTCGCTGGCTTATCCATGCCAACGTGGCGCGATGAGGCGGCGGTGCCGTCATGAGCCTCCTCACTCAGTGTTTGGTAGCTAAGCGAGTCATTATCCTCTGCCTTCTCCTCGTAATCGCAAGCTTGCTCGGTAAGAAGACGGGCAAAAGGCCCTGGCGGACCGCTCCCGCTGTCGCAAAGGGCAGATTGCTCGCCATGAACGACAGAGTGCTGACCGCTTGTCATCTTCGCAGTAAATGCTGTACTGAACGCTTGAACACGCGCGACATTTGCTGCTTCAGCAGAGCCCAAGAGGGAAATGCAGCGTCAACAGACGTACCGCACGTTAGTGCCCACTCGAGCGCGCGCCCTCCAAGCTTGGAGATAGCAAGCGCCTCGCACTGTTGCTTAGACTGGAGCAGGGCCGACCCCATGGCCATCTTAACCTTACGGGTCCAGAGAAGGAGATTATCTCCATCCTTCCCCTCAAATGTCTTCACGCTCACCAGGAGCGGCTTTGGTCTCGCAGACCCGTCACGCGTCACCGACGCGGCCGCCATTGCGGCACTCATCTTCTCTTGGGATGGCGGCGGACCCTCTTCCGGAACTGGTCACAGTGATCGTGTTCATGGAGGGACTCCGCGTGAGCACAGCTCGAACGGAAATATTTCGTGTACACCCAAACTCTTTTGAAGAGGCGGTGAACGTGGCATTGAATGCCGAACACAACTTCTGGTCGGCCCGACCTGGTTGGAGCTCTGGTAGCGCGAGCTCTTCGAGCGGTCCAGAACCGATGGACCTCAGCTATGCTGAAGATGAAGACGAGGAGCTTCTTGCTGCAGAACAGCGTGCCGGCATCCGTCGATGCTTTGTGTGCACAAGCACCAAGCATCTGAGGGTACAATGCCCCCTGCGCTTTAAGCGCCAGGCTCCGGCGAGCCAACCCTCCGGGTCATCACCGGGAAACGGCAACTTCCAGTATGCGCGGGGCGGCCTACTGGGGATGAACTGAGTTCTGTTGTGCCTCGAGGAGGTAGAGGGCAACGGGGCTCGGCTTTGAAGAGAACTGGGCTCTCTTACAAGAATAGTGTGTGCAGGCCGGGCTTGCTGGTCGTTCAAGCGAGCGTGAAGGGCTTTGCGAAGCCGTGGAGAGTCTTGATTGACTCGGGAGCTTCAGGCAACTATGCCCGTCGCCCCACCCTGGAAGGGAGTCAGCTGTATGCTGAGGCACTGGAAGTGCCAACGCGAGATGAAATCTCAGTCCGTCTGGCAACGGGGACACTCACTTGTTACTGTGTCGAAGGTCTTTGTTGACCTTAGTATGAAGTTCTTAGACTTCGACAGCGTGGAACGCTGTCTGATCTCAGACCTGGATTCGAGGTATGACCTCATCCTTGGTATGGCATGGCTCGACTGGAAGTCGAAGACGCTGGGTGCTACGCGCCCTGCCCCTAGTGGATCTTTAGTGAGTCATGAACCCACCTCTGCTAGGAAGCAGAAGTGCTATTAGCGCGAGCACGAGGCCGAGGCGGCCGTGGTTCTGGACATTGGTATGTCGGAACTTGTGAGCAACGAGGTTGCTCTGTGTGGTACGGATCTGGTCGAGGACCTACCGCTGCGTGGCCCGAGGGCCGCGGTCGACTGTGAGCTGAGGCATCGTGGGCGAAGCCCAAAGGATGCAGGTGAAGTGACACCTAGTTCATTGGGTGAGGGTCATGGACCGCATGGCTCTGAGCCGAGTGTCTTGCGAGACACAGCTTCCCCTTCGAGGAGTATTGGTGCTTCTGCACCCGGTGGTGGTGACGAAGATGACGCCGCACCGCCCTCGTCCGGCCGGGCTCGGTCGCGGAGGGAGAGGAGAAAAAGACGCAGGGCGTCTGTGACGTCTTCGGACGAGGTGTCCAACGTGACGAGCGGTGAGGCTCCACGTGATCGCTGTGAACAGCTGTATACACTCGTGAATGGAGTGACGGGGGAGGTCGAAGGCGACATCAGTCTTGATGCTCTGGTAGAGCTGGACGAGATGTCCGTTACCGCGTACGGCGAGGCCTTGAAGGCGGGCGAGTTAGCCGAGGTGGTCTTGATAAGACCTGAGGAGGAGTTGAACTCCTCGTCCGTCGTAGACGAAGCGGTCCTGGAGGACACCAAGAAGGCGCTGAGCACGCGGAGTGGATCGGCGATCCTGCAAGACCCTTCGGATCCGTTCTATCCTTTGATTAAAGAGCATGGAGACGTGGTCTCAAGGAACCCACCGATGGGTTTGCCTCCGGATCAAGGCGTGCGTCGCGAGATCGACCTGGTTCCAGGAACCAAATACTGCGCGACGTGGCAGTGGCCTTTGCCAAAGGAACAGTGCGACGTCGTTGACGCGTTCTTCCGTGCGAAGAACGAGGCAGGGCTGGTGCGTGAGAGCAAGTCTTCGCACTCGACACCCACTTTCTGTGTCAGAAAGCCGAATGGCAAGTGTCGTATTGTGCATGCTTTCAATAAGCTGAATGCGGCCACCATTCCGGCGCAGACGTCGATTACTCGCAAAGATGTTCTGCAGAATAACATGGTAGGCTGTACGTTGTACAGTGCGCTCGACTTGGTCGATGGTTACTACCAATTGCTCATGAGAGAGAGCGACATTCCGCTGACAGCGGTCAGTACTCCGAGCGGTATGCTCTGGGAGTGGCTGGTGATGCCCCAGGAGCTGTCGAACGCACCCGCAACGCTCAATCGTCTCGTGGCGCAGTTGTTCAAGCCCCATCAGGCGTACGCGCAGACGTGCTTTGACGATATTTTCGACCTTAGTCGTGCTGAGCACGGGAATTCAGACGTGGAGAACCACATTCACCATTAACGAGCGGTGCTCGAGTGCATGCGCACGAATAAGTTGTATGCCAACTTGGACAAGTGCGTCTTCGGCGCGGAGGAGATCCCGTTCCTCGGGTGCTTCATTGGGAGGCGTGGCTTACGGGAAGATCCTGCCAAAGTCAAGGCTATTGTGGATTGGCCGGTTCCCAAGAACCAAAAGGACTTACGCAAGTGGCTAGGCTTAGCCAATTACTTGCTCAAGTACAGCGCGAACTACGCAGATATGGCTCGGCCATTGTCGGATCTCCTTAAAAAGGATGCACCTTGGTGCTGGAATGTCGAACACGACGAAGCCTTTGAGGCTGTGAAGGAGAGTCTTCTACGAGCGCTGATACTCACGCTACCGGACCCGGATCGTCCGTTCAGCGTCGTCTGCGACGCCTCCGATTTTGCAATCGGTCGTGCTTTACTGCAAGCAGACGCCGAAGGGCGTGAACGCGTCATCGCGTTTGAGTCTCGACAGCTCAAGGCTGCGGAGAAGAACTATCCAGTTCATGACAAAGAGCTACTTGCAATGAAGTACGCTCTAGTCAAGTTCAGGGTACACCTGCTCGGCTCCAAGCCTTTCGTGATCTTTACTGATCATGCGTCGTTACGCACTGCGACTCAGTCGCCTCACCTCTCTCAGAGAATGGCAAGATGGCTCTCCTTCTCTGCCGAGTACAACATCGAGGTGAAGTACAAGCCGGGACGGCTTAATGTGGTGGCAGATGCGCTCTCGCGCAGGCCGGACTACGAGTTAGCCCATGTCACAACGGTGACATCGTCAGTGCCTGACTTAATACGCGCCACGTATGCACAGGACGATATGTGTGTAGCGCTTCTACGTGCCCTGGGGATCGAGGAGTTCAAGGATTCGGACAAAAAGGTGTCAGGGCGCTTGCGCGCGAGGCCGCATCGATATTCCATCGATAATAGCCTGCTGTACTACAGCACGAACCCAGAGGACACTCCTCGTGTGGTCGTTCCTCATGACGAGGACCTTAAATATCGTATCCTCTACGAGGTACATGATACGCCTGTTGGGCACTTAGGTCGTGAGAAGACCTATGGCTCGGTGAGCTCGACGTACTGGTGGCCCAAGATGTACAAGTGGGTTGGGACTTACGTACGCACGTGTGAGACGTGTCAACGGACGAAGCCCGCACCAAATGCGGCGGCACCGTTGGCAAGCTTGCCTGTCCCCACGGGATGTTGGCAGTCCATCAGTATGGACTTTGTGTTTGGCCTTCCAAAGGACAAGGCGGGCAACACGGGCATTGTGGTCTTCGTGGACTGGTTGAGCAAGATGTCTCACTTAGCGGCGGTACCGGACACCATTGATGGTGAAGGGACAGCTTTGCTGTTCTTAGACCGAGTCTTTCGCCAACATGACTTGCCTGAGGCAATCGTCTCGGATCGAGACCCACGGTTCACCGCAAAGTTCTGGACATCCCTCTTCAGAGTGCTCGGCACTCGTTTGGACATGTCCACCGCGGATCATCCGCAGACCGATGGTCACACTGAACGCGTGAATCGCGTTGTCGAGGACATCCTCCGGAGCGTATGCGCTGAGGCGCCGGAACGCTGGAGTGAGATGCTCCCATTCGTTGAGTTTGCATTGAATAATGCAGTGCATGCCTCGACAGGCTTCACTCCATTCTATGTGAACGGCCTGGTGAATCCTCGCGTCCCGCTGATGCCACCACGTAGTGGTCCAGGGCTTGGTGGGGGAGGGATAGCCGAGCGGCTTGCTGATGTCAGCCCTGTTGCGGCTCGCAGGCAAGTCGATGACTTTGTCGCTTTGAGACTGAGCGTCATGCGCAGGGTGCGCGACGCTATGGCTGATACCCAGGACCTACAGAAGGAGAATGCTGATGCCAAGGGCAGAAGCAATGTAGAACGGTTCGAGGTCGGTGACCTAGTTTTCTTAAACGCAAAGAACTTACCTACGCATGCAGTGTCTGCAGTCTTCAAGACCAAGCTGATACCACGGTTCATTGGACCGTTCAAGGTCGTGGCCAGGAAGGGCCTAGCGTACGCAACGATTGCCTTCCGATGCGGCCACAACAACCAATTCTATCAATGCGACACAACGTTTCTATTAGTGCTATTTGCTCATAGTATCCGCTTCAAACTCATCAGCCTCAGCACTCACACCACAAGACTTACGTTCGGTGTGGTCAATGCAAAGAAGCCCTAGTATTGCCTCTTGTCGGGAAGTTCTCGAGGAAAGTGAATTCTCTTTTGTTGGTACACGAAGTTTCTATTAGTTTATATTCATGCGAAACCTTTTCTCCGGAGTGAAACCTGTGGAGTTTATACAAATTGGTGGTAAAAATAAGACCTTCTCGTTTGAAAATTGTATTGAATCGATACCTACTATTGGTGTGTGCACATAATTTCGAATTAATCCCTATAGGGCTGTACGTACTACTACTCGTAGCACTACAGTACCAGGATAAAACCTCATTATACTGGGAATACCTCAGAATGAGGGCTGGACAGCCCCCAACGGATTAATGTCACGGTACTTGCGTGAGCGTAACCTCAGTCAACATTCGTACTTCATTCAGCGCATTCATACAGTACGTCAGTCACTGATGGTCAGTGCAGTACAGTAAGAAAGTAAAGTGAGTCAGTACAGTAAGTAAGTACAGTGAGTCATTACAGGGAGTGAGTACAGTAAGAAAGTACAGTGAGTCAGTACAGTGAGTCAGTACAGTAAGAAAGTACAGTGAGTCAGTACAGTAAGAAAGTACAGTGAGTCAGTTCAGTAAGCAAGTACAGTAAGTCAGTACAGTATCCCAGTACAGTACATGTATACCAGTGCAGAGGCAGGATCCACGTACTGACGGTGGTCATTCGCGACAAAGAGTTAAAAAAAAAACAGCGGACACGCTCAAGAGCATGGATATGACGATGAGCTTGCAATATATTAATATTGAGCAGACGGAGTCCAATCATGTGTGTACAGCTCCCAAGCAAGCGCAGGATTTCCAACCAGCTATGATCGAAATCCTGCGTTTGCTCGGAGCTGCATGCATAATGCCTTCCAGCTGTAACGGAAATCCTGCAGCTGTTTGGAGCTTCATGCATGACTGCATTTTACAGTGAGTCAGTACAGTTAGCAATTGCCAATAAGTCAGCAGTAAAATAAACCACTACAGAAGGCCAGTACAGTATACCTGTTACAGTTTGACAGTGCATGTAGTTTCAATATCTTTCCATAACCTCACGATCGTGGGATTTGAGCACACCAGCAAGTGAAGTGCTGACCATATACTCTCTACCTCAAAAGCAATTACGGTCTTAGCTGTTGCGTGCAAGTTTGGGCAATTTATTGTAAAACCGTACAAATCAAGATGATATTAATAATAATAAAGAACTTGTACTGTATTCCCAGGGTAAGTCGCAGACGATCTAGTGATGTGACCCACACTTTAAATCCGATTGGATAAAATTCAGATTTAAGACATTTGGTTGGTTAGAAAGTTTTCGAGATAGGAAAACCGCGTGAAAAACACCAAAATATAATGAGCTATAAAAAGCATCAAGAGACTCTTTGCGGCACACATCTATATGAACATGTAATAATAAATTATCTCTAGATATGTACATATAACTTACGTTTTCTGTCGCCAAATATGGAGGCCGTACAACAACAAAAAAACTAATGGCATCTTAAATCGGGGTTACAAAAAGACTTGTAGTTCCTCTGTTTTTATAGGTTAGGAGCAACCAATAGCATCAATAGAAAGCGTACATCCTCGGCTTTGTTTTAAGGTATAGCTTGTCCTAGACAACAAATTCTACGACTACTTTTGGTCATAAAACCGAAGTGTCGATTCTTAAGTGGGCCAGAGAAGTATTGGTGAATCTTAATTGTTTTTGAGGTGGAAGGTATCGAGTTGCTCCAGTATATACACACGTCCTGACACTCTTTCGTACTAAATAAAGTCTGTGACTTCGACAGTTGGTACTGCTTCTTCCGCCCCGAAGACTCCAATCCGGTCTACCGCGTCTCCGAGTTCTCCTCAAGGTCCTAATACCAGTGCTCGGACATTACAATAAAGAAATGCATTAGTGGTTTTGCACAGCAATATTAAATAAATGAGTGAGGAGAAAAACAATAATAAAGTAATGAGTAATAAGTATTGTATTGTGTTCTACAATTCTAGCTGTCACCAGTACTATCAACACAAAAATGCAGTCCTCACTTAAATTTCTGAGCCAAAAAAACTTTTGTTTTGCAGGTACCTGGGTAGCAAGATAGATTGGTGATGATAATTGCGACCATAACTACCAACGATACCTTGACACCGAGGCAAAATACGTGGTGTAGCAAAAAAACGGGTGCAGCAATCGGGAGCATTTAATGCAAATAAAAAGCAATAATATGCTAGATTGGCAAAAAAATAATAATAAACGTGGTAGAAAAATACCATTAGAGCGCTTAAGCAGTTTAAAACGAAACGAATTTCTGATAAAATTCTGATTATTTCTGATAAATTTGAACCGATTCTCGTTTCGTCCTAAGATTCAGAACCATACACTACGTAGCTGCTGTCGAGAACGAAACGGAATCAGAGTGCTTCATAGCCTCAGATTTTTCCACCACACAACGATGGAATCGGGGAGCGGCAGCGACTGTGATAGCGACAACGACGTGCTTGCATACAGACGGTTGGCGTCTGAGCTGCTCGACCGCTCTCGCATTAAGCGTCTTCACGGTGACTGGAAGGAGGCCTCGCATCTCCGCTATCGTGCTCTTGTGCTGTACTACGAGGCCAGCTCTCATTACTCTATTCCCCGAGTGCGCTTTGATATCTTGTGCGTGACAGACGACACATGTCTTGTGGTTACCGCTTCACCCACAGCCAACTTCACGAACTATTAAGGGCTTTCCGTCTACCATGTGTCATTCACACCGAAGGACACTCTCGGGCAAGCTGTACGGGACTTGAAGGATTGTGTATTACGCTTCACCGTTTGGGATGTCCAACTCGATGGCTCGACTTGTCGATGATCTACGGGCGCTATCCTAGTGCCCTTAGTAGTATTTTTTACTTTGTCATTCGCTATATTGATGTTCGGTGCACCAGGATGTTAGCTGGTAATTTGGATTTGATCAGCTCTAGATTGGTGATATATAGCCAAGCAATCTATAATCGTGGTGGTGAATTAGATAAAATTTGGGGTTTCGTTGACGGGACGGCACATCGTCATCGCTGGTATGCACTTCACTAGTGCCACTAGCTGCCTCATTTTCTCTTTTGCGAACTTCATACTGCCGTAGCAGCAGTCCAATTCGGTCGCGACACAACCGCGCTGTGAAATTGGTTTTCAGACAGTTGTTGACACGAGTAGCAATACCTTCCCAGGTCCCCTTTACAGCCCCACGCTCTGTTTCATAAGGGGGAGAAGACAGAACTTCAGCCAGTAGAATCCCGTCGGCCTTTGCATTGAACCGGGAACGATGCGCTACGGATGATGTAGCCGGTTGAGCGAGATCCTCCTCTTCGTCCGCTTCTACGCTCGTGTCTACATCCCCTTGGGACGCCGATCCATCCTCTTCGTCTTCAAACAGGTCCGTGAGGGGGGATATTCACTGTCGCCCAATCTAGATGCGGCCATGTCAGGGAGGAAGGGGGGATTTTTTATGAGCCCCTCAAAATTAGATAAAAATCCATAATTTTGGCTGATTTTTAGGTCAAATTTCCAAATTTTGAGCTGGCCCCCCTCTAAGTTTAGTCCTGGCTCCGCCCCTGCTGATAACTAACCCTTGCATGTGCCCTTTTGCAGTCTTTCGGCTGTTTTTTTAGCGACAAAAATTCTCAAAGCACAATAAAAATGTGATAATATCCTATGGACGAAGTACTACGTAATACTAAAAGTAGTAGATGAACTTCCTCGTTGACTACTCACAGTCTGCGCCGTCCTCTACGGCAGTATCAATAAAGTCGTCTGCGTAGAGGTCGTACGATCTTCATCTTGCGAATCTGGTGCGGCATCATCCACAGCGGCATGCAGGACTTTTTCCTTCACAAGCTAGCTTTTGCTGCTGTATCTCATCCATTTCTTCATCAGTAGTTTGATCCGTGTTACCTTTTGCAGCAACACACTGGACACCTCCCGATTGCTAGGCATTTCCAGGATCAGTTTCTACCGAGGTCGACTCGTGCTTTTTTCACCATGAATTTGATAGGTGGCGACAAAGTCAATATCATTGCCACGCTGGGATGAACGACTCTTTGGTCTTCATGACTCTCCTGGAATTTTGCACAACGGGAACTTCAGCCAAAACTTTCTTGATGTCATTAACAATGCAGTCGTCACGGAAAGTCTGCTTGCTTCGGCTCCAGCAGTTTCGGGTCGAAGCAGCCTACCATCGTTAAAAATGTGTCTGAGTTTGGAGCATCATGGAGCTCAAATCTCTCGCACACACTGGAGTCAGAGCCAACTACCACAAACACGCCCTTCATGTCCTTTAGCGATTTGTTTTGATCCAGCTTTTGTTCAGGTCGGTTAACCTTTTTTCCTTGAAAATTTTCTCGCTTGAAATCGTCACCTGAATGTAAGCCACGACCGTCTCGGAGCTTTCGTTTCCACTTGTGATTGCTTCACATGTCGTCACCGCGTCAATGAAAGGGAAAAACGGGTAGTCGGGGTGCCAGTAAGTGTCCTTCTCCAGTGTGGTCAAGCAGGCGAGGCACGCTTTCTCAGTTTTGCCCCTGGAAACAATGTGGGGCACTCGAATTTCGATCTTTTCGTATACCGACCCCTCCCGCATCTTCAACACAACGGGTTTGCGATATTGAACTGCACTGTGAAGCAACAGTTCGAATGCGACGCCATGGAAGCCGGCACCAATAGATCTTGCATACGTGTAGATCTCTAGCTGCTTGTCCATGCTAACGTTCTTCCCCAAACGTCTCAGCGCATACCCCGAATCGACAGAAAGTGTCCAGTGGATACGCCGTCGATAGTGCTCCTCGTTGGTGCACTCGGCGATGTAGTGACGCCGAAGTCGGTCCATTTGGTTTTGAGATTTACCACCGCCATAAGTGGATATCAGTTGGAATGCTTGGTCATTTTCCACTGCTGCACAATCATCCTCGACTTGGGATTGAAGTTCATCACGCGTCTTACAAAACTCACGTAGACTCTCACCACTGTAGTAGTACTACTCTCCAGCGAGTTCTGGCACAGTTTTGTCCTTCAACAAATGCATGACCTTACGTAAACCAGTATCGATCGCCCAGTTGGTATGCTACGCGTATGTCAGCAGGTCAGCTTTGCGCCACGCCGGCAAAACCACAATGCGTGAGCTGTCGTCGTGTTTCGCATCGTAGTGGCACGATGTTGCAAGAAAATGAAAAGGCTCGAGTTCGTCGTTCATTTTCGCCTCTTTTTGAGGGTAACCAACAACGAGAACAATTGCACCTTCAACTTGGCGCCGGAAGGCGAAGATATCATTCGGTAAGAGATTCGTTAGTCGTGCGTAATATCCCTGGCCATTAAAATACACCACCGCGTTCTTAAGATCGCTTTGTTTCAAGCGACGTATGACAAGTACCTTCCTCTTCTTAATGCAAGCCAGGTAGAAGGCGATCAGCATAAGAAAGCAGGATTTTCCGACACCCGGCGAGCCCACAATCACAATGCGATCCTTATTGACGGTTTTCACGAGTTCCTTGATCACCTTCCAAAACATAACTTCTTCCATCCGAACGAAATAGTAGGGAGGGAATTCGCCGAATCCCTTCCAAAACTCGTGCAAGGTAGGCGTCATGACAATTGGGTTGTCACTCTGTTGCGTAAGACTGTCGAGTCGAAACTCGTCTTGATGCACAGACAAGTTCTTGAAGTCGGTCAATTTCTTAGGCATACTAATCTTGCTATCTGCCAAGTCGGATTCCATGATTTCTCAATCTTTTCATGACATCATCGACTTCATCATCTGCTGGACGCTTTGGCCCGACATCTGGGGGAGGAGCTGAGTGTCGCCCTCAGCCGGTACAAAATTCTTTCCGAAATGCTTGTCATTGTTGATCCACAACGCGGGATCCATCTGGTCTAAGCCTCGCGGGTGTCCATCTTCATCGAGCGTCACAGCTGCCACGCCCGCCCCACCCAGCCACTTGCCGTCCGTCTTCTTCGCCAGGAAGAGCTTCAGTTTGTCGGCTTCTTTTACCGTGATCGTTTCAGGTTGCTCCGCCTTGAGCGCCCACTTCAAGTCTCCCACCGACTCGCTCTCGTCGATGTTCACAGGGAACGCGCTTCCCGCCACACCAACAACGCTACAAAACAGCTTCACGATCTTTTCTTGATCTGGAAGGCCTACAAGTAAGTACGAACCGCGATTTTTAAATTGTTGTCTTTCGCAAAATTCCTGACACGACGTTTTTTAGGCGTTCGACTTCATTATAGCTATTTCAGCGAGGTTTTATTGTGATTCTTGAGGTTTTGAGGTTTTATACCTAAGTTTTAGAAAACCCTCAAATGTCTCGAAATGCCTGGTTTCCAAATTGATGGTAGAGTTGTTTTCCACGATGCAGCTATTTCGATTGGACCTGCTAAAATTAAGCAGATTTATTGAAATACTTCGAAGTAGCTATTTTTCACGTTTTTCAACTTGAACACAGGCCTATCATTTTATTTGAACTTGTTCTCCAATGAAGTCATTCAAGTATTACTACTAGTACTACGTATTACCAGTTCTAGCAATGTAGATCCTGCGTATGCCTCGACGGCATCCATGTACTTCTCAGCCGATTAGTTCAGCGAACGGAGACGGCGACCACTCTGCTGAGCCGCTTCGTTCGAGGTCTGCTGAGTAGTCTGCTCCTGCTGCTGCTGCTGCTCCTGTTGTTGCTGCTGCTCCTCGCCACCCTGGTTGCCATTGTTGCTGCCGGGGCAAGGCGTCGGGCCATCCTGGTTTTGTGAGCCATTGTTTCCCACAGGAGCCGGGGTCTCATCACTACCCTGGTTGTGTGAGCCATTGTTTCCCACCGGAGCCGGGGTCTCGTCACCACCCTGGTTCTGCGAGCCATTGTTGCCAACGGGGGCAGGAGTCTCGCCACCCTGGTTCTGCGAGCCATTGTTGCCAACGGGGGCAGGAGTCTCGCCACCCTGGTTTTGTGAACCATTGTTTCCCACAGGAGCCGGGGTCTCATCACTACCCTGGTTGTGCGAGCCATTGTTTCCCACAGGAGCCGGGGTCTCATCACTACCCTGGTTGTGCGAGCCATTGTTTCCCACAGGAGCCGGGGTCTCATCACTACCCTGGTTGTGCGAGCCATTGTTGCTGCCGTGATCCTGCGAACCGTTATGGCTGTCACCGGGAGCGGGGGTCTCGTCACCACCCTGGTTCTGGGAACCATTGTTGTTGTCCGGGCAAGGAGTTGGGATGTTCTGGTTCTGCTCAGCGTCACCAAGTCCAATTCCAACACCGACACCAACACCGGCATCAATACCGCCAACGTTAACACCGACACCGGCGCCGACACCGACAGTGACGCCGCCGTTCTGCTTACCCGACTGCGAAGGCGTCTGAGAGTTGGGGCACGGTGTCTCACCGTTCTGGTTCTGCTCTCCCCCGCCCAGTCCAATTCCGACACCAGCTCCGACACCGGCATCAATGCCGCCAACGTTCACGCCGACACCGGCGCCAACGCCCAAACCGATGCCGCCGTTCTGCTCACTCGACTGCGAGTTCTGGTACTGGTGGTCACCGCCAAGGCCAAGGCCGACACCAGCGCCGACACCGGCATCAATGCCGCCAACGTTCACGCCGACACCGGCGCCAACGCCCAAACCGATGCCACCGTTCTGCTCACCTGACTGCGAGTTCTGGTACTGGTGGTCACCGCCAAGGCCAAGGCCGACACCAGCGCCGACACCGGCATCAATGCCGCCAACGTTCACGCCGACACCGGCGCCAACGCCCAAACCGATGCCACCGTTCTGCTCACCTGACTGCGAGTTCTGGTACTGGTGGTCACCGCCAAGGCCAAGGCCGACACCAGCTCCGACACCGGCATCAATGCCGCCAACGTCCACGCCGACACCGGCGCCAACGCCCAAACCGATGCCGCCGTTCTGCTCACCCGACTGCGAGTTCTGGTACTGGTGGTCACCGCCAAGGCCAAGGCCGACACCAGCGCCGACACCGGCATCAATGCCGCCAACGTTCACGCCGACACCGGCGCCAACGCCCAAACCGATGCCGCCGTTCTGCTCACTCGACTGCGAGTTCTGGTACTGGTGGTCACCGCCAAGGCCAAGGCCGACACCAGCTCCGACACCGGCATCAATGCCGCCAACGTTCACGCCGACACCAGCGCCAACGCCCAAACCGATGCCGCCGTTCTGCTCACTCGACTGCGAGTTCTGGTACTGGTGGTCACCGCCAAGGCCAAGGCCGACACCAGCGCCGACACCGGCATCAATGCCGCCAACGTTCACACCCACACCAGCGCCAACGCCTAAAGCGATGCCGCCGTTCTGCTCACCGGACTGCGAGTTCTGGTACTGGTGGTCACCGCCAAGGCCAAGGCCGACACCAGCGCCGACACCGGCATCAATGCCGCCAACGTTCACACCCACACCAGCGCCAACGCCTAAAGCGATGCCGCCGTTCTGCTCACCGGACTCTGAGGATGTCTGAGAGTTAGGGCACGGTGTCTCAGCGTTCTGTTTCGCATGGCCTCCGCCGAGACCAAGGCCGAGGCCCAGTCCGGCACCAACCCCGATGCCTCCGTTCTGGTTCGGGTGGCCGCCAAGACCAAGTCCGAGGCCCAGTCCGGCACCGACACCGGCGTCAACACCGGCACCGACGCCAACACCAAGACCAAGGCCGTTCTGGTTACCCGACTGATTGTTGTCGGACTGGGGACAGGGGGTCTCTGCGTTCTGGTTTTGCTCGCCACCGCCGAGGCCAAGGCCCACTCCGGCACCAAGGCCCAGTTGCACGCCGTGCTTGTAGTCAGGGACCTGGTTGCCGGCGGTTGCCTCGGTAATGCTGGACATGATCAGAGCTGCGGTCGCGCACACCGCGAACATCTTCGTGCAGGACAGCATGATGTTTAAGTTGAAATTAATGAAAGAGTACTTGAGGCGTTCCGATGAACAGTTCGGACTGTTTAGAGAGGACTTGGACCGGAGCTGGCAAGTTGTAGAATGAAGAGATGGAAGCTCGGTATAAGCCTTGCTGGCTGGACGTCACTAGTCCTTGCTCGGACACTGCAACCGCAATGCAAATAGCTCGGTCCTATCCAACGCTTTGGATCGGGAATATCGAAGGCACGGATCCCACAATGTGGCCACATGGGACGCGCCAAAACCTCATCCTGAAGCTCAAGTATCCAGCTTACACACGTACTCTACGGTAATAGTGAATGGGGTGTTGAAGTCATTTCGGTGATCGACCCCAATCCATCTATACAGACCAAAGACAGCACAGTTGTAAAGAATGAAACCACTTTACCAAAATTCAAACAGAAAATATCCGTCGAGAAAATAAATAGCCCGCTAACTGTAGTCAGAAAAGGGCATAAAAGTGGGGCTTGAGCTTGTGTCGTCGAGATCTGCTTGGGCGGCTCGTGACACTTTTCGGTGGATAGCCTCGCTGGCGTCAGATCGAAAAGTCAGATTGCGCCGCACCAGAGTCCTACTTCTGCTAGAGTGCAATCCTGCACGCCGAATACGTTTGGTATATGTAACTGCCAATTACTACAGTATTTGGCAATTACTACGTGCCATTGCTCACCGTTACTAGCATGTTCGCTTGTGAGGCAGAAAATTCATTGAAGCGAACCGATGTTTGAACTCTTCCACTTCTAAATTCAGCAATAAAACTGTTTTTTTAATGTACCACCGGATTGATCCTTCTGCCTGTATCAAACAAATTACTTACTATGTCATACTAGATCACAGTCAATTCTAGACTACGTGCTCCACGTGCACGGGTCCGCCATGCCGGACTTGCCATGATCTGAACCGGCAAATTTGACAACCCTGTGTCGCATGCATGTCCCTGCCTCGCCTTTGCTGGTGGTCAGCGGTGGCTTCCAACCGGTATTTGTTCCGAACAAGTTGTTCGCAAGGTTCCCATCGTAGTAACGCGCTCCGGCGTGCAGGCAGAAAAGATTTGCGATGCCGCGTGACACGCGTGTCTTTGCTGAAATATCGGTAAATTTTTACGAGCATCAAAGACTGCGCTGCTGACCGCTTTCACTGTCTGAACTTCGGTCGTGCAGGGTGCCCATGTTCAAGCGTTCTCGTCCAGTTATCACTCGAGGCGCAAGAGCTCTTCGTTTGATCGTACAGTTTGCCCTCCTGCGTTTCTCGTAACGCAATTTAATAAATGCACTTAAGTAACTACGATGTGGTGGTCTAGTGGCATTGCAATTGTACTGTATCCATACAAGTATCCATACGTGTACATGTATTGGTGACCACCAATTTGGTGGAGTTCGCCAGCTGCCCTACCTGCATCCAGAAAAAATGCTCGCCGGACGTAATAATTGAATCACTGCTTGGCTCACCCCTGAACACATACAGTTGTTTTCACTCTCATATGGTCAAGTTAGAAATTCTAGTACAGTGAACGGTATACAGATTATTTTGCACCCTTTTGCCACGAAAGGGTTAACCTCCCTTATTATTAATACACGTAGCTACTGTAATGCAGTCCGTAGAATAACTTTTGATCAAGTACCGATTCATGAAATTTAGAGCCATTTGTAGAAATATCTGACTTGTCCAAGGCTTCCCTTTCAGAGACTTTTAATACCTCTGAAAGGGACGCCTTGGACAAGTCAGATATTTCCACAAATGATTTCAGGTGAAAACCGCTTTCATGTCAATTTGTACCCCAAAACCTTTGATTTTGACCTTAATTGACATCACATTATATCGAGTTTCAAGTTAAACCAAGTCAGTTTAAGTCTACACGTAATGTAGTATTTCCTTTAACGTTAGTTGGTACTTTTCGGTAAAAGTTTTTACTTTGAAAGAAATAAAATACCGGTTCATGTCTAAGAATAATTTGGAATTGGTGCAAGTATTATGGTCTCGTTGGTTGACATGTGAGACTTTACGATACGTCCGCCACAACCGAGCCATAGACCCAAATGGGCTTTGTACATACTCATAGGAAGGCTACATGCATATAAGGCTTCTATAGAAAATAATGAACTACTTGAAGTAAAATAGAAGACCACCTTTACCATCAAACTCTCCAATCTTTTTAAAAGACGGAGAGTGCTATTCTGCAAGTGCACAGTGTACACCGAATAAGGCTGGCGCGTCATATCTGCCGCACCGCTACGTTGACAAAACATCAAATGGAATCCACTCGGTCGCGCTGCGCACATCGGCTTTCCATTGCTGCTGTGTCAGCATGCCAGTCGTCAGCGGAATCGAGAGACTTTCCACTTCAGTCGATTGATTGTCCGCAAAAACATCCATCACGCAGCGTGGCACGTTGGCAACTCCAAGATCGTCCTTCGACAATTGATCTCATTCGTAATCCATGGTGTGGTCCACTTCCGTACACCAGACGTATCTTCGCCATGATGCGGGAGGTGTTCGAGGCTTTCTTGACGGACCCGATCCGTGTGAATGAGGACGTTTTCGCCTTGTGGCTCGAGGGCCATAACGCCGGCGACGCGCTGGCCGCGCGACTGCGACTTCCCTCGGCTGTCCCCATGCCATTTCTGGGCGGCGACGCAGCCGCCAAGCTGCGCGAGTTGCTGTGGCGAGACACGGTAGACCAGTATCGCCTCTACGATAAGCTAGAGCACTATCTATCGCAACCGAGTCTGTTCCGCTCGCAGCTCCTGTTCCAGATCCCACCGGCGCAGCAATATTACATGGTAGAGCGGTACTACACGCGCGATACCGACGTAGACCGCTGGCTACTGGGCAAGAAGCTCTCCGGGCGGCTAGAAAAGGACCTAGACGACGTAGCGGAGCGTTCTGGCCGCACACTCAAGAGCTGTCGTCGACAACTAAAGAACCTACGGCGCGTGTACGCTGCCGTGGAGGACCGCAACTTTCATGGTCTTCCATGTCGCGCCGTCAACGAGCTTTTCCTGCTCTCAGAGCAGCTTTCCAGCAAATACGCGTGTCTGCTCTTCATCTTGCACACGAGACTCCAGGTGCACCCTCAACACCCCGTCACAGGCTTCCTCACGTGGCCTGACCTTCGTTTCTTCGCTGCGTTGATAATGACGCACTGGGTACCGCAGAGGAATACGCTATCCAAGCTCCAGTTCTCTATGGGAACTAAGGATACCTTAGAAGCTACGGTAGTGGAGAACGGCGCTCAGATCGCGCTCCGCTCTCCGTGCATGGGAGACTGGCCGACGATCGGATTTCTACAGGAAAAGCTTCAGCCCACGAGTGTGAGGGAGACGATCGGGTTGGATCTGAGTCACCCGCTGACAAACTGTCTGCGTGACCTCAAGGCCCACCTCATCAACGACAACGATGTGCTTCGAGCCTACCGAGAGAATATTATGGGTCGGTTACGATCCTGGGCAGCTGCAAAGGGAACACTGAGCGAGAGTTCTCGTAGCTTGGATGCGCTCGAAAGCAAGTTGTACCTCGTGGTGCATGGCTTTTTAACGATCGGCGCTGGATTATCACAACCTAAAGAGCTTCAACATCTGCTGGAGTATTTGCTCACTCGAGTCGTGCGCGTCCTGCACGACTGTGAGATAGCGAAGTCACAGCTTAACGCACTCTTCAGTGCACTGGTGGTTGCGCTAGCCGAGCTGGATGTGTGGTATCTCAACAGTGAGGAGACACGCGGGCTACTGCTTGCTAGTTGGGACCGCTTCATCAGTGTTTGCCGGGCTATTGTACTAACGGTCTACGATCGCTGCCATCCTTCGACCGCCTTGGCGTACCAGCAAGAAATCTCCGATGATGCAACAGAGGAAGAAACGTCGATGCAAGGCGCTGATAATTTGTATTAGCTACTAAAGTATTACTTCTCTGGTCCACTCCAAAATGACGATTACACATTTTGACCGATAACTTTGCAACCAGGAGTCGGCGGTGAACGAAAAGCACACCATATCGAAGCCCCGGATATAGCGCACGTGAACATAGTTTTGTTGTTGTCTAGGCACCAGTTAAGCGGGAGCACGCTGCGTTTAAACCGGCTGTATTTCGTAGACCGTTAGTTTTTTTTTCGCAGTTCAGTCAAATTTTAGCGATATTACACCCAACTTTAAGGGTAAATCAGACAATTAGCTAGCGGTGTGCGCACACACGCAGAAACGGGCTGGAAGCGCTACAATTTGGGCGCAAAGAGAGCGAGGTTTATCTCAAAATACCGATGAGTTAGCGAAAGCCACCAGCTTTCATTGGCCAATCAGAAACATGACTTGTTATAAATAATTGTAGCGTTGAGCGTTAGTCTGTCTGGAGGCTACTATCTCTCAAATTATTTCGAATAGTTTGAAATAACGTAGCCTTTTCCTCTCTGATAAAGGAGTACTATTACCTGATTACATAAGGCCATCATCACTACTTGAATATTCAACCATATCTAAATTTAGACTTCAAATTAACCCTATAAGTAACGATTTGGAAGGCGCATTTTATCGGCAAAAGAATGTCTACAGCGGAGCGATATACCCCATATTAATTATGACGCTGATGATCTAGCGTAGATACGTTGACTATTAGCGCGTTTAAGAGTCCTGTTGGGGCCAAGGGCTCGTTCTTAGTGAGCTATAGATGACCTAGAAGCAAGGTGGAATAAGTGATTAGCATTGCAAGCCATAAAATTAGCTTTCTGCGACAACTGAAATCACCGTTGAGTTTTATCCAATAAAGTTAGATTATTCATTTGTGTATGATCACTGAAAAACCCCAGTCGTCATTTTGGAGTGGGCCAGAGAAGTACCGGATTCGACGTAAAAAATGCACATCCTTAACACGACAAAAAGGGTAAAGGTGACACCCCCTCCACAATTGAAAAAAAATGATGTGCTTTACAAGTGTATTCAACTTTATATGTATATATATTAAGAAAGTAAACATTTATCGGTAAAAATGGAGATAGTGTATTATTCTTCGTTATCGTTATTCTCCTCCTCAACCTCCTCGTCGTCTGACTCTCCTGGCGCGTCAACTACAAAGGTACCTTCGGCATCCCGAGGTCCATAAGGCACGATGCCTGCCTTAATAAAACCTCGTACAATTACCTTTTCTCTCACTCCTTTCCATGCGTTAACAACAATCTCTGTAATTAACGCACGGCGAGCAGGGGCACCTTGAGCGAAGTCGTTGACAGCATGGTAGTTCACGTAGTAGTTTCTGCATAAGGCCTTGAACTCTCGCATCACCGAAACGTCCATGGGCTGGGCTAAGCCCGTAATTCCAGGAGAAATAACTCGGGTGAGGTACAACACTCATTTTCGAGAGCATTTCGCACAGAGGCCATTTTATGAGTCTTCAGTGAGTCCAACAGCAGTCCACAAACACTCGGTTTCCACACCTACAATAAAAAAAAGCAAATCAAAAAGAGTAGAATTAAAAACAAATTGAAAAAAATAAAAAAAATCAAACCTCATTTATCCACTCAAGCATTCGATCTTCGTCGCAATACGCTTTTTTTGGACGGTAAGTATAGCGTTCGTGCGGTAGTTTCTGTTGGCCATCAGTTCTTGGTGAGCTGCTCTATCCCGTGTCCCTCCAAAGACGACAAACGGAAGGAGTTTTTTACCAGTTGCTGAGGCACAAAGAAACACAGAAGCACGAAACGAGTTTTCTGACATTCCTATAGTTACAAAAATAAACAAATAAAATAAATTGTTAAAAAAAGGAGTTAAATTATCAATCTCGACAAAGTTACCTTGGATGTCGTCGACTGTTTTAGCCCCTACGATCTCAACCGTCCGCTTCGGCCCCATATCAATGTAAATTGACGTTTGGTTCATATTAACCACCGAATCGTACTTGTTGGGCCCCTTGAATGCCTGAAAGGAGGCCGACCATCTCAAGATTGTACTGAATGATTTTTGAAAAACGATCCGCCACACCTAAAAATAAATAAAACGTTATTAAAATAATATTGTGATGTTCTCACAACAGTGTACCTGCAATTCCGAGCGCTTTTTGGTGCCTCGATGGGTAATAACCCGTACTGACAGACGATTGCGAAGGCGAAACCGCCTTATAGCAGCTACAGATGCATCTAACGATCTTCCAGAAAAATACTGGGGCTCAAAGCGGACAGCCATGAGCAGTAGACACTGGCTTGTTACACCTACTCAGGTTTTAAAAAACGTTAAACAATAATTCATTGCAAAAATTATTTATGCCACTTACACATTGACTTATTCTTCCGCATATCGGTAAACCGCTCTAGAAGACTACAAATTTGTTAATTATAATTAACAATTATCAATTCTTAAAAATGCACGCACCGAGATTCCAGTTGGGGAAAGCGTAACTTCACACCTCTCTTGACCTTGCTTATCTTCTTTTTCTTTCTGTTTGCGCCTTGGCTGTCTTTAATTCGACCCTCCTCCTTGGCCCAGCGCCACAGCGTCGCACGGTGGACCCCGTACTTGGCGGCCAGCTCCTCAGTGACTTGTCCAGCAGCTCGAACATCAAGTACAGCCTATAAAAATGATGTTAGTGCCCAAAAGCAGCATGCTAGGGACCTAGGTCTTCTGTACCTGTCGGCGCTCTTGGTTGGTGCACTGCGGCTTGCGCCGCATCGAAGGAGCTTTAGAAGCGACGATGAAATGAAAATGCGCGGGAAATTGGATCAGATTGCGCTAATATATTTATTGGCTCTTAGAGCCTTGTTTAAATATTTACGACTTTTTACCTTTTTACAATTTGACTTGGAGTGATGATTTTACAGCGTTGCGTTTTTTTCGTCGATTCCGGGTAGGACTTCGTAGAGCGTGTGCGAATATATGAAGGGTTAGGCTAATTAGATACAATGAGATCAGATACTTTTGTATGGAGCTACGTAAAGAAGAATCATATTTAGAGTAAGGTTTTAGTCTTTTTATGGCCGACCCAGACCACGAGTGGATACATTTCGCACCAGCCGCATCCGCTACTTGCGCACAAGCAGAAAAATATGACGTTCATTATCCAAACGACCGCGAAGTGCTCTGCTCTACTGGTGCAACGACCTGAAGGCGCCCGTGCGACACAATCTCCCGGACCAACCCTGCGAGCTCTGTGAGAACTGCTGCCAGTGGACTCGAGGCAACCGACATCATCTTTCGCGTCACCAGAGGTCATCGCGGTGCCGTTCACCTGTGGACCGCGCTGAGCATCTCGTCCGCGTGTCACAAGCTCGAAGGGAGAGGGATGCCGCATGGCACCGCAGTAGGCGTAATCGCGGAGATGGCAGCGTTCAAGACGGCCCGGCGGCAAGCTGCATCGAGCAGCTACTCCAAGAGAGTGATGGTGACGATGACGGCCTAGATTACGCAATACCACTGGGCCACACAATCATGGAGGCTGACGAGGGTGAGAGCGTAAACACAGATACAGGTGTCGAAGGAACCGTAAACAGGGATATAAGTGTGGATGGGACAGAAATCACGGAGGCAGCTGTCAGTGACGATGACGTGACTGGTGAAAACCTTTTAGCCTTAGCTGATTTCGATTGGAACGAAATCGACATCGACGCCATACCTGTCCTTGAAGCCGAAGAGGAAACACCTCCTGTAGAAATCACTCAAGGAACGCCTTCAGAAGACCGCGTGGCGAACGCTAATCGTCCTCGAGACGGCGTGACAGATTGTCCCATATGTTTATACTGTCTCGATGGGGATGACGACACTGGTGGTGCCATCTGGGGTGTGTGGTAAAAACAGCTGCCGGCAGCCGTACCACCGTCGCTGCATCCTGGACAGCCTTCAACATGACCCGAGATGTGGTAATTGTCGTACGCCAGTCGAGGTTGAGGTGGAAGACGACGAAGCAGTGGTCGTCAGGCACGTTCCTGCACTAGCGACGCGTCTCGTGTGTAAAGAGACAATCCAAGGGATAGTGCTTGAAGGGTCGCAGTGTGACCACAAATTGGACTACGATTGTCTGTCGCGTACAACAGACAGTACCTGGGCCAGACCAGACACGCTGATCTAGTCTGCCCGGCCTGCAAATTTCCGTTCCCCGTTGTCCTCCTTGTTGACAGCGATGAGGACGAAGAAGAAGCCCGCCAAGTCTACGATGGCGACGACTATGCATTCGAGTATGAAGGAAATGAAGATGAGCAAGAGGAGGGACGAGGCGCCGCGGGAAGCGACTCCAACAGTGTTGACGAATACTATCCAAGCGACTTCAACAGCGAGTCAAGCGATTCGGACGAGGATTACCACCCAGATGATGACTAAAGTGTTTACATACAACGATTGCATGATGTGCATAACTTCGTAAACAATACATTTGCAATAAACATGTTTATTCAAATCGTTTTATACTTTGTAATAATGTAAGTACAATTGAGGACGACAGTACAATTGAGGACGACAATACCCTATACCCATTGCACTGTGTGACCTTCCGGCTGATGGGTTGAAAATCCAACAGAGGGGCTGTACATTAGAGGACGACATGCATCCAGAGAAGGGACAGTACAATAGAGGACGACACGTACAATTGAGGACGACAAGTACAATAGAGGACGACAAGTACAATAGAGTACGACAGGTATAATAGAGGACGACAAGTACAACAATATCTACTGTCGCCGTTGCAATATCTACTGTCACCGTTGCCGTCGAATAGCTGTTAGTATCTTGTTTACAGTCAGCTCCCCCGTGACAAGCTCCGTAAACTCCTTCTCGAACATGTCCTGGTCGTTGTTGTATTTGTCGCGAATAAATTCTGCGATTATCTTCATCCGCGATAGTCGTGATCGGTGCAGTTTTTGCTCGTGACGAAGCATATCAATACCAGCGCGATACTGGTGACATGCTGGGTTGGTTTTCCAATACTGGTTAACATAGTCTCGCCACGATTTAGCATCAGGAAGCTCGGATGTCAGACTCGTCGTGTCGCCCATGTCGTTGAATGCCGCTACTGACGCCACAGCAGTCCGATCGCCGCATGTTCCTTGATTTATTGATACTTGACTGTCAGAAATGCTTTTCACCATATCGCGCAGTCCTTCTAGCATGACCTTTAGCTCATCGACAGCATCTGACGATACCTCTGACGAACTGTACTCACCACTTGGGCTCGTTGGTTGCTGAACTTGATCGAAATCTTCAATCTCAGCTTGAGAGCAACCGTAATCGATGTCTCTGATGCTCTCTAGCGACGCACTTGTGCAGGATATAGCATCGGGCGCCAACGAGTCTCCTAATTGGTTTTCTTCCCGATCAAGCACGTCGTCCAGGAGATATCTCGTTACGGTTTCGGCTTTTTCACTCGGAGCCCAACCCGCCCACCACTTCATAAACTTTAGCGACCAACGACGCTTCTCGGGGGCAAACATTAATCTGTACTGAGCTCCGCCCCGACGAAAGCAATGCGAAGTAAACCAAACCTCATCGCCGAGTAGATTTCGACTGACCCCAGCAGCCTCAGCGACAATGTTCAATACCTGCGTAAAGTTGCTGTCCGACATTGCTGTTCCCCATTTCACGGCAATGTTTGCGAAGGAAATACCCCCTACCTCGATGCTAGTTCCACACCGTCGTCTTTTTGAGGTACCGCGCGGAATTTTCGCCAGCGATGGGAAGGCGTAGTCACTGTCATTCCACTTGTGTTGTAGTTTTGTACGCGCGAACGTGAACCACCTTTCGACATGTGTCAATGCCTCAGCTGCCTGTTCTTCTTTCGAAAGATGGTGAAGAGAATAGGTCCGACTTGCGAGTGGGTCATGGTCCGTTTTTCGGTCGCGGATGGTAAAACATCCGAATTGAATCTCTTTGCCGTTCTTGCGCGACTTACGCTGAAGTCCGAGCTGGATATCGCCTTTCTTCATGAGGAGAACTTCATTGATACGACACATGCCGTAAAAACATAGCGAACAAACGGCTAAAAACCATACCCGCATGATCTCGCTGAACATCGCGTCAGCGTCTAAGAAGGCAGCCATCTTCGTCAACATTGCTAGGGACATTGGCGACGCACGCTTGGGGGTTCTTTCACGTTCTTTGCTTTGCTGAGGCCAGCAAGGATCTGAGTGATGGTGGCCGAACGGGCTGGATTTCCTCTCGGTACAAGGGTTCCATCGGAAGCCTTTTCTACGATCCATCGGTCGTGAGGGTGACCTCCTGCAAGCATCTCCGCCTTCGCGTAGTGCCAGCTTAGCGTGGCGCGCAGCTTCTCGACAGGCCATTGACTAGAGTTGGAAGTTGCGAGCTGGTTGATGTACGCCGCAACAACACCTGGAAGCTCAACAAAGCGATTCTTCAGCGGGTCGGGGTAGCCTTCCTTTTCGCAAAATGCTTTGAAGCGCTTAAGACTGCCGTTATAGTCTGTCCGCGTCCGGCTCTCTAGTCGCTGGTCCGCAAACCTGACTGCAGCGATGGCTGCGCTGTCTAGCCGACTTGTTGTAGGTAGGTCCATGGGTTCTCCTATATCACCTGAGAGCTTTGAGAGAGAAAGCTGATGTGAAGCCCAGTTTGTTGCGGTTATCTCCACAACAATAGAGCTGTCGTCCTCAGTTGTACTTGTCGTCCTCAGTTGTACTTGTCGTCCTCAGTTGTACTTGTCGTCCTCACTTGTACTAGTAGGGTGTATCAAATTTTGGGACACTTGTACGCTTGTTTGTGCCAACACTTGCCAAATTATATTCATCGTGCAAGCACGATGAATATAATTTGGCAATACAGTACTGTAACCTTGTGCCAATACTTGTTTGGGCCATTTCGCTTTTCAACCAATCAGATTGTGTCGCACGTCATTTATTTTCAACGCACAGGTGGGAGAAGTACTTGTATGCCAGGCGACACAAGCAAAATCCTTATTGGCTCCTTCTTATACGATTGGGGTTGTACAGCTCGCGCGCAAGATCTGGATCCCTTTTCTTGCCGGTGACAGAGCGTAGCGCGGTCGTCGCTCCTCAATGCGCTGGTGGTATCGCTCCTGGTGTCGCTGCAGTGTTCGTACTCGCCGTGCCTGGGCAACATTGTAGGAATCCTGGAGTGGCCGTGCTTGGTCTTCATGGCGGTCCATTTGGACACGCAATCGCTGCAGTCGATTAGCTTTAGCAGCATCGTGACGTTGTTTCTCTTCTTGGCCAAGCGTCGTAATCACCTTGGCTGGAACTTGGACTGATCGCGACGTCGACGCACTGCCGTACAGTTGCGCTTCCGTCATGAACCGAGCCGAATTCGCAGTGTCATCTTGATTACCACTAGGAGGATAACAGGGTGGTTAGTGTGCGGACTACTGTATAATACAGCCATCACTGAAGATCAAAGGCCTACCTGATGATCCCTTTAGTATTTGGATATGGAGTGCGGCCGCACCGCGTTGGAGTTTTGGCTCGCCTAGAGCCAACTAAGTTTAGAGAGGAAACACGACGATAAATCCCAGTTCAGCTTACCTTGTCAAATGTGAAAAACTGAACGTTCCAGCGGCTCGACGTCGTTGACTTCCGTCTTTTATTTGTCTGCTTCGTTCATGTCGTTTGTCTTCTTCATCAGTACGAGCCGACTGACATCTTCGGTTAACAGCTTCGCCACTTCCGAAGACATCACAGAATTCCTTCAAACAAATCTCACCATTTCCATCGGCGTCTACACGAGTAGCCAAGTGGAGGAACTCGTGCTTTGTCAAGTTTAACCCCAGCTCTCTTAACTGCAAATAAAACAACGTCTTAGTCACTCAATAAGCGAAAGTCTTTGCAAGATATCGAAATCGCACTCCATGACAAAGTTCTCTATACGATAAATAGCCGTTGTGATCGTCGTCGAAAGCTGCATACGCATCGTTGGGTCTGGCCGCAAACTCCTCCAGCTTACACCGGAGCTTAGCTCTAAAGCGAGGGTCCTAGTGTCATTAGGTGTGTCAGTACGCAACAGTCTCTTTCGTTATCGGTACTTACATCAATACTGTGGTTAGACTGCTCGGGCACCGCTTGGTTACGCAAGAATTCCAACGGGTCTCGCTCGTGCATAGGCTCTTGATGTGATTTCTTTTGGCGCTGTTCTGCTAAGTAGCTGTAACGTTGTTTCTCACGCACTGGACCATACACTAGGCGCATGAACTCGTGGTAGAGTAAGCGACCGTCACGGTTCAGGTCGTACTTATCAGATAGCTTCATCAGTTCCTGTTTCCCGATTCGTAAGCCCTGACGACGCAAATTACTCTCGATCTCTGCCAACGTGACGCCGCCATTTTTATCGATGTCCCAGTCACGGAAGACCTGATGAACTTTGCGCGACTCGTACTTGGCTCGCAATAATGAAACCACGCAATCCGGATCTGCTGTCGGGACTGTGTCTTCTTCCGGTCTGCATGTAGCATTGTTCGTCGCTTGTCTGTTTGTGTTATAACTGCTGCTTAATCCACTCGATGTTGATTGATTTTGCTCTGCAGGGCCATACACGAATCCACAGAAATCCTCGTAACCCAGAGACCTTCGTTGCACAAAAACAACAAAGCCATGGTCAGGTAAATACTGTATCAATAGCATCTACCGTACAAAGATTTCTCGTACGCGGTAGGCCGTGCCAGGACGTGCTGGAGAATTGTGTCCACTTTCGTTTGGCCGAGGACTTGAGCAATACCTAGTCGTGCCAGCATGTCTCGAAGTTCTTGATCACACAGCCGACCATCCCTATCGGTGTCCCAAGTGAGAAAAGCGTGGCGGATGCTACGCTTTTCACCGTAGCGATCTCGTAGCAGGCGACGTAAATCCCTCATCTCAGTGGGCTCTAGAGGGCCAGCCGTCTGGACAACAGGGTGTGTTGGTGCCACCTTGACTGCCCACTGAACATGAGAATTTACATCACTTCCTGACGCAGATGCCGATGGTCCGGGAGGTGTCGGCTTGTGTAGCGAGTTGTTGCCCTCCAGCTGATCACTGATATGAGACTGAAGCTTCGGAAGGCTGCAGAGGAGACGATGCTTAGCGCCCGACCGAGAACTGTTCCATTGGTCTTAACTACATGCACACGTACCCGTTGTCGCCGATAGACTGTAACACCGCATCTGAGGTAGCTACACTTGACTGGTTGTATTTTTCACTCGCACCGCGTGCACTCTTACACGTCAACGAATATAAGTTTCTCAATACAAACTATCCACTCCGATTCACAAATGCTTCCTACTCCTGTACCTGAACGCGGCGCTTTGGACGGCATCCGGCAAAAGGATCTCGACCTTCGGGAAGGCGACTAGACTGAGGGCGTCTAGCCACAGTAACTCCACTCCTATTTTCCTGCTTAGTTGTGTGTGGTGTCACCTGCTCATCATCCGCACCACTAACAGCCGAAGGTGCCACTCGCTTGGACGTCAACGTGATATTGGCAGGCACTGTCCGTCCTGATCCCCAGCTCGGCGAGGAGGAAGAGTCCACAATAATTGTCGCCGACAACGCGTTGCTGTTGCCATTCACATGTCGTCGCAGCCGCATCATACACCACTATTTCTTGTTTCCTGGCAGTGTGGAGACGTGATGAGCTTAATTATAACCGCTCGAACACCGGCAAAGATAGAGTTTCATCTCCCTTTATTAAACAACGCATGCGACTACCGCGCCTCGGTAGTAGAGGTGTCCTCGTTCCCGCTCGCGTCAGTGATGGCAGGGATGAAGTGGTGCAGCGCCATCGCCAACATGCCATACGCAAAAGCTGATGTCAGTTGCTTGCGCGGTTTGGGCCGCTCATGCCACACGAAGGCCAAACCGGCAGTAAATCCACCCACAAATGAGTTAAACAGGTCGTTCTTGCCTCGCATCTTCTCTAGACTGCAGCTCACGCTTCCGTATAGCCCCAGAAAGCCCGCGAAGCCCAGCATATTGCGCACGCAGAGAGGTCCCAGCTTTCTGGCAACCTCACCCGCGACAGTGAAGCCTGGTCGATTCGCCATATGCCGTACCACCTCTGCGTCCGTCACGCTGGCCAGAGCGTAGCTGTCCACTGCGATGGTCCAGGCCACACCTGTTCCAAGTCCACGAAAGACCAGCATCGCAGTGTTCGTTACGCAGTCGGACGCCGATGTCTTGGAGTTATCAGGCGCATTGAGAGCTTCCCGTCGTTCCGCGACGGCTGAGGCTTCTGCTACTATCAGTAGAGGGACAATAGCGCCGATGGAACCCAAGCGTATTGCCGTAGCAGCGCTCCTTCGCTGAGCCATCGTGGCACTGGTCATCAGATTTCTGATGATCCTGATTGTTCAGAATTGGTGATGATCAAATTTTGATTTAATGGCAGATCAGATATTTGGTCCTGTCTGCACCTGGTCAAATGACAGTTCGACTCAGATTTGCTTATCACATTTTCGACGTGCATTTCGACGGAGCAAGCGACGTGCGAGTTGCTGCGGGCGGTAGCTCTGGACACGAGCCACCAATGGAGAAGGAAGTAGCGGGAGGACAAACACCAGAGTGCCAGTTCCCGCTCACTGATGTTAAGGTGGACGCTGGGGACCACGTCGAAGTGCCGAAAGCCACTGCACAGCACCGCGCTGTGATGACCTTGCAGGCGCAGGGGCAGCTTGAATCCTCTATTACAAGCGCAGACGACTCTAAAGCAGCTACTTATGACGACGACGATGACAATTTCACCTTGCAGCTCTCGAAAGCGCAGCTAAAGGCGAAGATCGCACAGGCAAAGCACGAGGCCAAGCTGGCGGCGGACGCGGAGCTGCTGGCGGTCAGAAAGGAGCTGGTAGAGCGGCGCTATGAGGTATCTGACCGTGAACGCGAGCGAGAGAAAGTATTGCTTCAGTGTGAAGCGCTGCAGAAACGACTAGACGCCGTGCTGCAGGAACATAAGCAGACACTAGTGGGTATTCGTGAGGACTTGCAGCTGGAGAAGCTGCTGGCAACGCTGGACATGGAGAAAGCCACGCGGCAAAAACTGCAAGAAGCGTTCAAGACGCAGCAGAAGGCGCTTTCCTTAGCGCAGGAGCGAGTGGAGAAGCTGGCCGTGCAGGTCGCAAACTACCAGAAGACCGAGACGGTGCTGGCCCAGTCCGTCGCACACCTCCAACATCGCTTCGCCAGCAAAGACCAGCTGCGTGCGGCGTCAGTGGAGCACGTCCAACGCGAACTAATTGATCAACACGAGCACGAGATGACAGCACTTCGTGAGGAGCTGGCAATCGCTCGAAGTACTGAGAAAATGGCACAGGAGCAACTGCAAGAACTGCAAAAACAATTTACGGCGCTGCGTGATAGCGAGCAGCAAGCGCTTGCATCGAAAGAAAATGTCGCATCACACGAGCATGAATTACAAGCTAAAGTTGCGCAACTTGAGACCGAAAAGGCCGTCCTCCAGAGCAAGGCGCAACAAGTGCAGAAAGCGGATGCCCAGCTTCGTAGCCAAGTTCACACCCAGAGCGAAGAAATCGCGACTCTGAGGCAAGAAAAAGAAGCGCTGCAGCGCGACAACAAAGAGCTCGGTGAGATCGCCAGCGATCTGATGCAGATGGCCGAGCGGCAACACGCAGAGAACGTGAAGCGGGGAGTCAGTCCGGCCAAGTCGACTGGCGATATCCACGTAGCCGGCAGCACGCACGAAGAAGACGGGATCTTCTTACAGAAGCGCAAGAAGCGCTTACGTTTATCTCTTGGCTAAATTTCGCTCGTTGTTTTTCATTTAACAAGAGCAGCTAGACAGAGGAACGAGATTCTCCGCTGTCGTCTCACTCGACCCTCAAGCTTTGGACAACCGAACTACCGTCTCCAAGCATTTTTACGTCCGCAAAAGCTGATAAAGTGAAGTAGCGATGGCGTCTACTTCTTCCCTTTCTACAAGATTCAAAGCGTAATTAGTGGTGTGCAGACGATGAAGCATCAGTAGTTGAGAGTAACGACGTACCTTTCGTTTCTTCTTGGACTTCTTGGTGGGGGTGATCTTCTTGGGTTTGGGCTCTTTGGCCTGGTCCTTGGCTTCGTCATTGTCGCCCTCATTGTCATCTCCGTCGTTGTCGTTGTCGTCGTCGTTATCGTCGTCGTTGTCGGCTTCTTCTGCCTTGACGGACACGGGAGTGAACGCCGACGCCATCAGATTCTCCTCCTCTTCTGTCTCCGATAGCTTTTTCGGCGACGTCTTCGGCGTCGTCTCCTTCTCCTTGGGCGGGGACGTCTTTGCCGGTGTCGTTTCTTCCCGTTTAGGCGGGACCGTCTCTGTTGGTTTAGGTGGCGAAGGTTCCTTGGTCTCTGGTTTAGGTGGCGATGGCTCTTTGGTCTTCGGCTTGGGCGACGATGGCTCCTTGGTCGCTGGCTTGGGTGGCGATGACTCCTTATCTGCTGGCTTGGGTGGTGATGGCTCCTTATCTGCTGGCTTGGGTGGCGACTCAGGTTTCACGACCGGAGCTGCTGCTGGCTCTGGAGGAGTTGGTGCCTGTGCTGCAACTGCCTGTTTGGGCGGTGACGGGGCTTGTGTGGGCTTAGGAGGCGTGGGGGCCTTGATCACTGGTGCAGCCAGTGGCGTTGGCGGCTTGTCATTAAGCCCCAGCAAGTCGACGCTCTCGACTGGCTTCTTGGCCGGCTGTGGCTTAGCCGGAACCTTGGAGCTGGCGTCTCCAGCGGCGATGACAGCCGACGGAGACTTGTAGCTGCCATTGGCGCCTTCTTTCTTGGTGTCGGCCGACTTCTCTCTGCAGCAGCAAGTTAATCAGTGGACTAACACACAAAAGAAGGGTAAAGTTAAACGTCTACGCACACTCGCTTGTTGCCATTCCTGCCCTTTGGCAGCAGCGCCTCGTTGCCGCTGTCGAAGCGGTCGTCCTCTCGGGACAAACAGCAGCCCATAGCGGCGTCAGTCTCTTATCTGCGAGCTGAGGGTTGACTCTCGGTCTTCCTTCCACTGAACCGCGCGGGTTCTTTCCTTCACTGGATAAGCAAGCGGCCGTCCAGGATTCGTTGGTATCTTTTTAACCTGATTTCGACCGGTATCAGACCGGTAAGTTGAAGCTGGACGATCGCCAAATTCGCCAATCATTATCGCCGACGATAATGCCGACCAACACGCGCTGGCGCGTAGTGCTGAGCTTAATGAACGTGACGGTCGCGGGCGTCGACGCGTTGCACTTTGTGATACTGGCGACTGTGGTCACGACACAGGCGTCGACATCGCAGACCACGCAGCACCAAATTGGCCTGGTGGTGCTCGGTCTCTCGTTGCTTCTCTCGCTTTCATGTTCACTCGGCATTTGGCTGATCCAGAAACGCAATGTGGGCTGCTCGATGGTTGTGAACGCACTGATCTTCCTGTCTCGTGCACTGGCCGAATTGGACCATAATGATGCATTGGATATATCCTACGAGCAGCTGAAGATGGATCAAGTGGCCGCAGGATATTGAAGAAAGAACCGTAGGGAGCAGCGTTTTACTGGATGCAGCAAAAGGACTGCGTATTCTCTTGGGTATCGGTGCGGTTTGTCTATTTATCCGATTCGACACGTTGAGAAGCACTACTGCAATCCGATATCCGTCAGATTGTATCATCACGCCGAACATATTTTTCAGAGCGTAGGGTGTACATGCGTCGAGACGAATGGCAACATTCAAGCATCTTGCACTGCGCCATATCAAACTCACAAGAAGAAGAAAAAAATGACGCCTTCCAGGATGGGCGCTGGAGAGTGTGGCATCGTGTATGCTGTATTCATCGCTACTACTACCATCCTTGCTGGCTCTTTATTAGTTGCACGGCGCGATTGTCAATGTCGAGGAAATAACGATGTGGTGCGGTAGCTTAACGTGCTCGGGGGCGAGTGCGGTGTCAGCAATTTCTGCTACAGAAGTGTCGTCCTGCTGTAGTGGGGGCTTTACAGATCAAGCCTAGCCCATTCATCGGTTGACGGAACGGGACCCGCCGCCAAGCTGGCTACTGGCAGGTAGAATCTAGATTATGGAATAGTTAGAATCTAGAAGACCGAGTAGTAATGAAACTACTCCGCAGACAGAGAGACGTAGCACAGACCACTTTGGAATTTGACCAACAACAGAGATTTGGTTTGCCAGGAAGCGCCAGCTTCCCTCGTAGTGTTCGGAGCCTACTACAAAGATATCATTAGTTGCAGGTTGCAACACCGACTGACCGGAGAAGAAGCATGACAACGACACCATCGGGAAACAACAACGAGGAGGTGAAGATGGGCACGCCGACCGAATGGGACGTCCAAGCCCTCCTACAAGATGACGATGAAGGTGCCGGTATGGCAACGGCTCTGCAAACTGGACGCGTGCCTCACCCTATCTTCGCCATCGTGAACCCGCCTAAGGTGTCATCCATGGCGCGAGCAGCGCTCGGACAGCTTTCAGAGCCAGGAACTGCCCCCGATTAAAGAGATTTCCCGTGACGAACTGCGTATGGACATGACTAAGAAGGACGTCGACGCCAGAGTGATTGACTACTTCCAATCATGTAAGTCGATGATCAAGAAACATGGTTTTACCAGTTTTTTTGAGTCGGAAAAGGGGGTAAAAGAGAAGTGCAAACTCATTGTCGGTTCCTTGCCCAAGGGATTAAAAGCTAGAGTTCAGAATGAGCTTGACTATCGCATTCCGGCTACTAAGGCGGACATAAGAAAACTATATGACCTCGTGAGTGCAAAGGCAAGGGAACAAGCGATCGAAGAACGGGCATTGGCTACTGCAGCTCGCAAGAGGGATCGAAATGAGCCAAGAAAACCCATCGACATGGGAAACAGAGTCGCGGTCAGCTGGAGTAGCGCTTAGTGAAAAGAGCCAAGCCCTGGTGGACGGCGGGCGACCAAGGGATCCCGTCCAGGACGCTCGGGACCGAAGGGGGCGCCACGCGACAGTTGTTTTCATTGCGGTGAAGGCCACTACTTGTCCGACTGTCCCACCGCCACACCAGCCGAGCGGGACAAACTCCTTGCAGACCGAAAAACACCAAAAAAGACTAACAACTCCGAAAAAAAGAAGCAAGGCTAGACTAAAACGGGTAAATGCGTGTTTCCTTGAGCAAGGCCGGGTCGTTGTGCTGGAGAACGAAGTTGAAGTTCCACTTTGTATCGACAGCGGAGCCGATCGGTGCTGCTTGGATGAGAGTTGTTTTGGTGAATTGGTAAAAGTGAAACCGGATATTGTACGCATCAGACAGAATGTACCTTTGGAGTGTATGATGGCTGATGGAACTTCAGTTTTTGTGGACTGGACTGTAAAATTGAGTTTGAGGTTGCGAACTATCGTGGGTTTTGTACATATCGCTAAACCAGTTGAGTGTTTAATCATTCCTGGAGACTCGGGCGAGTTCCTACTAGGGAATGACTTACTGCGATCGACGTTGAGCGGCAAATTGACTTACTAGCGGTACCATTCGCAACAGACACGAATGAAGATGAAATTGACGATGAAGATGAGCCTGTTGTGGGGGGGGCAGTCCTTGCAGGACGAGGAGATTCGTACAGCCGTTCTCGAGCTAGTGGAGAAGGCGATAACGGAAGGTTTTCCTCGCGATACAAAAAGGAGTTGAGTCGCATTGCACTGCGATTTGACATTTGGAGATTGCGACTAGGAGCCGACCCACCGGCAAAAGTACCACCAATGAAGGTTCGCTTTAAGCCTGGAGCCAAGCCGTATCGGTCCAAGGCTCGCAAGAACCCACCGGAGGTGCGTCGTTTTCTGGATGATTCTAACGACAAGCTGGTCGAGTTAGGGTGGGTGTACGAAAACAGAGAGAGTCGTTGGGCACGCCCAGCACTACCTGTACGTAAAGGGAATGGGGAATACCGGCAAACAACAGACTACAAACCTGCTAATGCTTTGATTGAGGCCATCGTTGGAGTGATGCCTGATCTCAGTGTTGATTTAGAAGATGTCAAGGGCGAGGCATTCTTTGGACTCTTCGACTTCATTAAGGGCTATTGGCAGCTTGCATTAGCTAAAGAGTGTCAAGAAATGCTTTCATATATGACACACCGTAAAGTGTACACACCGAGGCGAGTTCCTCAAGGTTGTACGGATGCTGTACTGTTTTTTCAGTCGACGATTGGTCGTTTTCCGGAACGGAAAACGTGTTTTCTGCGAACGGAGAGGACGTCGTAGAAGACCTCGCGTCAAGAAGGCTCAAGCTGCGTCAAGGACCAAGTACAGTATATTTGTAGTTTAGTGCCACTCAGCAATCGGTTTTCACCGTACATCCTATCAAGGATGAAAGGTTTTGTCCGAGAGGCTGAACTTGGCTGTAGTATAGAGTTGGCGATCGCTCATTTGTGGTCTCTCCTCGCTCCGACGGAACAAGCCAGACCACAGCGCACGCGGCCTCGCCTCTGATGGCGTCCGCCTCGGCGTTTAACACCCACCACTCCACTCCCAGGGCCTGCCTCAGCTCAACACTCTACGAGATCCGAGCCGAGGCTTGCATCACTAACTAATGAACGATCGCCTTGCCCCTATCTACACGTCTTCGTAGTGGCTGCGGGAATCAGAAGTGCTCGGAGGAATTGCTACACTACCATTTACTCGTATGGATAGCTGATCTACTCCTGTTTGCAGGTGATGTGGAGACATACTTAAGCAAGTTGGAGAGACTGTTTGAGTTGCTCGACTCCTTTGGATTTAAGCTTGGTGAGACGAAATCAAGACTGTTCAAACGTGAGGTACGCTGGTGTGGGAGGGTTATTATTGGAGCAGGCGTGCGTCATGACCCGGACAGAGTTCGAGCGCTGCAAGAGCTTCCGTACCCGACCAACGCTGGGGAACTCCAACAGTTTTATGCGCGACGAATTGGTTACGTGATAGCTTGGTGAATTACGCTAGAACTGCTAAACCTTTGCAACGCGCAATGGACGAAGCCCTAGCAAACGCAGCTAAGCGCACCAAGCGGGCTGCAGCAGGGATAGCGATCACTCTGACGGACGAACAACGAGCAGCGTACCAGGCAGTGCAGGAACTGCTGTCTAACAGTGTGATGCTCGCTTTCCCAAAAGAGAGTGCGACCATGTGCGTAATGACCGATGCGTCTGATGTCGGATGGAGCCTCGTGGTCACTCAGGGTGACAATTGGCAATCGAGTATACCTGTAAACGAACAGCAACATGAACTACTTGTGTGCTTGAGTGGAGCATTTACTGGTTCGCAATGCCATTGGAGCATAATAGAGAAGGAAGCGTACCCGATTGTATGCGCTTGTGGTAAGCTCAGCTATTTACTGTTGAGGCCATCAGGATTCCAGCTATATTGCGACCATAGGATGTCTTTGCGCCTGGAGCAGAGGTGAAGAAACATATCCGCGGCAAGTTGCTCAGGTGGGCAACAAAACTAATGGAGTACAAGTATCATATTGAGCACATCAATGGGACTGCGAACGTTTGGAGTGACATGGTGTCTCGGTGGGCGGGGAACCACACACAGACGACCTATCTAAGGCAAGTGACACTTCGAAAGCGGCTGAGACCGACAACATCGGACTCGCCGGTGCCGACACGGAAGCGGGTCTGTCGGAAACGGACGCGAGCGGCTCCAAGGTGTGTAGCCACTGGTGGTCACGTACAGCAGCCCGCATTAAGTCAGGTCGAGACCAGCGGGCCACCACAGCTAAACCGTAGCATCCGCCCGCTCAAAGAGGGTTTTGAGTGGCCAACGCTACAGTGTATACTCAAGTCGCAGTGTAAATACCAGGAAGCCCGACCTGCTGAAGCAATTGGCAATAACAAGAAGGAGTGGAAGGCTAACGGAAAACTGTGGATACCTGATAGCGATGAAAGTCTAATCCAGCGAATACTAGTTGTCGCTTATTGTGGGTCAAAAGGACATCGTGGGAGAGAAGCCACCATGGAGTCGATAAGGAGGTTCGTTCATCTGGTCCGCCTCAGAGCGCGGATGGAGGCCTTGCTATCAGCGTGCCTACTCTGTCATCACGTAAAAGGAAGTAAGATCGTGCAACGACCATGGGGGGTGTTATACCGAACCAATGAACGGAACGGTGCTCTTCACTGGGACTTCTTATTTCTGGAGACAGTTATGCAGGGGACAGCTACTTACTGGTTCTCAACGACGAAGCGACTCACTTCTGCAAGTTGACACCTTGCTCAAGCCCAGAAAGTTCAGTGGCTGTTGAGGCTATCCTAGCCTGGTATAGTCGGTATGGAATCCCGCCAGTATGGATAAGTGACCAAGGTTCTCATTTCAAATATGAGGTGGTTGCAGAAGTATGTAGACGTCTGAAGGCACAACAGTCGTTCACAGTGGCATATAGCCCGTGGATAAACGGTAGCATCGAACGTGCAAATCGCGATATCATCCAAGTATTGCGGGTTATGTGTCTCGAATACGAAGTGAATACCCATGACTGGACCTTTTTCGTACCCATACTACAAGGAAATATGAACCATACGGCTGTTCCATCTCTAGGTAACAGAGCACCTGTCGAGCTCTTTTGTGGATTGCCATTGCCATCGCCTCTAGATTTCTGTGTGGATCCTAAACAACGGAGGATACTAGAATTACCCGAGCAACCAGGCAATATCGAGGCTTGGCTTGCGTCTTTGAAGGCTAGTATCAGATCAATGCACAAGCCAATGATCGCTGCGCGCGCGCAGCAGACAGAGCGCAACCAGCGACGCCACCAACATGCAAAGAAGCCCAACTTTGACGTAGGTGATTATGTTCTGAGATCGAGGGTGGACCATAAACACCAGGACAAACTTTTGGTGACGTGGATAGGACCCTATCGAGTCACGCGAGCTGATGCACATTCGTTCCTAGTAAGGGATTTTATGGAGCTAAAAAACATTAATAGCTAAATACGTACTTAGCCTAAAAAAGCTAATAACCATTAAATATTTGGAGCACGAACAATGATGGGATGGTTGTTTTGGTGATTTCTTTTAAGCCCTTGTGGCGCACAACCTGCAAAAGTACACGCAGAACTCGTTAAGCGATCACACCACACGGACACAGAAGCCACGAGGATATTGAGCCCCTGTCTCCAACATGATCACAGCGAACATGAGCGTGATCTACAGCACAGGTACGCGCGATATGTATGAAGCGAATGACTCGACGACATCATTATCACGAGTTGCGTGCTCCGTAGCTCAGCGTGGCCAGATTGTGAACGAATTGAGCTTGTAAGCAAACGTGATAGACGGATGAGAATCTGCTGCGGCCTTCATCGGAGCGCTGTCGTCCGTACTGTGCTTGGTTTAAGGCACTCGTGCCACAGCGAAGCTTCTTATAAACAAGAACCAAGCTTTCCCTGATCTTCTCTCTGCAGGTCTCCGCCACGCAGCTGTATGGGCCAAAACCAGCATTGCGTGAGTCTAAACAGGCGCATACCAAGCTGCTTTCTAGGTACATTATGCCGGCGAGTGCACTGTGGTCGCCTGCATCGTGTGCAAACATTATACCTCGTGCGGTTTCTCACTCGGCTTCTGTTTGCGGCATTCGTTTTCTCATACAGATATTGTGCGTTCTACTCGAGCTTTCCGAGGCCGGTTGAAACGAATCGACGACGCGAAATCGACGTGAAATGGCAAAGTACTTGAACTCACTGAAGGCCTGTCTAAGTACGAAATAAGATTTCATTTAAGTCCGAATTCGTGAACAGACGCCACATGTTATGCTGTCAGACGATTGCCAAGTGACTTGAGAACTGTATTGGGCGTGTCAACCCATACTTTGGAACCGGCCACGATCGACAAATTTGGTCAGAATTTACAATAATAGGCGGGTAGATCGGTAAATATAAATTACTTGAACAGGCACTGGCTCGCCAATTTGCTACTTTTAATCATTATTAAGAATAACTCCTACTTATTCTGCATTTAATCGTTAATAATCCTAAAAACGTTATTAACCGCCTAAAAAACAACTAGGAGACAGACGTCCACCCTTCCAGAAAGTTCTATTCAGACAGCTCACTGGAGCTCTCCGAAGAGATTAGAGAGCATGTAGCGGCCCAGGGTCAGATTCTGTCGGTCGACAAATTAGTTGACTACACATGGAGCTCAGAGAAAGAGGACTATGACATCTTAGTGAGTTGGAAAGGGTTGGAGCCAATCGAGGACTCACTGGAACCTGCGAAGTCCCTGGCACAAGACATCCCAGGTTTGTTGAAGCAGTTCGCTGCAGCAAGTAACGGCCCTCGTTTCGAACAACACATTAGCCAGTTGACAAGTTCAGCAACACGCACGCGGTGACAGGCTAGCCGCTCGAAGTCATCAAGGCAAAATCGACAGTGGTTCAATCATTTCGGTACATGTATTTTCGGTGTTACTTTCGGCAACATTTTCGGGATTATTTTCGGGTATTCAGAAATTTCAACAAAGCTCAAGAAGCCCGACTGACTGGGCAAGGCTTAGTGGGGGGATCAAGCCTAGCCCATTCATCGGGTGACGGAACGGGTCCCGCCGCCAAGCTGGCTACTGGCAGGTAGAATCTAGATTATGGAATAGTTAGAATCTAGAAGACCGAGTAGTAATGAAACTACTCCGCAGACAGAGAGACGTAGCACAGACCACTTTGGAATTTGACCAACAACAGAGATTTGGTTTGCCAGGAAGCGCCAGCTTCCCTCGTAGTGTTCGGAGCCTACTACACCGGCGCGTGCCAATCCGCTGATGTCAAACGTCGAGTAAAGCCTCCTGGGTGACAATGCTCGCTATGGTTATGCCCAACGCAAGCTCGGTTGCTATAAGCTCCGCCGAGGATGGCTCGTTAAGGCAGAAGCTTCTCCATATTGTGAAAGTGTTGGTGGGAATAGCATTGGTAGCTTTCGGGGTTATATATTCCAATCACTTAAGCAAGGAAGACATGGGGGATCCTGAGGCTAGTGCGCGTAGGCAACAGGCAATCAGTCAGACGCTGTTTACAGACTGGTGGTACGACCAAGTAGCTGGTATCCAATCAGTCAGACGCTGTTTACAGGCTGGTGGTACCACCAAGTAGCTGGCATCCATTGGGATGACTCTCATACAATTTGTGGCGTTTGGGATCTGCTACAATATACTTTACACACCCAAGCTCGAAGAAGTGAAGCATGTATAGATAGGAGCAGCGGTGGTCCACCCTCATGTCTGAGATGCCAGCATCATGAAGACTGGCGGCGTTAAAGGAAACATAGGCAAGTCTGTGGCGATCGAAGACGTCAAGCATACCACGAGAAGAAAGTAAACTACAGTACTTTCTTACAGACTGTCAGAATACCTGTCCCAGCCAAACGAAGAACATCTTAACGGTGTTCCAAACTAGTGCGAAACCCGCCAGAATGCGGGGACACGTAATGGTGTCGGCATGGGCATTTTTCCTGCTGTCACTGCTGTCACTGTTGGCGCTTCCAGTTCGAGTGTGCGTGAATGAGCAGCATGTGACTGGGTTACCCCAGCAGCTCCAAACTGCCGATGCAGTCGTCGTGCTTCATCCAGTCGTTGGGGAGGAATGGAGTATTTTCCCGACCGACAAAACGCCTCCGTCGACACTTCGGATCGTCCAGCCCGGTGCAGCTTTCATCGCTGTCAATTTTCAGCAACTTAACTTGCTGCCAGGGGACAAACTCGTCGTGCGTGATCCAAGCGGCTCGATGTCAGTCAATGTCACGGCAAACTTCCGCCCCGTCGTGCAGCAGATTGAGGCCAGTGATGAAGCTCCGTTTTCGATACTGCTACGGACACACCCGTTCTTGATCAAAGGCGACACAGTTGTGATTGAATATTTTCTAAGTATTGCGACGCTTATGCTCCCAATCGCCCCAAGACGTGATAACTTCGTAGTAGTGGTGGATTCATACGTATACGTCACCTACAGCCCTGCAATTATTGGAGTCGACATTGAAAGCACGGTCGGGGCCAAGGACGAAGCCAAAGAAGCTGTATGCTATCGGAAAACTCAGCCCAAAATGTACGCAAAGGCTCGAGCGGTGGCCAGATTGATGATCCGCACTGAGCAGGAGCGACGTTCTGCTGGCTCTGAACAAGTAACGAGTTGGTCGTTCTGCACAGGCTGGCTCATAGGACGAGGCAATTACTTGATCACGAACCACCACTGCGTGAAAGACGCAGCTGCAGTCGCCCAGGACCGGACGGAAGGAGCTCTCTCCAATGTCATCAGCCGGTTTTGGCCCCGTGCAGGTACTTATTCCCCACCAAACAGAGCTGGTCGCGTCCTGGAGGCCGTGGTTGGCTTTATGGCCGAGACGAAATCGTGTCGGGACGCAGGCTACATGGGAGAAAAAGTTGGCACAGTGGAAGCCACGCGAGTGTCGGTGGTCACGGAAAACCCGGCGCTGGACTACGCCTTGCTACGGGTGCTTACGAATGACTCAGCGACAGACTTAGCGCGACGCTATGGCTACCTACGCCTCCGTGCTACTGGTCCTGTGGACGGCGAAGCCATCTATATCCCACAACATCCACGTGGCGAGCCTAAGGAGATCGCTGATACCAAAGACGGGAAGCCGGCAGTGGTTGAGACGCCGGCGTCCAGCTCGAGCGATTTGTCTGGATATCTTCGTAGCGGCGAAGCAAGTAGCATCCAGCCAAACGTCTGGTACAATGCCGACACGGAGCCTGGTTCGTCCGGTTCACCCGTGCTGAGTCGGAAAGACAACACCGTTGTGGCACTGCATCGCGCCGGAAACTCCGAGACCACGCAGTCGGCGTCCACGGAGCTGTTTAACATGGGCGTGCGCATTGACTTGATAGCGCGGGATCTTAAGCGACGCAATGTGTTGCCCAGAAACTCCTTGGCCTCGTGATACGAAGTATCGCACCGACACCTTGAAGACGGGAGTTATGAGAAGTAGTGTATGGGTCTTCTTCTTTTTTTCAATGAAATTATTCTTCCATCTTGGCTGCAAAAGACTCATCAACACTCATTTCTGCAGCAGCGACGGGATGAAGGCGACGCCCACGGCTGCGTCTGCTGTGCTCTGGATTGACAGCTGAGACGGGTGCGCTAGTTTCTGTCCAAGGGAATGCTGTAGAAGGCTGTTGCGAGCCAATGCATTGCCCGTCCCGATCATCCTGCGATACGTACGTATTAGCTGTCATGCTCAATAAGAAGAGCTACATGTACGTACGGTTGCTGGAGCAGGTCGGTGCGCAGATCGTCCGGGACCATCGAGAATATATTGTCAACCAGACCGCGACAGATAGAAGCGCTGATATCACCGAGTGACCAGTTGCTGATGCGTAAGTGGTCGATGCTGCCTCGCACGTCGGGTGATGCCCATTCCCCGTACAATGTCGGCGAGAACTTGAGATCGGTGTTCAGTTTTGTGCCGCCCAGAGAAATCAAACGCGCGTACGTCGCATCATCCGATAAATACTCGGCTGTTGGATTCACTGCCAATTGCCGACACCAAGCTTGACACTGCTTCACAAACCACGCAAAAATATTGCCGCTGGTGGGCCAACAAACCGCTTCCGTTAACACACAATACTGTAGCCATATACCGTTCCGATGCAACGTACCCTGACAATGACCCAGCGACGCCTAGATACCAATTCTCGGACAAGAATGGCCTCACCTCGAAGGTCAGCGAGCAGCTGCCACGCGATTGTTTCAGCTGGGTTGCGTCCTCCTCCGTTAACACCATGGCTAACTGTGACGCCGAACCGATGTTTAGGACTGCAAAAACATCACATAGTCAGCGGTAAGACTCGTGGTCTACAATAGACAATGCGTACCCGAAGTGCGCGAGAGGTTGAGATCCGTAGGCCCTCGCGTCTGCGCCATAGCGGTCATGACTGCACAAGGATGATCGCCCATTGCTAGATATATAGGCTTCCCGTCAGGCAGGCCGAGACCTGCTGCAACCTCCGAACTCTGGCCAATAATTGCACCTGGAGCCTTCACCGTAGGCAGCAAATGTGCTGGAAGATTGAGTGCCTGTACACTGAAGCGAATGAGAGTTAGCTACAGTATCAAGGACGGGATTAAACCGATATCGTTTCCGTACGTATGGGGGTTCCACGTCTTCGTGTTGATGTCGAAGCCTCCCCAGCTAAAGGCATCAGTGACGTCCATGCAGTTTTGAGCCGGTACGGAGTGTCCACACAGCGCAAACGCCACAAAGTCTTGAATAGTTCCGCACGCGTCGTATCCCGCAATAGCGTCCGGTTGCCTCTCCATCATGTACGCAAATGTAGCGAGTCCATATCCCGACGCAATGGGCGACGTCGATGCACAAACATCAAGAGGTTCGATCCCGAACATTGCTGCGTTGGCCAGTTGAATCTTGGCCCTCCACTCCGTTAGCATTGCCGGCGTACAGCGCTGATCCAAGAACGTGATGTAGGTACTCCAGGGCCAGCTCCTGGCCGTGTCTCTTCCAGCCTGGATCTCATTTACTGCCTGTCGGATCTCGTCGCAGCGCCACCACACGATCCCATGCATCTATTAAAACAAGATGCGTTAGTCTCCAGGCACTTAACAGTTAATTGCCAGCTGCTCTCACCACCCCGCAGATGCCGATCGAGCGAATGCTCCGTCTTAGTGACGTCGGTAGTGCATGTACCGCAGTGAGTACTGCCAGCAGAATGTTGGTCACGTTTTGTTCGCTTTCCAGCGACTTGGCGTCGTGCTGGATTGGCGCGCTCGACGTGGCCAAGATGTTCCCAGAGGTGGCACACACCAAAGCGCACTTGACGTTCTTGAGGCCGATATCCATGCCGAACATGCAGTCTCTCTCGACGGCCTCGGCCTCCTGACTCACCTGCACAGTGACCCCCGTCGGTTTTGACTTGTGCTTCTTGTTCAATGTGCCCGTCGACAGTTTATTCCGCTTTTTAAAGCTGTAAATGTAGCCATTGGATGCGTGGAAACCTTGGACGCCCTGCGTCTCGGCGATGCATCTGGCCTGCTCCTGCATCTCCCGGTCTGTGAGGCTCCTGCCGCTCTCTAGTTGATTGTTGACCCATTGCAGCAGCGCCGAGTCAATCGCAGCGTTTGGGCGACGCCCACTGCCGAGTTTGCGGCCCGACGTGTCCAGCGCTACTGCCGCCTCCAGCTCCGACCGATTGCTCAGCCACTTGCGGACCATGGACGGCGTCACGCCATGGCGCTCCGCCAGCGAACTCACCGAAGGCGGTGGAGACTCTGATAGCTCGCACACGACCGACAGCTTGAAGGCAGCCGTGTAACAGCGACGTTTTGCCATAAGTACATGTATTATTGACCCTGAATGTAAAATTATCTACGCCTCAATTGTAAGACCCGGCAAAGGATTGGCAGAAAAACGACTTTCGTAAGGGAGAATTTTCTGCCAATCAAACGACTTGAGGTACTTCCTCATTCAGCGACGTCAGTTGAAGCGAGAATGAAAGCGACGACTGCGGCAGCGGCTGGCGAGGGCATTGATGCCACAATGATGCAGAGTGTAGCTGCACAAGGAGGTGGAAATGTTGCTCTATCTGACGGTGTAAGTTTGACGACGATAGCGTCTCCAGGGACAGCAGGAGATGCGTCTGAAGCCAGTGCAGATTCGGCTGGCCGTCGTATTCAGCAGCGCGCCAACTACTCAGTTAAGAAGAAGCGCGAGCTCATCGCGCTGGCACAAATAGCGGGCGTACGCGAGGTATGTAGGATGGAGGGCATACCGCGTCGCACGCTTCGCCACTGGCTGGACGACGCCGATAAGATCAACAGCTTTGAGGGCCCAGACACTCGCAAGTCTATTGGCCGCTCGGGCCGCCGTGAGATTCTGCCCTTTGGGCGGGAACTGAGCGCGTTCCTGGAGGAGGGACGACGCGAGGGAAGGGACATGACGTCATCTCACATGATCGACTACATCAGACAGAACCACGCGCAGTGGCTCGAGGGCTATATGGCAGGAAAAAAGAGCGCCGAGAGCGGACAAGCAGCACTCGCGAGACTCTGTCAGAGGTTCGTAGAGCGGCACGGGTTCACCCACGCCGCAGGATCAGCGCGAAACAGTACGACAACGACTATGCCGAGCGCCAATACAACTCCACCGGCGTCTAATGCTTCTTCTACGCAGACTACAATGCCCACGCCGCCCTCAATAGAGCTGCAGACTACTGCCGCGCAGTCTAATTCGTTGGAATACGAGCCTAACGACGACAGTCCGCTCCTTTTTGGGCTGGATATCGGCACTACAGCCATCAAGTGTGTCGTTGTGAAAGTTGACGGCGGCCAGACCGTTGCCATGGCCAACGTATCTCTCAGCGATGTGACTGTACCGAAAAATCCAGGGGAAGACGGCGTGGAGAATAGGATTGGAGTGCAGAACGTGGACCAGGTACTGTTGGCAGTGCAGCGAGCCGTGAACTTGCTACCAGAAACAGCAAGAAGTCGAGTCACGTCTGTTGGTATCTGTGGTCAAATGCACGGTATCGTGTGGTGGTGCAGCCGTGCCGTCCACGAGGCGGCAGACTGCTTGCTAGCAACAGGAGGACACACAGATGACGACGCTTACGAGCCCGCGTGGAGCGAGCTTATCACGTGGCAGGATCAGCGCTGCACGCCTGCGTTCTTGGAAAGCTGTCGGGACAAGGTTTCTCGCTCTAAAACTACCGGAAACACTTCACCACCTAGTCGAATTGCAGCGGGATATGGCTTAGCCTCGTTCGCACACACGTTAGAGAACTCCCCGCGCACGTTGGTGAGCATGGACGCGTGCGGGACAATCCACGACTTTGTGGCTTTTGTGTTGTGCGGCCATACTCTCCCAAGTGAGACCTTTATGGACACTACCGATGCTCATAGTTGGGGTGGTCTTAATCTACAAACCCAAACATGGGACCCGAGAGTCCTGCGAGCCTTGCGGATCCCATCGTCGATGCTGCCTGCTGTGAAGAAGCCGGGTACTTGCATTGGCCACAGCTCTACGGGTCACACTGGCTTCGGATTGCCTACTAATAAGCCGGTGTGCGTGCCTATGGGTGACCATCCGTGCTCCGTGTTGGCTGCTCTGTCGAAACGCCAGTCACAGCCCGGAAGCGAGTCCAATTTGACGCGTACGATCTGTTGTTTATTCATCAAAGACACGAGATACGCGCTGTACTGACGTGGCGTTATGTTGTTTGATTTTTTGCTCTTACCAGTGGTGAACATCGGCACGTCGGCTCAGATGGCCATGGTACTGACTGGCGCAGACGTTGCGAAGTTGTCTTCCAGCTCAGAAACCCGAGATCTGGAGAACTCCAACTTTGAAGTGCGGCCATTCTTGTTCGAAGAGCGCTTCTTGGGCGTGGCGGCCTCGCTTTCCGGGTTTGTTCCGTGCTTAGATACTGTTTTACGCCTGCTATTGACTAACGTATCGCTGTGGTACGTGCAGTGGCAACACGTTCGCATGGCTGGTGCAGCAATGGCAACAGTGGATGGAGGAAATGGGGCTCACTCCAGCTAACAACGACGGCGACGAAGAGCAGGCGGCGCGACGCGAAGCTGAGATCTACGGCCGATTGATCGGATTGGGAATGCAGCATGAAGACACGGAGCTCACGTTTGTGCCAACGCTCAGCGGGGAGCGTGCAGACCCCGACACCACCGGCACTATCATGAACCTGCGAATGAACAACTGGAGCATGGGCGACATCAGTGCTGCGCTGTGCCGCGGCCTCGTGGAAAACCTCTTCGCCATGATCCCCACGGAGCTGCAGCCTCTAGTGTCCTCGCAACCGTACGCTCTGCTTTGCGCTGTTTCCCACTCGCTTGCTACAGTGCTAATGACCTTGTGTGTGCGACTGATGGCAGGATGATCGGCACTGGCAACGCGCTGGTGCGAAACGAGCTGCTGCAGCGGTTCCTACTTCGGCGCCTGGTTCAACCGCAACATCTGCACTTGCAGACGGCCGCTGACGCCGCTGTGGGTGCGGCGCTTGCCCCGTCGCTTCTGGGTGGACACCTCGTCGTTCTCAATGTGTAGTGTGCTAGTTGTCGGAGTGCGGGCGTCATTACCATTTTGTTTTCAGTCACAATATGCGCGAGAATGAATGATCTTGTTGATGTTTGCGGCGGATAGCCCAAAACAACCGCGGCCGAAATCGAGTGCTCTTCGGGGTAGCGTACGCAGCGGACCTCAGGATTGAAGTGATCCTCGCACCGCCAAGATCACCTACATCTGGATTGTGCGACCTTCGCGCAACGTCGTCGACACCACGACAAATCAACCGGTCACTTGTCGGTTACCGTGCCCGGAATATTCTTGTGGAGGCCTGACTCTATGCAACGAAATGAATCGCGATTGAATTGAGGATCAGAGCGAGAGTTTTGGTCCATCGATTCTTGGTACCAAAGTGAAATTGAGACCGGCCCAACAATTCATTTCTACGTCTTGGTAGTCGCATTCTGAAGATCTTTGTCACCTGTGTGTGCAGGAATCGCTGGGTGGTCCTGTGAGCCATTTGAGCCTGTTTCGCTTCACTCTTATTTGCTCGCTTCGCAGCGTTCAGTAGACCTGACGAGTCGATTAGTGCGGTATGTAATATGCGATTACTGACACAATGTGTTTCAGTGAATTCTCTATGCGATCCGAGGGTTTCCGTGAAAAGCATGCGACCACTGTGCATGTAAGATACTTAGTATTAATACATGTGGCAATATCCACATCATTTTTTTGCATGCCTACATGGTCACAAGCGTTTTTTTCTTTTGTGCATGCTTACGCTAAAGTCCACACATTTTAGCAACCTATTTTTGGCATTACATTGCTATATGCCACAAAATTTGAGCACTTTCGAATCTTTCGAATTGCACGTTGGAGTCAGAAAAAAGCCTGGCGTGCGTTTCCCGCGCACAGAAATCTAGAGCGTTCTCTGCCACCCGGAGCGGTGAAAACCTATTTTGTATGGCACGAATTGAAACTCCCCATCCCAGACCTCCACGACATCCATCCCGAGAGCCGTTAATTTGACCATACAAACCCCAATAATTTGTTGTGGGATGGCGCTCTGACCACTCGTTTTGCAATTCATTTGCAATTCTTTTGCAATTCTTTCCGGTAAGACGAAGAAAAGCCGCGTGCCAGTGGGGGGGGAGAACTCAAGAATCGCGCGCTTGGAGAAGAGTGCGCACGCCGACAACAAGGCTCAGCCGAAACAGCAGCGACTTGAGGGAGCAGCAACCTCGGAAGCAGCACCCGGGGCACAGGAGGGAAGGCAGGAAAGGTTAGAACATTCGACTGCCCGTCGGAACCACTCGCAGCGCTTTCGTCGCAACTGGACGAGCGCCTTCAGGCCCGCTATCAACCTCGCGGCCCGTTTCCCGTCCTTTTCGCGCGTTTTCAAGAGCGTTAGTCTTTTGGCGGAGATCATTTCTAGCAGGTAATGCGTGAATAACTCGAGCGTTAATGGGGTGGTGGCGCTTTAACGGTCTGCTGAGTCGTTTGTGTCTCAGGCTAACAGCCTAAACACCAACACCCACCTAGTACCTACACACCCACACAGCCATGACTGCAATATCGAGCGACTGGATCTTCTCAGAACAGGAGCTGCGCTCCACGCCTTCCCAGCGCGATGGCATGAAGTACACAGACGAACTCGTGCTTCGCCGCAGGGCGTGCGACTTCATTGAGAAGATGGCCAAAGCCCTGGACCTACCCAAGCTCGCACAAATCAGTGCTGACAACTACCTCCACCGCTTCTACATGCGACAGTCGATCGTACGCTACGACAAGTACCTGGTTGCGGCTGCCTGCGTGCTACTCGGTTCAAAGGCCGAGGAGAGCCCAATGAAGATTGGTTACCTCGCCAGGGAGTACATTGCAGTGCGCAAGGTTGTCGAAAAAGACCAGGTCTTCGCCATCCAGAAACACGACCCGCAAGTCATCGCGGGCAAGATCATCTCGATGGAGGGCGTTGTACTTCACAATCTAGCGTACGAACTGACACTGTCGCACCCGTACAAGTACATCAACGAGAAGGTGGACAAGGTGGTGCGCCTGCAGGATCTGAGCGAGCAGGAGACCAAGATCCAGAGCAGCAAGATCAAGCAGGTGGCATGGTCGTTCTTGAACGACAGCGCCTACACTGTGGCGTGTTTGCGACTTGAATCGGTGGACCTGGCGGCGGGTGCCGTGTACCTGGCCGGCCTCTACGAGAGCTACGTGCCGGAGGATCTGTGCACAGCCAACGGCCTACCGTGGTGGAGTGCGTTGACGACGCCTCTTCATACCTTGCAAGGTATTGCCGTAACTGTTTATTTGTCGTGGGTGCTGGCAATGATTAAAGAAAGATGTGTTCTTTCCCCATTTGTCTAGATGCGGCTCGCTACTTGCTGAATGCCTACACGGCGCCGTACATCAAAACGAACGTGCTCGCGGCGGGACTGTCCAAGTTAGTCTATATGTTTCACCCGCCCAAGCCGGTTGAGAGCCCCGCGTCGTTCGTAGAGCTGGACGTCATGGAGCAAGAGCACTCGTCGCCCATGGTATCGTCTCCAATGGACTCCGCTGCGTGCGTGACGTCTCCGGAGTGTGGCAGTAGCCAAGGCAGGTCACCGTACGACCACGACTTCGATCACGACGTTAAGTCGCATGTCAAGGACAGTGAGGAAAGCCCCCGCGAGACAGCGCAGGTTCCTGCGACGCCCGCGTCGCTGCTGGACAGTTTCCCTATTGCCAACGATAGTTCAAGTGCTGACGAGTTGTTGGGAAGCACTGCAGCGGCGCGAGCGTCGAGCAACGGAAGACTGTCGCGCAAACGCAGTAAGGACGCTGAAAACACGTTTTGTTCTGGAAAGAAGTTGAAGTACTGCTTGTAAGAGGCTGCGACACGAGAGAGTGAGCGAGAGCGTTTCTCTTGTCGGGCGCGCCCCTAGTAGCCAAGTACTATCGAGCCTACCATGGTGAGGATTCAGGCGACCATGGGCTTGCAACGGCGCGCGCGCCCTCGTCGCTTCACTACAGCACACCACTCTCCCATGCAGCACCACACACGAGATGCCGCCATCAATTTAGAAAAAGTAGAAAAGCGCTAAAAACTCAACAATAAAAAACAGTATTTATACCAGCACCCATGCATTCCACGAACCTTGTGCACCTTGTACACTCGTTAGTCGACGTCACATTCACCAGTGCAATGCTCACAAGCATTCTCTTCTAGCCGACAGCTGGGTCGCCCACAGGATCATGCACGAGCGCAAATGAACCAGAAACGACGACAAAGTCAAGGATGTAACGCCACCCACGGGACAAGGAAGGCTACAGCTCTTCCTCTCATCTAGTTACCGTGTGCGACAACCTCTTCATCCACTTGCATTGGCCACATCGCCGCCGACTGATTCAATCCACCGGAGCAGTCGGATCAATCAGCGGCGAGCGGTTCACGTCGATACATCATTTCAGAACCCATCGCTTCATGCGTGACCGGAAGGCAGATCGCAGGTTCCGATGGCGGTGGCCGGTGACTGGATCCAAGACAAGACAGGAACATGACATGACAACGTGAGAAATCTTCACATACGAAACTATCACCACCACTAGTCACCAACAAAGATACTTGCCCTACCTTTGAGTGCTCGACGCTCTAATTCGCGGAGCGAAGTATTCGGACGCACAACACAAGATAATCATTTGCCCCGCATGAGGCAAACTGGAAACTGCGCCCGTCGTTCTGCACATATTTTTGGAGAAGTGCTCTCGCCGGATAAACGACGCTTATCCGGAGGGTCGCCCGTCCAACACGATTGCAGAATTCAACAATCGGCTTTGCGAGGCTCAATGTTCCGGTGACGACAGCTTTGATCTTGCCATTTGTAAGACGTCTCATTCCGTCACCCCCAGCCACACACACCACGCCACTGTCCGAAACAGTATCCTGCGACAAATCGCACTCATCCAGAGAACACAGGCGAGAACTGGCCTCAACGCCGCAAAACGTTTGGCTTTCTCCTGGTTCCATAGTCAAACGAAGTTTATGGAACTACAGGTCATTACTTTTGAGGCGCTGGAAGTAAAAGCGGCACACTGTACCCCTCGGACTGGGACCCCTCGATCGGCGCTCGTGGTGTCGAGCTCCAGACGATCAGCGTTGGAGACTCCATGGCAGTGCAGTGATGGCACTGTTGTGCGTGTATTGACGTTCACAGCGACTGATTCTAGCCCCAATATAGCACGTGCCACCTGCTTTTCTCCCATTGTCAACTGCGAGTTGAAGCACAGAGCGACCAAGTGAAGATTGTGACTCACACTATGTGGAGATGCTGCCAACTTTCCTGCAGCGGCAGACTCTGCCACTCTGCCGCAGAGCGCCTTGAATGCGGTTGCGATCCAGCACATGCATGTTGGTTCGCAGTAATAAGAGTTACTTCTAAACTCTTACAAACAAACGCCGTTCAAGGCGGTACATCATGGCGGTGGCATTGAACGCACTTTGGTACGCTAAGCTTAAGCATTTTCATGTCATCACGTCACGTGTGTGCGTCCTGAATATTACTTCGCATTTACTTTGGCATAACACAAAGCACTCTGTCCCTCTGAAATTGACAACTTTATCAGCACTTTATCCCGCTTACTGTAGTTAAGAGCTATGCCTTGATCTTCTCCCATGGCTTTGCTGCTGCCGCTTCACCTGTTTTCATCTGTTGGCGCAGTAGCGCACTCGAGTCGACAGAGAGCTTGTCCTCAATGTCGCGGATGTCTGGCACCGTCTCGCCCTTCTGAATGAGATCCATCACTTCTTTAAAAGACTCCGGATACGACGGCCCGCCCGCCGTCACTGTCGGAGAGATAGAACTGGTCGCGGATACAGGCATCTTCTCCTCATCATCTGCTGCTGTTGCACTTGAGGAAGAGAAGGAGATATCCCTCTTTACATTTGCGTCAGAATTGGCGATACTGCTGACGCTGGTTTTCTGCTCTAGACGCGCCATGAACGCATCGAGACTCGTAGAGATAGGGCCAGAGGGGGTGTCGAACATGCTTTTGCTGCTCTGCACCACTGGATGCTTTTCTTCTGTGGTGCTGGACGTCATGGCAGTAGTAGTAGTAGTCGTAGGCGTGTTCGAAGTTATCTCCTGTTTCTTCTTGTCCTGCTCCGCAAAAAACTCTTCGAGACTAGCGTGTGCAATCTCCTCAAGCGACAGATTAGAAGACGACTTCGGGTTGGTGAGAGACTGAAGAGCCTTCAGCAATGCTCGCAGAATGGCGATGTTCTCATCAAATGCACCAGTCGTCTTGCTCGCCGCATGCCACTTCCACTCCATATTGAGACCCGTCGTCTCGAAACCGATGGACTTGAGTAGTTCCTCGTGATGCTAAACGACATGCAATCAAACACTTAGTATCGTAGTTGACCGTGTTCAAGCCGATGAAAACCCTACCTTGAGGGGCTCAATCTTCTGCTTGAAGTTTGCATTACCAGGAGCAATACGACGATAACGAGGTACGTCTGGGTTCTACAAAAAAGCAGTGGGTCAAATCATAGCAACACAACAGCAACACGTAGGCTGTACATGGTCTTACCTCGACGAGATTCTTGACGTACATACTGAGAATGCCCGCTGCCAGCTTCAGTTGTTCTAACGAGTTCTACATGCCAGGGAAAACCACAGTTTAGCTAGTCGAGCGATACGGATACTGCCAAACTACATACAGTACCTCTGTTCGGAGCTTCTTCAATGCCTTTTCCATTCGCTCAGCTTTGGATACCTGAGGGATAGCAGGCGGTTGCTGCGGGCTCACCGACGTCGTAGCCACTTCGGTGGTTTTGCTTCCGGCATTTAAAACACTTTGCTTCTTGGCCTGTTCGTTGCTCTCCTTCTCTACCTTGACATCCGATTCTCCAATGTTCTCGGCCTTCTTCGAAAGCAATAACGCCTTCAGCGTCGAGATCTCCGCCTTCAGCTCAGCGATTGATTGCGCATTTCCGTGTTCAGCCAGTGAACTGAAAATCTGTGCGGTCAGCAACGTTTTGCTTTGCAAGTCGCGCTCCTTCTCATCCAACGACGAGCTCAACTTTGCCAGTTCTTCTGTCTGCTTTTGAATCGCTGACGACACGCTCGAAAGCTCAGCCAGCAGAGCCTCATCCTTCTTCGCCTCCTCCTTCTTCTCCTCCTGTATCTTAGCGGCCTCCAGTAAAGGCGGCATTGGTCGCTGCAGTATCAAAACGCAGTACCAAGACGTCGGTCAGTGCACCCTTGTCAGCATTACCAGCAACGTAACTTAGAGCCAACATACCAGCCACGGAATGCAGCCCGACTGCACGGCATAGTTCCACAGGAATGTAAGGATCGAAGCCGCGCCTACCAGCGACGACACTGTCCACAGTACTCGAATGTAGGGAGGATACTTCGGTCGGCGTTGCATCATCAGCATCGGCGCTGCTGCAGTCATCATCTTAGGTGCTGTCGCTGGGAATTGCTGCTGCTGTACTGCTGTCTGTATTGGTGTCGTCGCAGAGACCGCTGTTCCGCCGTTCTGATGGCGCTCGATCGCTTCTTGGATCTCCTCCTTGGCCATACCCTTGCCCTCCAGGAACGACACCCGCTCGGACAGTGGCGTCGACTGGAAATACACAACGTCAGAGCAAACAGCAGACGTGCGGGGCCGCAGAGCACAAGACGCACCTGGACATTCGGGTGCTGCAAGAACTTGAGTCCGTTCTCCACCATTTCCTCGCGCATGGTCATCGTTGACCTGCAAGCTTCGAGCCAACTTGAATCTGATAGAATTTGCGTCAACCTGTTTTGGTTCGTGTGGTCCACAATACTCTTTTTACGTGCTATACACCAATTTTTTCAACTTGGCTGGACGACGAGCAATTCCCGAAGTGACAAGCAAGGAAACGTTGCGAGAAAAATGGCGCCTCCGAGCAAGCGAGCGAAGAAAGATGACGGCAGCGAAGCCAAAAATGATGGAGACGAACCCACGTTCCAGAGGCGCAACCCGTCTCATATCAAGAACAAAATGAAGCGCCAGCTTGTGATGCAGAAGTTTCGCCAGGAGAAGAAGGAGGCCAAGAAGGCGGCGCAGCTTAAGCGCCGACGCGAGGCGGAGGAGATGGGCGAGGAAGCACCGGCTAAAATGGTGCCGCGCACCATTGACAACACGCGTGAGAAGGAAGTGACGATGGTCAGTAACGAAGGTGACGAGGAGATCGAGGCCGACGAGCGTGACGACGAGTTCGCAAGCATCTTCGCCAACGTGGAGGCACCCAAGCTTATGATCACCACGCGCCCATTCCCGTCGGGTGAACTCTATCACTTCATTAAGGATCTGATGGATCTACTGCCCAATTCGTTCTACTACAAGCGCGGCACTTTTGATATCAAGGAGATTGTGCAATTCGCCAGCAACAAGAAGTTCACGCACCTCATCGTTCTCTCGGAGAAGAGCAAGATCTGCAATGGGTAAATTGGCGTTCAATTGCTATTTACTGTATTAACACATGACTAACTCTTCTACTTGCCATAGCATGCTCGTGAGCCGCCTGCCTGAGGGCCCAACAGCGTTCTTCAAGGTGTCAAACGTGAAGCTGACAACCAGCATCAAGGAGCGTGGTCGCCGCACGAACCACCAGCCAGAACTGATTCTCAACAACTTCTCGACGCGTCTGGGTCACCGCGTGGGTCGCTTCCTGGGCTCGTTGTTCGAGCACCAACCTGAGTTTGAGGGTCACCAGGTCGTGACGTTCCACAACCAGCGCGACTTCATTTTCGTACGACACCACCGCTACACGTTCGAGAATGAGAAGAAGGCGCGTCTACAGGAGATCGGTCCGCGCTTTACGATGAAGCTGCGATGGCTGCAGCAGGGCACTTTCGACACCAAGTTCGGCGAGTACGAGTGGATCCACAAGCAGCATCAACTCGATACATCGCGCCGGAAATTCCACCTCTAAGCAGTCTGCATCATCCATTTACTCAATTCACAACGTTAGAGTTCTCCTACCGTTTTCATTTTCAATTGCCACTTCCAAGTCGACGATAAATCCGGTGGTGCTGCTCCCCGCATTATTGACAGGTTTAAAACACATGGCGGGATTTGCTCGACGCTCGATCCGATCCTTCATGACCGTCCGTTTCGTATGGCGGAAACGCAAACTCCCAAGCCAACGCCATCAACCTGGGTTTCCCTTGCACAACTCCCTGCTGGTATTGTTGATTGACGAAAGAATTCTGCTTTTTGTCCCAGCCTGGGACAGCGAATCTGACTGAGATGGCAGCCTCCACATTGCATATCGCATGTTGTGAAGCTGGAACTCTTCGAGTTCCTAGGACATTTCTTCCATTACAGCGCCACGTACGTAGACATCGATAACTTGGTGTATAGTGCAAAGAAGATTTCTTTTCAGCAGTTAAAATATAATCTAGGGTGCCACAAGCGTGGGCAGTCCGTCGCAGCCGCGCAATGCTCAAAACAGCTTCTTCTCGCTCACTGTACATGTACATCCTGGCGTCTGCAACGATTCATGCCTTCGGCAAGCGCACCACCGGTGTGTCCATCTAGCTTACTCGTTGGTAGCCTCCATCAGGTAAGCAATCAGGTCACGACGCTCCTGCGGCTTCTTCAGGCCGGCAAACACCATCTTGGTACCCTTGATGTACTTCTTGGGGGCTAGGAGGTACTCGAACAGGGTCTCGTCAGTCCAGACGACGCCCGAGTTCTTGTTTGCAGCCGAGTACGAGTAGCCATCAGCCTGGCCGGACTGGCGGTTAATCATACCCGAAAGGTTGGGGCCCTGCTTGTGGGCGCCACCAGCGTTGGTGGTGTGGCACTGAGCGCACTTGGTCTTGAAGATCTTGGCGCCCTTAGCAGCGTCTCCCTTTCCGCCGGCAACGTCAACCATTGTTCTAGGTGTGTGGGGGTGTTCTGGTGGTGCTTCTGACGCTGGTGCGGCCTTTTACAAAATGCGTCGACCAAAGCTGCGGTCCGGAGCGCCGGTTATTTTTAGGCTGTTTGAATCACCTAGAAAAACCTTGGCTTTGAGGTTTTATCGGTGTTTGAAACACAACGTAGGGACATGAAACGACCGAAACTGCCGTCATATTGCAGCCAATCAAATTCCAAGACACAGAAAGTAAGTATCTTCTGGAAGAAATGGTGCTTGTCACAGTGAGTCGCGCTCACTAGACCTCTTTGTTTGATAGACCCTGAAGAATTTGATATCGCCCGTCCAAACAATCTGATGGGGTATTCTATCTCGCCCGTCTACATGTAATCGATAGCAGCTGAATTTTCTATCAGTTCCCTTCTGCTACCTTCAAGCTCAGGTGGCTGCCTTTCAGATAACAGGAGAACGCACGGCTAAATAGTAGGTAACCCTGCTGTATTAGTTGAAATGCTAACATCATATTCGGCATCTTGGCTCGCACCTGTTCTCACGCCCGAAACTTGCTCCAATATTAAGTAAACGCTTTAGTAACTCGCATCCTCTATCACTGTGCCTTGCTTAACACCAATAAGTTTTGATAGCATCGGCATATTGTCATCAAGCATTCCAATAAGGCATATGTAGCGCTGTAATGAACTAGGGCTCTGGTATGAAAGGATTCTGCTTGCCAATGACCTCTAATGTATCTACACTATTGCAGTTAGTTAATTAGTCGACACCAAAGAAGGCATCTCTGCTTCTACGAGATACAATGATGCATCATAGTATACACTATCTCAACTAATTTGCTAACAGATTGCTATAGCATGCCTCTCTGATAACACAATTGTAACGGGGTACATCCCAAGTGTACCCTGGTTACATGAAGAGTGATGTGTCACTCTTTCTGGTACATGGTACATGATACCAGAGGCTCACTGAGCCAACCATTGGATATCTACATAGCTTCACTATAGGTGACTTCTAGTTAGAATGAGAACTCATGCTAAGTTTACCTATAAATACATCAGTCTTTAATCTACTCTTCTAAGTAGCAAACCGTTCCCTTTGAGGCCGGGAACACTTGAACTGACGTTCGCTTGGGTAGTAAATACCCGTAAGCACTTTCTCTGTGCAAGGTGCTGTGTGACCCCGTCACACTTGGTAGCACTTGTAGTCAATCCTACGCCTGCGCGGGTAAATTGCACTGCCTAAATCCTCTGTGGTCTCGACGTTTGAGCCACGATGGACCGAAGTGATTTTTCCTCACTTGAACGACTCGCAGTTCGAGTCTGTTTGGAAGATGGGAGGCATATTTGGGCAAGATGTCCTCCGCAGCTTGGCGGCGGCGACGCCTGCCGAGCAACACGATCGCGTGCTCGCGTTTGAGACCTACGAGCGTGGTCTCATCGCGCACGTCCGCGGGAGCTTGGAGGCTTCAATGGCCGCTTCCCAGGCAACCAGGCTTAAGCCGGTAAGGCTGAAGGTCCCCGCGTTCGAGGGGAAGGAAGGGGGAAACCTTCACTTCTGGGTCCGAGAGGTTGAGATCGCCATGAAGGCGGGCCTTATCTCGGATGAGCCACTTCGGGTGGCTTTTGCCCTGTCCAACCTTGGTGGACGTGCCAAGAACTGGGTATACACCAGGGAGACGACGTCTCCTGGATGCTTCGCATCCTGGGCACAGCTGTGTGATCAGTTGCGCGCCACCTTCCTACCGGCGAACAACGAGTTCCGCCAGCTCTCGCGCCTTCCCGCCTGTAAGCAAGGGGGACGAGCGCTGCACGTGTACGTGCAAGAGATGCGCACGTTGGCGGCATCGCTGGCAGGTAATCCACTGCCTGAAGACATTAAGACAACAGTCTTCATGGACGGCCTGAAGGTCGGCCCTGCACGCACGCAGCTATTCCGCGTGAATGGAGGAGGCGATTCGAATCGCCCACAAAGAGGAATAAAGTCACAACTAGGCTGGTATTCCTCGGGAGGTGGAACGCCGCCAAGATCAGGTTGGTGTACCTCGAGGACTGGAGCTAAACCTTAGTTCGGGTTCCCCTCCTGCTTTTGCGCGGCCCGTGAACACCGGTGCGAACAGCGAGCCCGAACCCATGGACTTATGCTCAGTCGAGAGCTTGGTCCGCTGCTCCAGGTGCGGCGGACATGGACACTACCAGCGTGTATGTCCTTCACCAATCTTCGGGAAGAAGACAGCCCGTGGATCCGACGGTCAGGTGGGAGAGGGCTCCCCAGCCACCAGTAGAGGCGGTATTCCCTACTGAAGAGCGCTGAGTCTTCGTGATGGGTGTGCAGGTTGTGCGCACCACGAGACTTAGCCCAGAGAGACATGGTTCTCTCAAACCGGTGAAGAGCAGTGGCAGACTGCTGGTAGTACACGTTGTGTACGGGGGTACGGTACCCCTAGAACGTTTTATGAGTTCTGAAGCGTTGACACGCCGCCGGAATGTCGCTTGGCATAGCGACACCTGACTGCACTCTACGTCAGAGTGGCGGTCGTGGGCTGGTCGTTGGTAGACTAGCCTTTGGTACGGTGAAGGAAGTACCAATGGTCCTCAACGGACCAGAACGTTTGTGTTCGGTGAGCTCGCGCACCACGGTGTCGCTCGCAGCTCTCGCCATGAACAATATGGCTGTGCCGAACATAAGGCACTGAACCGGACATTTGGTGTGGCAAGGCTACGATAGCCTGCCCGCCCAGGCCTATGACGGAGCATTGGTGAGTCATGTTCCCACCTCTGTCATGCCTTGGGCGTCTGAAAGAGACCGCCAGGACGCAGTAGCGTCACGAAGTTGTCGGTTCGCTGACAGCTCCACGTACAACAAGGCCATGCCCCGCTGCGGCAATGCCGTGGGATGGGTCTTTTGCCCGGCGTGTGGACCTGCTACGCCAGCAGATCCCAACACCGAAGGTCGTCGCGCCGTACGGGCTTCGACAGTGGTGACGCCGAATGGCACTAACCACGGTGGGTTACAGAGCTCCGCATCCAAGGCGGGAACATAGTTCCGCACCGAGCCAATGACTCCAAGTGGTGAGGCTAATGTGACCTCACCAGACGTGGGTAACTTGTTCCACGTCAAGTCACGCAGACTCAAACTGCTTAGGAGTGTGGCCACCAGCAAGACCACGAGGTGAAGTGAGTTTCTCCAGGAAGAGGTCGGCCCCGAAGCTCTCCTCGGGAGGCCAATAACCTCTCGGGTGGATGGCAGCTCCCTGACCGACAGATGTCGCCACCGGACCCCCACGCCTACGCTGGGCAGCATGGAAGTCCTCCTGCTGCTGGTCAAGATCGTCCGTGATCTCCCGGGGCTCGTCGATGGCACCCTCCTCCTCTTTATCCGAGGAGCCGAAGAGATCGTGGTAAGGGCCACGAGTCTCCTTCTCTTCACGAAGCGGAGACTTCGAAGCCATGCGCTTCTTGGAGTGCTTCGCCTCCTCGGCTGCGGCTTTAGCAGCCTGAGCACGCTCAAGACCCTCGGCGAGCGAGAGGTTCTTCGGAGGTTTGCCTCCCTCGTCGCCGCCAGCATTGGGCGAGCCCTTGGTCTCGTCGGCAGGGCTCTCAGAGCGCTCAGGCGTCTTTGAATCGTGATCATCGTGATCACTAGCGAGCAAGTGCACGCTGCCGTCGTCGTGCTCGCTGGGCACTGGAGTGTGCCCTCCCTCGGAACTCCCAGATCCACTGTGGAGACTCCTGGCCTTGGCCTCGTCCTTTGCTCATGGTATGTGAAGAACGGGTCTCGAAGACGCTGACGGTGACCGTCTGCAGCGTGAGCTTGCGCCTTGGCTCACAGCCGTGTCAACAGGCGTGTCGATCGCCTCGGAAGCTACCTGAGTAGCCTCCTTCAGTGCAGAGGTTTTGACAAGAGACACAACGGTCTCAACTCTAAGTGGGGGAGAGGCTCGGAAATCCTGTTCCTCCCAGGTCTCGGAGATAAGACCAATCTTCTAACGAAGACAAGTGTCGATGGACATCGACTGCAGGCTGAATACGATCAGCCGGGCTAAAAGCCGCGATGGCTATAACCAAATCAAGACGCACAAAGTACTCTGGCCAAAACAGTAGAGGAAATATGAACATGTTACAGTTGTGGTGAGCACCACGAGCGCTAGACCCCTTCACTAAGCTGAAAAGGTATCAGTTGTGGTTGCAGACGCAACCACAATAGGAGGCAAGCGCGGACCTGGTGCATCGCTGCTCAGGTCCCTTGGTCATAAATGACCAGACGAGCAGGGCGAACGAACGCCTCGCTCAGTCGTACCGCGCTGTGTACGTAGTACACAGCGCGCCAGGTATGGGATCGTGACCCTGTACACATCCATGACCATGACGGCCTGTCGAGCAGGGTGAACGGAAGTATCACCCGCACGCTAGGCGGTTGCTGTACGTGATGTACGCAACGCGCCGGGTATAATGGTCGATGGAGCCATGACCCGTGTGTTGTGCACGAGGGCACACACAACTGACCAGGTATCGGTCGAGGCAACGCACGCAGTCGCAACTGGTGCCGCGCCGCGTATGGCGCCGTGGTGGTAGCTGCTTGCACCACCGTGGGTTTAGTACTGCGCGAGTACTTGGCGCCAATGCCGGACGCCAACGCCGCAGTGGTATGGTGCTGGGATGTGCCCCATCTGCGGTTGAGTACCATCGTGGTATACGGTGTTACTTGTAGACACCAACGCCGCTGTGGCATAGTGGTATGGTGGCAGTATGCCCGGCCACGATTGGGTACCGTAAAGGTACATGGTGTCGATGTGAGACACCTACGCGTCGTTGGTATGATGACCAGGACGCGGGTCGTAGCATGGAAGAAGCTACGCCCGCAAGGACGAACCCTTGTAAAGAGCCGAAGGCATGGCCCGAGGTGAGCTCAGAGCTCCCTCCGTTGTTGGGCAGGTGTTGCCCTTATCGGTGTTGTCCCTTGCAGGAGACACCGTGCTCCGGACGTGTTCACGAGGACTGTCGTGTCCTCCGGTGCGAACTGTGGGCGAATGCCACACGTTCGGATGCTATTGCATCCCGTGCCAAAGCACTGTGCGCGCTATAGCGCAGGAGCTAAGGCAGCTCTGAGTGTCGGCTTTGCGGCCAACACAGCTGTGAGAGTGGGGACACAGGGCCCAGTGTGCTTTGTGAGCACAAGTCACTGTGGGCGTGACTGAGAGCCGCGCCAGCCGTATGGCAGCTCAGTGTGAGAATTGCACCTTTCAGTGTTTTAATTCTCTCACTTCTGATTGGAGAATCAGGTGATTCTCAGTTAAGTGGGGAAGGATGTAATGGGGTACATCCCAAGTGTACCCTGGTTACATGAAGAGTGATGTGTCACTCTTTCTGGTACATGGTACATGGTACCAGAGGCTCACTGAGCCAACCATTGGATATCTACATAGCTTCACTATAGGTGACTTCTAGTTAGAATGAGAACTCATGCTAAGTTTACCTATAAATACATCAGTCTTTAATCTACTCTTCTAAGTAGCAAACCGTTCCCTTTGAGGCCGGGAACACGTGAACTGACGTTCACTTGGGTAGTAAATACCCGTAAGCACTTCCTCTGTGCAAGGTGCTGTGTGACCCCGTCACAACAATGCTACCTGCAGAGTAATCTGTAGAGCAACTGTATAGGATACTAAGGATAATGTGAGTTGCATCTCAACATCACCTTGCACGCTCAATATCAAGGTTTGATGCCTACTGCATGTGGAGCATTGGAGGTACCATGACAAAATTTCTGGAGAAGGCATCCCAGTTATTTGTTGGAGGTGTTTTCGCTGCTGCAATCTCCACGAGTGGATGCCCCTCGATCGTGATCGGCACGATGACGCTTCGACGTCGCATTTGATGGGTCATCCGCACGGCTCTGCACTTCAGCTTGGTGTTTTATTCCGTTTTGGTGGTGTGGGCAGACCGGAGCCAAAGTCGCGCAGTATCTTCAGCCTGCAGTTGCGTTGGCATGTAGCGAGATGCATTCGCTGGGAAAGTTAAACCAAGACAGACACCGTTGGGACATAAGAATTGGCGAATAAGGTTGTGCGGCGGAAGGCCTGGAACACGGCTGTGCTCTCCATGCCAATGTCACACAACGAGATCCTCGAGTGTGCGTTTTCGATATCAGCACCATTCACGACAGGATCGCCGTTGCTACATGCAATGGCCGCCAAGAAAGAACCGAAGGAACAGTCTCTAAACAGGAAGACGCATTGCATGGTGGCAGGATAGCGTATTGTTGATAAACACCCACGGGTGTTAGTATCTGTTGCTGGCTACGACACACCGACTATGCTTCGTGAGATTAAGCGGTTCCATGCCTCAAGTATCTGTTGCCGGCTACGGCACACCAACTATTGTGCGTCGTGAGTGAGTTGCAAGCCAGGCAATTGTAGAATCACGGGATGAATGAGACCTACGATGATGCTAGAGGTGCAAGCCTATAACGTATTAATTTTGAGTTGCAGGGCGTCATGCTAGCGGCATGATGCCACCTGGCATGACGCCACCTCATCTCAATGTGCTGTTTGAAACAGCTATGTAGCTTGAGATGTTCGCTTTATCGGTAGCTCGGCGAGCCGAACAATACATTGCTGATAGACTGCCTGCCTTATCACGGAGAGCGTATCGCATACTCCATCACTACACTATGAGTTGAAAACACTGCACTGCACAACGTCAGTTTGAGTCAAATTGTCAATTCAGCATGAACCACACGAACACAACACAATACAATGTGGTACACATAAACTTTTACCTTTCGTTTCAGTGGACAAGCAACCTCCCATCCGACATGGCATCCGCAAGGTACCCGACGCTCCCTGACAGCCCCTGCAGATTATCACCTCGTTACACATTGAGTGCTCACCTTTCTGTCCGTATTTACATTCCTTAGTCGTCCCCTGACCGCACAAGATGACGAGTACTTCCCGTCGATCCTTACGGCACTACAGTCCACTCCTAAGTCCGACAAGTCCAAGGAGTGCGTCCCTCGTGCCCGCTCCGAGGCAGACGTGCTATCATCCAAAGGAAAACCACGTCTCACATTTGCCGAGAGCTTGTCCATGAACCGCAACAAGCAACAGGGCGTAGAGACCCCCGACGACTCCCCCTTCAGCTTCAATGGCAACTACCAGGACGGTCTGGGCACACGCAGACGCAAAAATGCCTCTTCTCCAGAAGCCGATACTCAGGACGAGGACGTGCCGCCCCCGCCTACAACATCGCTGCTAGATCCCGTGGGGTTTTCAGCAGGATCACACAGTGTGGACGATGACGAGGCGGCGGCTGCTGCTGCACGACGCAATGCCGCGGCTGCAAGAGCCTCGTACTACCCGAACATTCACAGTGACGAGTGGGGACAGGACAAACAGTACTGGGTCACAGTGTTCGGTTTCCCGTCCAGCGCTAGATCTTTTATCCTACACCAATTCCAGGCCGTCGGCGAAGTTGTCAATTACTCGAGTAGCAACGGCGGCAACTGGCTGCATCTGCGTTATCACACGAGACTGCAGGCCGAGAAGGCGCTTAGCTATGACGGACGCACGCTGGCGAACAACATCATGATCGGAGTGAAGAAATGTTACCCGTCTGACCGGGATGCGAATGCTCTGGACGAGACGCCCGTGTCCAGCTACTTTGGCGCTCAGGCCCGTCAGAGTCTGGGATCCAGAGACCTGGAGGTTGACCCCACGGACACCGACATCATGCTGCCCCCACGACGTCGACAGGACATTTGCTCGCGGCTTCTGAGCTATCTATTTAACTGGTGACGTGATGGAGCCGAGTGAGTCGTTGTGGAGTACTTAGGAGAAGTGAATTGACTGATAGTTACAAGAAAAACAAACGGCAAGAATGGAACCGACTTGGGCTGAAGCCGCTTCGAAGCTCACGGTTGCAACAAACAACACTTTAACATGGAACGGAGAGCAAGCGTGGCGCATGTATACGCAGAGGAAAGCGCTGCGTCGAGTGCAAGGCATACAGCACGAGTAGATAATAGGTGAAGAAGGATTGTGCACTGTCCGACAAGAACTGTTCTCGTGTCTTTTGGGACTCATGGCAAATGTACAATCACGTGTCTCGAAATCACCAGCTACTCGGGATTCCACCTGAGCGGAGGCTGTTGTAATGTAGTCGCGCTTCGTCTGAGTGTTTGGTCCTGCAACCACCGGGGTTGAACCACGAGCCTCATTTTATCTCGTTACAGCGTGGTTACCACTCCATCAACGTCTTCATGGCCGGAACCCAAACATAAAACCCCTGCAACCAGGCAACTTCCCTAATGACGTCCTTGGAGGTGTATTCTACATGGAGCATTAACCGAGAGCGTCTGGGCCAGACTCTGGCAAAGGACACCACGCGTTGAACCTAGTGCCATATTTGGGCTTGGATTGCGATACAAACTTCAGCTTGCGGCTACTTGTAATTTAATTTAAATTATTAATTATCACACCTTCCCTCATAGCATGTGACAATACTACTGTACATGTATTAATATTTGGAATATCCACAAACCTCGCGACTAGAAATCGAATATCGCCGGCGCAAATCGTGCACAGAACCCGACCTTCTTCATCATCGTCGCCCAAGATGCTGCCGTCCATCGTCCCCCGCATCCAGCAGAAAGTCTTGGAGCACCAGATCGTGGCCAACAGCCCGAAGCTCACGGCAATGCTGAGCCACCCGGCGGGCCCTTTCACGATTCATTTCTGGGCGCCTACTTTCAAGTGGGCCATCTCTCTGGCTAACGTCGCGGACATGAAGCGCTCGCCTGAGACCATCTCAGTAGCGCAGCAGACCGCAGTGACGGCCACAGGTCTCATCTGGTCCCGCTACAGTTTGGTCATCACCCCCAAGAACTGGAACCTCTTCGCTGTCAACGTCTTCATGGCCGGCACGGGTCTCGTGCAGTTCTACCGCAAGTTCACGTACGACCCCAAGAAGATCGAGGAGGTCGCTAAGTCCAGTTAGTTCAAGTAGACTACAGTACTTACCTACTACACAGCCACCCTTCACTGCTCACTCATTCAGGTACGAACTGTTGGGAAGAGCACATCTAATGACCTAATTGAATTGAGTCTGTGACCTTGGTACCCTTGAGTTTGTTGTTAATAAGACGAGTTGGAAATCTAGCAGTAGGCGTAGTATGCAGTATTAATGTGGCCGAAAATAGCAGCGATTGAGCCTTCCAGTTTAAGCGTCAGTTATATTTCTGTGTAAAGAACATCGGGTCGTAAGCACTAAGAAGCAAAGATGAAGAAGAAGTGTGCGCGTCTCTGGACGCTGGTGGTGGTGACACTACTCGCTTTATGGGGATTCGACCTCGTTTCCAGTAAAATGACGTCCAACGCCCAGCAGGAATACCGAGACGCGAAGGCGAGGCAAGATGCAGATCGACGCGCTACTGAGGTGATGCGGCAGCGAATACTCGCGGAATCTGCAGCGAAATTCGACCAGCAGCAAAGTAACTTTGGCAACTACGATGTGAATTACTCGTGGAATCAAAGATATCGCAACGCGGCGAGTAGAAACAATAACCGAAACCATCAGTACTCCGCAAGTCGAAACAACAACCGGAAAACCCAGTATTCTGCCAGCAGAAGCAACACTCGAAACTACAAGTCCTCGAGAAGCAACGACCAACACAACCAGTACAGGTACCCGGCTAGCAGAAACAACGACCAAAACTACCAGCGGACTAACAGTTAAGTAGTAGGCAACGACACTTAGGCAACAACGCCCGCAGATTTCATCAGTTTAATTGAGTAGCCGTTGGGCACAACATGCTGATTTTCCTTCGCTACCTCTGCTTTAGCTTACTCGATCTCTCGAAGCGGGGCTACTAATTGGATTCCACCCCCAATCAATACAATCTGCAATTACCGGAATCATCGCCTCTGTGTCATTGCATACTGGGGCTCCTCCGAGGTTCATCCACTGTCCGACCCCATCGACCCACGCGGGTAACTCAATCAGCTCAGTGTGATCAACTGACAAATAATTAATGAGAAGGCTGCCTCTAATCGAGGAGGGGGGGTTCTTTGATTGGGTTGTATGAAAACGCGATCTCCAAGTATTCATCAAGAAGAGCCAAGGTCGTGAAGAGATCTTCGGGTATAGATTCCAGACCGTCATCGATCAAAGACACCGAAAGTGACGGAATTTTAAAGAGTGCAGTTGGGAATTCCTTAAGTGGGGCGTGTTCCAGATATACCAGTCTAACGTGAGACCATGCGTCTGCCAGCTCTTCTGGAATAATCGTTAGGTTGGTGATAGAAATCTCGATATCTCCCAGCAGCGGTGGTAACGGAGTCGTTAACAAACCTCGAGGACTTCCTGTCATATTCGTGTAGACCATGATAAGGAATGTCATCTCTGGATGAAGGTCTGCGTTCAAAGCAGCTTCCGTGCCCCAATCTACTATGGACACATTCCAGAGTTCCAGTCCGAGTAGATTTCGGAATCTACGAATAGAAAGAGGCATCTCAAACTCCGGACAATGTTCAAAAATGACGACCATCACTGCGTTACTTTGCAGGTGGTCGAGTTGGTCCCTAGCTGGTGTGAGGACCCCTTGCTTATAGCAGTTGAACTCTAGAACAGAACAACTGACACCGGCTGCAAACCACGGTCGAAGCCCTTGCAAACACATTTTCATAGTGCTCGAATCCGCAGTACTTGCCAGGTATACAGCGTGAAAATGTAGGCCGAGTACAACAGTGGGACCACAATACGTCTCAAGAACCGTAGACCGACTACGTGCGCCTGAGTACTCTGCTTTGAGGTTTTACGCTCTTTAAGTGCTATGCTGCGGACTGCCACAACTGAGGCCTCTGTTTTCCTCTTACTCGTGAATCGTAGAGGAGGATATAATTCGAGAATAAGACTGATGCTTGCCATTCCAAATAAAATGCTGAGGTGAGGTACAAGTTTCGTGACGCCATCGATAAAGTTGAGTGCAAATAGTGCTTGGTTCTCTTGAATGAGATTAGGGAAGGACACACCACCATAAAGAACCTCGTAGGGAAAACCGTACCAGGAAGCGTCGAACGCTTGGGCATAGGGCACGAAGATAGTGAGCGGCAAAACTAGACAAGCGAACGCTGTTAGCAGTGCGTCTACAGACACACACGCGACGCGCTCTCGAATTGCGATGTTTGCTTTGTCCACCCTACGCGTCGACGCTCTTTTGCTAGCTTGCGCCTCCGAAGCCAGCATGAAATAGTCCAGTAATGGTGTGACCCAACAATTCGTCACCGTCATATCCGCATACGCTTGGTTAATCCTCACTCGACCGATCAAAGTGCTGTAGCGATGACACTGTACAATTTGAGCACCAGCCTCCACAGCTTTACGTGCAACAAAGACTAACGCGAAGTGATCCCTCGACACCCAACACATTCTGCAGACCCGAAGCTGTGACGGAGCCAATCGCAGTGATTGAATTCCGTGACCACGAAGTCCGGGGAGCAATAGGTTGAGCTTTCTTGCTCTGCTTTAGACCTTGAACTACCTTAACTATGTGATTAACCATAGCTGCACGAGGAAATACAGCTGGAGCTCGAGCCTTGATCGACCACAGCAAGTGAAGAACCAATTGCAATCCATGTAAAGCTCCCAAGATGCTCACAAGCTTACCGAATAAGCAAAAGTAGCGGTGTTCCGGTAACGCAAGAAGGTTCGCGTAGTAGGCCATAAGAGGGTTCTTCATGAAAAAGTAGAGCCGCGCCATTGCAAGTAGGTAAGATGCATACAGACCGTGTAGCGTCAATACCAACAACCATACCATCACGAACTCGTATGTCGATAATGGGTCGGATAACCTGGGTGGTAGGCTTGGAAGATGGAGACTGGACATTACTCGACACGGGTGGGGCTATACTGAAGCTCGCACGCTCCTCAGCGAAGCCATCGTCCTCCGCAATGATTGCCATGCTGGACACGTCAGGACAATTGAGAAATGTCCGCTTGCCTGGTACCAGTAGAAAATAGCCTTGGGATGCAGTTGGACACCTACGTGGACTATGAACCGGCTTCGACGACACACCACAACAATGTCAAGAATAGTGGCAAACGACGACCCTCGTTTCTGAGACATTGTAAATCGTTGATCTTCGTAAGAACAGATAAGATGATGGCAGGGTAATGTGTTACGATGCGAAACAGCGGACGTCCCGAAACGCAAGCCGTAAAAACAGATCTCTAAGTACTTGTCCAGTAACGGCGCCGCAAAGTGACTGCCGATAGCGATGGAATCTAAAATGTACAAGCTGGGAAAGCTTAGTCGATGACTGGACACTTCAAAGCAGGCATTCCGAAATAATCATTGTATTGCGACTTCATTACAATATGTCGCAGTTAATTATTTTTTTCACATTGGCAAAGTTATTTCACGGAAAGTAGCAAGTTTTGTCGGCAGCAAAACGACCCAGCTGTCATTACCTGTGTCCAGCTCGGAATCTAGCGACGAGGCTGCGTTTTTCTGGCGAAGAGTACCAAGACTAGAGGGCGTCCGAAGATTCGCAAAAAGCAGATGCAGGAAGCAAAGCGCCAACGACTGGGCGCGTCTCGCAAAGAGGCGAAACATCTCGTCCAGGGAACGCTGTTGCCATCTCTTACGCTAAGTGACGTGGTAAGAATACTGAAGTCAACTTACAGCTACGATTTCGCATTCGACATTCTATCATCTTTTCCTGTGAAGGCTGCCGGTCCCAGAAAACAAGCTATTGCGAGAGATGTCATGCCCAATGAATGCAGCATTCGTGTCGTGTTCGTCTTTTCGAAAGAGTTGCGCGAAAATGCGCTCGTGCGATGGAAGAATATAAGAAGACAAGAAACTACGATGAGGTGACAGCTAAAATGAAATCTTCGGTTGGTGTGCGCGTGCCTAAGATTGGTGTGTCCCGTGAGGAGCTGATAAAGGTGATGTTGGACTATTGCGAAACAATGGAAAAACTCGCTGCCGTCTCCGACACCATGGACTGGATTACAAATACGTTTCTAAAGCGACTGTCCATTCCTGATGGCCTAGCTGAGTACGCTCACCTTGACAAGATCATCGCTACCACCGCAATCAAGAATCTCGTCCTCTCGATGGCACGCCAGTCTCCGTTTGGAATGCTGTCTAACGAAGCACTGCTGTTGTTTAGAGAGGAGGAGTGGCTGAACGACGATTGTATCATGCACGGCATGACATCGATGCAAGAAGAGATTGAATCAATTGGAATAATTTCACCAGGATTTGGTGAAACGCAGAGTAACGAAGTGAAACATAGGGTCATCGGTGTCTCTCAGCCTTTCGCCGAAAAGAACAAGTACGTCCTACTTCCTATCCTGATTCAAGAGAATCATTGGTACGGCGCTGTGTTCGACTTGGCAGTCACCCCAAACACTATCACAATCTTCGACCCAATGCAGAAACACAAGCAGATAGAAGAATGCGAAAACATTGTGAAGGAGCTGTTCCCTGAAAAAGCAAAGACGATGGAGATGAAGCGTGAAACGCGCCTCAAGCAAGCAGACAGCGTGAATGTGGTCCGTTGGTTCTAGTGTTTTTCGAGTACTCAGTGCGTGGCATCCCGATTCCTACATCTGTATCCAGACCTTTGCTCAGATACGTTCGAATGCGGTACTTGCTGAAATCGCTGCATCTGTAGGAAAGGTGTAGTGTAGCTAAGGTGGATAAGATTGAGTATCTAATCAAAATGAATATATGCTATTGCACACAATAACTCCGCATTATGACCCTTGACTACTGCGTCGTTGCACAAATGGAGAGGCAAACGTCACTACTACTGGAATGGGGTCTGTGAGCTCACCACGTGGTGTCTGTCAACCCGTGCTGCTTACTGTCAACCGTCGTGTTGGCTCAGTACCAACACAGCACTCGCCCACCCCACGCAATATCCTCGTTCCTCCCAGGCATCCTGATTGCCTCTCTGACGTTTGGTCACCACTCTTTTATCTCTGCCCGACGAGCGCGTGCGTCACGAGACCAAGTCTGACTTGGACGTTTAAAAAAATCGTGAAGTCATCTGTACCTTCACACAGCACTACAAAGTATGGTACAATCAAGCAGCATCAATTGTGCAGTGGACATCGGCCACTCATTTGACAGCGATAATTACTGTAAAGTATAAATATGATGGAATTTTTTAATTTAACCTCGGTAATATATGGCAATGTTTGTCTTCCCAGTGACTTTTGTGTCTTTGTCGTGAGGTGCCCATAACCGAGTGACTTCTTAGTGGTAATAATACGCGGTTAAGTACGAAGACACACAACATTATGTGACTCTAACATCGTTCTAGTTATTTTGTTCAACAAAATATTGAGGCCGTGCCGAGTTGAAAAACGTGAGTTCGCAAAAAATAGCTATATCAATTAATCTGCCTAATTTGAGCAGCTCCAATCGAAATAGCTGCTTCGTGGAAAACAACTCTATCTGCGCTGGACGTGTAGATGGTCACTTTAGGCCCTCTGCATGTTTCCAAGTATTCACACATCGCAGACAAAATAAGTGAGCGATGGTCACCAGATAATAAACTTGTTTTTACTATGGATGAACGTTTTGTGTGTGCCAAATGACTCATCTCTCCACCCCCATGCCCACCAGCATTTGTTTGGCGAACAGAACAAGTGACTTTGGATGAGCGTTGCTTAGGCAAAATAGGTCGCTCGTGATTGTGAATGGGCTTTAAATGGGCAGGACTGTCTCTTCTTTCCAACCATGTGCGCTAGGATTTTGGGCGATCAAAATTATGGGGACTACGGTCAACCGCTCAAATGAGATCATTTTTCTTATTGACTTGAGTTTGTATGCAAGTCAAAAACCATGAATTTGTCGTGACCATCTACATGTCCAGCGCGCATACCATCAATTTGGAAACCAGGCATTTTGAGGCATTTGAGGCTTCTCTAAAACCTAGGTATAAAATCTCGCTGAAATAGCTATTTGGGAGCGAAGTCGAACACGGCCTTACTTGTGGGCGGAATTTACTGGACGATTATCGAGTATTACCGGAAAGGGTTACATTTGAGGGGTACGAATAAGCTATTACAGTGATTACATGTGCGATAACTCTTCTGGCAAGAGCAATTGGTTCTATATCACCCGGTGGGGCATGAAAAGACAAGGCGATAGTAGATAGAATGCAACTATTAAGCATCAGGGTAAGACACCGAGCTACAATCTATCTAGACTAAACCACTAACTGTCGAAGAAACTGGAAGTTATGTTTGTGACGGCGATATATTCGGCACAGTCACCTGAATGATGCCACGCAGATAGCTAGTTATCGTCTTCGGGGCAGTTGATCTCTGTAGTCACGCCTCATGCACCCTTTAGCTTACTTTAGCTCTGCTATGCCATCAAGCGCCGCACGGACACGCTTAAACATTGCTACATGTGCTGTATGACTCGGATGATTTTCAAAGTAATGTACTTCTGATCGTAATACGAGACTGCGTCAAACAAGCTGATCCTTCACAACTATTTAGAGTTTTCGAGGAAAAAAACGGCTTTGAAGATTGGCCATCTGAATTCGAGCTTAATTAATTTTTTTTCACAAAAAGCGATTTTCCTGCAATCTTTTACGTGTACCAACAGAGTAAGGAATCTGAACAATGAGCATAAGCCCCGCCAACCCAGCCCTATCTATGACCAGTGTTGCAACCCCAACCGGAGTGCCAGCTCCTAGGAGCCATGCGCCCTCGGACGACAGCGCAGCTCGCAGCATCCAGGCTCCATCAGACGAGAAGGAAACGTCAAGCGATAGAATGACGCGCTCAAGTCGCAGGCTACTTGGTAGCCTCCAGGCAGAGCCAGATCATCAAGAAAAAGACGAGTGAGTGGGATCCGGACTCTGATGCAGCGAGTAAAGGATCCGCCGGGTAAAATACACAACCGTGTGTTAAGCCTATCCCTCAATAGCGAGGTCGACACCTATCTTGTATGGTCCATCTTTTCTTTTAGTTCCGATACAAGTTTCAGAAGATATATGTATCTATCTCAGCATAACCGGTCCATTCAAGGGACAAAGGTGAATACTAGAGGTGCGGACCATGTGTATAGAAGTATAGCACAGAAATAGATGCCGCAAAGATCAACGGCGTAAAATTTGGATATACAAAATTCAAGTATGAATAGACGCACTAAACAACCTGCAACCTCAGTTTCCGTAATGTCCGAGCGAGACAGGTGCGCTATGGTTGGTGCTGGCCGTCCGGCGTACCCATATCAGTTAACGACGCCTTCTTGTCGCCTTCTTGTCGCCATCTCCAGTGATCAGCCGAGTTCCAGGTCGACGCGCGCGTTTTGTCCGCGTCTTGTCAGGCTTGGGCAGCAGTGTGCCGTTACGCCAAGCCTTAAGTCAACTATCCAAGCAGGATACTCCTCTGCATTCAGAGTGTGTTGCTTCGGCTTGCACAAGAGCCACTCCACGTCATTAGCATATGCTACGCCTTGTTCATCTTACAAGTTCTCCAGTAAACGATGAAAATGTGACAATTGCCCTTACTTTGAGAAGCGCACTCACTGAGGAGTAGTCTGTCAGTAACCACAAGCCGCATCTCGCCATTTGCAGGAGCCGTAGGGTCAATCCCGTTCAGTAGATTGCGTTCTACAGCCGCAGGATTGGACTTGTAGTTAGTCGAGATTGCTGTGTCAGCTAGTTAATTTTTTCACAAAGATTTTAAAGCTGTTTCGTACAAGATAAATAACTATTTTAATGTATGATACATGATAAGAGAACTTAGCGTCCAAAAAAAACAGGTGCACCTCAGGCACACCTGCTACTACTGGATGCAGTAGCCGAATTCAAACAGTACAACATTAGTAGCTTCGTACTCCGTTTGTGGGGTTTCACCTTATGATAGACGCGCATACGGTTGAATGTGGGTCTCGGAGGCAACACGGCCTTTTTAAAACCGTAACAACAGGTGGATTGAAATCAACAGCGAAGCCGGCTTGCGAAGCATCAATCGCAGGGCGTATTTTCCAGTCACGATCGCTGGTTGCACGAGTGCCGCCATTGTCGTTAAAACGAAATTAATTTGTTGAAGTATGCGTAAAGTGCTCTCGGGTCATCGATCGCCCATTCCAGCCGCGTGGAATCGAATCTTCATCTTGCCTCTAGTGGAGCTGCACCGCTGTATGATAGCTCAACGGCGCCTGCGCCTGGTAGACCCAGCGGACTCTCCGAAGTACGCTGAGCAGCAGTGGCTACATTAACAGCGCAAGTACATACACAACTAGGTCTTGTCTAAGCTGAATAATACAAGATATGTGTCAGTTACCTTCTGCCTCAGCAGGTCCGGTGATTGTCGATCCATGTGTCGTACCGTCCAAACGCATCAACGGTACGCGCACCGCCAAAAAATGCGCAGCTGCCGTGAACTGGGTTGGTTCTTCACAGTAGGTCGACAAATTTATTCCAGAGTCGCATAAGCAAATTTGCACTTTAAATGCACGACTAGCCCTATACAAATATGAACTATACAAATCGCCTCCTTCCCGAAACTATCACCCAATATTCCGCTGTATGTAACGAACTTACTTGGTCTTTGACCCCCCCCCCCCCCCTTTCACCGCCTTCTCTGCTTGAAGCGCCTCTACGTAGATTAGATGTTAGATGCGGTAGTGCACTCGCCAAACACGATGGCGTTAATTACCCAGACTCATCTCATCCAGATACCGCATCGGCTCCTCGACACCGATGCCCATCCGTCTTTACGCAGTTCGTGTCATCGTGCTTGCAATGCCATTGGTATGACGCCAACTTGACCTGTGTCCGGGTCAGCAATTCTTGCCACCAGTTTATTACCCCCAAACTGAATATGCGAAATGCCATGCCATCCCTCTTCTCTAATATCTTATAATTGGAAGGACTGATAATGAAGCCACATCTATGGACAAAGTGGTACGTTTTGGGAGGGAAATGATACACTCCCTACCCCTTGTTGACTTTAAATCTGCAAGAACCAAATACAGCAATCCTTAACTTGTATGGTCCACGTTAAGAAAACGTTGCTAACGTGTAAGATACAGGCTCCCGGGCTCAAGGGGTTAACTCCCCCGATTTTGAAGTTACCATTAACCCCTGAGATAATGGTACATGTAACTTCGCTCAAGCGGCGATCCGGTCGGCATGAATTTAGCTTGTTCAGCGTAAGAGAGAGGATACAGCTATAATGACAACGACGCAAATTAGGATTGGGGCGTGTTGATGGCGCTAGTCAGCTCTTAGAACCGTGGCAATTGTCTTTTGTGACCTGGTTGCAAATGTACAATTGGATGTTGACGCAAAAGTGCATTTAGTCTCAGTAACCTTCAGTTGTTGTGTATAGCTATAATGATGTTAGTTTCATTACCGCCGGTTGGATGTGTCTTAATTTGAATGCGTAGCTTCGATCACCCTATTACATCTGCTTTCACATCGCTTTCTAGTTCTTTTTTTAAATATAAAGTCATGGCTGTACATATGTAAGTATGGATTAAGCATCTCTGTTCTTATTAATAGCTGGGAAAAACACAACCCCGATAACCCTTCAAATTCCTATTCTACTGTTTAGCTATTCATACTGTGCCATGTTGGAGTTATTAATCCGAGATGGCCACAAAAGCTTCCAGTAACATCAGTAGTCTTGTGTTAATTCAACATAGTTAGAGGCTGTCTGACCTTCATTGTTAGCTCTACCTAATCTCACATATCTTATTCTACTACGAGCTCATTCCCAACAACGAGCAGTTAACTGGACTATTAATAGGTGATGTAGGATTATGTAAGCCTGCCAATCGAGGTTGGGTTTGCTCTCACATTAATGCAGCATAGTGGAAACGCGCAAAAGAAGCGAAACTAGTGATCATACATCTGTAGCGCTTACTGTACTATAGCGAGGGTGCCAAGGGTGAAACAACACATCCTGTGCTTTGGCCTCGTAAAGAACGCCCCTAAGATTTTGTTTTCAGAATGCTTGAATTCTCGCCGGCTCGATCGTGCCTAAGCGGGAAATGCTACTTCTATAGTATGCTAGTGTCTAATATTTCTAGAGACTAATTAGAGGTACAGAGCAGATTCGTATTTAAACGGCGGTATATGTTGTGTAAATTACACTGGTATTTTACCATTGATTTCAAAATTTTGAAAAGGAAAAATCTGAAAAGTGACGCACCCCCCCTTTCACCCATCCTCGACGCCTTAGAGCCTCTCATTTCCAAAACGGACTCAAGTGCCCACAGACAACGTAACGTCAGCGAACCGGTACGTGTGAGCTAGCACATCGCTAGCTATTTCCATGCTGACGAGTGGTAACGTTTGTATCTCGTATTGTGATAAAGAGATGAGCGACAGCGAGCCGGAGAGCCAAGTTCCGCCGCGTTCCACGTGGGAGTGCCCGCCACCGCGTGTCGAATGGCATAAAGACTGGGTTGTATTCCGAGCGTACATTAATCAGCACCAGGAGGAGACGCACCTAATATTCCGTCTACGTACTTCGACATCCGTCCAGAAGAGGAACCGGGAGCTCCAAGTGCGCGCCAGGTCGGCAGCATATGGCACTTTGGCATCTGGAGGCGACGAGACCGCAGATACCTCCCAGGACAGCGAGATGGTTGGAGAGCGCCTCGTTCCTAATAGCTTCACAATCTTCTGGCTCAAGATGGTCTGCACGCACGGGTGGAAACGCAAGAGCCGTGGTACCGGGAAGCGAAAGTGTCGATTCGACAAATAAACGGGATGTCACGCAAACATGAAAGCTATAGCGACTTGGAATGACGCACCGGAATACAACAAGTACATGGTGCGCGTAAAGGACTAGACGTCACACACAACCACAAGGTGCCGAAGGCCATTTACAATAACCACGCATCCAACCGGCGTGTAGAAGATCCTAGTCTTCTCGCCTTTGTTGACGAACTCCAAGCCGCGGGATCGAAGCTCAAGCTGATAATGCAGTTTCTTGTAAGAAGACAGGTGAGTCGAGTTAGCGCTTCTGAAACATACAAGAGCATTTCCTAACCAATCTTCTGTATTGACTAGGCAAGGGAGGGGGTCACGCTAAGGGATGTGATCAACATAGTGGCGAAGATGCGAGAGAAACGACGAGGAAGTTCTAGCACGGAGGAGAGATAGGAGGCTGCCCAGCGTGGTATCTGCGAGAGTCATGGCAGTCGCGCTTCCGTGTACATCGACGACAAAAGGACAGCTCAAACGGTCAATCTCCAGGCTCACCCATATCTTTGTCAATCACGATAACTTTAATCTGACTACACGACGGATTGTGACACTTGAAAGAACCAATCACGTCCGTTAGGCATTCAGCGCTTTCGTTTTCCATCAGGCTGTGATGAACGTATTGCCCCTAGAACCAAATGACACCAAACAATGTAAGTATAGGTACAGAACGAATACAATGAGTACTCGGGTATGTAGATCATGTAACTAGAGGTATATTCCAGTACGCAGGGGCACTGTTCTGTAACAATAATCACGGCAATACTTACTGCCGATACATTAGCTTACGTGGCCATATACTTCGTTCACCATGAACGAGAACAGCTTGTAGCGAGAGTCGTTTGTGTTGTGCGTGGCGTCAACTAGAAGAGCCTCAGGAAAGGCCGTGAACCAGCGACGCATCTGCTTAGCTTGGATTGCTGGAGCAGGCGTTTGCGGGCGTGAGAGTGATCTTGTGCCATTTCCACCTCAATACGAATATCCGGGCGGAGATGGCGACAGATGAGTACGGCGGTCCGTCCAGCTTCGACCGTGATCAAGTTGAACACGCCCTGGATATGATTGCGTTGGCGCCTTCCCTCGAAGAATACAACAAATACTTGAAGTATTGTACTTCCTGCTTGACGGTGCCCATTAACGAAGAAATGATGCCGCGCCTAAAAAGAACCGAACCAGAACTGTGGTTCTGATAATTACTCAGAACCTGTAAGAACCAGGAATTGGGTCCTGATAATATTTGGGTTCGAAGGCTTACATGCGAAAGGACACAGAACCGCGCCTTTTCAGCAAGAGCCATCGCTGTAACGTCAACGGGTTCTCATTCTCGAGCTACTATTTGCTGTTGCTAGCAGTAGTTAAGATCCAGCTTTAGATGGGAGGGGTACAGTACGCACTAAGTAAGGCTGATATATATTTTACTTCTAAGTAGTTTTTTCATTATATAATTTTAGATAAGGTACACATATCGTAAACCTTAACATCTTCCAACTTCAGTGCATTTCGTGCACTTTGTAAGCTTTTAAGTTTCTCACCACTTGAGCCATGTGCGTTTCTGCTTCTATTTTTTTAACGCCCAAAACTTAATTTAATTGATTTGAGGTGTGCCAGTAGCATGGGGGCCATCATGTACGCTGTACTTGCCCAAGGGGGTGCAGTTCGTCTCTAAACGTGATACCGGCCTCCTATACTTCTGGTCGTGTACCATTCTGTAGATGGAAAGCCCAAACCCTGACAATTCGACCATTCTGGGCGTGTCGTTGTCCAGTAGAGGCTGAACCTTCTCCATACATCGGTGAAGCGCAGGATCTCGGCACATGCGAACGCGCAATCGTCGAATAAATTTGCTAGATCAATTCAAAATCTCTTTCTGTTTCACCGAAAAATATTAGTTAGAAGTCTAGACGCCGGAGATCTACGTCCATTATTTCTTATATGTCATAAACGCATAAAATCTTGTATTTTTTAGATGAGTCGCGCAGCTTTTGATGAAGAGTGTACAACCGCCTATTTGGCTTTTTAATGAATAATAGACTGCCAGAGGATCATCGGGAAAACGGCCAAAAAAATGAAACTGTGAGCCCAAGGGTTGGAGTTTCATATCTGGGCTCAGTAAAATTCGCGAAAAGAAACGTGAACTTATTTTATCGGTAATACTGGTTCATACCGAATCCGTCCAAAACCAAGAACTATTAAAAAGGCGGTAGCTAGCTCCTAGCCGGTAAGTTCATTTAAGGCGTGGATGATGCTATTCCTGATCCAGTTCATCCTTTTCTTTCCTACTTAATGCGAAACTGGGATTTCACGAAAGAGAGGTGGTCTTTGTACGCGAATTCGGATATATCACAGCTTGGAAATCACACCAACAACAGGTATGATAGCCACAGCAGATATGTTATATATTTCAATAACACTTGATTTTTCGACCTGTGCTGATGTGTATTACTACTGTAGACTGGAGCCGTCGCGGGGACACATTAAAGAGGTTTTAAAGCTGAAGATGGCCCTGCATGAGTGCGTGGACACAATAATATTTCTCCAAGCTGTTGCTGAGATGGATTACGCAAAGAAGATCACAGGCGTGGGGAGAATGCGCTAAGACGGAGTCTATGAAGAGCTGGGAAAACTCGCTGGGGGAGTGAGCACGTACGCTTACCGGCTAGTGGGAGAGCAGTACTGGGTGTCGAAGGATCTACATCCAAGTATTTGCGTTATTGCTACTGGTGATGGTACAGTCTCCTATCATGTAGACACTACGGTACGCTATCTATTAATCAAGGCACCTCGCCACTTTCTAATCCTTTCTTGTGTTTGTACTGACTGTTGCACATTTAGCGATATCGGTATTCGTGTGTGTTCATGAAGACGATGCTTCTGCCGTGTCGACACGTCATGTACTGGTGCTCGCTTCACGGGAAGACGGCTATCCCTATTCGCCATATTGCGCCAAGGTGGAAGATTTCGTGCAAGGTGAACCATCCGCCCGATGGAGAAGATTTGTCAAGCGAAAAGGTGGCATGTGCTAGTTTCCAAATACTCGATCCAGCAATGACAGCTAGACGTCTTCACGTCCTTAACGGCACGACGAAGTACAAGCAGGCGGTCGAGTGTGGAATCAGTATCGCCGATATTATGAGCAGGAATGGCACCTCTGTATCTAGAGAGATGATGGATGCGTTACGAGAGCTTGAGGACATAATCAAGGATGGAGTGGCCCCATCCGTTATTGGCAGTCGGGGAAGGTGGTGTGAAAGGAGTCCAAAAGGACGACGTTTGTGATGTGAGTGTGGCGGAGGAGTCCGTGTCTAATGAAAAAATTAACGGACGTGGTAGTTCCCAAGGCTGCCCGAGAGGAAAGCGAGGAGGAAGTGTTCGACGTGGCCGATAAAGCGTCAGTGAACACGGCCTTCTGTGAGGCGGCCGAGAGGGCAGTTGAAGCGAAAGAAAGGATGGAGATGGTGGAAGTCGAGGCTTCGAGCACGGTTGAAGTAAAGTCGAAAGTCCCGATTCCTAGAGTCGAGGTTTTGAAGAACATCATGAAGCAGAGCGGCGAGTCCACGAGAGCGGCTACAGCGATCTCCTACCCGACGGGTGAAGTCGAGAATGGAGAACCGATATTTCCGGATTGGGAAGGCGACGGTCTGAAAGAATCGCCTGTTCCTGTGGGGGTTCCGGAAGTGGTAAGAGCGACTACGATTGCTCAAGGTACTGACTCGGATCCTGGGACGAAAAAAATACGGTTGGAGCGATTGACGATAAGGAGGTTGATGACACTCTGGAGTCCAGGTACGCTCGTCTGCTCACGGACGAGGAGCTCGACGCGATGGACGTGGGTGAGCCAAGACAAGAGGGTACTGCTCTTGCTGGTGTCAGAGTCGCGGTCGAGACGGAGGAATACGAGAAGGAGCTAGAAGACCGCTTGTATCTTCTGGACGAGGTTGAGCTCAAGAGACGGATGGAGAAGATTGCAGAAACTAAGAAGGAACCCTCTATTGAGGAGATGTCGAACATCTTGAACGTGTTGGAACGGACACGTAAGACCGTCCGTGGAGAAGTCTCCAAGCCGGAGTATTCGCAAGGGTGGTTTAGCGCAGCGCTAGAGACGTCGATCGAGGCTTGGAGGGCCAACCGTGACTTTCCCAAGCGACCTCTGGTATTTTGGCAAGCCTGGACGCGGTGGTCACTGATGATGGATCGGGCGGTACGTCCTTGTCGATGAGGCCGCCGTGGAACAAGAGGTGTGAGCCAGCATCGTGGTGTCTCTCGATGCCGCAGATGTGGTGACTACGGTTGCGGTGGATCTACCACCGCCTGTGCGGCCCGGTCTGTGGGTCATCCGCGGAGAAGCAATGCGAGGAATTGCGCGATATACTGTGTACCGGATGCTGAAGGAGTCTAAGAACATCGTTGCCAGGGTGGAAGTCGATACCCAGGAAACCGTGAAGGAAAGCGTGCAGCCCTTGCGCGACAAAGGGCCGGAGTTAAACTTGAAGCGTCTGCGGGCTTATGCCGACAGAGTCTCTGGCGAGTGCGAACTGTCGAGGGACCTGGCTATTGTAGCACTGAGTGAGCCGATAATACGTCGAGAGCGCTGAGCGCATTTAGGAACGGTTGTGGAGCCGTAGTACACGGTCTCCGGGGTGGCTTCCGCGTCGGAATCAACGACGTCGTCGTATTCCATTGTGATTTGACTGTTCTTCATTGTACGCTGGGAGTGCTGAGGACGTCGGAGTGGTAGTAGAGTGTGACGAGGATGTCACGCACTACGTTGCGGTTGTTACGGCGGTGTGCCCCCCCCCCCTCCGGATCCTAGTCCTAAAACCGGTCTGATGAACGTGGTCACGGTGAATTTGTCGCAAGGCGATGACGTAGGGTTTTACTCTTGGTAACCGTACCACAAATGCCAAGTTGATACGGTGGGCCTTGGAGCTTTGTAGCCTACAGTTCTCGGTGCATCGTAAGCCTAAAACGAATATGGGCCACGTCGACGGATTGTCGCGGTTGCTGCTCCACCGAGACGCTGCTATGACGATGTCGATGTGTTGAGCCCAATAGAAGACGGTGAAGACGGAGCCGAAGGCTCTGTCGGGGAGCAGAAGAGGGTGAATAGGATTGAAGAGCCTGGAGACGGTCGGGACGAACTAGAAGATGTCGAGGACGGTGATGTCAAAAACGGTGTGACTGGTAGCCCTGCCTCGGCAGTGGACATGTTTGTCCTCGACCTAGAGCATTTTTTGGCTGAGCGGCAAGAAGTGTTGTGGATCCGGGCGCTGGTCGCGTTCCTGAAGGACGGTGCGCTGCCCATGGACCCGCTATTGCGTGCTCCAGTAGTGAAGATGGCTCCCAATCATGCTGTGGAGAACGGTTTGTTGATGCGGTACCTGCTAGAGTCGGCCTAACCATGTCCATGCGGTGCCGCTATCCTACATACAGACCGTCCTACATTACTGCATTCGGACATGTTGTCATCACACTTAGGTTTGACGAAGCCGCTGTAGGAAGTAAGGCGTCTAGCTTATTGGCCTGGGTGGCGTAAGCACGTCGCCGAGTATCTGCGGGGATAAAACAAATGTGGGAGCGGTAAGGGAGCTAGGCCGTGGGGTACCGGGCAAATGCAGCGGGATGGAATTAATGCAACCAGAAAAACGGTTCTGCATCCGAAAAAATGTCCTGCACCTATATCCTTAAATATGTCCTGCAAGCACTTAATGGGTCCTACAAAATGTCCTAAATTTAGAAACATTTCCCTACATCTACGTTTAAGAGCACCATATAAAAGGCAGATGGAGTCAATCAGCAAAACCAAAAACGTGACCAGCCGCGCTGCGCTTGGCTGGGCGCCCCTTCGGCGCCCCTGCAGTTCGCTTCGCTCGCAAAAAAATGGAATGTACTGGAGAGTGCATACGCGGCTCCCTGGTGAGCTCGGCGCTGGGCTCGAACCCGCTCAACTTAGTTGGTCTGGAGTGCTATCGCGCTGTAATAACTAGAAAAATGGTTTACTCATTTGGGCAAGGCACCTTAATGCGCCCGAAAAAAATGTCCTGTAATCCATCAATAGGTCCTACAAATGGTCCTAAAATGCAGGACATCTTTTCGGATGCAGGACCGTTTTTCTGGTTGCATTAACTTTTCCCAATGCAGCGTATGCCTATCGCCGATCTGACCGGTCCGTTATCTATGTTAGTAGTAACGCTATTGGACTGTTGCCCGTAACGGACAGTGACAACCGGTATATCCTCGTGTTTGTGTATTATTCTACGCGATGGGCGGAAGAGTTCTCGGTCGAGCGCATGGATTTGGTCACGTTTGAGGACGTTATGGGAACGGTGTGGTAGCCCGCCACAATATACCGTCACGGTTACTGAGTGACAACAGTACCAATTTCGCGTCGGAAATTGCTAAGTTGTTCTACCAGACTCTAGGCATTAAGAAGTTGTGCGGTGCGGCGTATCATCCGCAGACACAAGGGCTCGTGGAACGGTTTAACGGAACTCTCACTGGAATGCTACGGATGCATGTGAGTGAAGCGCATACAGATTGGGACGTTTATTTACCGCGGGTGTTATTGCCTACCGTACTGCTTATCATAAAGCGCTTGGTGATTCGCCATTTTTCTCGTTGAACTGTCGGGATCCGACGCTCCCGTTGGATGTAAACTTAGGAAAGAAGTGGAAAAGCAACGAAGTGGCGCTGTACCGTCGGGAGCTGTTCCGATCGCTACGGGAGTCGCGTCGCTTGGTCAAGCGACAGCTCGTCAAGACCCAGGATTGACACACTCGCCGACTGGGCGGTCAAGTTGAGGTACACTATGAGGTGGGAGACCGGGTTTGTGTGTATCAGAGCTTCCGTGCGAAGCTGGGTGAGTCACGGACGAAGAAGTTAGCATTTGCGTGGCATGTGTGGTAAGCAAGATAGGGCCGTACACATACCGGATTGAAGTACCGGCGCAGTCTAGTAAGTTGTTTACAGGGAACGTGAATAGGTTGAAGCGTTATCGCGGGAAGTGGACTCGACCGAAATTAGGTGAAGTCCCGGAAGGTCTAGGTGAGGAGATGCGGAAGGACCTCTCGCGAGACCGATCTACCAGCGTCGAGCTTCGCTGAACGATTGACGGTTGGTCGTGAGGACACGGTGATCGCTGGGGTGGACGCACCGTTGTTGGAAGTCGTCGCCAAGCGATCAGCCGACCTGTGGAATAGCTATTGTTGACGATGAATTATGAGATTTTTAGAATACAAAGAGCTGAATTAATGCCAGGGTACGCTTCTCTAGTGAAAGCGTTCGAGCTATCTGAGCGAAAGAAGAAAGGGCTACCAGCGTTGCGTCGGAGTGCCCGATTGGCCGATGCAATTGCTGAGGTAGATAATGATTTCTTTCTTCTAGCTTAGGCCGGAGCAAGGGCGTTCTCGCGTAAAGGAAAGGTCGGTCGAAAGGAAATGAGCCTGTGGGGGAAATTCGAGGACGGATCTGATGGATGAAATACGTGTTAACATTTCCTTTTCTGTGGACTCGACTAAGGATCGCTACGAGAGAGCGATTAATATGGCAGGAAAGAATGGCGGATATGCGTTCCTGCTGGACGAGCGAGACTTCATTTGGTAGCCGGGCTACTGGGCGTATCTTGAGACGACGCTGAGGACGAAACTGGCTTCTTTTCTTCTTCGTCCTCGTCTAGCTCTCGGACTTCGTCTTTCTTGGAGTCCTTGGATCTGGAACGGTAATCGTCGTTGTCTTCGTCATCCGAGGTGAGTCTGGTGTGGATCGATTCGTCCAAGTCGATCTAGATCGGGAGAGTCGGAGGCAGGACGGTATATTGGCCGTCCTCGTCCTCAAAGTCGGTATCATACTCCTTCATCTCGGTGTGCTTGAACAGCTTGTCGTCGTACTGAGCTACGCTCTTACCCGCTCGAATAAATTTCAGTACTTCGAGCGGGGTGTGACGAAGCGTGCTGCTAGAGAGAAGGGTCTTTCACGGTCGTCGCGTGCAATTGCTGACCCAGTGTGGCTTGGGTGGGTCGCTCTTCTTGACGTCCAGCACGATGCGCGCTAAGGCACGGTCTGATAGGCGCTGGTGTGGTTCGCGCGTGGGATCGAGTGCGTGGGTCTGCTCGAGCATGTCTGTGATACTGGTGGATCCGTCCTCGTCCATGCCGTACTTGCTGGTGGCTCGCTTGGGGTCGCGGTTCAGAAGCACGGACAGGTCCTCAGGTGCGGCCTGCTGAGTCTTGGCTGACGCCGAGTGCTTGGCCGCCTTGCCGCCCACCACATCAGCATGACGTGGGATCCGTCCTCGTAAGCAGCCAGGAACCCGTTGTAATTGAGCTCCTCTACATTGAGGCTGGTGAATGCGAACCGGTCTCGAGGGCGCTGGCCTTCTGCATGTGGCGATTGCCTGAGGTGTCGGAAGGGTCGTAGGAGCACAGACGAAGTAGGCGGCGCGGGAACTCATCCACTGACGATAGTGTAAGAGATGAAGCTGTGGGGCATACCAAGTCTGCTGCCCTCGCCACGGATAGAGGATCTGGAACGGTGCCTTGCCTTGGTCTTTGGCCTGCTCGCTGATACGAGCGAGGTCCCGACGGATGCTCTCGTCAGCGTTGTCAGCGAAATCGAAGTCGAACTTGGGCTTGGACGCGCGCTGCTTCTTTGGTGGAGCCTCGCGCGGAGGGACGCTTGGAGGACCGTGTCGTCGTCACCAGGGTGAAGAGCGCGTGCGGAGGCGGGTGGCAATCCTGCATATCGGAGGGGGCCGGCAGCAGGATCACGACTTCAGTCAACTACGCGGGCTTACCGTCCAGCTGAGCTGTGGCGATGCCGTTGAGAATCTCGATCCCGTAGGAGTCCCCGTTGGCGGTCAGCGCCTGCTGGTACTGCGCGTAGAGCTCAACTTGGGCGCGGAGCTTGAGGTCGTCGTCCGAATCGCTGTTAGCGGCCTCGAAACGAGCGCGATGGCGGTTTTCAACGGTGCCGAGCGCCTTGACAGCCTTCTTGGCCATGGTGGCAGCGTTTGACGTCTTCGTGGTGAATTGCTGAATGAACTCAGTAACGCTGGTGTCGCTAAGAGAATATGAAAAGTTCTAACGATTTTGTCACATCACGTCAAGTCCCACGTGGCGAAGAGGAGTTTGTTTTGTGGCTGCTATTTGCTAGCCTCACTCGGTGAAAGTGGTGACTACAACTGGCAGAGGCCAACCTGGGAGAAATGGCGGGTGTGAGGCGACGTTTGAGTGTGTGGGCGCACGTGCTGACACGCAGCGATGCCTGGAAGCTCCCGTGATGGCTCCGACGGCGTGAGGACGACAGATTTCGTTTGGATCCGCGATGGAAATCGTGAGTGAGCTGGTTGTGGAACGGGAGTTGGTGGTGGCGACAACGATTGGGCATTTTGCGAGCCTGGCGGGCCTACACTTCAATGAGCTGCTGCTGGCTGTGTTTTGTGTGCTGCTGTGGACGATGAAAGAACTGCTACGCAGCGTGGCCACTCATCTGTGCGCCACGGTTGGCTTGCTCGTCCACAAGTGGGCTGACCTCACGCGGGATTGTCTGCGTCGATACCGGAAGTACGTGCGAAGAACTGCAGTGCAGGAACAACTGACGCGTAATAAATGATGGAAGAAGCTCGATCTGGCGACTGCTACATGTTGAAGACTCACGGGGCGCACGAGAGAGCGGGTTGGGACGGTTGGATTGACGCTTTTCACACGAACTGGTGCTGTGTCTTGCCAGAATCTCTGACGAACGGTCGCCTAGGCGTCGTGATGTATTGTAATGGCTTGCACATGGAGTGGAATAGGGCCATGGGTCGTTCGTGCGTGGTGATACGTGCATTTAGGAGTGTTATCTCGCTACTGGTCTACTCTATTTTCTACGTGATTCTGTTCATTTACAAACACGTACCAAGGATGGTTTCGCGTTGGTGTTGTGCTGGATCACTACTTTTGTCTCTGTGAGGACAGTGGGAGAAGGGTTGTCTTGGATCGACAAGGTGGGTTTGCCGAGCATCGGTACAGCCTTGGGCGGCGTACTCAGCAAGATTTGGCGTGTGTTCGAGAAGGGCGGTCTGTCGCCCCGTGAGATGGGATCGGAAGGTTACGCCGAGTAGTGCTCGCAGATGGAGGAACTGGAACAATTGGAGCGGCTCAGTCAGGAGTTCTGGCGGCTGGATGGTGCTATACCTACGGAGAGGAAGAAGACTGTGCGGACAATGAATGCTGCGCAAGCGGAGAGGCGCGCATTACAGGCCATGATGCGAGAAGGTCGAGCTTCGGAGACTCGACGAGGACGTCGAGTTTTAGTCGGGGGAGGATGTCAGAGTGGTACGGTGGACATCGCACCAGAAAGACAGCTCGTCCTCCCCGCTCGCCCGACGAAGCGGTGGAACTTCAAGATGATGGGTTCTGGGAGGGGTCAGTGGATGGCTCGACTTCTCAAGGAGTCTACACTGTAGAAATGTATTGAGTGGGTGGCAGCCATCAAAGAGCGCCCAGCCGACCATTGCTATTGAGGCTTCGAAGCCACGGTCGCTAATGCCGGATCGGACCGGCATGCGAGTTTCTCGAAAGGTGTATTGGCGTCGAACGCCATGGTCGACGGTTGGAAATGTATGTTAGGAAAGGATCAGTCGTGAATTAGCCTGGAAACCAACAAGTTGAGTCTGTATCGTCATTGATTTCTCTTGTTTTCACTAGCTGCCGACTACCGACTTGCCTACGAGCCTAGCCGTCTGATAACACAGCGTCGGCAGCCCCGCCCCATTTCCGGGACAACGTGATGGTATGATTAGATTAATCCTATGGGATAAGCGAAATTTTGTATTCAACCCAGAGAAACACGCAAAATAAATAATGATCTAAATTACTTGCAGTTGCATGTTGCACGAAGATGTCGACAGGGTCAACATTCACGTGGGTGATTTAAAAGCCATGCAGGTATAAATGATTAGAGGTATTTCAAATAGCATGTAATGAACAACTTGCAGATCTTTTAGAGTAATGTATACAATCTGACCATTTAATTTACGCAGAGGTATGTTTTTCAAATTTATATAAGGGTAATAACTTTACGAATGCACCTACAGTAGAGCAACCAGCTTATTGACGTAAAGAGGGTACAACTACAGCATAATAAATAAAACATGCGAGGATAGTCGGATCGCTGATAGATTCTGAAATAAATTTCAGAGAATTCTCATTTCGTATCGATGAATTGAGGCTTACTACCCCACGCAGGTAAATTCACTGAAATTTATAAGCTATAACAGGATACACAACAACTGACAACGTACTGTATAGTAGCTCACATCTTTCGCTTTTGTTCAAAATTAAAAAAAGAAGAGGTCCGCCAATTTGTTGTCGGAAAGGGGGTTGCCAGTAATTTCCAACGCACAAATTCCTGCTCGCCCCCCCAGTCCTGTGTGTATAGCTGAGTAGTGATTGCACTAAATAACCTTTTTTTTTAACCAGACCTTCGGGTTCGATTTACTGTTTTGTTTTTGTTAGAACACTACATGTACTTCTACTAAGTTGATCGGTATACAGGTTCCATCGCTGTGTTGTCAGGAAAGTCGATAGCATGATGCCTTGCAGTAAGTAAACTGATTGGCATACTCTCAAACGCGCTGGTCTCGCGTGCCGGGCGACGTCCGTAGGTGTGGCTGGAAGTTCCAGCCTGGAACTGGATCAAACGATTAGCGGAATCAAGCTATCGTATGTAACTTTTAAAATCTGTCAAAGTAAAGCTGGGTTTATAAAATTGAAACAATGTCGCCTCAAAAACGAGCTAATCGCAGTGTTTTTCATTGCAGGCTGTTTTTACCATGAACGAGATCTCCTACTTCAGATAGATCTCCCTTAGAAAAGGGTGTTATCAAATGTATTTTATTTAATAAGCAAAATTATACTTTCTGAAATTTAGAACTATGAAGGGTCTGATAAGGATATAACCATCCACACCAGCTAAGTATGGTATCATATTCGGTCCGGCGTTTAACGTGTCCATGTTTTTTGCGTTATATCTGTCAGTGAAGCTCTCTGAATTTTTAATTCAAGCCTGTGACTTGTATATTCTAGCACCTTAAATTGGAGAAGGGTCCAAACGAACTGCCTGTGGTACAATTCAGTGACTGCCTTGGATGTCAAATCTGTGCTTACCAAACGGTTCGAGTTCCTGTTCCGACGCATCTGGCAAGCATGTTCACGTTTTCGCAATACCTATTTAAAAACAAAGAGATTCGTCTCTAAAAGGTGGACTTGCACCTTATTAAGGGCAAAGATTCGAACCGCAGGAGATGCGACGAAACAGAGGTTTCGGCAAAGCACAACTTTGGTTAGAAGAAATATTAACCTATATGTGCATTTTCGTGATCACTGCCGTTTAGTTGTTGAGTCCCACTGGGATATTGTCTCACTCGTAGCCTTCTGTATGCCACAGGACGATCTCGCCTTGCCCCACCTAAATTCGCTAAATATCGTCGAATCCAATGAGCACTGCAACTTTTCCATGGCTTACCCCAGCAAATATTCTCAAATCGAACCATGCAGACGCTAACTACCCCTATATATACTTCCTATCCCAGATTGGGGGGTGTTAAAGGAAGTTGTCAAATTAAAAATGTTATTAAAATAAGCTTTTCAGAAAAAATCCTTAATTCGCTATGTTTGTTAAAGTCATACCCATGACGGACACCACGACTGATCGCAAGTCCCAGGTTCTCTGTTTAACGAGCCGCCCTAACCCCAGACAACATCGCAGGGAGAAAGGTAGTCAAATTCGACAGCCGGGTCACGCCACCGACTAATCACATGTAAGAACTGAAGAAATGGTCTACAGCAGCGATCGACTAGTCAGTCTCACCCACGGAAAATCGGTTTCGGGCACTGCAGAATAAGCACGTAGAACTGAGCAGTAGGTTTAAAACGCGCAATAAGCCGAGCGTGATGCCATGCATGGTAACTACGCCTTTTTGCTTGATGTAGACACTAGAGAACGTAGCAAGCAGAACCAACTTGAAGCCGAGCGTAAAGAACAGTTATAGAAGCGTTAGCGCAATCTTTATCGTAATAACACTGTAGGGACCCAAAACTATTGACGGATCGCAGATTACTCATAGCAAAGTTCCAGGGTGTCTACAAACTGTACGCTTGCAGCAGCCTCGACTTTAGTCGTTTTCACACAGTAGTATTGTTTTAAAATGCGCGCCGCGATGTGGTGCTATATTAGGCATCAATGGCGCATGTTTTGAACACACTAAGAGCTTTGTTCAGGTCGAGTCCCCTCGAATTATCAAACAGAACACATTGACACCAGATCATGGATACCTCTTCTAACGCTGACGCCAGCGACGTACGTGATATCCAAAGAGAGTTTATTAGTCATGTCATCATAATCTGCTTCTTTTATTGTGTATGTACAGAACGATTCGTCCGATACGAGTGCACGGGCAGACAGAAGACCGTCTTGAAATCATATATGGAGCTCGACAGACAATTCGACGGCGTCTACAGAAGAATTCCTAGCAACTTTACCCCATTTCTCCTAAACAATGAACGATAAAAGTTCGTGCACGTTAGACTATTTGTCAGACGACCACAACCTTGCTCTAACGGCACGCAATATGCAAACTATCCGGACTAAATGCCGGTCGAAGGGTAGTGAATTAAGCACAGAGGACTACCGTTGCCGTTACTAGATATTGATATGCGAAATCAATCGCTTTACAGAAGTGTTTGTCGATGGTGACCATACCATGCCCGACGCAAGAGGTGTACGCCAACTCGCCGACTGCTAGCAACCCAGATGAAGAACCTTGTCAGATGAAAGGCTCGCCGACAATTCACCTATGAAGCCTGTATGCTCTACGCAGTACTGTGCGCTGAAGTATCCAGTGAAGAATTTAGAGGGCCTCCGCCTCTAGAAGAACAAGTCCGAGGACACGTAACACGGCAACGCCGATCGCATCGAGACGACTCCATGGTACCCGTGCTTTCGATTTGAACGCAATCGATGTTCGAATTAGTAGAAAATATCTCGGAGAATCCAGAACCGCTTCTCAAGTTCTGTGTCTGAAAGCAAGAAAGCGGACGACACGCTCCAATTTTTGTCAACGCATCGGATTCATTCCCATTTCGAATCGCTCTCACGTGTTACAGGTAGCTTGAGGCGTACGTTAATAGTCACCAGGACTACAATGCTGCATGTAGACAGCACTCACAGCATGGTCCACCAGCGCTATTCAGTTCTTATCTTCGGGACATCAGATTGACACGGTCAATACTTCCCAGTTGTGTACTTTTGTCCATTCCAAAGACGCGCTGATGATATCAAGTGGTGCTTTGAGTACTGGGATCGTGTTCTACGACAACTTTTTCTATTCTCCTTGTCCTCTCAGTATGTTATGGCGGATGGTGACGATACCCAGTGCCTGTTCAGTTCAATTCCAAAGCACCCCCATAATAATGTGCCGGTTCCACGTGTGTGATAACGTACGGAAAAAATCGAACAAAACTTGCTGCAATTACGAGAGGTATGATTTTTCTCGATTTCAACCGTCTACATTTTTCCAGAAGCGACGATGAGTCCAAAACAACATTAGAGGCTGTATGGTCTTCATGGAGCTCTGCATCTGGGTTTTCGGGTTCGTTTCGCAGTGTAGCCAGCCACATTTCGAGTGAATGGATTACCGATGCACGCTTTTCAAAATGGCAGAGCTTCCATACACCTCCAGGATGGGCCAAGACTAATAATCCTGTTGAGCAATATCACAAATTGGTAAAATTAGTGAACAACACATCGCACGCTACGCCAATGATAAACGTGATCAATCCCGACTTGCCTATTTAGGTTAAAATCAAGAATTTAAGATTATATATCAACCGTATCAAAGCGTCTGAAAGCTTTGTATATTCGATATATCAAGCGCGGCCAGCTAACTGCAGCCCCACACCTCCTGTTGGTGATTAACTCAAACCTGTTCGTGCTGGGCGGAATAGTTTGGAAGATATTGCGACTCAACTCGAGTTACCTGTCGATGATACCAACATGGCTTTGTGGTGAAGTGCTCTTCGAGAATGAAAAGATGGAAGCGACAGCTGGACACTATTAGTGGTTAGTGACATGGGCAATCCCAGTACGAAGATCTGGATCTAGGGAAGACGGATCGGGACAGAAAATGAACCGATGTGGACGGGGGCGACGAGGCTAACTAGAATCCAAGTGGAAGACCGCAAGATCTGAGATCTGGATATCGAGAGCTCCGAGGCCTGAGATAGTAAATGGGAGATCTGGGCGATCTAGGCCCCAGATCTGAAATCGTCAGGATCCAGATATACCCACGATCCAGAAATGTTCCTGATCGGGGGTATTCCCGATCGGGGGTAAATTCATGATCGGCCACGATACAATGATTGCGCCACGGATCTGGGGAAGTCAGGTGCTGATACAGCTGGGGAGATGGACCAAGGAGAGAAAGGATGAGTAGCCAGGCCTGGCGAGTGATTTAGTGGGTAAAGGACAGAGAGAATAAGATCCAGGCTGATGTAGGCTTAACTTTAAATCAGACTTCTATTTGCATTGTGTTACACAAGTGCCTTCCTGCCCTCAAGAATCGGAACTCATTGGCCGTATGAGCTCGGTGAAGGTTAGGAATAGCAGATCTAGTATGGGTAGTGATAACTGGATAATACATTGGCCAGATCCTACCACCTACTGAGCTTTCTTTTACACGTGCAGATACGTAAGCTTAAGCGGATTTACTATTTGCCGGGTATACCTAAGAGGCTCTCAACTCTCAAGATCCCGCTATCGGAAGCGGCAAGTACGACGAAAAGGAACTTAAACGCAAGGGGACACACCCGCAAGGCGCCCACAAGGCAACCCCAAGGCCAGATCGCAGATCTAGGCGCCATCTCCAACAAGCTCGAATACTAGCTTGGAATCTGGACCCAACATCGGACGTAGATTAAAAATCTTCCACTACTACTCCAACCCATCCTCCGCGTCTCGCCAAGACACTCAAACTTCTACCCCTTGAACCTCTCTGCAGTTACCAGAGGAGCAAGATCCCGCCCTACCGGCGGCACACAAGGTGAGAAAAGTTTGGCAGATCACGGATCATTGGGGGCCCCCTCCGTTAGTCGGTGTCTGGGTACTGGTGGGAAGTCGGATCCAGCAATCTCTCAAATTTTGCTCATCCCGCTACACCACACCTTCTAAATCGATCCATGTACTTCGGATGCAATGGGACGGTATTCATAGCAACGGCTGGATAGTGAATGCTATTATCAAGGAGTGGCAGTACAGTTTTTTTTCTTTCTAATATGTAATATGCGTTCACGTCATCCATGCTACACAAAAGGTGAAAGTGTCTTGCCCGGGAATGCCAGACCCTCAACCAAGATTTATTTCGCGCCGAGCGAAACGAAAGCCTAAAAACAGAATTCGTCGAGAACAGAGATTAAATGATGCTGTGGACAAAAATCCCCCAACCGCCCAGATTGGACAAGTGTTTGGGCCGTATTTGCCTACTGGTCCAGCTCAACATTCTTAGTCAGTCACACAGTCTCAGTCCCCATGCTTGTTGAACGCCACTGTGCTTCATCCTACTTTGACCATTACCGCTGTCGAAAATGAAAATTTGGAGGCTGAGTCGGTCAACAGCTCAACTTACACTGAGCAAGGTCAACCACGTGTGGGGCAAGCTGATTTATACTTCGATGTAAAGACTATGTGGGACCTCACTAAGGCCCACAGTACAGGCTACATCGAGCTAGATAAGCCATAAATGGGACGAGCTGGATCATACATCGCCATGTTGCGCCACAACGCGGCCTACATCGAGAATCAACAGTCCCAATGTCAAGCAATCGACTCATACGGTGGTACGCTCACTTATCAGAGCCCGATCACTAGCCACTTGGACAGTACTAGCGTCTCCTCAAGCTCACGCGCTGCTGTTGATATAACCAGCAGTACCGACGCAATACAGAGTCATACACTACTCGATCAACAACCGACATCACTCTTTCGATGTCATGCGAACACACGAGACGTCGAAGGTTGTGAACTTGGCTACGTGATTCAAACCTACAACCTGGGTCGCAATTCACACTACATTGTTTGTCTATTAACTTAGACATACCAGTGTTTATTTTTACCAGACCGTTGATGTATACAGAAAAGGGAAACTTAAGTGATTTGAGCCACCTGTGCAGTTTTGCGAGCATTACGGTAGTCAAGCCAAATGACCTTTTCAGTGGTTTAGACCTGCTGTCTGGTGCTGCTGTTCGAATCTATAGTTGTGCTTTACAAGTAAATAGTGTTGCGGACGGTCCCTCGTCAAATTTTCTGAAATTCATTTCTGTCAGAGCTAAGAAGGAATCCGGTTGGTGTTTCAAATTCTGTACCCCGAATATTTATATGCCAACAAAACCATAAAAACATGAAAAGCTCATACAAAAATATTGTTAGACAGCATAATGATGGCCATTACCATACCTGTGTTAGATTAATAAACTATACAAAAAATGCTACATGTGTCGTTGCCCTCGCGATCATTTATTATTCAATGTTGCCCGAAGAATTTCCATGGTTATCTACCTGTCGGAAAGAATATGTTTCGGATATGACAGAGGAACTCGGTTAGAAATCTTCATGTCTGGCAAGCAAAAAAAAAAGAGAAGATTCATGTAGTTGAAACTAGAATTCGCCTGGGAACTGGTCATTGATAGCGAATTGCAGCGTCGTGATCGACTGTGAAGAGGCTCATGATATTGGTTGTGGCTGATTTCATAGCCAGAAGTACGCCTGCCTCGAGCGCGACAGGACCTGCGACAATCACCGCCGGTACCAATCAAACCAGCAAGTAAACCCGCAGTGATGCACACAGCTGGGAACGTCTGGACGCCCGCCAAATCTCCTTTCGCACAAACGGGTAATTACAGAGTACCTTAACACGATTCACCAACCGGTGACGGCGTCGAACGTACAACGACATCCCAGCCAGACCTGGCAGCTGACAGTGTCGAAGTATAAGGGCCTAATAACTCGAGGATTGTATTCCATGCCGAAAACATTAGGAGTGCCATGGCCACCATGGAGAAAAACTAAGACTAGAACTATACGTCAGGAAACCATTAGTGGCCAAAGCCAACACCTGGCCATCCAATAAGAGGATGATCGATTCCTATTCAATGCACTATAAACAACGGAAAATACGTACCGGCTTGGCCGTGCAAGAGATCTAAAGTATTACAAAAAATGTACCGATTGCTATGCTAAAGACATTTAGTAAGGCAAACGGATTCTAGTCTATGAATGCACTTGCACCAAAAAAGATCAGATTTGAACCGCAAATACTGTGGCTGTGGTTCGCAGCCTGCGAAGCAGGCGCAGAATATGCGTCGGAATAGGAAGCTTAATCAAGCTTCGATACTTGAAGGTTTAATTTCAAAGCTTCTTCGGGTGAAGCTGACTTTGTGCGATAAGCTCGTTGAAGCTGCGCTATAAAAGTCAGCGACGCTGAAAACGCTGCAAGCAAAACCACCATTTTGAGCAGAAGCGAAATGAGTTCTAAAAAAAAAAGTGATATGAAAATGTACAAACGAACAACTCTCTCTCACTTCGATGCTCTAAAAAAACGATCAGATGCTATTCCCGCATGATGCACCTGGTGACGCTCAATCACGTAGGCGATGGAGGTTTGTGCTTTCGAGGTTTGGGATATCTGCAAGCGTCTAGTGCTGCCACATGTGGAAAAAGGAGGGCAGGAAAGTGCACTAGAGAACCCGCCTCCGAAGCACTCGAGCATCTTAAAGCAATTCTCATTCAGAGCCCAAGCTTTTTCGAATGGCGTGTCGGCATTGCAGTTGCCAAGTGCTACACTGAGCACCGACTCGCCCACAGAACCACGACAAAGTCGTACAGGGTCGACTGGCAAGATAACAGTCTGGGAACAAGAACGAATCGATACCATCTTGGATGCTGATACCCGCCAACGGGAATTTGCGTGAGAAACATACGAGCGGATACTCGCAAACGGAAGATCACTAGTAGTTAGAAAGGTTGCGAAACTACTAGATCCAAAACGGACGTCCCTTCGCGAAGACGCCCCTACATGCTAGCTAGCTATTTCTTTTCAGTGACCACTTCATATTTTTACTACTAGAGCTCAAGTCAAGCAGGGAACAGACGCATCAAATGCAAAGATCACCCGAATAGACGGACCTGTAATCAGAAGAAGTCAGATAAGTAATACAGTAGTGACCGCGTGACTTTGTAGTTATGTGAATGAATTTGTAGTAGTGTAAAAGCGCTGATACGTTGATGCTTCGGGAGTAGATGTGTAGATGTGATTCAAATAGTAACCGCAACAGCTCGCCCGCCGCCACGGCGACAAAGTATAGGCTCGAAGTAGAGCGGGGGTCACCGCAACAGGAGCTTCGCTGTTGTGAGTCGTGAATGCAGAAAACTCTTCTCGGTGGATTGAAAACGACCACATGGCGCAAACAAGAATACCCTTACGAAATTATTTATCGCGTTAAAGAGGTTTTAAGTCGATATGCAAAAATCATATCTCTTTTCTTTTTAAAACAATATTTTTTAAAGTGTTAGTAAATCTCGGCGGGTTGAACATTGTGTTTTGTCTGGGGGTTGATGAACTTGTTCCATGTGAGCAATATTTGCCATCTTCGGTACTAATCCCAACAAAGATACTGGTCTTCTTTTGTCGTAATCTAAACTCCGATTAAAGTTGTCGACTTTGATTTCAACTGGTGGAATTGCCAAAGAGAAGATTTGCCCAACGTTTTCCCCGCCGGTGGAGATGCTCTTGCACAGGAAATTACCAATTTATAAAAACAGAAAGATAGGTTACAACTTTTCAAGAATTGCACTACCAGCCCAACTATCTAGTTCTTAGTTGTTGAGAATAAGCATACGGAGTTTTTTAGGCAGAATCGCACCTCTGTAAATACTCTAGATGCCTAAAATTTACCAGTATCATCATCACCTTGCCTATCTGATGGCAATGCAATCAACGATCTAGCAATCAAGCTTCATCTAGCTAGTAAATAACGCCCTGACAGTATAAAAACGCCGCACACAAGCTTGACAAAAATGTTTTAAGGGTCAGTATGCAGTCAGTATTTATCCGATTGAAGTGAAGGAACCGCCATTTGCTTCGTTTCGCTGCCCCCTGGTCTAAACAATTTATAACAAGACTTAATAATTTGACAAAAAACAACTCAAAAAGCCGGTGGCAGTGCCTGCTCCGTAGTTGAGACACAAAGTCAAGCCAATATGCCTCACCTTCAAATTCAAATGGAAATATGACGTTTAATGGAGTGATTAGTCGGTATCAGGGGAAAAGACCACCCAAGCCGCGACGGCAACGTGAGCATCAGATCTTATCGTCACTGGCATGCCAAAACTGTAGCACGATCACATTATAGGTCTCCTAACATCGTGGCGATTGAGTTGTAACTAGTCCCGAGCTACTTACGCAGTGTAGTTTTGCCCAGTGATTGGAAAAAATAAATTGGTATTTTCGCCGGAAAATTATTGCAAGAAAAATGATTAACTGCGGCACTGTAAAGATACAAATACCCGATTGCACCACGACCCAAATACAAATACCCAATTACGTTGTACAACGATATTGCAATGCCCGATTGCAATATAATTTCCACAACTGGATAGGTTTCCTACTCTGACGAGACTTGAGGCGTTCCAAGAGCGCTCGTGATCGCTTTGGCGACCGGTCCTGCGTCCCAGTAACCGCGATTTGTCTTCAAGAACATAATAACTTCGAACAAGACATGGGACATCCGGTTTCGGCGCTCTAAAATGACGTATGTCGCCGAGCTGAACAACCATTCCACCGATGCCGACGTCCCGCGCATGAACTGGAGATCTTGATAAGCCACAATTTGATTCAGTTTACGCCGTATGCATTCCTCCAGCTGCTGATAATAGCTTATTGTGTCGCCATATTCGATGTGTCTGGTCTCAGATACTCCTTCCACCTCGAAAGACTTGATGGCTTCTATTTCACGGCTCGATAGATCTCCTACCTTGTTGCTTTGTGACGGCTGCTTCGAAAACGGGTTTGTGCACGATGAATGCGTCTTGGACTAAAGAGTGGCTAAGCTCGGGATAGTCCTCCAACAGTTCACCGAAGGTACCTCGAGCTGATAAAACGGTGACATCTTTGCATTGGAGACATCCATAATGGAATTGATGTTTGCAAGGGTTGGGAACATCTTCCGCAGCACTTGAAGGTCGCTGTCCCGAGGGAGTTCGATTTCGCGAACCTGGCGAAGGTGCTTTTCTATCTCGAAGAAGCGCGCAATCATGTTGTATGTAGACGACCACCAAGCGTCGCTGTTGCGGATCGCGACAAGCTCCGTTAGCTCTCGTAGAGCCGATGCAGCCTTCACGGCCGTCGCCTTTGAGCACATAGTGGCCAACCTGTCTATTGCCTGCACGGCACCGGTCATTTCCTTCACGCTTGACTGCTAAATTGAACTTGTGCGCTACGCACCCTAACAGGGGCATTCTAACAAGATTTGCTGTCGATTGATTTGTAGAACAGTTACCGCCAATCAGGACGGAGACATTTGCGAGGGTTTTCTAGAAGATCCCCAGCACGAACACCATTAAGTCTCTGCGTGCTTCACCGTATACGATTTCTCGTCAAGAGAGAGAGAGGGGGGAGGAACCTAATAGCACTTCCCTGCACTCTCTGTCAGCTTCGAGCACCGCAATCAAGGCGATGTAGTGTGTTGATTCGTCCTTCCAACTGTCGAACATAATTGCAAACATCGGTGGAAGTGCATCGGTAATGACGGCCTCAGCTAATGACAGCAAAGCGTGCGTGTAGGTCTTGATAGAACGGCTAGAAACATGATATGTGGACTTGAGGCCAGCCAGCTCGCGCGTACGCTCATTATCCATCTCTGATATGGCCATATCGAGATTTCAACCCATACTAGCCACTTGAAGATGACCAACTCGCGCTCGCTCACGTAGTCGACAACTTGAAATCCAAGATTATTTTGCCTCGTTTTTAGCACGTCAGCGTGGTTTTCTTTAAAATTCTTCCCCTCGCAGCTTGTAAGATGCCTATAGAAATTCGTGTATCCTGTCTTCCATCGTTGCGCAGGCGTGGTCTGCACTTGATGCAAGCGTACGTAACTTCGCCGCCCAGCCTACTGATCTCGTAGAAGAACTTGACGACGTCTAGTATCTGTCCCCGGCGAACCTTGTTCTTGGAAAGGGCCATGATCGTGGTTTGAGTGAACGGGACGGAGGTGGAGAAGCTGCGATGCTTGTCCTCGAGGACAGCAGCGGAAGGTAAGTTCTACTCGATCCCGAGTAAATGGAACGCTACTGCCAACGTCCTCGCTGCTATACCGGGGCTGTTGTCTATGCCGCAACCCCTGTGTAGTCTGTAGGTGTCAAAAATCATCTCCCAAAACAAAATGAAATCTAAGAATATCCCGCAAATGGTGGCTTCAACTTGAAGGAGCTCACATATAATTATTGCAAATTTAAAGAGCAATGCATGATTGCAAGACGACATAGAATTGCAATGTAAATTGCAGTGCACCAAGGTATTGCGGTGTAAAGTGCACCGCGATCTTCGACTGCAATTCTCATTGCAAGCCCAGGAGATACTGCCGCGTAGACTGCATTTTAGTGATTTAGTGATTACATAAAATCGTTGTAAATTTTTTTTCAATCACTGGTTTCGCCAAGGTATTACGAAAAAGTAGGAATATACAATACATGGATAGGTCTTGTGTACCTTTTCTTGATACACTGTCTACTCTCAAGTGGTCAAATAGGGTATTTGAGTACCGTTAACAACGGATTTCTGAAAATCTGAGGCAATCGTGGATGGCAACTTGACACAAAAGTTTTCCGGAACATGATATTAGTGTACTTACTCTACTAGGTTAGGAAGATTATTGTCTTACAAAACTAATTTGAAAAGCCGAGCTTACGATTCATTGTGCAAGGCGAGTATCACTAACGTAAGGAGAACTATATCGGCGTCAGGGCGGCACTCCTTGCTAAAGTGGCCGCTGCTTCAAGTGCAGCTCCCTCCGGAAAGAGTAGTACACGACTGACCCTAATTACGTCTCGCATCAAATATCCTCTCAAATCTACACGTATCGACTCAGTAAGATTGGCGTTGTTGTTATTTCGAAAACCTGTCGTTTTTTATGCTACAGTATTTTCAACACGGCATGTATACGTTATGTCACCTAAGTGATTACGAAAGGCTAATTTATGAACGTGTTGCTGTACTTGTTGCAGCGGCGCCAGCTATCTGAATGTCGACGCTTTCTGGTTTGTACTCGGGCTAACACGAAGTTCTCACTTACTCGGTCTAGCTCGTTAGTCTCGCAATAGACTAGCTATTGTGCCCTATCAATTTTACATTCAACTTATTTTTTCCGGAATACTTTCGCTACTGCGTGCCATCAAATACGCTATTTTGTGCCTCAGATTTAGAGAAACTCATTGTTAAAAAGGGGAAATTCCAATTAACGTCCGATTAATTAAAATATTCCAAAATGCGTCCATAACGATTAACTGATAACTGTCAACACTTTAATACCTACATTTGGGTCACGAGAATCTCCGCAGATCTTCGTGCTCACCTGAAGCAGTCGTACGGATTGCTGTGGTCGCGCAAAGGGTTTGACCACGTTCCTGCCTATTATAGTGAGGTATTAAAAACTCGGTAGCATCTGGCAATGCGGAGCATGTACTCGACGATATCGACCCCAACGACAGGATTTGCGTAGGCGACTCTTGCTTGACTTGGCTTGGCTACAGCAGTGCCGGTCGCTGGCTGGTTTGCTGTGCTACGCTAGACTCGCAATGCAGTCACATTCGTCATTCACTTTTCAATTAGCGCTCTTCGCAGCAACCAAGCAACCGACCACCAAGTCTATCTATTGTCTATCATGGTCAACGCTTTCACTTTCACCACGGTTGCAATTGCCGCGACTGCTACCATCGCGTCGGGAGCTTCCATGCGCGCCGAGGCTGCCCCCATGCCCACCGGAGCGTGGCCTGCCAGCCAAGGTGACGAATTCTTCGATGAGCCTTACGTCGTCAAGAAAGGCGAAGTGTTCGACGGCAAGATGAAGACCTTTCAGCGCTCGAACGTCAAGTGCGCCGGTCAGCATGAGAGCGGCTGGCAGACCGCCGTGTTCCGTGTCGAGCCCGGTGGCACGCTCAAGAACGTCATCATCGGTCAGGACCAAATGGAGGGTGTGCACTGTGAACAGAGTGGCTGTACCATCCAGAACGTTTGGTGGGACGACGTGTGCGAAGACGCGCTGAGTATTAAGGGTGGTTCGGCCGGCAGTGTGACCAAGGTCATCGGCGGCGGTGCACGCTCGGCCCAGGACAAGGTCATCCAGCACAATGGCTACGGCACCGTTTCCATCGAGGGTTTCTACGTCGAGGACTTCGGCAAGCTCTACCGATCGTGCGGCACGTGTGGCATCAAGGGCCTCAAGGTCAACGTCAAGAATGTCTACGCCGTCGATGGCCGTGTCAGTGTCGTCACGGTCAACGAGAACTGGGGCGACCAGGCCACGCTCGAGAACATCAAGGTTAAGGGCAAGAAGATCAACGTGTGCTCGTGGTCGGACGGTACCACGTCGGGCGGCGAGCCGGACGAGGCTGGTGCCGGTCCCAAGGGCAACGTCTGCAAGTACTCGCCCAGCACGATCACCTACGTCTAAGTAAATGTCCCCCCGCACGGTTGTAGTGCACTAGTGGTACTAGTTGTTGTTAGCACAAGTTGAAGCGAAAGAAATAGAGAATCCTTTACTGTACGTTTATGTGACATTCACACCCTGTGTTGCCCAGGGATTCCGAAAAATAAATATTCAAAACAATATATTGATATTTTAACTTAAAATAATTTATTTCGGACGTTTAAACTGTGCTTGCAGTATTTTATTTTCTTATTATTCCCCGACTAATTTAATTATGTGATCTTTTCAGTAACCGTTGTGAATGTAGTCGTTGGAGCTACCCTTAAAGCCGCTTGCTTACCCACGTTTAGACGTAGAACTTGCCAACCAAACTCAGCATGTGTCACCAAAACCCGACTTTCACAAAGTTGCAAGACGACCAATTATTTATTGCAAGTAATTTACAGTTTAAATTATTTATTTTACGAAAAGAGCGACGTAACGATACTTACTTTTCGACTCTGCTTCCAATTGATATACATTGTATTTTCGGAATCCCTGGTGTTGCCTCACTTTATTTTAGATAACGAGTGTATCAGCGCAATAGTGTTGAAGATATGTCAACAATGTGGATTTCTTGACTCGTTTCTTTAATCGAAGTTGCACTGTTTCACTGATACTTTCAGTACATGAACCTACGCGGATGCAAAGGTGACCAAGCTGTTGTTTTCGCTGAAACAGTATGCGTTCTGATTGTCTTGGTATTATACTTAGTATTCTTCAGCCGTAGGGGATGTTGGCCAACAGCAGTCCGATAAGGTCATTGCCCTAAACGGAGATTGCGGTCAGCAAATGTACTTTCAGCAGTCAGCAGTTAATTCTGTCCTTGGCAATCTAGTACAACAAGAAGGTTGCTAAGATCGCAAAATTAATTGTAGATTGCGGTCAGCACGTATAGAGAATGACACCGTCTGGAACCCCAAAGCGACGGACATGACTGCTTTCTGCCGCCTGGCGAAATTCCGGTATAAGGCGACCCAGTTTTGGTGTCCGAAAACGAAACCAGTCGAATCATTCACCAATCTCTCTCATCTCGATCAAGTCCCTCGTCAGCTCAAGTGTCAATACGATGAAGTTCTCGTCATCTTGCTCTATCATCTTCGGCGCACTCGCACTGCTTTTCACCGGTCTCGTCAGCGTCACGGCTCAGTGCACCGACGTCCACATCGTCTTCGCTCGTGGTAGTGGTGAAATGCCTGGTCTCGGAATCTGCGGTACACCGTTGGTGAGCGGCATCAAGTCGAACCTTGCCGGCTTGAGCGTCTCGTCCTACGCAGTCAACTACCTGGCTTCCGTGACTCAAACGAGTGCCGGTCCGGGCGCCACCGACATGACCAACCATGTTAAGGCCGTGGCTCAAGAGTGCCCGAACACTGTGTTCGTCCTCGGCGGCTACTCTCAAGGCGCCAGCGTCACCGATATCGCTATCGGTATCAAGACGATGCTTGGAGTCGGCGCCAGTATCCCGGAGGAATTGGCGCCTCGTATTAAGGCCATCGTGACGTTCGGCAACCCGTTGAAGCTCATGGGTCAGACCATCGCAAGATCCAGCCAACTGTACGGACCCAAGGCGATTGAGTTCTGCAACTTGGGCGACCCGGTGTGCGCCAACGGCTTCAACACCATGGCGCACATTACGTACCCGATGGACGGCAGCGTGACCAAAGCGGCCGCGCAAGCTGCGGCTCTGGTGCAGGGCAGCGCTAGAGCGCTGCGTAGATGATCAACGGGAAAAGTGTTTCGTTTGTTGTCCCAGTGAAAGCAAAGTAGATGTCAACGTGGTTAACTAACTACCTGTAAATGTTCAATGATGTTGTTCTCTTCAGCCCTGTCAATCTACAGATAACTGTACAGTACTGCAGTCGCTTACACGATCGCAACGATCGCGTTGACAAGCCCAACCAGCGTGGCCGCGACGCCAACAAACCAGCAGTTGGAGCGGTGCGGCTGAATCGCGTTCGCGTACATGTACGTGTGCAGACAGCGCGACACCGTGTAGACGATCAGGGCGCTGGCATCCACGAAGTCGTTACTGTCAGCCAAGACGCCGCCACCGAAGACGAACAACGCGAACGGAATTGACTCGAGATCGTTCGCGACGATACGTTCCCAGCGATGAACTTGCTCGCGCGCCTTGATCAGAACTTTGTCGTCCGTCTGGGTCAGTCCGTAGTTCTGCTCTTGCCCTTCAGCCATCGGCAGTCGGACGTCTTCAGGCGGACGGCTGCCTGACTTGAAAGCCATCGGCCCTTGGATAAAAGTGACGAGCAGGAACTTGAGGTAAAGCACGGAGCAGCACGCGACGTACACCCGAACATTGGCCGCCACCATTTTGTTGATCCTTTTGCCGAGTTTCGTGTGCGCCCAAAGCGGCTAATTCGCGTATGATAGGACCAGCGACCAAGTCTTGATCACCTTTACGGCGGAATTTTAGGAATAGTTCACCTGCGTGATCAGTACCGGAGCTGAGCGGTTCGATTAGTCCCTAACAGCGTGTTTACTGTTCGAGCAGAATTGTAAACCAGCGCAACCTGCCGCCACTTGTGAATCAACACCTCAAGCGATTATTATCATAGCGGCAAGGCAGTTCACATTCTCTTCTTTTACTACTATAGTAGTAGTTGACAACAAACCAGCTTTCTACCAGAGACTACCTTACATGATGGCGACGATAGCGTTGCCGACACCACGAGTGTGGCGAGCACGCCTACGCCCCAGCAGATTCCGCGAGCGGGCTGCATGGCATGCGCGTATACGTACGTGTGCACGCAGCGGGCGACCGTGTAGACGGTCATAGCACCGGCGTGCACCGTGGGGTTGCTGCCGGCCAGGATACCGCCGCCGAAGATGAAGAGCGCGAATGGAATTGACTCCAGGTCGTTGCTCACGATGCGCGTCCAGCGGTGCTCAGCCTCGCGGGCCTTGAGTACCTTCTCGTCGTCCGTCTTGTCCAGGCCGTACGTCTGCTTGCGACCCTTGCCGATGGTCTTGGCAAGACTGAGCACGGCGTCCTCAGGCGGACGGCCGCCCGAACGGAACTTCTTGCCGCCCTGCACGACCGTAGACAGCAGGAACTTGAGATACAGCACGGAGCTGCAGGCGATGTAGACCTTGGTGTTAGCGTCGACCATGGTGCTGTGGATCTCTTGGCTTTTTCGGATGTGAACTTACCACGTACCGGACCTGACGCAGATCAAGGAATTCCGACGGCTGACAGGCGACGGGAAGCTCTTGACGCGTTTACAATAGCTTACAAAAACCAGCACGTCACACGTCACAGAGTCGGGAGCAGATCAAGTTGACGACATCAGCCCAGGTCTGATAAGGTCTTCATAGGGCACAAAGCTTCCACGGATGCGTTCAATTGATAGCGGCGACCTTAGTTTCCCCTACGCTATTGTTTATATGGCTGTTTAGCTGAGGAAGGCGAAAATGAAGAGCAAACGGTATGGGATTCCAGGTCGTTTGTGATCACACGTCGCTATCGGTGCTTCACTTCGCCCGCTTTTGAGTACGCCCACCGTCGTCCGTCTTGGTGAGTGCAAAATCCTATTTATTGTAGCGGCAGAAAATGAAGGGGCAGTAATCAGGGTCACATGGTGGGTTCAGTTTTGAAAAAACCAGATACGACATTTAGATATGTGGTATGGTGTTAAAAATGGCGAATTCGCAGTAGTTTTGACGCTACAAGCTCCACAAAAAGGTGCCTCCGAGGCCGTTAAAACGGGGAAACAGTTGGTATTGTACTCCGCATAATTCGTGACACCAAGCTTTAGCACGCAATTTAAAGACCTTTCTTAAGGAAAACCTATATCGATAGTTAGATATATAAGGTTTTTACGCCCGTTGAGTCCGAAAATGAGGTCAGATTTAGCTAATTCGCAGTCGTTTTGACGCTATAAGCCGCCAAACAGAAGTATTCCGGAGCCACGAAAAGCTCGTGACCAGATCTGTCCTCGCTATGTATTATTAGAGATCTGTTATTGGTTAGTAATGGAAACCATGTGGTTTTCAGGAGAAAGACGCGGTGGAGCTGTCAATTCGTCACGTCAAATCGCAATGAAACAAATCAACATCAAGCAGGGATCTCAATTGAAAAGTATTCATTTATGAAGGTGTTAAATCTTATTCAGTCTTGGTATAAGCGTCCTCTTTCTTTTGCACATGGCGATAAACCTTCAGCCACTCGTCATCGCAGTCATGCAGACCCTGGAGAACCTTTTTGACGACATCAGCTCCGTTTTTTGGGGGAGCCCGAGCGATGCGGCCCTTGACAATGCTCCATATCAGCTCGAAGGGCTGTAGTGCTGGGTGGTATGGGGGAGTGAAGAAGACAAGATGGTCGTATCTGGTGGCAATTTCCGTCACTTGGTATCGTTTTGGCGGTCGGAAGTACTCGACCTGGTCCAACAGAATACGAATAATTGCTTTTGGATTGAAACCCATTCCAGCTACACACAAAATCCAATGTTAGAAAAATAGAAGTAAAAAGAGGCAAATAAATATCGTTTTTCCGTAGCCATTCTTGAATGTCGGCCTTCAGCCATCCAGATTTGTGTGGGCTGGGGTTGATTTGGCGCTTGTGGTACGACGCGCCATCTAAATAGATGTTACCATACTGCTGTAGGGTCTTGCAAAGATTCTCGAACCAGCGCTCAAATTGGACAGCATCAAAGTTCCCATGATAATCGTCGTCCTCCTCATTTTTCTTGCGTTTGCGGGATGAATCTCATCCTTCGATGGAGCCCTCGAAGAACCCTCCGCTTATCACTGCGCCTTTGTTTTGATAATACCCTACAGCAATAATGCAAGCCCTAAAAGTAAAAATATTTTTGTAAAAAACTATTAGATAAAATTAAGACAGAAAAAACCTTAAGAAAAAAACAATTTACCGTGCGTCTCGTCCGGTCTTACCGTAGCGAATCTTATCTGCTGTCAACCACGTCTTACCCGTGACATGGTTGACATTGCAGTAAGACTCGTCTAGGTAGACTTCAGGCCTGTTCACACCTAGACGGACGCTTCGCAGTTTGCCGTGCACTTGTCCACGCACGGCGACGCGATTCGCGACCTTTTTCTCCAAGTAAGCACGTCGAAAGGTAACGTTACCTGGTGCTTCAGCGTAAATGTGGCGCTTTCCTCCTTTTAAATGGTGAAATCCGAGTTCATGGAGGACGCGGGTCATTGTGTCTACCTTTAGAGTAGTGCCACACACGTCCGCAATCTCCTCACAAATATGCTGCGCCGTAATAGGCTGGCCAGCAAGGTTTTGCTCAACAACAAAGTTCCGAATTGTTGGAGCGATTGCATTTAGGTCATACGAACGAGGACGACCTCTGTTGTTCGGGATAGGCTGCAGTAAGATCAACACAGAATTATATAAAATGTTAGGGGTGATTGATATATAACTGTTATATATCAAAAGCGGTTGGTTTACCTCAAAGTTGGTCTCATGGCGGGCGTTGTAGTGCGTCATTACGCGCGCTACCCACTCAGGTGAGACGCCAAGGCACTCAGCAACAAGTTCTCTCGTGCGCTTTCCGTCGAATACGCCTTCTTCTTTCTGTTTGGCGAAGAAACCGTAGCTCCTCACCATCATTTTTTTCAGCACTGGTGAACTCGTGGTGTTTGGCTTGAGTTTTTGCAATATGAACGCCAGATAGAAATATAAAAGAGGGTGTCGTCGATCAAGGAGGCTCTGAGCCATCCATTGCGGGTTATTATGCATGTATACGGTACCTACAGGCTTCATATCAGCAGTTAATCTAACCGGTTAAAATAACCGGTGTCACGAATTATGCGGAGTACAATAGCATGGGGCATCTCTATAGGTCAACAACGTGGAAAGCGCTGGACAAATGTGGGAGCAGGCATAAACTAGAAAAAGGTCAATACAGTTATAGAATGATTTGAATCGAGTTAAAGAGGTTGTCAACCCAATCATCCCTGTTAAGAATTATTTATCTCCCATCAAATCGGATATTGGTTTATTGCCATTATAACCCTATCCGGACGAGGATGACATTGGAACCTCGACGAAAGCGACGAATAAATCGATCTTGTATGCCTCCACCGCGCTAAAAATGGAGCTCATTACAAAGAGCTAGGTATCCTTAGTACTTTGGCGCGCTTTGCGAACCCCATTTCGACCTGCTGTCGCTATTTCGACTAAATGATTGTAGGCGTCAGCTACTAGGGCTTTACCTCCGGCAACGAGTTGGTTCCTACGCTGCCTAGTGCTAGTTTTGGGCTTAGAGATACATGGTCTCCCACTTGTGTAGAAGATAATACGAACCCATCGTTTTCTATTGAGGTGTTTCACGTTGTAATTGGATCAATATTGAGGGTGTGGTGACTTTTCGGCCCGAACGGTTAAATTTATTCGGATGAGCTAGCCCCATCATTTTCTGCCCTTATAATAATCTTTGGTGTGCATGTACAGAGCTTCATTTCCCCAGCCGGACGTCCACCAGAGACGAAGGTCTTCGCTCCGGATCCAAGTCACTTGGCAAGTGCCCACCAAAAGCCTTAAGTACCAAGCTGCACACCACGTACCCACCTTAACATTACCGTCGACCATGGTAGTTTAAACTCGCAGGTTCTGGGATGGATCGAAGCCACGGACAGTGCCGGCCTGGCAGCACTTTTATGTCCTCAGTGAGAGGCGATCAAGTCTTGATTGCCTCGCCCGACTCGGCAGCGACTTTGATGCGGCCGCGTCAGTTTGTGCCGGCACGGCACCACGGATTTGCTGTCCGACGTTGATGTCAACCACGACGTTGACTCAACTTTGACATGCGCAGTCGCAATGGCGCGGAGGCCTCTTCTCTTTCTGCAGACACGATAATGGGCCTACAACATGCGCATGAATTTGATCGATGATATTGCTTGTTAATGCCTAGCTGCGGCTAATCGTCTAGTTGGAGAAAGCACCGTAAAGCGCGTTGCCGGCGCCCGTGGTGATGAAGATGACGCCGAACAGCCAGCACAGCGCGCGGTGCGGGTGCATGGCGTTGGCGTACGCCACCGTGTGGAAGCAGCGCACTGCCGTGTAGCCGACCATGGCGCCGATCTGCACGACCGGGTTGCTCTTAGCCATCACACCGGCACCGAAGACGACGAGCGCCAGCGGAATGGACTCGAGGTCGTTCTGTACGATGCGACGCCAGCGCAGCTCCGTGATCTTTGCCTTCTGGAGCTTCTCGCTCTCTTCCTTGGTGGTCTCAGGTGGCGTGACCAGGCCGTACGTCTGCTTGGGGTTTCCCTTGGCCAGCGGCAGACTCTTGTCCTCAGGTGGACGGGCCTCGAATGTCTTGGTGGCCTGGATACCCGTAGCCAGCATGAACTTGACGTACAGCACGGCGGCGCAGGACACGTAGGTCTTGAGCTCAGTTGACGCCGACATTGTGCTGCTTCAGAAGAGAAATAATGGAGTGCCTTCCACGGCGACCGTGTGATCCGAGATGACGTTGAATCCGTTCACAATCTCGGCGACCAGACCTGATGGCGTGAATGGCTCGGCCGTCATTGGTCAACAAACTAGTACCACAGCTTGACTGGCGTAACTTAACCGGGATAAAACCGGACTGAATTAAATTTCCAGGGTAGCAAATTGATTACTCAACCTGACAAATAATTGGTATGGCAATGCATTGCTCGTATACTACTGTACCTCTTGTGGTAGGAAGCTACTGAACTGTCATTCGCTATCTAGTTGAAGACACCGACGATGGAGTTGATGCCGCTGGTGATGATCATGAGCACGCCGATGCGCCAGCACCACGCGCGGTGCGGCTGCAGCATGTTGGTTAGTTTAAACTTTTGGGGTGTCATGGATTCAAATCCTGTTTGCTACAGGCTGCGGAATGGACTTTTTGTATACCGTATTATCTACCGAAAATGTGGCTTTAGATGTGTTCTTCAAAAAGTATACGGGCGTATGCATACTTATGGAAGCAGCGCGCAAATGTGTAGATGGCAAGGCATATGACGAATAGCTCCTTGTTGCCTCCAGCGAACACTCCTCCGAGGAACACCAGCAGAGCCAGAGGGATGGACTCGAGATCGTTCTAAAAATGATGCGCTTCCAGAGGTGCTCGATCTCGCGAGCCTTCAGCAGTTCTGCGTTGTTTTCATCGTTGAGCATTCCATAGTTCTGCTCTCGTCGGCCCTGGGCAAGAGCCAAGTTCTTGTCCTCGGGTGGGCGAAATCCTGCGTCGAAAGTCTTGGTGGTTTGAATTCCTGTGGCGATGACGAACTTAAGGTAGAGAATGAAAGAACAGACGATATAGGCTTTCAGCTCCGTACATCCACTCATATTTAGAGTGCAGCGCTAAACGTAGAGTGGAAAGCATCTTGGCAAGTCAGACACACGTAGCCATCAAGCCGGTTTACACAACATGCGCTGCTTTAGCCAATCATGTGGTAACTTACGTATTCGTTGGCCTCCCGCTTAAGTTAATGGACTTTGAATATGGATACAAGTTCAACATGCCCCAACAGATCGGAGGCCGAATGCCTCCCCCACCGAACGTCTGGGTGTTGCTGCACCTGTTGCCAACAGGTGCAGGCTGTTGGTTGCTTGACTGACGCAGTTTAGGGCGGAAGACGCTGCTGATACCGAAATCCGGTATCAACATCTGTATTTTCGGTTTTCAATTCTGTAGCTGTAGCACAAGTCACAGACGCAGTGGGAATTTATTTATTTAACCGAATCCCTTCCTTGTTATAATATTGTTTTGTAATCCTGTGTTTTTGTTATCCTTTTCAAACGCGTGGCATTCTCCGAATCGCCTCGCGCTACCACTGCCGTTGATTTCAAGAGTGAACGTCGGATGGCCAAAGCGTACACGCGCGCCGTGCACGTGTGCGCCGCACGGTAAGCAGACATCCTCCCTCCGAAAAGTTTCCTCTAATGTCATGTATGCCACCAGGCTCCTGAATCCAGCGAAACCTCGCGTGGAGATCTGGGCTAGTACGCAGCGAGTCGCCTGAAAAGCGATGTTAACAGATAAAGAGCGCTAGCTTCATTACAAGCGAAAGATCAAGCAAGGGGTTCCTGAATTGCGTCACGAGAGCGAAGGACGAGCGTCGCGGGGCACAAGAATACAGCTACGCGTTTTTTCTGACAACTCACACAAGACGTTAGCAATAAGAGGGAAGAGTGATTCAAGGTCGAATGCGTCAGTTCCGTGGGTTACACGTGAGTACGGTCGGAGACAACGCGCGTGAACGGACTGAATGTGCTCGCCGACGAGTTCTCGACGGTGAACACATATCTTGATAGAAAATGTAAAGGAAACGGTGTAGAAGCAAATACTGCTCCCGAATTTCTACAGGTGTCTGTACCGAAATCTAAAAGAGACTTGAGCTTATTCATTTCTCCGTGCTAAGTTGGCTAAGTAGGTCTCGTTTGGATCCTCGTAGAAAGAGACCGTTAGGCACTACTGAAGTACTACAGCAAGTACATATACTAATACACGCGTATGACATAAGCGTAAAGAGATCCTTCCACAATTAGATTTCTCGACATGGTCAAATACATCGGGAAATAGAGGTTCCAATAAAATACGTAAGATATTTGAGCGCACTTAGGCGGGTGCAACGAAAATTTACGGCAAGTACAGTTTTGTGCAAAATAGTGGCCCCATTTTTTTCGGTATCAGCAACACGTGCCGTTTAGGGCTGCCGTCAGCTGATGAATACGGTACGTCCAGCGGCATTCGTCAGCACAGAAACATCAAGCAAGCCGCTTGACGAAGAAGACAACATGAAGTTCTACCTGACTAATTGTCTTAGTTGTGCCTTAGTAAGATATGAATTCTTCATCATTTACTCCGCTTTATGGACTTCTAAGCCGCCGAATTCTACGCGTACACGCCGACCACAGCGTTGACGGCACCTGCCACGATGGCTACGACGCCGAGACGCCAGCACCAGGCTCGGTGCGGCTGCAGCTTCTTGGCGTACGCAATAGTGTGGAAGCAGCGCAGCACCGTGTACGTCGCCATGGCTCCGATCTGCACCGCCGGGTTGATGCGGTCCTCGATAGCCACGCCGATGCCGAACACCACCAAAGCCAGCGGAATGGACTCGAGATCGTTCTGCACAATGCGACGCCAGCGGTGCTCTACCTCGCGGGCCTTGAGGATCTTTTCGTCCTTCTCCGCTTCCAGGTCCATACCGTACGTCTGTTTCGGACGGCCCTTGGCTAGCGGCAGAGCCTTATCTTCTGGCGCGCGACCGCCAGCCTCGAACGTTTTCTTGGCCTGGATCATAGTCACACGCAGGAACTTGAAGTACAGCACATTGGTGCACACCACGTACGTCTGCAGCACAGAGGATCCCATTTGTATCAGTTCTGTGAAGCCACTTGCGTTGGACGAGGACGATTCGGAAGTGATCAGATTGTCATGCTTATCAAAAAGTTGCCTTTTCGTACCCCATGTGTAACCAAAATGTACCCTAAACGTACCCTTTATTATCGATTTGACGAGACACTATTATGGAGCTGCTCGGACTGCTACGTCTCATTGGCGCGCTGTTCCTGGTGGCTGTACTGCTCGCTGTGCGTATCTGGCAGGTCGTCGTTCCTCAGCGGGTGAAGGCGCCGGTTTCTAGCTACTTGAAGCCATTTTTCCACCATCAGAACGCGAGGAATGACAAGAAAGAGAAGCGACATATCCGCGTCATGGCTGTGCTGGGCTCTGGCGGCCACACGACGGAGCTGCTGAAGCTCATGAAGAGACTTAAGAGGGAAATCTACACCCCAATTACGTTCGTAGTGGCCGAGACGGACAAAACCAGCCAAGCGAAGACTGAGCTCGACTGGAAGCCCAACGAAAAGGACTCCTTCGCCATTATCCCACGCAGTCGAGAGGTAGGACGCAGTGCAACGAGGCGTTTACAGAGCCTAACGATGCAGGTGCTCGTATGAATCAGGTGGGGCAGTCGTGGTCGTCTACAGTGTGGACTACGCTACGCTCGTTCCAGTCGTGTCTTGGTCTGGTCTACGACCGTCGTCCGCAATTGGTACTCTGCAATGGGCCTGGTACGTTACCGGTACTGGACACTGGCAGATTTAGAGGGTATTACTGGGTAGTTTAAGCTAAAAATTGAGTGCTTGCAGGCACTTGCATACCGATCTGTGCGGCGGTGCTACTGTTCCGCGTGTTGGGTATCCAGACAGACTCGAAGATCATCTTCTGCGAGAGCTTCGCACGTGTACAGCACTTGTCCCTCACCGGCAAACTGCTCTACTACGTGGCCGACGAGTTCGTCGTGCAATGGCCGCAGCTGCAGACGAAGTATCCACGCACAAGACACCTAGGTGTCATCTGCTAGAGAGCTGGAATCACTGCATAATGCTCTTAAGTAAGACCTGCGCCATCGTTATCATCTATTGCTTTTTTCGGATCAACACCGATAGTCTTAGCTCAGACTCATCTAGTTGTGTACGCTTACAGCATGCCAACATAAAGCGAAAAGGCCCAATAAAATAACATTTCTGTAAGTCATATCTGCATCGTAGGCTACCCTGCGATAACCAAACCGCAGGACTTCAAGTAGGGTTAACCCATTCATCGTTCGTTCAGTCATTGGCTAAAATGCACAAATCCTGACGATCGTGGAGTCGCTACGCACGCAACATCTTGTCTTCACTATCAAAACGTCGTACCGCCGCCTGTCCAAAGCCATCATTGTCCAAGTCGCTCTCTCCTGTCTCCCATGCACGCCTCCAGCCGAATCGGCTCCTCCACAAGCTCTCTGGGCTCCAGCTCCACCGTCGCCACTTCGACCTTTAAGGCGCTGTCCACCTCCGTCGAGCGGGTACAAGTAGCCATTATCGGAGCTGCTCGAAGATGAGCTAATCATTTTCGGTTCTTTATTTTCGTATTTTCTTATTTTTTGGTAGATGGTGACGGTAGCCGCCACGCAGATGAGCTGTGGCAACCCTGAGGACAATATCAAGAAGGCTGAGTCGCTCGTGCGTATCGCTAGCTCTCGTGGGGCGCAGGTTATTCTGCTTCAGGAGCTGTTCCAGTTCTCGTACTTCCCTATTGAGCTCAATGCTGGCAACTTCCAGTTGGCTACAACTCTGGAAGAATCTGCACTGGTGCAGGGCATGGCATTAATGGCGAAAGAGCTGCACGTGGTGATCCCCATCAGCTTCTTCGAGAGGTACAGGAACTCGTACTACAACTCATGTGCTGTGATCGACGCTGACGGAACGGTATTGGGTGTCGTGCGCAAAATGCACATTGGAGGTGGGTACATTGACAGCAAATGGCTACATGTTATGATGGCTTATATTCTGCTGTTGATTCGGACAGACCGTCTTGGCTACAATGAGAAATACTACTTCACGCCGTCCGATGACTCGTTCAAAGTCTGGAACACGGTACGTCGAGACAACCGTGATAGTCAGAGTGTCTGTACTGAATGTTTGTCTATTCTGGCAGCGCAATGGCAAGATTGGTGTAGCCATCGGCTCGGATCAGTGGTACCCCGAAGTGGCGCGCAGTTTGGTAGTACAGGGCGCAGAATTGCTGTTGTATCCAAGTGCTATGGGCAGCAACCATTACGACCCCAATTTTGACCCTCGCGACCAGTGGCAACGTGTGTTGCAGGGCCACGCAGCGGCGAATATGGTGCCCGTTATCTGCTCCAACCGCGTGGGTACCGAAGTCGTGGACGGTATCCAGGTTACATTCGTCGGTTCCTCGTTCATCACAGGCCAGACCGGCGAAATGGTTGGCTTGATGACGCTAGAGTGTGTCCTTCCATAGCTAACTTTTGTGTCTGTCCTTAAACAGCTTAAGATTGCTGACCGCGAGTCTGAAGGGGTCCTTGTAGAGAGCTTCGACCTAGAGAAGTTCCACGTGCGACGAGCTAGTTGGGGTCTTGTTCGGGACCGCAGACCGAACCTGTACGGATCGCTGATTACGCGTGATGGGCCTCAGTGATGCTCCCCAGACACGTAGACTGCATGTGCTTTTGTCATGTTGTGATGGCTAAATGTAGCCATGTTCTAAATTTGGTGCTGTTTCACGAATGTATTTTTAGCGTTATTGTTGAAGTGGCTGATAGGTCAGTAGCCATTTTCCTCTTCTCATGAGCACCAAGGTTTCAAGTTCAACGCCTGGAATCGGTCGACGCGGTAACTCGCTGTCAGCAAGTCGACTACGCGAACAATTGGCAGCCCGTAATGGTCCTAGACACTCCGTGTACTGGGTGCAGCCGAAGAAAGGCGAGGTTAAGCTACCCAGCTACACTAATGTAATGGAGTCCACCAACATGGCTGCATCTGCCAAGAAGATCGAGTACACTCTGCTAGGAAAGTACACGGGCGACTGGAGAGATGGCATGAAACATGGCTACGGTGCTCTGTTGTACGCGAATGGGAACAAATACGAAGGTGAATGGGTGGAGAACAAACGCGAGGGTTGTGGCGTCTATTGGGTCGAGGAGAAGAAGAAATTGCGTAAACAATACGCGGGCGAGTGGTACAATGACCATCGACACGGTCGCGGCACTTTTTTCAACGAAGATGGAGGAAAATATGAGGGCCAATGGGTCAATAACAAGCGTCATGGTCATGGTCGCATGGTCCACGGTGAGGATCAATCCGTGTACGATGGAGAATGGGTGAATAACGAGCGATCTGGACGTGGAACGCTAGTGTTGGGTACGTGGTTGTCGGCTGTAGCCATTTTCAAAACTCACTGTTTTGTTGGATTGAAAACAGTAAATGGCGATCGCTATGAAGGTCACTGGCTCAACGACAAAAAAGAAGGCCCAGGACGGTATTTCTACAAGGCCACTCGCAAGATGTATGAAGGCGAATGGGTCGATGGAGCTCCCAAATGCGGGACGTATCATGACGACACCGAGTACAATGACGATGATGTTGAAGACGACGAGAGTCGCAACGCTTTTCAGCTTCCAGAGGTAAGAACTGCCAGAATGTTGAACATGGATCCATGTTGCTCACACAAATTGGCTATATCCAGTTGGAGCTCGCACATCCGGATAAAGTGTTAAGTGAAGGAGTTGCCAGTATCCGCCAGGACCGTATACGTGAACGAGCCTTCGCCAGCGAAGATGGCTACACCGAGAATGCCGTCGATACATCCGCTGCAATGCGCCGGAGCTCAATGACCGCGACAGATCTCGAGTCGGGCGTCGTCGTCTTCGACGAGCAGATGTTGCGCTCAATCCAGAGCGAGTTTGCGGCGTTGCTGGCAGAGCAAAGCGCCGCACTAGCTGAGAATTCCGAAGCGCAGACTGCAAAGACTCGAAATGGCTGCATCCCGTGCTTTCGTCTGTCTGGGCTCATCGACGTGCTTCAACTCGATGTTAGTGTGGATCAACTCACCGAATTACTACAAGAAATCGGCGCAGCTAGAGACACGCTCGTGTCATTTGCTGAATGCGTCGACATCCTGTCGTTGCTGATGGAGAGTCAAGAAGCGCCGATTCCCGAAGAAGACGAAGACAACGATAGTACCTACTAATAAGGAGTACACTCTACCCTTATTAAGCCGTCCTACCTTTTTCCTTCTACCTCAGCCTATGTCCACTAACCGCCTTTTAGGTAAAGCGAAGGCCAAGCGCCGCCACTACCTCACGGTACTTGTGCAAGTCCTTGCGACGCAGATACTTGAGCAGCTTCCGTCGCTTCTCCACCATAGCGATCAGGCCTCGTCGAGAGTGATGGTCTTTCTTGTGGCCTTGGGCGTGGGCCGTGCTGCGAAGAATCTTCTGGGTCAGCACAGCGACCTGCACTTCGCTGGAGCCCGTGTCGCCCGGGAAACGCTGGAACGTCTCGATGGCTGTAGCCACCTGCGCCTTGTTGAGCTCGTGCTGTGACGCGTTGCGCAGACTCAGCACCCCCTTGAGTTGCGCGAGCGCCGTCGCCTCGTCCTCGTCTTCAGGCTTCACGTCGTCCAATTTCAGGCCGAAGCGGTAGCTCTTGTCGGCAGACACACGCGGTGGCGCCACGTAGGACACGCAGCGATGAGCCGGAAGAGAAGCTGCAGGGCGCGCGGCGCGAGCGAGACGAGAGAGCGCGAACATGGTTGCGAGGATGATTCTGACCACAAATTGCGTCTTACAACACCCATCCACTTAAATACGACCTATTTTACTGGTATACCGGTATGATCTAAAAGTGCGTCGCTATTGGCTGAAATCAAAACCAGATTAATTCTGTTGATTCTACGCATTCAATGCGGTACAATAGAAAATCACCGGTATACCGAATTTGTCGATACTCCTGTGGATTTAACGTATAATACGGAATAATACGTCGTCTACTAATTTAATAATACGCGGTAAAATTGAGTTGGGCGTTGTATTCGTTGGCGTTCTATTTGAAGTCCAGCGACGGCAGCTTGGGTAATAATAGTTTGGAGAGCAGGTTGTGGCGTGTTCAAACACCTTAGTATTAAGTGTCTTATTCTGTTGCCAGTCCTCAAGTCCTCAATCCAAATAGCGTATCAATCGCTTGGCGTAAAGTAAATCTATGAGCCGGTACGCGACAGTTCCAAGACGACCGCACAGCCTCGCAAGCAGCTTCAGCACAACTTCAGTTTCGGACTCACCTGCTATAGCCACAGCTCGAATTGCACTGCGCACTCAGCCTAAATTATATTGCCGTCTAAAATCTAGATATTGCTTATGGTAATGCACATTCTGCTCGACTTCTCAAACAACTGCAGGTCGCTTTTCGTGAATCGATTGCACCTTGTTCAGCAAATCAGCTTTCACTAGGTATCAGTACCGGTATTTCTTTGAGCTGCCTTGATCGTTTAAGAAGCCGTGCACTTAAATATTCTGTAAGGCCGCCATGGCATCATCTCAAAACCCTTCGCTTTTGTGGTCCATCGGGTACACTGCAACCCATGGTATTACCTTCTACAATTGTTTAAAACACGATAGACTGTTGTGAACGCGAAAGTGGTGGCGTCCAACCGAGGTTTGGCGTGTGTTTTGCAAGTTCAAGAAATAAATTAAAGAAATAGGTACATAGTGAGTTGGGCGTAGGATTAGATAGTGCTCTATTTTAATAATGCGCAGTCAAATGGGGCACTCTAATGAGGGGGCGTTCTATATGCTAGGGGAGCACTATTCGCTATTATACGTTATATGTAGCAAGAACTTTTCTGTGTTTCTTCTGCTCGTACTTATCCGAGTCATTACTATACGTCGCTTAGGGCTGTCAAGCATGGTGTATCAAGAATTTGAGTGGTTAGTATTATAGCCAATAGGATGTAGTCTAGAATTGACTGTGATCTAGTATGACATAGCAAGATTCTATTAAATAGGATATAGCAGATGTAGGGCGGCTGTGGAAGCTTCTAGAAGCTTCCATCCGCCTGAACTGTGGGAGCGGCACTTTGCCTTTTGCGCGCCCTCCCCCAAACAAGCTTCTTTCTGAAATACTGGTAGCACTTGTTGGTCCCAGCAACCTGACCAAGGGGAGCCCATGCCGACGAACGCCCAGTTGCAAGCTGAGATCGACCGGCTTAATCAAGTAATGGCAGACCGCACGCGAGTGCCGACCAATCTGCCCAAGTTCACCTGCAAGAGGGGAGAGGACGTACGCGAATGGCTGTTCCAGATCGAGAACGCTTGTCGCATCAACAACATTCAGATCGAGGACACGAGCACGCGCCTCCCGGGAATCGCCGGGTTAGCGATGGAGAAGCCGGCCTCGGGATGGTTCCTACATTGGTCATCGACTACTCGAAGCGAGGAGCACACGGGGGGGGGGATTTTCCGTGAGCATGTGCTCCAACACTTCGAGGCGTCGAACTACCAAGCTGTACTGCGGGAGAAGCTTCAACGACTCAAGCAGACAGCGGACATCGAGTCCTACAACGGCGAGTACCCAGCTCTTATCTTCCGAGTTGAAGGCATGAGCACGCTCGACCAGGTTCTCTGCTACGCAAATGGGATCAAACCTCGCACGCGCAGTTACGTCAAATTGGAGAATCCTGAGACGCTGAGCGATGCCATGGACCTGGCTGTCAAGTACGAAGTCACCCACTTCTTGGACGAGTTGCGCGAGCGTCAATCCCGCGAAAGCAAGAAACGCACCTCTGATCACCCGCCGTCCGGACAAGACAGACCAGCCAAGGGAAAGTCATTCCGAGGAAGAGGTCGGTTCAAGCCAAAGCCTGACACTAAGCGTACCGAGAACCGTACCTGCCACTTCTGCAAGAAGCCTGGCCACATCAAGGCCAACTGCTTTGCCTGGAAGAAAGAGCAAGGCCAGCAGGGAAACGAGCAACCACATCAGTGAAAGAGGGTCCTGACGTGGCCAAAAATGTAACCAGAACACCTAAGATTGAGAATATCAGCCTTAATGTTCTGCGTGAAAACCCTCTAGTCTACAAGTCACGACCGTTGTTCTCGGTAACAGGAGATATCAACGTGGGCGGTCAGAATTTCTCCACTCAGCGTATGCTGTTGGACTGTGGTGCTACCACGATCTACATGTCGAAACGTTGGGTCGAGAAGCACCAGCTCCAGACAACGAAGTTCGCCGGTAAGAACATCCGCGTCAAACTTGGAGACAACCAGATCGTCGAGACGGAGCTGGAGGTCCTACCTCTTGACATCGCGGTGTCTGGTATACACGAAGCGTACAAGTGTAGCGCTGTTGTGTACGCGATCCCCGATGAATTCGACTGCATCCTTGGAATCCCGTTTTCGAGGACATGCAACCGCAGATCAACTGGAGAGGTCGACAAATCGAAGGAACTGGAATCAAGACCCTGTGCTGGGAGCGAATAGGCGAGGCCTACGGGCCGATCGAGGAAGGCGGACCGGTGATTGCCTCCGGGCTTCGGAGATCTGTCGAGGCGAAAGGCCTTTCGGCGAAAAGACCCGATCCCTGTCGAGGCGCCGCGCTGGAAACGGATGTGACGTCCGCGGCCGGACCTGCTCGTGACCAAGTGCAAGAGGAATCCCCAAGTGTTGTTCGCGAACAACGAGAAGGCACGCCAGCCGACTCGGTGGGGAAAGATGGCGAGATGTCATCGGAGCGTGAGGGTGCTGTCCTAAACGCTGATGAAAGCAGCAGTACCCGTGGGAAGGACAGCGTCGTGGAGAAGATGTTCACGATGGGTGTCGTAAAGAAAGTGGTGTGCAGACGAAGTACATCATGCGCAAGAAACTTCGAAAGTTCCTGAGAATCAAGACCAAGTTGGCGGAAGAACCAGACTTCATGTTGGTGCTGACGAACGAGACTATCAAGCAAGTGGCGCGCGCATAGCAGCGGCGCGACCAACCCGATAACGTCGGTAGTGCGAAAGCACAACGGTATCTCGAAACAGACTGGGAAACGTTTCGCGACAACCCAGCTTTCACTCTTCTCTTGGAGTTTAAGGACAACGTATTTCGCCCTGAACTCCCAGAAGGACTGCCAGAGAAACGCGATATCGAACATCGAATCGACGTAAAAGATCCAAACCTAGCCATGTATCGGCAGCAGTGGCGACAGTCACCGGAACAGCACCGTGAAATCGTACGCTGGGTCGTGGATATGGTGAAGAAGAAGTTGATCCGACCCAGTATCAGCCCACATGCTGCACCAACGTTCTGCGTGCGGAAACCAGTCTGTTGACGAATCGTACACAACTATCGATATTTGAACTCCAATACCGTGCGCCAAAGCATCCTGATGGCCCGAAAGGAAGACTCATGGATGCTATGTCGGGAGCGCAGTGGTTCTCCACGATGGACCTGATGTCGGCGTACTATCAAGTGCATACGCGTGAGGAAGACATCAAGTTCACCGCGTTTCAGGCGCCGAACGGACTATGGGAATATCTCGTATTGCCCATGGGAGTCTGTAACGCGCCAGTGACAATGCATCGGTTGACGTCGAAGCTCTTCCGTGGCTTGGAGAAAACGAAGTCGTTTTACGATGATATCTACATTTCACGAAGTCGTCGAGCATCGAAGAACACCTGGAAGCGTTGCGCAAGACCCTGGATATCTTGCGCGACAACAAACTGTACGTGAAGCTGTCCAAGTGTGTCTTCTGTGCGGAGGAGATTCCGTGTCTTGGTGACTTCGTCGGACGCAATGGTGTACGTATGGACCCCGATGTGCAAGCGATCTTTGCAGCCATCAAGCGTCGTACAGCCAACTTGCAGCCCAAGGTTGAGCGACAACAGCAGAAGAAGTACCGGTATTACTCCGATGAGAATGAATTACTCTGGTACCAGACTCATGTAGACGATGTACCACGTATCGTCGTGCCAAACGAGGTGAAGTTGAGACGACAGATAATCAGCGATTGCCACGATTCCAACTATGGCGGTCACCCTGGAGCTGACCGTACGTACTTGACGCTGGCTCGACGCTGGCATTGGCCCCGAATGTTGAAGTCGATTCAGAATTTGCTGCGGAGCAACTCGAAAAGATTCCAAAGAATCGGCGTGGATCGCACTTTCACGAACGTCAAGCCGCGATTTTACTTCGATGTCGAGAAGCTCTATCAGAAGCACAGGAGAGGTTGTGCGCGACATCTACGACCGGAATTGAACGGAACAAGTATTCGACGTTGGAGATCGAGTATATGTGAGTACGAAGCACCTGGATCCCAAACATACGGGACTCCCGAACTCCACCACGTTTGGTCCAAAATAGATTGGTCCGTATACGGTCGTGAAGAAGATTCATAACCACGCGTGCGAGATCAACATTCAGACTGGCAATCGACTCCATCCAGTCTTCAACACTGGTTCTCTCAAACCGTACAAGGAGCCCACACGTCTCTCGAGGCCAAACGATGTTATCCTCGCGGATGGCACTGTAGGCCAGCTTGTACGGCGGTTGCTGGGCAAGCGGACTCGAAAGCGACGGAGCGAATTCCTTGTGGAGTGGGTGGGCGAGGAGAAGCCTACGTGGGTGCCCATCGAGAACCTTGGACAAGTACCAGACTTGATCGCGAGTTTTGAAGAACAGCGCCGTACATGGTTCGACGAAGAACGCGGAATTAATAAAGGGGGCTCAAGACCAACATGTATTGACTACATGATCTCGCTAATTGCGGCTGAGTTTCGCCTTCTTGTTAGTCTTCTTCTTCTTCGGCCTGCGTGAACGCTTGGATGGCAACGCGGTACAGCGCATACACCTTCGTGATCCAGCCTAGTATGGCCAGCGCCTCCAAGATAACCGGCGGGTCATCCTCCTCATGATAGTCATCGTAAACCATGGTCGGATCACTTGGACCGCGGATAATCAAGGTGAAGCAGTGCTCCACGAGGTCATCAGCCGCGTGGACGATATAATAACCAGGGGGGAGACTTCGAACCGATTTCTCCATGAAGGCAACCGACGGCATCGACTTATTCTGGTACAGCTTGAACAGCTCCACGTAATGGAGAGGAACCTTTTCAGCACGGATAAAGTTGAAGAAGGCGTCGATGTCTCGAGCCAGGACACCGTCGTCGAAGGTCTTGCCTTACTGCTGGCAGAAGCGTTCCCAGAGATCGGTATTGCCCAATTCGGGTCGTCCAAGGCCCTAGCAAGCCCCTTGGAATGCGTGCAAGAAGCAGTGACTGTCGTCCGACGCCCCTGCACCGCGGCAGTTGTTTCCGTAGAACGCGCTGAAGGAGAGGTCCGTGTTAGCAGCCTTCCACTTGTTCACTTGGCTCATGCAATAGTACACGTGCTTCAAGTTCGGCCACTCCCAGCTCAGCTGACAAGGCCGACAGTTCCACTCGACGAGATAGGCGACGTGTGGCGGCTCACCTTGACGATCGATAAGCTTGCGGACAGCGTACACGACCTCCGTATCGACAGGCGCCTCCGGATCGTAGCGATTCCACCAGTGAGCCGAAGGATGACGCTCAGGCGGTGTTGGTAACGGCGGACGCTCGGTGATCGTCATCGAAGCACGGATCAAGTTGGAGGTGGTGTACGGGTCCGTACCATCGTCCTTATCCCAGTCTGCACTGTCATCTGCGACGTCAGCATCTAAGGGCTCCGCAGCGGGCGAAGCTACACGAGGAGACGCCACTGGACTTGGGGTAGAAGTTGATGGCGGCGCTGCTAGAAGCGGCACAGGTGCCGCTGGAGCGGCAGGCGACGACGGAACCACTGGCGACGTCGGAGACAAACACGGTGAAGCCAGCAGAGCATCGAGTGACACCGACGCGGCTACTGGAGCAGGCGATGGTGGTGTTGATGGTACACACGGAGTGTCGAGCTCGAGCGGGAGCTCCGACCCAGCGGGAAGGAACTCCGAGAGCTCTGCGAGAGTAATGCCTCCGAGATCGAGATGCGCTGGCACTGCGAAGGGCGAGGAAGGAGTCGTAGCAGGCGGACTCAGGAACTCAGCCGCCGCGAGAAGATCAGGCTCAAGGCCGAAGTCAGGTTTTCCTTGGAGCGGCGGCACCGACACACTTTCTGAGGCAACCTGCTGGACCATGGCAATGACCGGCGGAAGTCTATCAGCGGGACCTGCGCCTCCCATACATGGCGTTGCTTCAGCCGAAGCTTCCGTCAAAACCCTAGCACTTTGGCGCTAGTCCCAGACAACCGATCCAGAAAACCACTTGCGGTTAATCCAAGCAAGTTCCCAAGTGACAGCTGGGATAGGCGGAGCGCGACTCTTCGGGGATGGGCGAGTGTATCAAGAATTTGAGTGGTTAGCGTTATAGCCAATAGGATGTAGTCTAGAATTGACTGTGATCTAGTATGACATAGTAAGATTATATTAAATAGGACACAGCAGATGTAGGGCGGCACTTTGCCTTATGCGCCCCCCCCCCCCCCCCCCCCCCAAACAAGCTTCTTTTTAAAATACATGGCGTATGCAAGCAAGCTGTCCCTCGGCCTCGCTGGTGATTCGGACGTGGAACGTGAGAGGCCTGGCGATATTGGTTATCTCCCGGACGATTTCCTTTTCATGCTGAACGCATGCACATTTTGATCGCCTTCGTCTCGATAATGTTCTTCTTCATGATGTTCTTCTTCATCGAGACGAAGACGATCAAAATGTGCATGCGTTAATCGCTTTGTAGCTTGGCTGTAAAGTTTTAACACGAGACATCTATAGCAATGAAGTCCTACAAACGCTGCAGTGATGTGCATTCATCTATGGTGATGCAGGCCTAGTGCCGCTAAAGATCCATGTTGCTCTTTCTTTTATTCATCAGAATACCGAAGTATGTGGTACTCAACATGGTTTATAGTCCCAGCCCAGTCAGCTTGCGCGGCTTGGAGGAGCTCCTAATGCCTCTGCAAGATCATAAAGAAGGAAACTGGAAATCCAATTTATATCTTATGCTACTAGTTTACATCTGTGAATTTGGACGTAGAGTTAGTTAGCCGCTGATTTTACAATAAGTTTTAAAGACTTATTAGAAAGGACTGTAGCTCTGCAAAAATCACACATGAAGTGAACCGGAGTGACGAGTGTTTCAAGTACACATAAGGAGTTGATTACCACTGGTAAAGTCTTCTACTCGGCCAGTAACACAACACATCGGAGCCGAGCGCTTTGCATGTGGATCACGCACGCATGTAGCTACTAGATGCCTTACCAAAACTTTGAAGCCGATATGGAATCACTAGGAATAAAAAGCGCCACAAAATGGACAACTTTTTAATTAAGGTATTCGTGAAATTGGTGAAGTTTTATCAGTAAATCGCAGTTGTAGGCAATGTAATCGCCTACTGCAGCATCCCCGTGGTGTTAGTGTGAGAGATACTTTGTATTTGCGCCTTGCACAGGATGCTGTGCTCGTTTGCGGCGAGTACGTGACTGTACTTGCTCTTTGAGAGGCATGATGCTGTTAAATAGTTTCTGCGTCAGACGCATACAAGCTCTGAACAGCCACGCGATTACTTTCCAAACAACAGTGTTTTGTATGGGAAGCTATTAGTGGGTACAAAGAACTTGTATGCGCCAAACGCAGAACTAAACGCAGAAGTTTTGTTTCCAATACATAGTGACGCATACAAGTCCAGGAGAATTTTGGGTGGGTGGGTTTTAAAACCGGGTTTTAAACTTACATTGTTTAAGTCATTTTGCATAAAACAGTCAATTCTAATTCTTTCCAGGGTTAAAAATCGACGGTTTATTTGTGGGTTTCAGACCCGACAAATCCACTACCCAATACCCAACCCCGTCATTTACAACACTGTCTGGAACCATGAACAGTGTTGACAAAAACAAATCCACGTTTTTGAGGCAGCTCGGATGGGTTATTTCTTTTTTTATGGGTGGGTGGATAAAACTGAGTGGGTATTCCATTTTATGCTAATAACCCGGGTTACCTTCTTCTAATTGGTTGGTACAGTGTGAAAGCACTAACATTTCTTATAAATGAAGTACTTCGCGTATTTTTTATCGAAAACTAAGTCACTGCGTCGAGTACAGTAAGAAGCAGTGTCAAATCTGATCTCAACAACAACGTTCCGAGGCGTCGTTGTCTACGCGTTCAGTTCCACTCGTCCTTTCTTCACTAAGTTAAAACTGTGAAAAACCCTAATGTTTTTTCTTTGGGTGGGTGGGTGACCAAAAAAATCCATTATTCCAAATACCAAATACACACGGCTGCCAACACTGACCATGCTACATGTACAGTCGCCATCCGTCAGGTCACGTGTCCACTAGTTCATCGCTATTGCAGATGACGAGCCTGTTGTGTGACTGCTATTGCGTAGTGAGGTGACGCAGGGCGCATCACCGGACTGCTGTCCAAGTGTCCGCTTCGTAGAGTAGGTGTCATTAGGGCAGATTACCCTTAGGGAGCACTAGTAGCAATCAATAGAGGGACGTAAACATAGTAAGTGCCGGGCAAAAGGCCACGACAGGGCGGCAGTACTGGTGTGGGGCTTGCTCTTCTCTTGGGTTCGCTGAACCGCAAATTGAGTTGTGAGAAGAGAGAGCAAGCCTCGCCACGCAAGCCAGTACGCCGCACCGCAAGTTCTATTCTATAGATAAAGCAAAATAAAGCATACATATCGTAAGTCATCGGTGTCGTCGAGTGCAGCACGATGACACGGTCACTCTTGACCAGCAATCGCAGCTTGCATAGTAGACTTGGTATGTCCGCACGCGTCCGCACGTGGCACGTCGGACAAGTACGCAGCCGCAAGCTGCACGTCACCAGGCGTAGGATAGGTCTCTGGATGGGCTGCCAATGTCGGATGTCAGGCACTGGCAGACTGCATGTTGTACTGCTGGGCTTGGCATCTTGCACTGGGGCTAGAATCTCATACTCCCACTTGATCTCGGCAATCGAGCGCCTCGTTGACGCTATCACACGCAAGACTTCACAGGTTGAAGTTACAGCCCCAGCACTCGAATTCGTAGTCCAACAGCGCAGCAGTCTACACAGCAAACAATACTCCGCAGTAGGTCATCACCGTCCGCCTTCCATCACAGTAGCCATTGTTGTCGTAGTCCTTGTCCTTTAGCAGCGTAGTCATAGCGTACACGATGTCTTGGTGCAACCACGCGAGGCAGGTGCAACCTGCTCAGTCTTCTTCAACACATCGCACCCACTTGATCTCACTGCCGGTGTCGTCTGCGCTCATCGCATCCGTCTTAGTCCGTCGTAATTGGTCGAGTCCTTCGCAATAGTTCTAGTTCGTCCTTGTCCAGCAGTAGCACCAGTAGGTGGAGGTGTAACCTCCGTAGCCACCACAGCAATAGCAGTCGTAGTGGGAGACGCAGTCTCCGCATCAGCAGCAGCAATAGCAACTGTAGTTGAAGCCGCAGGCCCCGTAGTCGTCGTAGCACTGGTCGATCATACCGCTGGCAACACCTTCATCGCTTTCCGAAAGCGAGCGAATTTAACCACAGCAAGTGGCTTAGTCATGATGTCCCTCCATCATCTGCTCGGTCCCAATGTGCTCCGTTCTGAGCAACTTCAGATCCACATTCCGTCGTATCATGGGGTACTTGTTGTCAATGTGCTTGGTCTTGGAGTGCTTGCCTGGCTTGGTGGACAACGAGATTGCTCCCTCATTGTCACCCAGCAAAAATGGAACCGGATGTTCCCAGGCCAGCTCCTCACACAGACCAGCAAGCCATAGCACGTCCTTGGTGGCTTCAGCCATTGCAACATACTCAGCTTCACACGTGCTCAACGCGTTGATCTCTTGCTTCCTCGACGCGTAAGAAATCACGTTGTCGTCAAGCGTGTTCACATAGCCGCTGATACTCGGTATGTCTGCCGAATCATTCGCATAATCGGCGTCTGAGTTGCAGCGCACGTTGGCAGTAGTTCCGTCAGGTACATCCATAACCAGTCCGTAATCACGCGTAGCCTTTAGATACCGAAGTACCCTCTTTGCTTGCGCGTAGTGTGTGTGGTCGTAGGATGCTAGGAGCTTGCCAAGATGTCTCGTGGGATGAGCAATGTCAAACCTCGAAGCGTTCACGAGGTATTGCAGTGCACCCACCAGCTCACGATACGGTAAGTAGTCCTTGGTCTCAGGCACCACAGCCTTCGACGGTGCCGTAGCTTCGGGCGTTGCACATCCGTTGCAGTCCGACATGTGGAAGCGCTTCAGTACTTCCAGCACGTACTGTTTCTGACAGTAGACAATCTGTCGACTTGGTCTGTCGATCAGGATCTCGACACCAAGTACGAAAGTGAATCTATCTTGCTCTCCGATATTAATGTTATTAGCAAATCTGATTACAATTATGGTTAATAAGTCACTATTAGTGTTCGTTTCAGCGTCACAGCAAATTAATAGTTCAATTTCAAAATAATATTAGTTTTTTAAAATATATTATCGATTTATTACCGAAAATCGTTCTACTATCAATCCCTTGTCACCACCTTTACGCTCAGCTTGAAGCAACTTGGGTCGGTTACTCTTCCATATTATGGAAGAGTAACCGACCCAAGTTGCTTAATATTATTGAATAGAATTCCAAACAGAGTTTTTTTAATTTTTTTAAAAACTTTTTTGGAGAAAAGTGTCTAAAATGCAATAGTTTTGATAACATGTAAACCGTTACTAGTATTAACTAGGCTACGCGACGCTGGGATAGGTGACTCAGTTTGTATTGCTAAAATAACACGTTCTTTTAACCTGTCTAGGGCTCACTAACGCTTAACGTTTTGCAGTCTGGTGTTTTTGACGTCAGATTTGCATCCATCTTCACTCAAAATCTTTAAAATCACTCTCAACGGTGGCACCGGTACTGTATCGAAACACTGACTACCAGACCCATAAAGTGCTTTCTATCTCAGTAGAATGGAATCAATGAAGATTGTTTTTATCTAACGCTGCTCCACGAATTTATTGGGATTGTGTTTTTTTGTGTACTACACGAAAATGTTATAATGATTCCATTGGCTGATAAATTGTGGTTTCCGAATGTATATTCCTCTGATTTGATATATGTCGCCTTAACAATCAATAAAACATCGTCTAATTGAGCGCCTATTAGCGAGTGCTACACGCGTCGGCAGTGATTACGCTGGGTCGCCAAATCAAAGCGAGCATCTACTAAAAGTTTTGTATAATCTCGCTAATTTACTTCCGAAAAAAAAACTTACTGCATTTAAATATGAGCACACAGGATAATCCTTACTGGTATATCGATCGTAATACCGATTCATCAGAAAGATTACTGCGATGGGATGGTCTTTACTGATATATCGCTACGATAGCCGCTAACATTGCCGGTCGAATCGTGAGTGCGTCGCGCATGTAGCTGTTCCGCGCCAATGGGCTTATTCTTTTTATTTACTTGACCTGCGAATATACCTGACAGACTGCGAATTTGCATCGATTATTGTTTGCGTCGTCGTCAGGAACTATAGGGTGCGGGCAGCAGAAGTAAGCAAAAAGTCAAGCCAGGGTAGGCCCAGCGCTACAAGCCACGATGATTCTCATGATGGTCTGATGGCCACCGCAGAGTATATCTATTATATATTTTAATTGGCTCTCTTATAATAAATATACTTTACTGTCTTACGCATTTATATGGATTTGTTTTAAAGTAGCACTACCTACATGAACTCAATAAAAATCAATGTACCCTTCTTCGAAAGCTTGTATCGGCGTGCTATTCGCTGTATTTTTTGTAGCTTCATAACAGCGGTCCGCAAGTAAATAATGCCCACATAAATCCTTTTCCAAAAGGTTTTATGGTCAGGTTAGTATTTTTTTAATGGAACATGGTTGTCACTTAGCTAATCACTAACGGCATCCGATGACCTTGTCGGCATGCGTCTCTATCCGCCTGCCCTTCCCTCAATGTAATCCGCTGACGGCCCCCGACACCCATTAAGGTGGGAAACCCCGAGTCCCGAAGAACTCTCATCCGCGGTCCGCTCTCTCCAATGTTCAACATTCTTCGCTACGTAACAGTAGATTGGCTCCCACATGGTTGGGATCCCAGACGTCTGCGTCAGATTGCGCTGAAAACTCTTGCGCGAGTCCATGGGCATGTTAGCCAGCTTATCTGCCATTCGGTTGTATTCCCGCCGGTGGTGATGCCACCGTATTACGCGCAGAATATCCGCTAATCGCCGACTTTGCCAGGACAGCCCGATGAGATGTTTGGCCTTCGGTGGTGTCCTCGCCCGTTGCTGCCTACGATGATCTGACTATCTCCAATCACTTGTAAAGGGGTCCACTGGTTTTGCTGGCAGATACGAAGCCCCATCAGGAGGCCTCGGTTCTCGGCTACGTTGTTGGTAGTCGTCGATGTGCCATTGAGCTTACCCAGCAGAGTTCCACTCCACTGTGTTCCGGGTTGACTTTGACGACAACCGCGGTGCTGCCCAGGTCCGGGGTTCCCTCGGGACCCTTCATAGAAGTACAGCAGGTATGCAACGTCCCCTGTCGGTGGTCGTCCGGGTTGCGCTGCCCATGAGGCCGCGAACATCCGTCTCATTACTTGTGAAGCTTTCTCGTATAGGGAAGCCTGCCCGGCTTGTCCTATCCGTAAGTGTACGGTGTTGTAGCTAGCACGCAGCCTTGCATCCAGCATCCTAATATGATGCATCTCTGTCACATCATTGGCCGAGTCAAAATAAGCGATACCTCATCTCCAGGCTGCTTGAAAATGGAGGACAACCCCGGTTCTCCAACAGCTCTCAGCGACTCGTGTGACCGCTTCCGAAAAAGTGACACCTTCCGTCCCGGACAATTCTTAAAACTCCGCTCTGCCTCCTGCCACACACCATCCTGTACCGTTGGCAGCGTCAGGCTGTAGCATGCGGCCTCCAGCTTGGCAGAGTCTAGGCCAGCGGTCACCCATCCCCTGCTGAATTGTGGTGTAGCGGGATCAGCAAAATCTGCGAGATTGCAGGATCCGACTTCCCACCAGTACCCAGACACCGACTAACGGAGGGGGTCCCCCGATGATCCGTGATCTGCCGAACTTTTCTCACCTTGTGTACCCGTCGGTAGGGCTGGATCTTGCTCCTCTTGTAGCTGTATAGGTGTTCAAGGGGTAGAAGCTTGAATGTCTTGGCGAGACGTGGGGATTTGGTGGATCTTGGTTTCGGGTATCGGGCTGAGATCGCCCAGATATCCATCTTACTCACTCGGATCTCGAGTCTCACGATATCCAGATCTCGGCCCTTGCGGTCTTCCACTTGGATCCTAGTTAGCCTCGTCGCCTCCCGCCCAAATCGTTATAGCTTCTGCCCCGATCCGTCATCCCCGTATCCAGATCCTTGTACCCGGATCGATCATGTCATTAATCTCGAATAGTGTCCAGCTGTCACTTCCCATCTTCTCATTTCTCGAAAGGCACTTCACCACAGCCGCCTCCTGCGCTCAGTTGTCGTCGCCCAACGGTGTCACTGCGCGCACCCGTCCAGTTCCCGATTTCCGTATTGACTCCTCCGGTGCATACGTCATGGCTCCACCCGAACGCGCCTGTCAAGGACGTAGTAAGACGCCATCGACCCTGACATCTCCCGATCTGTCTACGTCACCGCCATGGATGGCTCCCACAACACTGACATCTCCGGATCTGCCTACGTCACCGCCGTGGATGGCTCCTACAACACCGACAACTCCAGATCTGCCTACGTTACCGCCGCGGATAGCTACCTTCAACAAGCAGAGGAGCAATCGTCAGTCACGCTGAATGCATGTGGAAAAGTGTTCACATAGTCTTGATCGACGCGACGCAGGAAGGTTGGTGTGATTTGGACATTCTCCTGGACTTCTTCTTCGTCCACCTACCGACGCGTGGTGACAAAACACTAGAAAAAAAGTAAAAGTGGTCTGGTATCCCGGATCTGAGATCCGTAAGGCCAATCTGGCGGATCCCAACCTCAATCGTCCTGTACCGACCGCTCTACTGGAGGCTTTACGTGAAACCGACGCGTCGGAGCCCCGACGCAATCAATATCGGGATGATTTGGCCCGCCTTCTTGCCAATCAAGTCCATCGCCTGACCGGCAAGCTTTCCAACGTCAGAGTCGCTAAATCTGGCGGATCCGCCACCGGCACTTTGTGATCCGAGATCTCCACATGTTCAAGATGCAGGATCGCGCTTCAGCCATTCGGATCGGTTCCAGCCACTTCTTCGCTTCGTCAGATCTCAGCCACAGTAGTAACTAGTGACAGCATATCGTGGGCAGATCTCGTCAACTCATCGTTTAATCTCCATAATCCACGTACTTTCCAGATCCTTCTTTGACATTAATAGATCCGGGATCTGATCGAGACACTGTCCGTCGTCTCGGGATCTAGAGTCTTCGCCTCCAGATTTGAGCCTCTCCGTCTCGGATCTTGCATATCCTATTCTCGATCTTGCATGTACACATCACTTGAATGCATGAACATCAATGCCCGTCCTCCGATCCACAACCTCCTTGTGAATCCTTCCACATATTCTCTACTAGTGTGACCAACTCACACAAGTAGACGCCCTAGAGCTATTCTTCGTGGGATTGCATCACGCCAAACTGATTCCGGTTCGTGTGATCCCGCAAGAACTCATGTAGCAATGCTCCACAATTCAGATCTGCCTCATCCACCCAGCTTGGTTCGTCATATCCACGCCAGTGGAATAGAAATTCGCGATAGATCCGACCATATCGAGTTCGCTTGCCGGATCGCATATCTGTGATCTTCTCCACTTCGAACTCGTCGGATCCAAGATCTGGGGTCCAGCTGTCTTCAGGTAGCAGGATCTCGTCGAAATCTACGCGATCCCGTTCATCTACCGTCAGCCAGTTCTTAGGCCGATCTAGGTACTCTTTCACCAGCTTTAGCTTGGACACGGTAGTCAGTTCCACGGATCTCGAGTTTCGCCGCATGTTCACCGATCTTGTCCGCTACTCGGAACGGTCCGTGCCTCAGGTGGGCTAATTTACGAACGTAGCCTTCCTTCACCCGATCTAGGTATAACCACACCTGAGATCCGGCCAGGATTTGGTGTGGACGAGGCTCATCGTTGTGACGTTCAGCTCGATCTGCGATCGCCTCCTGTAATTGGCGGCGGACCTGGGATCTGGCTTGCTGGTAGTGCTTCTTGATCTTGTATCTCTACCGTCTCGAATCTCGAGCTCGCCTCTTGGTGCTGCCTACAGGAATAGTAGCTTCAAGAGTGGATTTGGGATCCCATCCGCGGACCAGATAAAAAGGGATATCGCCTCGGATTCGGTCTTGGGTCGTGTTAATTGCGAACGTTAGCCGCTCTGCGTACTCGTCCCAAACTCGCTGGTCGAGATCCTGAACGTACCTCTTGAGCGCTCTCGTAATCGTCTGAACCATGTGTTCCGCAGATCCGTTAGCTTGAGGTCGGTATGCCCTCGTGGCTTTCTGTCTCTGCCCCAAGATCTTGTTGAGCGCGCGAAAGAAATCCGACATAAAACCTGGTTCACGATCATGCCGGATCATCTCGCTGGCACCAAATCTGCGAAAGACATACTCCTCATACGATTCTGCGATGGTCTGGGCCGTTCTGGACGCACTTGTCTTTGCGATCACATATCCCGTGAACAGATCCACCCATATCCACAACTCCGTGTTACCCATGTAGGACTTAGGTAGTGAAGGGAAATGATCCATGGCGATGATCTGGAACGGGTAGGTCGCTTGGATGTTCCCCGGCGATTCGCCCGAGATCGTAGGCCTACCTTTGCCCGTCTTGCAATCCACACATTCACCAACATAACGTTGCACACTCTTGTACAGTCCTCTCCAGTGGAACCGATCTCGGATCCGCTGATAAGTACGACCAATACCTTGATGCCCGCCCTCCAAGCTGGCATGATTGTGATGTAAGACGTCTTGATGTAGGGCTACCGGCATCATCAATCGCATCAATTCATCGCGATCTTCATCGATCCGCTTAGTGGGAGGACAGTAGAAGAGTAGATCGTTCAGATCCACCTCGTAATCGGCAGCAATGAGACTAAAGGATTTGGCCTCTTCTCGACTAAGATCCGACACATCTACCATTAGGTATCTCTTCAAGTTCGAGATCCACGTCTCCTCGTCTTGCGCCTTCCGGATCCGATCAATCCGGAGCCCTCTCACATACTCTTCCTGCAGGATCTGGGGTGTGGATGTTGGCCTAGCTCTAGGTCGGGTGGTCACAGCTGAGATCTGCACGACTTGGCCCTCAAATCGCGGCACGATAACCTCCCCCAATCGATTTAGCGTGACGAGATCTGGTAGTTCCTCCTCAACTTCAATCCCATAGTGGCTTTGCAATGCTGCACTTGCTAGGCTGTTTGCACTGGCGTTCCAATCTCTCTTGACATGTACCAAATTATGATCTGGCCATTGTTGAAGCCGATTCAGTACTTTTTGCCTCAGCAACGTCAATCCCGGTGCCTTGCAGTCGATCTCACCTCGTACCTGCCGGATCATCAGATTTGAATCGCCACAGATCACCAATCTCTTAGGACCGGCCCCGATTAACAGATCCAGACCTAACCGCAGCCCATGGTATTCGGCTTCGTTGACTGTGAGTCATTCGGTGTACGCAGATCGGGCTTTCACCACCGTCCTTTCGGGTAATTTTGACAGGACCGCACTGTAGGCGCTTCCCCCACGTTTCACACGTGCGGATCCATCCAAATTCACCACATATAGATCTTCGTCGGGTTGTACCGTCGGGACCGGAGCCTGAATCTGGCATCGGGGTTTCTTCTTGGGCGCGATCCGAATTAGCACTTCGTCCATCTTGGATCAGGGCGTGATGCTTGCTGCGAGAGTTCCCAGGATCTCGTCGTCTCCCTTTGAACACTTCACGATTTCCAATGTCCATGGCGAGAGCAGAGCGGCCCACTGACCCAGGGGTCCTTGGAGGCCGGCTGATCTGAAAAGCCAGGCCAACGTAGAGTGCCGGGTCAGGATCCTGATAGGTCGTCCCACGAGCAAGTTGTAGTTTAGATCCAAGACTCGCAAAAGGGCGAGGATCTCCTTCACCACCACATCATAGTTGAGCTCGTTAGATTTGAGCGTTCGACTAACGAACGTGACGGAATGATAGATCCCATCATGTTTCTGCATCAGAGCTGCTGAAACAGCCCAATCACTCGCGTACACGACTACCGTAGCTTGGCGATCCGGATCGAAGTGGCGAAGGATCGGGGTTGTTGCGACCTTGTTTTTCAGCTCAGTGAACGCTCGGTGGGCTCGGATCCATCGGGATTCGATACCCTCGAGGGGCTCTTTGCTCAGATCAGACTAGTTCACATCCGGACCCTTATGATCTGGATCCCGATTCAGCTTCACCTCTTCCGGATCTAAGGTCTCCGACGTCAAGACTTGCTCGATCTTGGTCCGCACCTCCGATTTGGCCATCGCAGCAAAATCTACCTCCCGTAGTTCGTAGAGTACAGCAGCAAAGATTGAGTAATCCTCGATGAATCGACTGTAATAATTCAAGCTGCCCAGAAATGACTGCATGGCTCGGAGCGATCCCAGGAAAGCTAGATCTGTCAACGCTGCTAGATCCTTCGGATTCGCCTCCAGCCCATCCTTCGACACCTGATGACCTAGATAGTCCACCTTGCGCATTCCCCAATAACTTTTTACCACACTGATCGAGAGATTCCACTTTTTGCACGCCTCCAGTAGAGCTTTCACTCGTTCGCACAGCTGATCCCACGAATCCGCTGGGATTAGGATATCGTCGATGTAGGATCTTTGTCCAAGGACCGACGGCGTACCAGGATCTTCATGTTAGCCCGCTTCAAACGGGTCTTCACTGTCAGAATCTTCATCCGATCTTGGTATCCGGGTGAACCCATATAGCGCATTATCGACCACACGTTGATAGATCTGAGGAGCATTCTTCAATCCGAAGGGCATCCGATTCCATTTAAAGAGTCCGAACGGGGTGATGAAAGCCGAGATCGCACGAGCCCGATCCGTCATAGTCACCACCCAGAATCCACTTGCCATGTCCAACGAACAATACCAGAGTACCATGTCGAGATCTTCCACAGGTCGTTAATCAGGGGTGTAGGGTAGATCATCAACCTTGTCAGACTATAACCAGTTGGTAATCAATACACAATCGGATATCCACTCCATTCTTCTTGACGATGATCACGATCGGGGATGCCCACGGCGACGTCAAGAAGTTAATGATCTTGGCTCGCAACAGTCCTTTTATCAGGTCTGACAGCTTTTCACGAAACTGGGGTGCCACTTTTCGCACCTTCTGAGCGATCGGCTTCGCGCTGCCTACATCGATATCGCACCTGACTCTACGCGCCGCCGGCGGCAGCGCCCTTGCAAATTAGCAGATGTCAGTTATTCCAAATCTCCTGGCGTAATTTCTCCACTTCCGCAGGATGATTGCGCCAGGATCTAGCTGAATATCCTCGATCTTCACTTCTTCGGCTGTTAATGGCACTTCAGGAATTACGGCCATGTCATCTCCAATATCTTCCGCATTCAGATCGCCACCTTCATGATAGCAGATCTGCTCATCCTCCATCTCCTCCAACTTCGCTGTTCGATCTTGATCTCGATTGGCGTTAACCGGCTGCATACCAGGATCGGGATCCAGATCTGACTCTTGTCCTTTCACGACGTCCGATTGCTCTAGTCGCAGGAGTGGCGGATCTTCCGATGCCAGATGATTCTTCTCCTCAGGGATTTTCACATCCAGTGGCGGATCCGGATCCGACGACGACGTCTCTTGTGGAGATTCTTCCGCCGCAGAAAATGGATTGGGATCTGGCTTCAGTTCACCCGATTCTGACCCAGGTGGCACTGATACCTGCTCGCATTCCTCCTCCTCGTTCGATACTTCATGATCTGAGAAATCCAAAGGCAGATCCCCGGCTGACGTCTCTTGCTTCGCCTGCGTCACCATCACCGGAGATGATCTGGGGACCCTGGCTGACGTAGTCCCTGGATCCGACAACGAACCTCCTGCGTCTTCGCGGTACTTCTCCACGATTTGCGACCTGGACTCTACCGACTCCAGATCCAGATAGGGGTCGTCGTGATCACCCTTCGGCACATGAGATCCGGTCTTTACGACCTTGATCGTAGTCTGCCGGTCCCTCTTTAGTATCATACGCGGACGCGGCGTGGGATACACCGGTTTCTCCACTAGGGGTCCGATTGGCTCTTCTTGCAACTCGCTTGACGTCTCGGATTTGATCTCGGTAGTCGCCTCGTAGACCAGATTCTGCCACTCTCGATAGACGGGATATAATCGACACATATCCTGGGCGCCTCGGTACTCCGTCCGCTGGCAGCCAGCGATCAATTTCCTGATAATGATCTAGCAGTAACCTCCGATCACTGACGTTCGTGATCTGAAGATACTGAGATCGGCCAGGTCCTTGGACCACCGTAGGCACTTACTTCTCGCCTCGTGTGACCCATAGCTTTTCGCGATCTGTCTACTTCAGACGCTCAGGCAACTCCCACACTTCTCCAGGCTCGATCCAAGTCGTTTGATCTGCCCTCACGATCCTCATCTTGGTACCGTACAAGGGTCGACGTCCACTAAGCTGGATCCGCATCTTGTCGGGGAAACACATAGTCCCGTCGGCCAGATCCAGCCTCAGCCCGGCTGGTACCATGAAGTCCATGCCTAGAATCGTGTCTTGGCCAGCTAGATCCCCGACCCAGATCTCAAACCAATACACTAGGCAACCTGCCAGCGTGATCTTGATCCGAGTCCTTCCATTCGTTCTGTATACACCTTCCCCGATACCAACGCAGTCTTGGATCTGGCTTCGGTCAATCTGGCACCCCACCTTATGAGCAAAGGTGGTGTCCAGTATAGACACTTTGGCGCCACTATCGAGAAGCATGATCGCCTTCCCATTGTTAATCTTGCCTCCTACCTTGGCCTGTCGAAACCATTTCCCCGGAGCGTGATACTTCCAATATCCACGGGACTCCCCAGGCAAAAGTTTCATAGATTCGACCCCTGATCTGCGGACTTCTGCGATTCGGCTGATCTTGGGAGGTTCAGTGACGATCTCACCTTCAGTGGGTGTAAACCATCGATATTGATCCTGCTGCTTCCAAAATTCCCTGGTCTCACCGAGATGTAGGTCCAAGGTCGAAGAGACTTCGGATCTAGCATATTCATCGATTCGATTGAGACTTGAGATCTTGACAACAGACATCCCATGCAGATCACGTGTATTATCGTCTTGATCTCGTATCTTGCTACCTTGATCTAGCGACATCTTGTTCACAAATGAATAAATGCAATACCTAGAACGCTCGGCTCGTACCGGATTCCAACCCGGCGAGCGTCCTAGCTTAACATCGTCTTCGCATCCTCTGGTAGCAGTCCTCCATGCTTGGCTGGATTGAACCACTGGTGGATCTGATTGTAGAATTCCTCCATTGGACATTTACCAGCGTCATGGATCTCGCCGCACCCGCGGCACACGTAGAAGCAGTGATCGCCTGGATGTCCTCTCCGGCCGCACTTCTCGCAGATCAGATGTTTCCAACATCCGGCGTCCGTGTGTCTCCTCGAACCACGTTGTTGACAGCGGATCTGTCCTGTCCCATCTCCTTGATCCCGAGATCGGTAGACTCCGTGGTCTCCCGAAATCAGATCAGGGTACTTCGAGCTGCCTCCTGCCTTAATCACACGATTTTCAGGGGTGGCTATGCAGATCCGGCGGTAATCTTCTGTCGGAGTTATATCCTTCAGAATCCGACTCGGATCCTGAGTCGGGCGCTTGGATCTTGTGCACTCGTCTAGCTGGGGCAGTGGGTACCGGAGCTTTTTGCCGATATTTGCCAGACCCAGCTGCTGTCTTCTTCTGACGGTGCTTGGCGCGGTCCAGCGCACGTAGCACTTCTTCTAGCTCGTCCGCATCCGGGAGTCGTAGCAGTGTCAGCCGATCGGCGAGATCCGGGTCTCCCAATGTCTCAATAAAATGATCCACATGTTCCCGCAGTACTTTCGATCCCCCATCCTTGATCTTCAACTTTGCACGTCGACCGGCCACGTTGAGACGATGAAGATATTCAGTGGCGATTCGTCCGATCGTCGGCGGGCGTGGTAGTACTGTCTCGCGACAGATACCCCCAGCCCACAATACTGGATCTGCAAAATTCGCAGCAGATTCGGCCACTTGTTCCTGGTAGATCTGCTGAGTTGTCGATACCAATTCTTCGCGGGTCCTGCTAGCAGGTCCGCACAGGTCAGGCATTTCTCTGCGTCGGATGCTTGGTCCCGCATGAGTGCCGATCTGACCTTGCTGATCCATGCTCGCGCTCGATCTTCATCTTGATCCTTGCCGATAAACTCCTTCAGATCTGAGATTGCCGAGATCCGGACTCGCTGGATCATAGTCGAGCCATCTGTGCCGGCTGCCGTCGTGGCTACAGCTGCAAGAGCGGATGACGGAAAGTTCAAGTCATCTGGGTCGTACTCATCCTGAGAGCTGTCTCCTTCAACCGATTACATCTCCACGTCGCGCGATCCGGGATTGATCGGCGTTGTTGTCGTCGAGGGTGCAGCGATCGCGTCTCGCTTTGCCAAGAACCGGGCCATTGCTGCTTGAAAATATCTCTGCAGCGATCCAGTTGACCCGTCCGACGTTGCGGTCGTCGTCACCTGATCTGGCACTGTCGACACCTCCTTTGCACCGTTCACACGGGATCTGCTAGCATATTTTTGGGCAGATCTGGCTTGCACTTGGTTCAATTCAGTCACATCGTAACTCGGCGGCGCTGGGTCCTGCCTTTGGACCTTGGCCCGCGTCTTCAGCATCGACGCACCTGACGGTCCCAAGCTCATACGCCGTGGCTCCGACGAGGTGTCGGATCCGTCCTCCGCAGCCGACGCGTAGTTGGACGACGCGGTCTGGCTGATCTGAGGTGAAGCTACCGGGTCTTGGATCCTCGGGGCTTCGCCGGCGATGATCTTGACTCGGGCGAAGAGATCCAGAGCTGTTGACTGGATCACGCTCAGATCTAGATCGAAGAGGGCTTCGGCGTCGAACGCTCCCGCCACAATATCTGCATTTTTGAGCAGACGTAGCAGATCCGTTACCGCCGTGAGTTTGCTAGTCGCTCCCACCAGAGCCATCACCGGCGTTTTCGGGTCCTCGATCTGCTCGAGCTCCAAAATCTTCATGACGGGATCTCAATGCAGGAAGTCGCGGAGTGCCTTCTGCCGGTATACAAACTCCAGATCTCAAGTGGTCCAGGTCGATTTCGATCCGGATCGGTCTTCTTCCTCGGATCCTGGAGTTTTCATCTTCGCCCGCGTAGTCTTCGTCTTCTTCTTCGTTTCTTTCGGATTTTTGACTAGCGGGCCTGATCTCAGGTACGGTGTTGACTTAACAGGTGAATCCATAAATGAATACCGTTTTGCCTTCTCTTTCTCTTCGTTGTTTGTTAGCGGATCTTGATTTACGTCAAGATCCGCAGGAGTCCCCGACGGGACTTGGGAAGGATAGAGAAGTTTCTCTTCTAGATCCGGATCTAACTCCCTTCCGTCGACAGAGTTCCTCCCAGCACTCTGTCGATCCGCGAATCTTGCTTCATTCAGCGGCGTCGACGTCGGTCTGATGTCCGTCAACGCTTGATTCCCCGGTTCGATCTTCACTTGAACATCTTCTTGGGACTCACGGTGAAGCCCAGAGTCACCAGAAGATCCGGGGCACGCGCATTATTGTGGTGTAGCGGGATCAGCAAAATCTGCGAGATTGCTAGATCCGACTTTCCACCAGTACCCAGACACCGAATAATGGAGGGGTCCCTCGATGATCCGTGATCTGCCGAACTTTACTCACCTTGTGTACCCGTCGCTAGGGTGGGATCGTGCTCCTCTGATAACTGCACAGATGCCCAAGGGGTGGAAGCTTGAATGTCTTGGCGAGACGTGGGGATGGGTTGGAGTAGTAGTGGGAGATCTTCACTCTACGTCCGATGTTGGATCCAGATTTCAAGCGGGTCCTTTGAGTTTGTGAGATCTGGCGGTCTTGATCTGCGATCTGACCGTAGGGTTGCGTTGCGGGTGTGTTCACTTGCCTTAAAGTTCCTTTTCGTCGTTCTTGCCGCCTCCAGAAGCGGGATCTTGAGAGTTCAGAAGCGTAGGTATACCCAGCCAAGTAGTAGATCTGGTTAATCTGAGATCTGCACTTGTAGGATAAGTTCACTAGGTTGTATGATCTGGTCAACATATTATCCAGGTATCACAGCCAACTCTAGATCTACTATATCCAACCTTCTATTATCCCGTACGGCCAAAATAATCCGGTTTCTTGGGAGCAGGAAGGCACTTGCACTCCACATTGCAAATAGAGGTCTGATTTAAAGTTAAGCCTATACCAGCCTGGATCTCTATCTCATCTGTCCTTTACTCGTCAAATCGTTTGCCAGGCCTGGCTACTTGTCCTTTCTCTCCTTGGTCCATCTCCCCAGCTGTATCCGCACCTGACTTCCCCAGATCCGTGGCGCAATCATCGTATCGTGGCCAATCATGGATCTATCTCCAATCAGGAATACCCTCGATCAGGAATATTTCTGGGTCTTGGTTTCGGGTCCCGGGCTTAGATCGCCCAGGTATCCATCTTACTCACTCGGATCTCGAGTCTCACAATATCCAGATCTCGGCCCTTGCGGTCTTCCACTTGGACCCTAGTTAGCCTCGTCGCCTCCCGTCCAAATCGTTATAGCTTCTGCCCCGATCCGTCATCCCCGTATCCAGATCCTTGTACCCGGATCGATCATGTCATTAATCTCGAATAGTGTCCAGCTGTCATTTCCCATCTTCTCATTTCTCGAAAAGCACTTCACCACAGGAGTGCTGATATGGCGCCGACGCATGCTTGCTGGGACTCATCAATAGTCGTCACGAACACGAACAAACACGAATGAACACCGAAGAACAATGATAACGACGAAGAAGACCAGAAGATCTTAACACTTTCTATATGTTGAGATAGCGATTGGCTAATACTATGGATTGAAAATTCTGATTGGTATACCAATGTTGACAAGATTTCCATCCTGGATTGGTCATGGAGGTAAGCACAATGTTGAGAGGCACATGGGGACACGCGGGATACACGGAAAGCACAAGAGAGAGAACTTAGGAGGACAGTTTTTAGTAACGTTGTTAATCTCACTTCGGCATTTGCCTTCTAAACCACAAACCAAACTAACAAAATGTAACCTATCAGATGCGGATGAGCCAAACAGATTGTACACGGACATGTGGACAGTAAACGCGTATTATTATTTATTTTATTTTTTGTTGGACAACAACTATTAGAATCTCTGAACATACGTGGGCATAGTGTCTACAGCCGCAGCGGAGCGCCTTATAGGTTCCTGCACCACCACCATTGGCAATATCCTTTTGGAACGAGGCAAACATTTGCAGGATTCACTGAGCCGGTTAACGATACAAACGACTATTATGTGAGGAATATCTTGGAGTATCTTTTGAGTAGACCATATCAATCTAATTCTAAATTTGGGTACCCCAAGCTCCCTAAACTCGAGTTCTATCTACATGTAGAGTGAAAGCCTGTGTTTCATTGGAGCCCGAAACATCCGGTACAGTAGCACCGAAGGACTGCAACCCCTCCCCCCCCCCCCTCCTGGGTCTTCAACTTTTTGCACCTGTCTGAATGGCAGGTAAATGTGGTTGATAAGTTTTTATAGGTGTCGTTTTGTCCCTGTCGCTCACTCACTATGTGAGCGTACACACTGAGTGTGGAAGCAAACTGAGTGTGACAGCATTTCAGATATTATGTATATACTTGTTACCTTGAATCTTACACACGCTCGTGTAGGCGAGTACACTTTAGATGACAGTAAGTTATTAACCCCTCTAGCCCCGCCTTTTAGGGCAAAAGTTACCCTGTATTCTACAGGACAACAATTTATCTTGTGCTTACTATTTGCGGAGTTTTCTTCACTTCACAATCCTTCACCACTATCTACACTGTGCAGTACAGATTAGGCCCAGAGATTTAGAGCGCGATAACCTGTATCAGGCAAAAATGGAGATGGACTCATAGAGATTATTTTTGAAAAGTTTAGCAAAAACATTCATTCTAAGGATTGACTTGAGGAGTGATATTCGTTGTGTCTATTGATTATGTACCTAGATGCACGCAGCCTGCACAACCTCACCGTCAGTAGCGCTACCCGTCTCCGTTGCAGAGCTCTCACTACACTCTACCTGATCGCCCTCGCAAGCTCCACGACGTACACAGCGCGTAGGTGCACGCACTCGAACCGTCTTTAAGCCCGGTGGAATGCCAGATCCGGCTCGCCAAAGGTCATGCCATGATTGGCTGCATGTTGCTAAATTCACCAGCCCATTGGGGTCATGCTGGCGTGCCTTTTGACAGATGTAGAACTTCCCCTTGGCATTGGTGCTGTCGTCAGGTAATCCACGGGCCCTTGCTTCTGAGCAATCCACACAATAGAATGTTGTCTCCCACGGATTTTCTTGCCTGGGCGAAGTAACGAGCACACTTTGCATCCCTATTGTCGGGGCTTGTCGGATTCGTTGCCGTTCTTGCCTTTAGTCTTCCGGAACACATCAACTTGTTTCGGTTTTTTGTGACGTGCTGGTAGTGTGCATCTTGGTAATGCTGCAGGAGTGTCGGAGAGAGCTTCCACTGAGAGATCACCTTCGAAATCGGCAGTGCCTTCATTGAGCAACGTCACCTGCATGAACCTCATGAACTCAGCATGGGTAGGTGAAGCTTTCCCTGGCGCTTGAGTGGCATGGACGTGCCGATAAATTATATATGCGTTGCCAAGAGCCATATCGACGAGACCGAGGAAGATAGTGTGGTAATAGTTTTTCATTTTCAAAGCACTCTGTAGTATACAGGATAAAACGGTAAGTACAACACAATTGCAGTGTAGAATGCAGGATAATACAATTTGTTGAACAAATACCTGAACTAAGTATCCCTGCTAGCGCAATTGGTCGTGTATGTCGGCTCCTCCCATGTCATCCTGGTAGTCCTTGACAAGCTGAGGCGCTGGTACGTCTACAGTGGTAGCGCCGGCTCGACGCTGCAGCATTGCCGCCTGAGTGCTGCAACCAGTGGCAATGAAAAGCATCGGACGATTGTCCATCCACGACACAGCGACCATGCCGGGCTCCACCTTTGACTGCGCGATGCGATACGGACTTCTCGTCATCGCGCTGGGTCGCTTTGCGTGCTTGCAGGGAATTGTCTTGCAGTACCCGCGTCGTTTTGTCCGGATTGTGCCGACATGGCACAGTCCTCGCTGTAGCAGTATTCAAGACAACAGTAAACTCGAATGAAAGCGGCCAGTGATGACGACCCGTTTCTTTGGGAGTCCACCGAGGACTTCGTCGATATTGCGAATGGCAGCATTGGGTCCTTGACTCAGGGCGACGCTGTCACTGATGCGTTTACCTTGATAGATCTCGGTCCTAGACATGATAAGATACATAACGAGTGGTAATTTATCCTGAATAATACAGTATGAAAACTTCGTACATGTAGCAATAGCCGCTATCTGCGTCACACGTCAGGAAGCACTTCGTATCCCATGGATGCGGCTTGCACGCATAGGATTGAATTTGCTCCACATTGGCACCATCCCTTCGTCGAAGGCGACCCGATGCCCTACCGTCATGCCGAGCTTGAACGTCCGATTGATCGTATCCGCTACAGGCTTGACCTTCCACGTCTTGAACGTTTTAGCGTCAGCAAAATTGTTGCCGCTGATATCTAAGAATTGCACGATCTCTTCGAATTCCACAAGTCGTAGAGCAGCAGGTTGCACGGGTGGTTGAACAGGAGACGTGGTAGCCGGAGTCGGCTCCGCCGGTGCAACAGGAGTTGAGGCAGGTCGTTTGGCAGGAGGCTCGACGTCGTAAAGCATTGGAACAGATATAGCGTTAGTTTCTGATATCAAATGTAAATGAATTTGCATACCTTCGACGGGATGATGCCGCCAGACTTCGTCTGCTCCTTCGAGTAGTCCACAAGGTGGACAGCGCTTGCCTTCTTCTCCCAGTCAGCGGGTGTGAAGTATCGGTTCTCGTCGGCGTGCCGCCTTGGCTTCTTAAAACGCCACCCGAGCTTTTTGAGATTGGACCACAGCTGCGACCAGGTCAGCTTTCCGATGTGCTTGCGCTTGCCTGTGCGCTTGACCCGTCCAATTCCCAAATAGGCGGGAAACCGCCGTGCGCAATTTTCTCTAAATTCTGGTCGTGAATATTGCCTCGAGGTTAGCAACATGATTCTGAAACTTTATAACCGCAGTGGTCGCTTGAAGTTTGTATCGAATGACTTATTATTTGTATAGGGCAAAATGGCCTGATTTCTTATCCTGTCGAATGCAGGATACGAAACTTATACTGGTAGTGCTTCGGTACGAAGTAAACTTACAGCCCAACGGGGATTAATTCATGTCCGTGCGTTGTGTTTTACACATAATTTGATGCAATACAAATACCAAGTAAATCCATTTATATTCCTACAGAATTGAATCAAACTTAGCGGAGTATTAATTTGTGGGTGTGAATTGGTCCAGTATCGAATTGAGTTGGAGGAGATATAGATTTCTGAAGCTCATCTAGCCGATGAGTATGCGGTGGTCTGCTGTTGATATTCGTGGTTGGTGTACTTAAGACCCCCCTGTTAATAAGCTTCGATGAGGAGGCGCTATCGGTACATGTATATGGCGTTGGTACACTAAAGCTACGATACACCTGAACATTCACTACATATACGCGGATTTGTGAACACGGTTGTGTTTGTGCGCATCTATGTGAGCACGGGTGCGTTCATGCCTGGTTTAAAGAGACTGTTTTCTGGTGGGCGACCCGAAGCTGGCGGCATTTCCTTGCCAGTTCGTCTCGGCCCACTACTTCCATCGTTGCAGCAGTGTCTTCTTGGTATCCGTTTGAACATGTTTGTGAGTCCGGTCATTTCGTGGCCGCGGCAGCAGAGGGTTCCCATTGAGGGCAGAGTGGCTGCCGCGAATTCCGAAAAAACGAACTGAGTCAGGAAACTGGTGATAGACCGATGTTTTCCATCGATCAAAAAAGAATCCCGGGCGGAAATTTCGAAGAAAATCGGGAAATTCTCCGTGGTTGCCGCTAAAGGATTGTATAATATTTTAAAAAAATTACAAACTTTTCGATGACGAGGTCCGCGGATTCGCTTTGCTTTTTCTAAGTCACGCGTTTTCAGGCTACAAAACCACGCCCTACCAGCCCAATTCCTCTAGTTATCCTGTAGAATACACGGCGCGGCGCTATTGGGGTTAAGAGCAGGCGGTACGCACCGCCATATTGGAGTACCTAGCACTGAGGTTTTCGATGAAGTTTAACGCTAAAAACGCTTTTTTAGGGAAATTAGACCGGACTTGTGGGAAGGGTGCGCGCACATTTATGGGGCGCACTGTAACATGTACTTGTATGCGGTTTTTGTAGTAAAACGAAAGTGCTATGCAGATGCTGCGGCTGCGAAGCAGGCGCAGGAGATGCGTCGCTACAGGAAATCTTAACCTTCACAACGTAAATAGGTTTTGTCATCCGTTTTCCTTTTCAACGTTAATGATTCCCTACAGACAAAGCCTATTTACGTAGGTTTACTCCATTGGAGTTATGAGTCGCTCTTGCTCCAAGGAGTCTATTTTTGGAGCACCGCTACGTAACCCTCGACTAGCTCGGTAACCCTCGGATAGCTCCAGAAACTACAGTTCTATAATATCAAAATGAAGGATCACCAGATAAGTATAATTTATTCAGTTCTCTAATATCAATTCTCTAATATCAAAATGAAGGATCACCAGATAGGTACCGGTAGTAAGTACAAACCAGTATTGAACGACTCGTATATCATTGAACTGTCATGCAGTATGAAAGTTAAAAGAGTATCATGACCCGTTGTAACGCGAGACAAAATCCCCAAACCCGGGGACGATGCTGTCTGTGTGTAAATCTACTGTACCATCGATCCCACCCGTGATAATCTTCACCTCTGTAAGCATGACAAAATATAAAAATTAAAAACAGATCATGAAACAATTACCAAAAACCGCATTTCTTACGCGGAAAGCGGTTGCTGATGTTGACGATCCCGTCCGCAGCCACTAGAATCACAACAAGCGAGATGCTGCGTTCGTCGCACCCAACGCTACACAAAGCCTGCACAAAATCCCAACTAAAGTGAGTGATCCCAGCCAAAAAGTAATCCTGCAAGTGTCCGTCCACGCACCTCAATAGCCTTGCATTCTGCGTTGCCTGTACTGCATGTAGAGGAAAATAATAGGACTTTATGTTGGGCAATGTTGGCTGGTAGATCCATGTGATCCAGACGCCAAACTCGCTTGCCACGCCTATCAGTCTCCACTTGGACATGAATCGAACCTTGAGGAGCTTCAGGCTCCATTTGGTGGAATAGTACGAGGAACGGTAAACCTTCTGTACCGATCGCTACACCACAAAACTGGTGTCTAAGTTCCAGACCCCGATACAGATGACCAGTTCCAGTTATCACCTCCACACTGCCAGCGCCTAGAACTCCTAAGGCTTCCTCCAATAAAATCCTAAAAAAACAGTCACATTTCATTAATAAAACTTAAAAATAATATAAAAACAAAACACTCACATTATCAGTCGTCCTGCCACTCGACGGAACGTGGCTCCACTCGAGCGCTTATCCCGTAACATCGTCATCAGCAACAATACAGACTTCGCACGGACTTGATGCACCATCATCTCTACTCCCGTTGGTCCCACAAAATTATCAGCGCAATCACTAATAAAAAAAAATAGTTAGTTTAGAAAAAAAAATAATACAACCTTTTTTCTTACATTTCCTGGGCAGATTTCACCAGCGTATTGTAGCGCGAGAGGATCTCGAAGCGGTTCTTCTTAATGTGGCAAATAGCCGCTCGTGTCACGCCGAACTCTCGCGCCAGCGCTGCCTGTTTCTCTCCATTTTCAATACGTTTAATGATATTGCGTCGATCAGTATCGCGCAGATAACGCACGCGCTTCTTCTTCTTCTGTGCGTCGTCCTTCACCACCTCAACTTCGTTTTCTGCCTCGTTCTCAGCGTCTTCAATAACTGACGGCGTGTTATGATGCTCTTCTTCTCTTTCAGTCCTATCCCCTCTGTCCATTCCTGGCTCGCTGCTCAGAATTCGGATCTCTTCCGAGTCTCTGAGCCTCGTGTCTGGAGGCGGAAGGTACGAGGACGTGGGTGCAGTTTCCGTTAATATTTGTGGCTGATGTCTCTGTTGACTCCCGTCTGCGATGGTGCGCTGTCTTTTGGTCGCGTTGTGGCCACGCAGCATCTCGCTAGTCGCGTCGTCTGCTGTTTGTGGTCTCTGGCGGTTTGGCTGCATGTTTTGAGCGAAATACTCGCGTGCGAGTATTTGTCTTTCCATCAAGTTGCGGTGGCGCTCGCGCAGCTCTTCGTAGAAGGCCTCGCGGTCGTGGGTGGCCCCGTTCTGCTCGTTTGGCTCGCTGTAGCGCGCGTTGTAGGACGTTGCGATGGCCTCTTCGTATCGCGGCATTTGACGCGGGACAAACGACGTGTCCGCGTGTGTGTGGGCGACGCCGCCGCGCCATTCCAACGCGCGAAGAGCCGCGGCGGCGTCGGCCAGACTGCAAGCTACTGAGCGCGCAGGCACTGGCGTCTCCGCCATGATAAAGTTTGCAATGACTCGGAGGATTTTGCTGTGTGTGTGCTGATAAAATCGTGGTCGTATGGGAAAGGGGAATGATTTGACTTGGTTTTTGTAAGGACGAGGTATGGAACAGACGAAGCTTGTTGCGTCAGCGTTTAGAGGGATTCAGCGGTGGGGACAATAACTTCAACCTCTGATAACTGGACCCCGCTTAATGTGATACTCCCAGGACTGGCATTATCTTGCGCCAAGACGCGTGTTGGGTACGTTGTGTTGAATGGAAGGCGGTCAGTGTGCGCAATCGAATACATGTATGCTTCTGTGGCAGAATCACTAGGACAATTGCGAAGCAGGGTATCAGTTATCCCAGTTGTAGATAAATTATCTTAGGTATGTTCAGCCGCCGTGGGGTGAATTCTTGCACTTCTAGAAGAGTTCTATTTACACTGAAGGTGATGTCTGACGCGCGAGGCAGATACACGTTTCAGCCGATTCCTAAGTGGCCAGCTTCCTGTCTGGCTTGCTGATCGATCTTTAAATACTGCACCGTGCAGTGCTACTCCCACTCTCCATAGCGATCGCAGTACATGTAGTTGGAGTGGCGGTGTCCTGTAGAGCGTTAAATGAGGCACCTGTACGGTATCTCTTTTTTAGTTTTGGTAATAGAAACGGGATTTAGAGGTTGGTTCTTTTTACTAGAATATTTAACCCGCTGCTGTACAGAAGCCCAAGTGAAGGTAATTCAATAACTATTTCAAGTACCGTAAAAGTCGGCTCCAGTGCGACACCGATTTTTGGTTAAAATTAAGTCAGCTCATTAAGGAGGTTTTATTAATGAGCCTTTTCGATGCCACCCGTCCCGCACAGACGGGAGATCCTGTTTTAGAGATCTGTTCTGAACGATGTGTCACCACTATATTTGGATACGTCGCACTGGAACCGTTTGTCGCACTGGGGCCGACTTTTACGGTACTTTAAAATTTGCTAGAAACCATTCAACGTGCGCCTAAATTGAAGAAGACAAGCCCCGTCCCGGCCAGGGAGCAGAGATTATGGTAGCAACAGAGCCGAGCAGCTAAAACATGCTCCATTTTCCCACACTGTTGTAAATACCGTTCTCATATTGTCGAGTTCTAGCGATTGGATCGTTGTAAATTTTGTTCGCATTTTCATGGCACAAAATGGCAAACGCTCTACAAGCGGCCGCAACGTCAGCTCTTATCACCATCGCGAATAAAATAGATATCCGCGTGTCAATGTGTTTACTGGCAATGTAATGGACGCGAACTCCAGCTCGTTGAAGGTGCCGTCCTTTATTGTTCTGTACAGCGAGGCTGTTGTGTTGTGCGAGTAAACGCGATCCGTTTCTTTCTTTTGACTTCGTAACAGCTGCGTTTTTTTTACCCCCAAATTGCAAAATATGCTCATCAAATCCAAAATTAATAAGTACTACTTAATAAGTAAGTGCCTCTCAATTTGCACATTACTCAGCAACATTCCAACACTGCCACCAACTCAGTGGAGGTCTTGATGGCGGCCACCATATATGTTGCTCAACGACGATGTGGAGAGAAACGCGAGAAGGAGCCGTTCACAGGTGGAGTTGTGTTTTGTAACCGCATCGAAAAAAATGGTCCGTAGACTATCCCCATCTCGGTGCGTATTTCTGTCGCCACGCCTTTGGCGCTTAGCGTTTGGAAAAAGGTTTGCTCTCCACCATATCGCAAAACGCCCTCAGGGTAGCAAAGCACTGCAACTCAACGCTTTCGTCTCTGTAAAACTCCGGTAAGTCGATTTGCTACGCTGGACAAGAGTACCAAAATATTTCTAGTCGCAGCTAATCGTGTCATTCATGGCTTCGCATGAACAAGATACGCGGTTGTCCCGCAACAACGACGAGCGTCTCACACTGCAAGTTGAAGTTAACAACAACCAGCCAATGCATCAACCTCTAGGCGAGTTCATGGCGCTGCACGCCGACGTGACCTCCAGTGGTCGTAACAAAGACAGAGAAAACGAGACAAAGACTAAGGACAATGAAGAGGACGTTGAGGACAACAACACACGCTACCAAAAGCAGAAGAAGCGTGTGCGGTATCTGTGCGACGCCGACCGTCACACTATCATCAAACGCATCGAAAAAGGAGAAAAGCAAGCGGATCTGGCACGCGAATATGGCGTCACACGCGCAGCTATTTGCCACATCAAGAAGAACCGCGACGAGATTGTAACGCGCTACGACTCGCTCATCAGACAGGCCCAGGAAATCCACAGAACCGAGAGCTACACCGAGCCAGAAGATGACTCGATGGTCAGAGAGATTCAATCCAGCTCCGTGTTATTGCTCATGACGACACTGCGCGATAGACGATCGGGGCCAGAGATTTTCCGTCGCGCCGCTGGGAGGCTGATCATGTGAGTATTTGGTGGTACAAGATCCAATGGTACAGTGTGCTAAAAGTATTACTGTGTTACAGGTTGTTACTGGAGGAGGCGCTCTCAAATTTAGGCGTACATGCCATCGAAATGACTACTACTACAGGCTACGTGACGTATGGTTTGGAGCGGACAGACGAGTTTTGTGGTGTAGCCATCGGTGCCGAAGGGTTCCCGTTCCTAGTGCTATTTCACCAGATGGAGCCTGACGCGTCACAAGGTTCTATTCACATCGAACAGGAAGTAGATGAGCAAGGGGCGAGTGTCCACCGGTTGAACCACATCGATCTACCTAGCGACATCACGAGGTACCGAGTGTTGCTCTTCAGCTCGACAGTGAGCACAGGCGGAGCTGAGTGCAAAGCCATTGAGACACTCCTTAGTGTGGGCGTTGAAGAGGATCGAATCACGCTCGTAATCATCTTGTGCTCCACCGATAGTCTTGAAGCCATCTGCAACCGCTTCCCAGGTACGTCTTGTCATGTAGATTACTCTATTATCCATACTCAAATATTAATAACTCTGTTGGCAGGCGTGCGCATCATTACGACTGGCATTGATCATAAGGTCGACCCGGGGACACAGATGATCGTCCCTGGACTCGGTGATTTCATCACAAGATATAATGGCGCAGAGTGAAATGTTCAAATAGTGTCATTTTTTTAATTGAGAATTTGTGACGACCATATTTTGAATAAAAGATACCAAGTTGAAGTTGTTACAACTGTTCGACTGCTGAAAGGTCGCGATGGACTCTACAGTGCTGCTGCAAGCTGTCGCCGGCGTGGCGCGCGCTGTGCGATCGCTCTATGGTCCTAATAAGCTTCGCAAACAGGTCACAGGTGAGGGTGTAGGTGTGGTCAGTAAGAGGTATCGAAGGTGGTAACCTTTTGTCCACAGATGAGCTGGACCAGGCGTTGTTCACAGCGGATACGTTCACAGTGACGAGCGTGTTGCAAAGTCAAAATGCGGGTACTGCCATCCTGCAGCAAGCGCTGGATGATCAGCGAAGAGAGTTCGGCACGGTATGCGGTTTTACGCTGGGGTGAGCTCTTGTTGCGTCGCCTGATAGGATTTTTTTTACATTAGGGCTGCACGACGATGGTGACTTTGTGTGGTGTACTGGTGGAGTCTGTGCTTGAACTCCTGCGTCAAGGATTGCCAACGTAAGCATACTCATGAACGAAATTTGGTTAACTTGTGACTGAAAGCTTTGTAGCGACATTATCCAGCATGCACTGTCTTCAGTCGAGAGCTTCTGTTTAACGGTAAGACGTTATACTGTTCAAGTTAGGTTAAGCTGGCAGACTTACGAAAATGTTGTAGACAGCGAAACAAATGCGAATCCCACTGGTAGAAGCCATCCCATCATACCAAAAGATGGTATGGGACCGCCAACTCGAGGCTCTGGGGCAGATACTCAATAACCGGCCCATCGCAACGTCTCTAGCAGTAACCGCGGCCTCGAGACTCGACCCGATTCGGTTTTGTGAATACAACGAGTCACTTTCCGACCTTGTAACAACACACGTGGTGCTTGGTGGCGTAACATCAGCCATAAGCTGCCGAGTATTTGATGGCGTCCTTCTTCCGGTTGCAGAAACTTCTATTCGTTACGCTTTATTGCGTAGAATCTCTTCAGATGTCGAGCTTTCGATTTCCGGAGGCGTAGTCGTTCTTGCCGGGGATCTGGACACGCTGGACTTCGCTACAACTTCTTCCGTTCACGTCATCTTCGTCCACGGGGAAGTTAGCTCAAAAGTTATCGACGCGTTTGTTTCAACTCCTAACGCTCCGCTTTGCGTCCCCGTGTCATCTTACAACACGCTACGTCAACTAGCTGACATGAGTGGAGCTGAAATCGTGGACTCATGGGAAGAGATTTTGCCTAGTGCCATCGGCCACGAGTGTCTCTGGTTAAACGCTCTTGAGCTGTCAGTAAGTGAAGGTCAAGACGATGAGTTAGCCGGTTTCATCGTACAGGTTATCCTGTGTAACACAGGATACCAACCGCTTACATCTGTCATTATCCAAGGTCCCACGAAATCACTAGCTGAGGAGCTACGAAACGAGACTACCAAAACAATTTATCGTATCCGCAATGTATTATGCTCGGGATACGTGCTTCCTGGCAACGGAGGCTTCTGGTGTGCCTGTGCTACAGCCGTCGAGCAAGAAATGACGTCACTGTCCAGTCATGAGCTGCTCGGTGTTGCTACTGCTCGTATCACTGATTCATTCACTCAACTGAGTGTTATCCTGCTTGAGAACTCGGCAGTATGTGACGTTGAAAACGAGTCGTTCTTTTCGAGACTGGCGCGCGTCCGAAAGGTGCAAAAGCGTTTTACACGTGGCGTACAGGACGTCGGGGCTACCAATTTTTATTCACGTTATTACGACTTCCGAAGCGCCGAGTACGCGGTTTTAACGTCGAAAACGAACGAACCAGCGAGTGAAGACGGTCGAGTTGGCCACGTTGACGAGTATAAATCCATGACCTCCGCTATTCGAAAGAGCTTTAGAGTGATTCAACTCCTTCTGAACGTCGATAGACACCACATTAACTAAGACAGTTTATATGTAGTTTAGAAACTATATTAAGGCTCCTACATGTGCATGGTGCTGCTAAAACAGGTTGCACTATTCGCTTTGGAGTGACATCGAGGAGATTGTTTTGGGTAACTTTGTCAAACAAATTTACCCATTTGGATGGGAGCTACAGGCTGGACCAAACGTCTACTGACGATTGTATGTGAAAAAAGCTGACGAGTAGCACAAAATTTGTGTCGACAGATCGTGTTTGTAGCTTGGCTCCTAGTTTCTCCCAGATTTCATCCATCAAATGACGGATATGCTACTCTATCGGTTTGTAAATTGTTTAAATGCATATACGCAATTAATGTAAATAAAAAGGTTTTAGCATTTTGACCTGAATAAAGTAACGACAACTCTGGGTGTGTTTCTGTTAAAACGACCCATTTCCGTACCAAGGCGTTTCTAAATATATCAAAACATAAAGGGGGTAGAAAAATCTCCTCGATGGTGTCGCGGACTGTAAAGGAGATCGCAGCGACATCCCCGACTGTTCTCCGAAGAAATCAGGGATGCCTTGGCGCTAGACTGCAGTGGTGACCCTGGATTACTCGTTCATGGGGCTTACGTCACTCTCAGGTAAGTTGTCACTCCTTAGTTTTTTAAACAAATCATTTGAGAATACTTCAAGTATTCTTAATTACCTGGAATTTACCGGATTTGAAGGGTCGCCCATTATGGACTCACCGGACGGATTGCCGGTATTTTCCAAGGCTCCACGTTAGACACGTACATTACTTAAGACTGATCATGAAATTATGGCATCTAGATCTCATGAAGAAGGTGGAGAAGGAGGTATATTCTAGCAAACGATATCATTCTTTGGCTGCCTAAATCACCTATATAACTGGTAGTTTTGCCTTATTCACCGTACTCGTACACGCACTCAGTATTCCAGTCTGTGTATATAATGAAAAGCTTAACTCTGAGCGCCATTGGGTACATTTAAAAGCGGCTAAGAATGCGGTGGATAAAAAAGAGATGCAGCATACAAGTATGAACCTAATTATTCACCGCTGAGCCTCTGTCTTGGGAGCATTCCGATGCGATTCCTCGTGGTATTAGCGAAGCGGTTAGTTCAGCCAGTTCTTAATTTCAACAAGTTGCGTTGTCCCGTCCGATCGAATCACGTCCAGTTATAAGCACCTTTGTGAGTCATCCATGTTTTAAGTACTCCTAAGTTTTAGGCGTCCACTAGCATTCGACGCTAAGGATTAATCTGCACCATGAAAATTACGATCAGAAGTCCAGTGCTTTGAAAAACATCCGAGTCATACAGCACACGTAACAATGTTTCCGTGCGGCGCTTGATGGCGCAGCAGAGCTAAAGTAAGCTAAAGGGTGCTTGAGTCGTGACTACAGCGATCAACTTCCTCGAAGAAGATAAATAAATATCTACGTGGTATCAATCAGATGACAGTGCCGAGTATATCGCCGTCACAGGCATAACTTCCAGCTTCTTCGACAGTTAGTGGTTTATTGTAGATAGATTGTAGCTCGGCGTTTTACCATGATGCTTAATAGTTGCATTCTAGCTACTACCACCTTGCCTTGTCATGCCACACCGAGCCAATTGCTCTTGCCGGAATCGCTCGTGTAATCATTGCAATAACTTATTCGTACCCCTCAAATGTAACCCTTTCCAGTAAATTCCGCCCACAAGTAAATATTTGCTAAGTGTATGCAGCAGCACGATCCCCAAAAAGTCGATTTCTCGCATCTCCGAGGAGTATCAAGAAGCGCAAGACGCCGGTGTCGCTACGACAACAACAAAGTTTCCAGTCTGGACGACATGCAGGAAGTTCTTCGAGCTGTGTTCGACTGGGGTGGCTGGATCTATCGGGACTGATTTGCACCCGAAGTTTTTTGGCGTATCCGGAGCTGTTCATACTAGTTGAGTAAATATTCAGACATCGATGCACTAGCTAAGTGGCTGCCACGTTTGCATTCGATCACTTTTGCACAGGAATCCGTTGGAAGAGACACTACCGCAACTATGTAGCCGCGTCGATGCCGAACTAGAGAAATATTTAAGTACATTTGTCCTGCGTAGCAAAACGACTTACCTGAGTTTACAGAGACGAACGCGTTGAGTTTGCAGTGTTTTGCTGCACGGACCATGTTTTCGATGTGGTTATAAAACACAACATCACCTTTAATGGCTCCGTCTCGTTGTTCTCTTTGCATTGTTGCGTCCATGAATGGTGCTCGCAATCGTGATCTCACTGAGTGGCACTTAACTTCAAATTTGAGGAATGTATTTTGTAATTTGAGCTGTGTATTTTTTTTGGATAAGGAGTCTTACTACAGGTAGTGCTAGAGTCTAGTAACTAGACTTCCTTCCCTGAAACAACATCGAAACAACATTTTTATTAGCCAATCAAAAACATCAAACTAAAAAAATCAAAAATAGCGAATCAGCGCTCAGTCGTAGAAAAACATCCTGAAAGGCGAATGCGCTTCCTGCGGGAAGTCGGTGTCCAAGTCAAACATGGCCAAGCATCGCAAGGTTTGCGGGAAGAAGAAGGCACGCAAGACGCGCAAGGTTATTAACCGCGAGTCATACCTCCGCAATAAGGGTAAAATCCTTAACAAGCGCATCAAGCAGCGACTGTATGACCGTTTTCGTCGCCTTGAGGGTACGTTTGTATATTAATTATTATTATTATTTTGATATAATTTAATGTAATTTTTGTAGTTGCCAGAGAGAAGCTTGTAAAACAGAGTGATATGCCTCTGGACGTTGAGCCTATGAAGGAAAAAAAGTGGGAGGCGGAGCCAAGTTCGTAAAGACTCGAGCCTATTTGCGTTCAGTCAAAAGGTTTTACGTGAGCGATGCAAGAAGCTCTACTCTGCTGGCCCCTCAGCGGTTCCTTGGTCCCAGTTTTACAAGGCCGTCGTGTTTGCGCTTCACCCAGAGAAGATACCGTCAGCTGCGTACAAGTTTAGAGGATCCTCGGCCGAGATATACGGCTACAAGCTCGGAACGACAACGGCGTTCAACCGTTTGAAGGTCCAACTAAGTGCCGATACGGAAGATCTATCCTAGGACGTCATTGACGCATTGTCGGATGCCGAATACGACCGCGAGAAACGTCGAATTAGTCGGGCTCGAATGGAGAAGGCTAAAGGTGAAGCTGCGTTTGCCTCTCTCCAGAGAAACTGCGAAAGTACCGCAAGCGATCGGAGAAGTATCTGGCATCTGTTGCCCTTCATGAAGCCAATTTCAAAGAACGACAAGAGAAGGCCCAAGCAGCGCGAGAAGAGGAATCCGCCAAGCTCGAAAAGCTGATAGCGGATTTCGAGAGGTAAGGTCCATGCACGACTTACGAAGAGTTTAAGGAGACCGAGATGAAGCGCAGGGCTCAATCGCCAGCCGAGAGTGAATAGGGAGTAAGTTTCCCCCCTTTAGCCTGGTAAATTCTACGACTTCTTACCAGTAAAACGCTTTTAAGTTCAATCCAAAAAGTACGTATTCATACAAATTAGTACGATCCAGTCATACCAAACAGTACGAAGTCATACCAAAAAGTACGAGGTCATACCGAAAAGTACGAGTACATACCAAAACCTACGATTGGCTTATGGCTTCCTGCTTACAGAGAGGCAGAGTACTCAGGCAGGTCCTCCGCAGGCCGGGACTTGTCAATGCGCTTCTTGCGATCCTTTCTGATGAAGGAAGCAAGCATGGAGATTGTGATCGCAGTGCTCGAGTCTGAGCGTCAACACCTACGTAGTGGTTGGTGTAGTAGCTTCGAAACACAGGACGGACATGTTCCTTCCGTCGCGACTGGTCAGTTTCCCCAGGAGCCGACGCGAATAGCCCCAAGTCCTCACCCAACAGCTTCGCCACGCTGAACCAGCTCCTGGTAATCCCAGCTGCTGCACGCTCCGCCGGCAACCACTTTGACATTGGGTTGAACAGGTGCAACGAATCGTCCGGAATCCACCACATCAAACAAAGGTGGGCCCAGTCCTTCACTACTGGAATTTCTGATGATGCTTGGATCGGACGCTGTGGCTGATCTTCCTCCCTAGCATTTGGAGACACACTTCCACTTCCGTCTTGCGGTGGTTTGTAGCTTGAACTCGCTAGATCGCTGATTTGCGCTTTCATTAGCAGTACCAGTGATTCAAGACGACGCAGCCGTTTTAGGACAGGTCCTTCTTCCGTATTCTTGGTGGCCTCAAAAAAAGCACTAGGACAACCGATCAAGTATGTCTTGTCCGGCGCCAAGCAGTCCGCTAGCTCACTTTCCTCCGATTGAATGGTGACGTCGAGCAAATATCGAACCAGCGTCTCGGTTGACTCGGCGACACTCCACCCGGCCCACCACTTAATTATACGCAGCGACCAGCGACGACCAGGCTGCGCATACATGAAGCGGTACTGGGTACCCGCACGGCGAAATGTGTGCGAAGTAAACCAATTGTTAGTCCAGTGCTTGGCCACATACCCAGGCATCTGATTTTCATCCCTGTTGAGACTCCGCACGATACAGTTGACCAAGGCGATGGAGACCTGCTCAGACATCATCTTTCCCCAGCCAATGCACACCTTTTCACAGCCTGTACTAGGACCTTGGGTCTTGAGTACCTTCTTGCTGATGCCGTTTAATGCTGGAAACACGAAATCTTCGTCACCCCACTGATGTCCTTTCCTCTCCGAAGCGTAGTCCACCCAGTTGCACATGTGCAGGTATGCGTCGATAGCAAGTTCATCCTTCGCCACGTGGTGCAAGTTATACATGCGCCCTTCAGCTACAGCGGTCTTGCGATTGAAAAGAGCATACGTCCCATACTCGATGACTTCGTCAGGATCAACAACACTTCGATGGTACTGGCGCAGCGAGACATCAATCCACTTGAGAGTCAACACCTCGTTAATGCGACACATACCGTAGAAGGCGAGCGACGATACAGCCTTGAACCACACACGACTTTCCTCGGTAAATCCTTTAAGACCAGCGGGAGAATCGAGAAACGCGTGAAGTACCGTGAGCATGTCCAACGATATCGGGATCGCTTTCGCTGGCACGTACTCTGACGCCTTCTCCTTTTTGAGTCCGCGCATAAACTGACGTACGAAAGGGTCTCTAGCAGGATTTCCATATCCGCGTTTTTCGCCATCTTCGTCTTCACGAACGCACCAAGTGTTCACGTCGGTGCCATCGCTGTTTTCGTGCGAGGAAAAGTAACTGGCGACAACTTACCTCGCCTTCTCAACTGTTTGGAGCGAAATAGAACTGGAGGCCGCGATGATCTGCAAGTATGCAATGAATACGACTGGAAGCTCGTGGTGCTGTTCGTTTCGAGGATCAGGGTAGCCGTTAGCGATGCAGAATTCTGAAAACTTCTTAAAACTCGCTTCGTAGACAGTCTGCGTTTTCTTGATCCCCTCGTTAGCTGTTCGCTGGCCCTCTTTGGCCAGCTCTTGGACCCCCATCTTTAACTGAAGAGTCAGATTGCGAACTGACCACGTGGCTCACAGCCACCAAAGGATTGGCGTACTTTGATGGCTGTGAGCCACGTGGTTTTCAGTTTGACCACGCACATATTTGTATGAACTCGTACTCTTAGATCTGATTCTACCTGATTGGATTCGTACCCCGATGTCTGACTCGTACTTTAGATATGATCGCGTACTTTTTGGTATGACACACCTTAGAATTTGCCACAAGACACTTTTTCTTGGAAGACATAAACAGTTAGTCGAAATTTTGTCTGACCAGTTTTTGTACATGATTGCACTCTGATTGGTCAAATAACACGAAACGACGGCCAAACGTTGTTTCGCGACAAAGAAGTTGTTTCCAATGATGTCTCACACAAATATCAAGATATGCTGATTTGACTTCCTCGAGCGAAATCAACGTCTGCAGGCGGTAGTAAATCATTTTATAGGGTTAGGCGTATTAGCATACATACTTCTTGACACAGCCAGAATGGGGCTACTATTCGAGTGTTGTTTCAAGCAGAGTAAGCTCTACTTCTCAACTGCAGAAACACCCCTAACGAAAAAAATAAAACGGATCAAATTTCAGGACCAGACCAGAATGAGACTTAACAAAAAGCAAACCTGCAGGCATAAGCGTCCTTAATTTTCACTCGCAGCTCCTAGGAGGTTTTATTGCCCGCCGTGGTACTTCTGAGTTCGGAATCTTGCGCGGAGCTTGTCGTATTTTGAAGCCTTCACGACTTCAGGGAGATTGCATTGGGTAAAGCCTTGGTCTTTCCATTGCTTGAACCTCTTCGCGACCTTCTCACCCTTCAGCATTTTGTCGAGTTTGCTGACTGAGAAGAGGTTATCTAAATTCACCCTTTCCTCTACGGTCACCACGTGTCCATTGCGGTAATCGCTCCCACCAGTGCGCAAAAACTGTTTTTTACCATTGGTGCCTTGGCCCGTTACGTGGGAAACACCTGAATCTGGTGTTACCATTGTCGTAGCCGCTGCCGTGAGATCTGCTGTCGTAGCGCTACCAACAGCAACAATAAGTACATGTAAGCATTTCTGCCGAGCACGACCCGCACTGGTTTGGACGATACAGATCTGCGCACTTGCATGACTTTTAGTAATTTACAGTTTGCTACGCAAAACTTGTCGTATGTACCGCATCGCCCCTGTCCTAAGCAAACACCCATGTTGGCCAATTACGGGTAGGATAACTAGCAAATCTCATAATTAGTACTAAAAAGTAAAAGCTACCTCTAGCTGATCGAGTTGAATGTTCCGTTCGTGTATGACCTGTCTCCATAAATTCTAGGATCGTCCGCTGGTGAGAGCTGTTGATAGCATTTCGATCGAAGGGCTCTAGCTATTTTAAATGCTGACGCTCTTCTAATTGCCTCTTTATCAAAGCCAAGTGTGACTGCTGCCTATAATTAGCTCGCGGAAGAATATTACAAAGAACAAGTATCATATATGCTCGACTACATGTATTGCCAGCAATGCAATTATGCTGTAGATGCCTTACCATTAACAGTGCGTTTAAAGTGTGTGTCTGGAGGCATCCGTCGACGGTATGTCTCACATTTCCTGGTGTACTATGGGATTTCTCATTTTCGAGTATGCTAATGATACCTAAAGGCGCATTTGCGGACCCCTGACAATACGAGGCCCATATACGTGTGAAGTTTGCCAATACGTGCTTGCAGAAGCGCATTCAAATAACCGAATCTTCTCTAGATTTACCAGGAGCCATGTCAGTGAGGTCGATAGGACTAGCGTACTAATTAACCTTGCAGCTATACAGAAATACTCAGCGACGCTATTACGATACAGGTGCAGCGTGGGATATCTGGACCATTTCCATTGTACACGAAGTTATCGAGGCCCTACTCGTAGAGCTGGAAGTAAAGAAAACGCAGATTGTTGCGTATTGGTGCTTAATTATGAAATCTCCCCTACGAAGCTTGAGAAGTAATTTAATTTTACAGCTAACGTATCGACTATTAGCTAAGAAGTATGCGTATATCAGCCAACATCCCTACATTCTGCTCCAAATACCTTAATGCTAATCGATCTTTTAACATATTTGGACCTTTTCTGAAATTCTGGCTACTTGGATCATTGGCGTCGTAACGGTAGCTCTTCGCATAGTCCAGAGCGTAGCCCACGAAGGCTTCCCACGTCTGCTGCTCGGATGCACTCAGCGACGAAGTGGGATCAGTCGTCGGAGCATTGGCAAGAGCGAACGCTGCCCTGCAGCGAGGAAGATCGAGCTTGTGAGGTAGCACCTAAAAGCACCTAGACCCACTAGGGCATGTGCATCTGCCTACTTTTTTAATATGATGAAGCGCTACCTACTATCAAGCTTTAATAACCGCTGTAACACTGGTTAAACGCTTGTGTACTTCTATACTCGATGAACATTCGACAGAGACTATTATTACAAAATAAAGAGCCGGTTCCAGCTGAGTTTGTACTCAGTTTGTACAAAAATACAAACTGACACAAACCGAGCGTATTTATCCATCTTATCATTCTCAGAGAAGGAGCAGAATCAAATAGAGACAGAGCTCATTTCCGCATGTTCTGAGTCAGTCTGTCCTTAGCTCAAAAAAAAAGGCTACTCTGGCAATATTTGATGCCAATTTAGAAATGTACTCATATACATGTATTCAAGTTAGTGGCCTCATTGGCGAGCAAAACCTTCACTAAGTATCTGTATCGCAGGTAATCTGCGTCGCCAGGAGCTTCGTAGGTGTCGAAAATGTAGCTCTCGATTAATGCAAGTACCCATATTCCGCAGCTGGAGCCGTCCATCTGCTGGTATTCGCGACTCACCACTCATTTCAATATTTTGCTATGTTTCATAAGAGGGAGGAACACGTTCCTGAAAATGTCTGTCACCTTGTCAATCGTCGTCTTGTCATTTCGTGGATCCATGACAATATAAGTCCACGTCTGGATATAGATACACATTGCGCACCAGTGATTCCCATCTATCAGCACCGCGCCCACGATCTTTCCGTTAGCATCACCAAGTTGTTCGTGCTCCTGGAGCTACGCAATTCTCTCCATGTCGTCCTTCATAGCCATTAACTGGGGTGTGAAAGCCTTAATTTGAAGCGAACCGGAACAACGATCCACATCCGCGCAAATTGCAGCGATAGCTGATACCATGCACATATCTTCGAGCTCTCTGTCCATTGCAAGGCGCAGTAGCGCTAGCTCATCGTCGTTTTGTAGATTGGCATCCGTATGAAAGTGCACACGTCCTCAACGGGATACTCAGCGACATCGGCAAATAGCGGGCCGCAGTCTTCGGGATACAAATCAACACACTGAGCCCAATCAATAGCCTCTTCTTGCCAGCCAAAAGTAATCTGCAACTGGAACCACGTCTCCTTACTACGTATGCAGTTCGCTGCCACCGATGGATACAAAGTTTTCCGACCGATTCAAACTTAAAGACTATTTCTTCATCTGACAAAGGGACATTTGTGATCTCGAGGTAGGCCTTTTTGCATTCGCTGATTTGAGAGATACACAATTCAACCCATTCACGCGGCAAAATCTCTCAGCACCTTTCAGCATTCTTAGCTTCTGTTCGTTGTCCAGGGGCTGGTATGGGCAAGCACAGCTTGGGAGAATCAGAAAGCTCCGGAAGATCTTCCATTACTTGGAATCTCGCCAGGAAAGTCAATCACTCATTATAGGACAGCATATTTGACTCCATAGCCACTGCCATTCCCGCGACGTAGCTTCCTCAGTTACTTTAGATTCCTCACGCTTCTTTACAATTTCCTTCAGTTCGTTGAAGCTCTTTTTTCGATCAAATTCCCACTGCTTTACAGATATTTTCCGCCGGCCATTTGGGTTGATTCCCTTTTGGATTGACCAAATACGAGGAATCATGTATTTGCTCTTTGTCTCGGAAGTCTTTCTCGGTGCAGGCCCCAAATCTTCTTTGGCAACGAGCGAAGTAGAAACAAGATGGTCATCATCTGATGGACTGCGTTGCTCTGTTGGAACTAATTCACTTTCATCAGATTCGTCGTCGAGCATGATCAGCTCTGGGGACATTTGATTTGCGCCATATATTTGACTACACCCATCATTACTGCTCTTGTTTGGGGTTACTGATTCACCAGTTGATCTTCTATTTGTACACGACGGCTTCGATTCTGCGGGCTCGTCGCGGGTCTTTTTGTACTGCTTAGACAGTCGACAGCACGCTGTAGTGCATCGATTTCGCCAGCCTGGAATGCGTTTGTCAATTGTTCCAAAATGTTCACCCCCTGCTGATACTAAGAAGTGCCGTATTCACTAAGTGCTTCAGCAATGCGCTCCGATTTCTCCAATGTTTCACAATATTTCTGTGTGTGGTCCATTGTTTTGAGAATTGAGCCCTTCTCGATCACACTTTCAGAGTATCCACTCACGTCATGATTTGATCTTAGGAAAGCTGCCAGCATGGCCGCCGAGTTGTACTTCCACCTAGGATTGAGAGCGCTAATCGGGATGATGGTCTCACACTTGTGGCGCCTCCGGAGATACATCAAATGTCTGCAAGGTAACTTCTGGGTGACAGCTACCAAGCAAAAGGATGACCACATCAACTTGGCACGTGGTCGCCGCACTTGATACGTAAAATGTGTCATTTTCATTCTGTTGAACCTCGTAATACGTCGTTGCCCTTACAGCAATATCATACTCTCTTTTGATTGTGTCAAAAGCAACTTTGCTCACGACTTGAGCCAGCTGTTGCAATTCAGAATTCGGTTGGAGAGTAGAGTCTTGAAGTTGGCCAACGCGAGCTATATCCGTAACGAAAGCCTTCTGTTTCACCTTTGCCCACCATAGTAAGCTCGTTATCGTCACGTCGATATCCACGTTATGATCTACTAGTGTCTTAATCTTTTGCCATGATGATTCAAGACGATTATTCGTATTATTGCCGAGATGTACAGCGTTATCACGACAGAAAGAAGCCCACATCTCCCAGTAATTATGCCAATTACCCACAAAATAGCTCCAAAAAGGCGAGATTTCCACTTCCTCTCCATCTTGCACATCGGCAGGCACACGTAATTCGTCCTTCATGAATCCAATCATGTTATCGTAGTCATTCTCAGTTTTAGCCTTGACGAGTAGGCTCATGAGAGGCTTTAATCGGCTCCTTTGGACCGAATCAAGTCCATAATCATTCTTCGCAACCTGCTCCTGTAGGTACTTCACAGCGTGGAACTGACACAGAAGAATTCGTGCTGCTGGTAGCTCAGATGAAAATACGTTGATCTCTTTGAAATCCTTGTCCACAACAGCGCACTTGATGTCCACCCAAGGCGGGTTACTCCATTTAAACTGCTTTTTAGCGAGGCGTAAGGTTTCTGTGCGTTCGTCCGTGATGAGAGCGTGCTAGTACCACAGTAAGTGAAATATCAAGTTAGACAAAGCGTTAAAAATAACAGCCTACTAAATACAAAATACCATTTGTTACAAACTGCAACAAAATACCACAAAGTGGTACAAACTGCCACGATCCGCATACAATCTACCACAAACTGGTACAAACTACCACATACTAAAGACCTCCGCTTGACGTACACATCTCGCAAGCGCTGCATCCTCAGTCTAACGTCACTTGCTTACCTGAATGTGCTGTCCACGACCGAAACTGTCATGGACCATGAAGGAAAAGAGCTTGGACCGATCGGAGCTTGTACCGTGAGTTGCATCGACAAGCAACACTTCTGGGAAACTGGAGAAGAGAGCACGCATGTGGTCTGTCTGGAAGATAATACAGCGTGCAACAACCTAAAAAACAGTGTGTGTTTTCTGCAACGGCTGAGGTCAAAACTGAAGCAAAGCCGCACCTTTGTCAGCTTCTGACCGATATCCACATGAGCCACACCATAATGCTCGTCATCACAGAATCGATTAAGAGTCTCGCACACCCTATCCGTTACAGTAGTTCCCGCGTCTTCCTCGCGCTTCAGCATCGCCAGGAGGTTGTGAACATCGACCATGCATAACTCCGAATCAGTATTTTCCCAGATGTACTTGAGAATTTTTTTCTTGGAACTCCAATTTTGCGTTGCCTGTTCACTTCAGAGTCCCCGTGTTGAGACGCATTCGGTTACTCGGAATCTGCTCGTACTCGGCCTTACCAACCCTGTGGTTGTGCGAGGCAGTGTGTAGAGAAACAGCGAGATAGTAGCGATCCCCGTCGCGCTTCTGTAGGAGCGACAACTTTAACCACGAATAATATACAAACATTAGCAAGCACATAAATTGAAGTCGACAAAGTCTGGTTACCTTTGCATCGCAGCCAAGAGGCCTAACGTTTTATCGAGGCCTCTTCACTGCGGATCTATTTCTTGGATTCCCAGCGTGAGTGCACAGGTAGTAGACGACATAGTGATGAAAATCCACGTTTTGAAGCAGCTCTGAATCTGGAACAAGCTTCCCTTGGTGCGCGTATTGCTCTTGAACGGTTTTATTTCTCCTTTCTCGGGTTGTAGATGCTCGTTTGTAGTAGCTCTAACACAAACAAACGATGTAAACTCAAATGTTCTCTGCTGCATACGTCTACCAGGTTTCGTACCTGAAACGTCCTTTCGCAATACGTAGCGAAATAGGAATCAAATTCGGCGACCGACGCAAACGTTTTATCCAGAAGACTTGGGCACGTGACATGAAGTTCACGGGGCGAAGATGGCGTTTGGCGTGCGTGTGCGTGTGCGTTAGATTCAGCAACGACAGCGGCATCTTCGTCCCCGACGTCGTCCTACGTGGATTCCTCAGACTCCTCGCGGGGCCCGCCCTTCTGTCGGGCTGAACTGCGTGCCATTTTGTGGGAGCCCCGGGCCGGGGAATGGGGGGGGTTGAACTGAACCACAGCCACAGAAGACTACCGGAATTAAACGTTCGTTTCGACCGCGTTCTTTTCACCCAATTTAACGCTGTAGCCACGCGCCCTTTCTCGATAGCCAGAGTCGTGGACATAAACTAAGTTTAGCACCGGATCTATATTTTGTAGTAATAGTCACTCTCATGAACACTCTAATTATTACAAATCCTTGATAAGCATCCGATTAGATACAATCAAATTTTGATTGTCCTCGATGAACCTCTGAAAATACTCGATAATAAGCCCGTCCCCGCTTGATGTGGCAGCGGAGGGTTTTGGTTCGCCTGTGCTGCAGCCGTCGAGCAAGAAGTGACGACTGTCCAGTCATGGCTCGTATCCCAGAATCATTAACTCGACTGTGCTCGAGTACTCGGCAGGGTCTGCCGTTGAGAACGCCTCATTCTTTTCGAGGTTGGCGCGCGTCCAAACGGTCCTGTACGCGTAGCGCACAGGACGTCGGTGCCACCAAGTTTCACATGCAGTTTTAACGTCCAAAACGAGCGTGAAGACGGTTGAGTTGTCTAATACATCCATGATCTCCGCCATTCGAAAGAGCTTCACAGAGATCCAACTGTCGACAGACACCGCATTAACTAAGACAAGACATCTATTTCAGCCACAGTGTAAGCACTATTTAAGGCTAAGATGATGTCTTTCGTTCGCTAAAACAGCTTTTATTTTACATTTAAAGGAGATGGCAGCGACATCCCCGACTGCCGGGGCCTCTTCTCCGAAGAAATCAGGGATGCCTCGGCGCCAGACTGCAGTGGTGCCTCTGGATTACTCGTTCATGGGGCTCACGTCACTCTTAGGTCAGTTGTCATACGAGATTCAAAAAATGATTTGCTAATGTGTTTCAATAGAAATGCAGCAGCACGATCCCGTGAGCGGCACCAAAAAGTCGATCTCTGTTGTCAACTTGACGGCACGAAGTGGAGGAACTGGTGACGGCCTCGCATCTCCGACGAGTACCAAGAAGCGACAGACGCCGGTATCGCTCCGTGTGAACAACAACAAAATTTCCAGTCTGGACGACATGCAGGAAGCTCTTCGAGTCGTGTTCGACTACCCGGAGATGCTGCAGTGGCTGGATCTATCGGGGAATGCACTGCAGGGCATTCCGCCCGACGTTTTCTCGGCGTATCCGGAGCTGTTTACGTTGCACCTTCACGGGAATCAGTTGAGTAAATATTCAGACATCGATGCACTTGCCAAGTGGCTGCCACGTTTGCATTCGATCAGTTTGCACGGGAATCCGCTGGAAGAGAAGAAACACTATCGCAACTATGTAGTCGCATCGTTCCCGAACCTCAAGCAACTAAACTTCAGCTCCGTGACACTTGGAGATCGAGATAAGGCAGAAACTTGGACGAGGATCTACAAGAACGCACGCAACGGAGGTAAAGGTCGAGATTACGATCTGTGACTCACACACAACAACACAAGCGCGTTGATGACCGTCGGAAGAGAAGTTGATATTTATATGTCGCTTATCGTAAACATTTACGGTAAAATACAGGATTATTATCACGTGGACTGGATACTCATGATGCCTAAGGCGAAAGAGGATGTTGTTCACCAGCAGTCCCATCTTGCCACGGTACATGTGTTCGGTCATGATACGTCCACGATCTTCACTACTTTGTAGTATTTGATGGGCGATGGTGATGGTTATTTGTGCTTGATAAGCTAGGCGATAATAGTCGGTACAGGCAGCTACAGTAGTAGTGCCGTCTTCAAGTTCGGATGTTGCTTTTTTTCATTAGTTATAACCAGCCAGATCAGTGGTCGTCTGTGGCAACCGAGCTACTAGCCGCATTGTCTTTGGCTTCTTCCACTGCAGCAGCTTCAGTAGCCTCCTCATTGCCAGCACTCTCGTTAGCACTGCTTGTTTCTTGAGGTAGTTCCTCAGTCAGCTGCGTCTGCTGTGCGAGTTTCTGCGCGGCTCGCAGCACTGCGTCCTCCTCGCTTTCTTGTTCCTCCTGCTCGGCTTGCTCGGCACTCGCGCTCTTAGGCAAAAAGGGCTCGCCAGGACACAGCGCCCCGAAGATAGCGCGGGCGTTAGCGCTCGCACTCTCTAAGTGGATCTCTAACGGACGCACCCCCTTATTCAGCTCTAACTCCCCCGTAACCGTCTCGCACACCCACGCGTTACTCGGAAGGTCTTCAGCCTTTGCTATTCCGTTCACGTCACCCGAAGCGAGATGGTCCATAGTGAAGACGGCACGCCAGGCGATGCGGTCGCCCCAATTCGACTCAGTTGCATCATTCTCAGACACTTGAGCTTCAGTATCGCCGCCATCTTCCGCTTGCTTTGTCTTCGTCTTCGTCCCCTTGAGCTCAGCCTCTGAGCTCAAAATGAGACGCCGAATGACCTTTTTCATCAACTCTTGTTGTTTCGCCTTTTGGTTAAACCAATCAGCGGGTAAAACCATCGATATCTGCACGAGAAAATACCCTTTCGGACACGCATACGCTCCCACATCAAGCTGAACCACTTGAATAGCAAATGGGTTCAGGAATTCACTGTCTTCCGGTGGGATAACGAGCATAATGCGGCTCATATCTTTACGTAGCGACGATTTCAGCACGAAAACGCCTCGTAAAACCTCTCCATGAGCACGTTTTAACACGTTTTTACTCAGACGAAGACATTTCACGTAGCTGCCGTTAGTGACCACATGTTTCACACGGAGGACGTCGCCGTCACTGCACTGAACGCCAATGAGTTTCTTGGTCTCGTTATCCAGCACGAACGCGTTAACCGGAGCTCGAAGCACGTAGATACCGCCGTAAACTGCGCTAAGTCGACAGAAACTCTGCGCTAACTCGCTGATACCGTAAAGCGGCGCTAAAAACGCCGTGCCAGTAAACCGTCCGATAGACGCCACATAGCGATACACCGCAGCGAGGCCTTCACGTGCTGAAATCTGGTTCTTAGTGGCCGGGAAACTCGCTAAGCCAACGCAGTATACGACCACTTGTTGCAACCTTACAGAGAGTTTAAAGTGTTTTTCCAATAATTCTTGGAAAGGTTTGTCGAGATACTGAGCGAGTTCGGCATCTCCGTCTGCTTGACTGGCTTTGTTTTGTGGTCTCTTTAACGCACGACCAAGAGCTAGCGAGCGCTCGTTCTTGGTTTTAACGTCTTCGTGCAAAATGTGCGTCTCGCCATAGTCGGCCACGAACTGTAAAAACTTCATGAGTTGCCGTTTCTCCACCATTCCCAAAAGTTTACTCTGGAACACATCCTTCTTGGAGCACGGCACGTCCCACACTGTATCGCTCGTCGTAGATGCGGAAGTTGAAGGCGGGAAGTGCACGTAGGTGCGTTCGATTGCTGCAAACTCGAGGTATCTCCCCACTCCAGACGTGATCAAAGTCTCTACGAGTTGCTCCGATGACAACATGAGTCGAGGATTCACGTCAATGCTGAAGGAGGAGGATTTTTGCATGAGTTCCTCTTTTGTTGCGTCGTCCGAGAATCCTTCTTCCAGGAGACGGCACGTAAATGAGTTTTGCATTGGCAACATCTGCTGTTTTGCCTTGTTATTTGAGGTATTTTCATTGGAAAGAACCTCATTTGGACCATTTTCTACTTCGTCACCAATATTGCGAGGAGCAATGGCCTCGTTCTTCGTCCATCGCAGGAATTGAGTCAACGGAAAAGACGCGTAGTTGCTGCCGTAATAGTCGTTCTGATAGTAAAATAAACGTTAGATTATTTGCAAGGCCGCATATTTGTCATTTGCAGTTTGCCAAACCTGATCCAGATGCAACACTTTCTTTCCGATACGTGCTAAAGCGCTTTTGCCATGCAAAACATAATAATCAGTCGTTGCCATTTCATTTTGCAAAAGTGAAAAAAAGTTTAGCACTAGCCTAAACTTTGCTGGCCCTACCCTGCCAGGATTCCCTCCACCATGCCCGTACCCACAAGCAGCACGTCGTACTCGGTCTCCTTGAGACTCGCGTCCATGTTTCTCTAGTCCACGTAAGCGTTGACCGATGCGCGCAAGAAAAACTCGAAGAGCGGCGCCACCTCCAGGAGGACTGTAGTGAGCCACGAGCGCAGGAACGAGATGTACAGGGACACGGCCGTGAACGCGACGCAGACAGCGAACGAAGAAATCGTGGTAAAAAATGAAGCGACTCAATCCGGCTGAGTCATTCAAATGGGGGGGGGGGGTATGTATTCCAAAACAAACCTACGATACGGCATACATGAAAGAAAGATAGGGATATGATTTGTAATTACGATGAAGCCATTTTTGTTGAAGCCATTGCCGATCAAAATCGTCATTTACAAGCAAAGCCCACACCATCTTTTGTGGCGCTGTTAAGGTGACCGTTGTTCTCCAAGAACTCAAGCGTCGAATGAACGGCAAATAGGAGCGAATGCTACGAGCCGCTTAGGAGCTCACACATTAAAAAGTCAACAGGATGAGCGGTTGAAAGAACTTTAGATCATAAACAGGTGTACTGTATCTTGTTAAGATGCAACTTCTGTTGCAGTGGAAGTCGGCAAAAACAACGCGAGAATAGATTCCAGCAACGACGCTGGTCAGGTTCAAGCAGATGAAAAACCAACATACGAAATGGTATCCTGTGTTTTCTTAGTCAGCTTCATTACTTGTCACCAGGGCGGACTATTCATGGCAAGCAACTGTGCGGCACCTCTGAACCGAGCGTGAGTGTCATCTTATTCATAAGCTTCATTCTCCGTCCATAACGCCAAGTCTCTCAAGAGAAATCAGCGGATAGCGATGATTTATATCTCGCGAGATAACATGCATCCACCAGCGAGGGCAGCGGGAATATGCACCATCGCTTCCCATTCACGCTGGGTGCAAACCGTGTACGCGCCCGGCACTGGTACGCCATACAATTTGAACTGTTGTCGCACGGGGAGGTGCCGTACGATTCGCGTCCGACGCAACTTCGACGTCAACTCCTCCTCTTCGCGATCTTCCGGACTGGCTTGCAAATGGACCGGCTAGTTGAAGCGGTTGAAGTATCACATAACAAGACGGACAGGCGCGTTGCTTCTCCGCAGTCGTCATCGTCAACGCCGCAGCGGTTTTCGTCGATGCTTTTTTGTATGTCTCTCCATATGCGTCCGCTTCGCTTTCGTCGTCGCGAAGAACTGGCGAGTTGACCATGATGGAAAGCGGAATGGACAGCGTAAATAAGACTTTGGCTGCACACATCGATCTGATCCGCCAGCGGAAACCTACGCTTTCCATCTCGGTGGTCTTAACCTCATCGCGTGGTCTCACCTTTCGTGTAGATGATCGACCTCCACGGTGCATCTCATACGTCGTTGACAACAAGACAAGCACAAGCAATCGGTAGTATCGCATGGCAGTCACCCATCCCAAATAATGTAGGCCCTTAAAGCCCCACAAACGGATAGATGTAGCAAAAGGAGACTCCGATTGCCAAGATGGACTTGCCGGCGGCAATTTATGTGCGCCTTGCTTTTCCATCTTGCAAAAGTGCCTTGGCAGTGTGGGAATTTCCACTACGTATTATGGGCAACTAAGGTCCATTGCAAAGATTTCCCAATAACAGGCCGTGGTCCACAGGTCTTGTGATACACGTTAGTTGAAACCATGGGTCTTGCAGTGCAAGCGCCGATTTCGGTCCATCCACAAGTCGTCCGATTGCGTGGGCTCTATTTTCGAAGAAACATGTCATTATCCAAAACGCTCTTTACATGAGGTGTCTGTAAAAGCACCAATTTTAGGCACAGCTTTCTTCAGCGATACTTCAAGTAGCGTCGGTAAATCGAGGTGTCATTCTGTGGATATTTTGTGGAATACACTAAACTGAACTCCGACGAAGTCTGCGCCGTCTGTCGAGCCTTTCATCGCCGTTTCACCTCCTCACGACAAGTGCAGTACAAACGTTGCAGCCGCCGGCGGAGACCGACAGTCTCCGACAGAGACACCGACACACAGACCCGTCGGTAGTCGAAAGACTCTCTCGCCACTTTCAACTTTACCACGCAACGCGCAACACCCGCGGCTTCTGCCACGAGGTTTTAACCAAATTTCAAAATATTTCGTCCATGGGCAACAAGTTCGCATCGTCCGGGGAGCAACGAGTGTCCCCAGTCAGCAGATTCATCAAACCCAGGCGTCGGTCGCAGTCTCCGGGCGGCTTTGGCCACTTAATGTCTCCATCCTCGCCGTCACTGCAACAACCGAGTCACCACAAACACAAACGCCGTTCTCGCTCGCAGAGTGAAGGTGTGACAAGCGATTGTGGCACAGCGGTCTCCACAACAGACTCGCAGCTGCCCAGAGGTTCTAACTCATTTGACAAAGCCATGACTCCTTCGTTGCCTCTGGACCCTACCACCGAGGAAGAAGAGCTGTCCAAAAGCTCGAGTAAAGCGAGTGAAAATGCCGCCGACCAGGCTCGACGCATCCACGAAGCGGAGAAGATTTTGCTAGAAATTGCGAAAGAATATGCGGCAAAGAGAGCTGCAGGACTGGTGCCCACTAAGCCCGTACCTGCAAGAACGTTACTATGGGAGGAGATGGAGAGAAGAGCTCACCGGGCACGAGCAAGAGTCGGCCGACGAGGCTCATGTCTCTTCGGCCGAGATTCCGAGGAAGGACCGTGTGGCTGTACGAGCTACACAAAGATGAAGAAGATGCCCGACGGACGTGAGAACACTGGTGGAGTGTGCGAGTGTTGCAAACACGGAGCTCCGTGGCACCGCCTTACGGGAGGGACCATGACCGTCACTGGAAGCGGCGTTACGAGTATGCGGTCGTCCATCCGGTCGCGTCGGACGAGCAGCCGCAATAGTCGGAGCGGGAGCGCTCCGCAACAGGCGCCGATCGATAGTTCGTTGTATTCACTCGGCAGTGATTATTATGATGAGTACGACGACGAGTACGATGAGGACGAGAGTGAAGACGATGAGGATATTGCCAATGAAGTGGCAAGACCATATGGCATGATGGACGACCCGACGCCACCTCTGATTCACACACCCGCCCGAAGCGAGGGCGACGCTTTGGATCGCAGCTCGCTCTTCTCGAACGGAGACAGCTTCGGACTGCCGCCGAGGCTTTCGAGCACAAGTCGCCATCTGGATAAGCTGCTGGGCGCCATCGCAAAGTACCGAGCGATGGGTCTCTCCGAAGACGATATCGAGATTAAGATCCGAGAGGATTTCCCACCCACAGAACGACTTTCGTACGGCGGCAATACTCGACGAGCACGAGCTAGTCGGTGAACGCAAGGAGACTGTAATATTGTAAATGACTGTAGATAGACCGGCAACGCAATAGAAACCCGCAGTTTTGGAAAGCTAACCAGTGTTTCCTACGCTTTATCACATCTTCCGACCTGCCTACAGTCGTCAGATTTCATTTTGGATGACTCAATAGTGGTAAAACTGCTCGAAATCCTGTTGTTGCCGTTTTTGGCACTAAAAAGTTGCGGCCACAATTTCCACTGGTCGTCAAAAGAAAACTCAGCAACAAATTTTAACACACATGAAGTACTATTACTGTAAATGAATCTCAATAAGTCAGTCTCTCCTCCCTGCTGCACACAGAGCTCAGGTGCTGCACGTGTTCGCTCGCCTTCGAGCACGCGGCAATGAGCTCTCTACTGTGTCTGCATTTGCCGCTCTACAATTTGATCTTGTTCTCTGCAAGTTCCAGCTCCTGGTTCTCGAAGATGGAGGTAACACGCATGACAACAGACCACGTGATTGCCTGTCCGGGTGCCATCCTCGTGAGACGCGGAAGCAGACCCTTCCACAGGGCACCGACGCCTTCTTCCCGAGAAATGACCTTCATGGCGTCAAAGAAGCCCTTGTACTTAAGCTCCTGTCCGGCCACAGTTTCCTGGGCCATCAACCGCGTCTTCAGCACGTCCATAGGCGTGTTGAACATGGGGCCGAGTGAGCCAGCAATGAGGCCGTTAATGAACGTAGCGTACGTGGGCAGCGTCTTGCCGTCGCCGTCCTGCTTGTCCCACACGTGGTGGTTGAGCCACGCGAAGGCCATGAAGTTAAAGGCCTGGTTGCTGCCCTGACGTGCCATGGTGGGGATGTTGCCTTTCCAGAGCGCGCGGACGCCCTCGTTACGTACAATGTGCCGTGTGCAATCGATGGGGCCGCTAAAGCGACCGACTCCGACCTCTTTTTGCATGCGAGTTTTAATCACCTCAAACGGCGTCACGATGATAACCGACTCGATGCAACCGGCAAGCAAACCAGCCGTGAAGTTGATGGTGGGGGTGATGGGCTTATCTTTGCCACCCGCAATTTGCTCCTTAAACCAGGCGAACGAGCCGAAGCGCAGCGCGTACTTAAGCACCATATTCGTCACGAAGGGCGAGAGGCCCTTGTAGAGCGCCAGTCCGCCTTCGGTCTTGTAGATGGTCGAGCCGCAGTTCATCATGCCCTTGTATTTCCCTGTGCGGTCCAGCTGCAATCGCGTCTTGGTCACGTCCAGAGGCTGCAACAGGCAGGCTTCGGCAACACCACCGGCCATTCCTGCCATCATCTTGACGTGCACGGGCACGGTTCGGTTTTTCATCTCGGCACCCATGGCGTCCTTGAGCGCACTTGTTGCCAGGACCTGATCCTTCGTGTTCTTCGCCTGCATGTTGACCAACGGAGTACGTGTGGGCTGCATGATTGAAGGCGTGGAGTTGATGAGTGAAAAGGCGAGGTAGAACGGAGCAGTGCGCGGCAGCGAGGCAAAAGGAGAATGGCTGAGGTTTGCGAAAAAGCGTGAGCAAAAGGGGAGGACAAGGAATTGCCTTGCTGGTCTACACACCTGACGTCCGTGGTGCCTGAGCTGGTTAATAGTGGAGCCAAGTCAATTGTGGCAGGGGGGGTGGGGGTTCACTTAAACAGATTTTTCGCAATGATTGCACCATTTGGTTATTGAAACGACGTTGAAGTGCACAGAAGGGACATTTCACGGCGAACACGTTGCGAGGCGTATGTTGACGTGTAGGTTTGTGTTGCGGCCGTCTAAGATTCGCAAGGCGGATTTTGGAGCAGGAAATTGCGCTTCAGGGTTGGCCTCCCGGTGAGAACGGCGTCACATTCGCAGCAACTGTGCCTGGCCATTGTCGACGAGGCTCGAAGAGCGAGGAATTCGCAACTCCCAGCAATCGAAGTCGAGGTGGGCGATGGACTTGCAATTGCGACAGTCGGCGTAGTGTTCAGCGGACGATTGCTCCGAATAGCTCACGCCGAATTCTGAAGCGGTTTTTTCTAAAACACCGTTTGCCCATACTCAGTATAATACTTTGGCGGCCGTTTCAAAGTGGCAATTCGTCTATACACGTCTGTCGCATGGCAAGCACGAATATTTTCTCTTGGCTTTGGTAAAACGCAAAAACTTCAACGCGCGTCACTGGAAGTTTCAGTTCTAGTCCAGGGCGCGACGGCAGTGCGTCGACCCTGGATCCTAATGATTGACCAATGGGAGTCGATTTTCTTTTAACTTCCGGTGTCTGTTAAACGTCGCCTGATGCGCAATGCATCTCTTCAATGGGATCGCCTGCGTCCAAGCTCGTGATGACGACCCACTTCACGTTTACAGCAGAGCGCTGTACTGTGTATACAGTACTGCTGCGACTAGAGTGTATGATCAAACCAAGATCTGTGTGCACCAAGAGAAAACGTTTTGCTGTATCAGCCAGCAAAGAGGCCGTTACATTACCGGTGCCCACCGAAATCTACTGCGTGGTGGCTGCAGATCGAGTCGAAATCGTAAAATGTGCGTGGCGGCGTCGCCAATGGAGAACGTAGTTCAAATGATTCAGGAGCTCTACGAATATTAAAGACCACCTACTTCAGATTAACTTAGTGCATTAACTCCAACTACGCTAAATTAAATCATTCCTTCGGAAAACGAAGTACACGCATTGCTCCGCAGGCCACACCATCGGGTGGCTACTAGAGCTTCACGGCAGGCTCAACCAGTGCACGCTGGATCAAAGGTGCGACCTGCTTTCTCGAAGCACCCGTGTTGAGTTGGTTGAACGCAGCGACGTGGCCATCGCGATGCGATTCCGGCAGCACCAGAGATTCCACTTGCAGTGAACCTTCCTTCTTTATATACTCAATGCAACGCTTGGCTTCGTCCCCGTTCTTCTGGAAGAAGAGCAACTGGCGGTGACGCTGTTTGTCGTCCGTCATGAACACGGTCATCACCACTAGGAACGACAGCTCATTCTGTTTACAGTACTCAGACATTCCTTTACGTAGTGCAGCGGCATCTTTCGTCTTGCGCACAAACGCCTCCAAGTCAATTAACACTGAACTGATCCCGACTTTCTTAGTCTCAAAAGTGAACTCTTTGTAGTCCACCTGGAGACAATTCTCAAGTGTAAACTTCCCCCAGTGCGCAGGATTAAACTTCTCAGCTTGTAGCCATTTAAACAGCTCTTCTTTCTTCGCAAACGCTGTTGCTTCTAACGTCTCCGCCGCCTTTACGTCTCTCGGCGTTACCTTCTTGGCTTCTGGGTCGAAGTTGATACTGTCCAATGCAATTACTCCCAATAACATCGTTGAGAGTAGTTTATACGCGTCATTTGCCTCTGCTCCCTTCAATCTCTCGGCCACTAGCGTACACGTTGATGCCACCAGTGCGTTACCATTGGCAAAAGCTATTACTCTTTTCTCGGCATCTAAGTGCTGACGTAAATCCGAGTGGTGATCCACGATCTCCACCACGTGGAGCCCGTCGATATGCGGGATCTTCTTATTACTCAACGCATTATGGTCCATAAGCGTGACTTTCACGCTGCTCTTAATGTCCCATGGGAACTCGTCCACGAATACAAGAGCATCAGTGTCCACCTTTAATTCTTGGAACAACGCAGTGACGTCGCAACGCAGCACTAATTCCTTCCTGGGGATCGGCAATACAACCACATGCAGTGTCTCCGAGTGCTGCTGGTAGTGCAAGAAGGCGTAGGTCAGTGAACTGACGATGGAATCGGCGTCCGCTGCCTCGTTGCCCATGAAAATGTGCACCGAGGTGGGCGACTGCATCAAAGCTGAACGCGTATTGCGCAGGAACTCGTTGATCGGACCAACGCCAGAGCAACGAGCAGCAGATGAATCTGCATGCCAGAGAGCGGAAGCGGTGGACATAGCGCGAAGGTGCAGACGGCAATGGAGACGGTTGAGCATGCAACGATGTGGAATGACACGCCGCTCTTAAAAAAAATGTAGATTGCATTTTGCTCTTTAACTGTTTGTCAGGTTATGTAGCATACTGATGAATTATGTTTTGAACGTAAAACTTCTCTGGTGACTGACAGTCACTGACTGTGCACTGAAATCCGCAAGCATCGTCCTTCGCTTCCGAGGTACGCGTCGTCTTCTTTCATGCGTCGCTAGCTCATCGCTTCCTGCACACGACGCCGTGCACGACACTCGGCATACTCCTGTGCATCTCCTCTATCTATACATGCCTAAAATACTCTCTAACTCTCTGTTCTCTCTCCACAATTCCTCTTTCTCCGCAGGCACCACCTCTTCAGTTATGGAAGAGGTCGACGTCGCTGCGGGTGAAGGCCCCGAGGCGCTGAGTCTCGCTGATCGTCTGCTATTACTGCTGACAATTCTCCTGTTCCTGTCGCTAAGCGCCGTGTCCGGGCGCGTCCTCTACCGCCAGCATGCAGCCAAGCGCAAACGTCTGGTTAGCACCGCCGCCGCAGAGACGCCGGGACCTGTTCCAATGGGCAAAGCGCCGTACTCTGCTGTCCCTCAAGCGCCTCCAGCTCCCGTAAACGTCGTGGGCGGCTCCGAGTCCGCTTTAATGGAGGAGGAGGGCGCTGCAGCCGCTTCCACAGGCTCCGAGATGCGCCATAGACTCTTCCTGCTGCTGTTCGTGGCCTCCACACTACGTGTCTGCTCTCTAGTCACTGAAGTGGCTACACTACAGAAGGTGACAGCGCTACCTTCTACATCAGTATACTGTAGACTACTGGCGCTGTTCCTATGGCTCCCATCCATGCTGTTCGTGTCCATGTATGGCCTCGTGTTGCTCTTCTGGGCGCAACTGTGTTACGCCTGTAGGGGCAAAGCCCACCCGTGGCCGAGAAGAGTGTTTTTCCTGTTTAACGTGCTGCTTTACGTGGGATTCGCGCTGCTATTCGCACTATCGAGCACGTCCGCCGGACTCTGGAGAGGCTGCGACTTGATGCAAGGAGGCATCTACTTTGTGGGACTCTTTGGCATTCTGTACTACAGTATCCGATTGATCGATTTCTTCCGCAATCAAAGCCCAGACGAAGATTTCTTCTTTGATTTATCGTCGGCGGCTATTGGCAATGGCTCACGGAATGGCCACGGACGTTCGTCGTTCTCTATTCCACCCAGATCCCCTAGACAATTGGTGCTACGAAGGGTAAGGTAGTTATTAAGGGTGCGTTTTACTCGTTATTAGGACTAACGTTCTCTTATTTATGAGCAGATTACGGCGGTGTGTATCTTACTCTGCGTCTTATTCGCAGTCAAGGCCGTGTACTTGATCGGGATGGGAACGGGATACATGGAGTCGGAAGAGTCGCAGTACCGTACACCAGTTGGTGTTCACCACATCGCGTACGAGTTCACGATCCACTTCTCGACCGAGTTCGTCCCCAGTGCGCTGCTACTCTTTTTTACGCGTCAGGACAAGAAATCCTCGACCCAAAGGCAACGTCTTCGCTCGTCGTCCGCCACTTCAGCGTCCGCTTCCTTGTCTGGCGGCAGCTACGGGGCGAACAACCCACGCGATAAACCTCCGACGCCCAATTACGCGTACGCTCCCACTCGCGGCATCGCGGCAAGTCACGCTTATCAGGAAGACGCCGTCCCGATGCTCTCCGGTTATCAGTATCAGGTACGCTGAAACAATTGTAGAAATTGGATTTATGTTATTAGTTTTAACAGTTTCTGTGGTAGGCAAACCAGCGCGTGTATGGGTCGACTAGCACGACGTCGACTTCTACTGCAAACCTGCGGTCGAGCAACAGTAGCGGAGCTTTCCTGCTCGACAGCATCAGTGGAAGTGCATTTGGCAGCGCTGGCCCCAATACTGGCGCGAATGCAAAGATGGCTTACCACTGATGGAAAAATGGCAACATAATTACATGCTACAGTGTTGGAGTCCTCATGTACATGTACCACTTTGTACGATATAGCAGCATCTGTCTCCAAATCGACACGACCTACTCTTTGCCGTGCGATCGGACTAACGTTAACACGAAGCTGTCCAGGGTCGTTTCTGTCCAGGTTGCACATGTAAATAATAAATTACAGATTTATCTCGGCATATCACGCCTCCAGCTTTCAACATTAAAAGAATTCAGTACACTATTTCAGAAAAAATATTTGAAAAACAAGACTACCGGTATTGTTGAGGGCGAGCAGTAGTTTCGGGGGGGGGGGGGGGGGGGGGGGGGTGTAGGCCTGGTCGTCTGCCATATGTTTATGAGGGCCTCGGGTTCAAGTTCACAGACTACGATTAGGGCTATTTACGGACACAGCCTACGCCCAACATCGAGGGGGTTAGAGCGGGTGTCCGGGTAGGTTAGACATTTAAATGTATTGACCATCATTCCTAACAAAAATGCATGTGCTCTCTCCACAAGGGAGCAGTCTTGCCGGCGGCAAGGCACCCGCAAATATTCCCAGCGACGGAAGTCAGCAGTCATGCCATCGTTTCCCTTGTCGCTGTGTAGTCCCCCTAGTACCGGTACTAGCCCAGTAGCCTTCCGAGCCTCCGCGCCAACGCTGCCTCCATTCGTGGCGGTGTGCTTCGTAAAAGCCCCTCGCAAAATAGCACTCCCCCCCTCTCCCCCCTCTTGCCCTTGGTCTGCAGCTACGCGTACACGGGCAACGCATGCTTTTCAAAGGCGCAGCGACATTCACTTACGCTAGGCTAGCGTTGCTAGCTCGGGGTTTTTCGGCGGTCCGTGTGAACTTGGCGGGATCTTGAAATGAGCGCTTTGGGAAGGACAGATCAGGGCGGATTCCCACCCCAGCCCACAAACCAACTCCATTCTTAACGACAACAGCTGCAGTCGTCTAGACGCCAAACTACTAGCCTACAAAACTACCGCTTCGTTAAGAACGCCCCTGAACCAAACGGTGTTTCGCACTGTCCTCGAAGATCACAAAGAAACCAATCCCCAAATTGACGCTTGTATTTCTCATCGATGCTCCACTACGATTATCACTCAGGGCACCAGGTCACTACTGAAGCAGTTGACACCCTTTACTGAATCAAGTTTTTCATTTGTCGAATTAAAAAAAATGTAAATGAGTCATACTACGCTTCGACCCATTGCTGTTGAACCAGGCTTATGAAGAAATTGCTCTCGCGCAACGAACACCAAGAGCAAATATAGTTGCTCCCTTGAACATCTTGATCCAAGAGCGTGAAAGAGTGCACATTCATTCACCAGTACCACGAGGAATTGGCTCCCACTCGAATTGAGATATACCATCAACATCGACCTGTTTCTTTAACTGATCGAACGTGTGGAGCTCTTTGCTAAGCGCTTCATGTGTTGTGTTAGCAATCGGACCCTTCGTCTCGTTCAAGTGCTCCAACTGTGTATGTTGGAATGTGTATCGAAGATCTGATGAAGCTGCAAGCTGAGAGAAGAACCAAGATCAGATCGTTATATGAGAACGGGAGCAGAACCCATGAGTGTTGGTAGTTCTGGTTGAGAAAACTAACACACAAATCTATTTAGACTTCATATTACCTTCGTGCCCACCAGTGCAAGGAACGAGTCCACGTTCCAACAGGGTTCTGAGCCCAAATCCGGGTGGAAGTTTCCTCGGGGCAGGTAGCCATGAGCAAACCCATGAATACACGAGTGAAAGTGTGCCTAAAACTTGGGATGGTAAAGACTGGCAGACGTACAAGAGGGCGCTGACGAACGTCTTCAAGGAGAACGACCTCAAGGACATTGCTGTTGGTGATTTGACCAAGACAATGCTCGCAACTGCTAGTGCAGAGAGAAGAAGGGCTACGAAAAGAAGCAGCTCAAAATCATGCGGATGATAGGCACGTCAATACCGCCTGACATTCTCCAGCAGATACGTGACAAAGAGACTGGGTCAGAGATGTGGAGGAGCTTTGTGACCTCAATGAAGGGAAACAGAATGAAGCTATCAAAGCCTCCACGATACGTCGCGTGGAGAATGAGCTTTAGCTCACGAAGCTTGCGCCAGGAGGAGATGCAAATCTCCATAATTGCAAGATGCTCAGTCTCAAGACTGAACTAGGGAATCTGGAACACAATGTGGCGGACAATACTATGGTTGATATGTTGCTCGAAACCTTGCCCGATCAGATAGAGTTTGAGCGTTTAAAATCTCCAATTTACTATGGAGCTGATCCCAGCGTTTACGCTCCGAAGAGAGTTCGTGAGCTAATTCTCGCTGCGGCTGCCAGACAGCGAGAGTTCCGAGGCAGACGCAACGAGAATAAAGGTGGAAGACGGGGAGGAAATGGTAGGAGTGGTGAGCAGGACAAAGGGAATGATCAGCATGGAGCAGCCAGCGGTTCGAAGAAGTCACGTGAGTGCTGGTTGTGCGGCAGCGACAAGCATCTTAAAGTAAACTGTCCTGAGCGGACGAAGAAGCAAGTTGGTGCTGATGACTCCGAGCATAAGCGAAAGCCACGAGGAAATAATACTCTTCGTCAAGAAACTCCGGATACTTTGATCCAGACGCACAGTGATGAGGATCGAGGAGTTGTAGCTGGAGTGGAAGCTGTAGAACCTGGGGATAGAGCGAGGGAGACAAGAGGAGCTTCTGGAGATGAACACATTGGTGATAATGAGGCTGAAGAAGTTGAAGTTCTTCACGAAGTCGTTGGTCGAGATGTTGAGGATACTGATGGCGGGTTGTGATACTTCGACACCGCGTCCAATTCCCATGAAACGGGGAACATCTCGAATTTTGTGTCATTCTCGGAGGAATCAACAAATGTGCAGAGCATACGTGGTGTGGCTCCCAATATTGCTTCACGTATCGCTGGTACAGGGACTGTGGCACTAGTTACTGAAGTTGAGGGAGAACAAGTTGAAGTACTCGTGGATAATGTACTTTACATTTTTGGAGCCGAGTACGGATTGTTCTCTCCCGTTCTTGCGGTTGAGCAAGGTTTCGACTTTGAATTTGACAGATCAACTCGGAGCTTTAATGTTCTGAGAGGTGGAAGGATAGTTGCTGTGGCTACCCCTTAACAAGCAACTGGGACATTTCGAGTGGCAGACTCTACTCAACGTCCAATGATGCCGGAAGACAGTGCTTTATGTAACTATACCATGGCGGATGGAGTTGGTTCATTGGCACTTTGGCATCAGCGTCTGTGCCACACGTGCCTGAAGTATACGAAAACGATGGCGGACCGAGAGCCAGTTCATGGTATGATGTTGTCCCAGCGTCGGCAGGACACGTGTGATGCGTGTCATTTGGGAAAGCAGAAAAGGAAGGTTCACAGAAAGGAGCTTGACCGTGCGACTTCAGAGCCGAACCAAATGGTGTATGCCGATCTGCTAATACCTGGCAAGTCGAATGCGACTCAATACGAAGCAGTATTGGTCATCATCGATGGCTGCTCGCGATTTGTCACCATGCACTTGCTCAAGGACAAGAACAGCAAGGGAGAACAAGAATGCAGTACCAAAGTCGAGTTCACCACGCCTGGAATCACGGGCGTGGCGCAAACCATGGACGTTTCTGTCATGCGAGTGTTCAAGAAGGGATGGCGTGAGCTTTATGTAGCTCACCACATCGACAACGATTTCTCCCCCGACATAGCCGCCTGCCGCGATCTCATCACCCGCATCGTTGTTCAAGCATGGGGTGAAGTTCCCGCTAAAACCATTCAGAAGGGTTTTATTCGTGCAGGTATTATTCCTTTTGCGCCCCGGGAGAGCATTTGTCGTTTTGGAGTAGCTAAACCTGCTCAATAAATTTGTTCTTTTTCTTTTTTTCTGCTGTATGCCGGTATTTTACTAGAAACGTTTTGTATTTACAAGATGGAAGTTGTTTGGAAGATGGGGTGAAAATTTTATGAACTCGTCGTCTCTTGAACTTTTTACGCGTGGTTGCATGAAACATAGTTGTTTCAAAAAATATGTTAAGTCCGGTACATACTTGTTTTCGGAAGGTAATCTCGCAAAAAGCACGTTTCCAACTGATCAGTGTTTAGACGCCCTAACAAGTTGTAATATACAGAATCTTTCGCTCTGTCCCACTTACCGAACTGTGCCTTTTCCAACTCCTTGGCGACGCCCCTTGAGCGGCTCGATTGCTTCCCCAAGTAGATCGTTTTAATCCTGGTAGTGCTTCGTAGAAGCGCTTAGCAGCCCAACGAGGATTAATTCGACGATAGCTGTTGTGCAATGCACACCGATTCAATTCATACTTTGTTCAAGTGAAACGTTTTATAAATCTCAAAAATCGCATGCTTTCTTAGAAATCATGTAAATGTGGAGATATTTTTCGGTGGATACAGACCGTCTATATCAGGTTATCAATTTCTAAAGCTGAAGTAGAGAGAAGACAGAAGTTGACTTACTGACTCACGAAATATCTTCACTTTAGAAATCTCCCTGGAGTGTGACCAGCGTAGATGAAGGAATTCATCTCAAGAGTGCCAGGTATGATATCACGACAAGCTGCGATCACGAACTTAAATATGCAAGGATGGGTTGGGCGGGGAGCGGCGCATCGACGAATATATCGTTTTGATCAGCGGACTACGTGTACGTTGGTCGCGATCTGAGGTATGCTTTCGATCTATATCCACATCTATTGCTAACTAAATGATCACGCATAGATTTATCTGGCAGCAATGCGAATTCAGTACGACTACAGCTCAGTGCATCAGTGGGTTGGCCTTTGTTTCAATGCATTTGTATCTGTGAGCACTTACCTAATAAATACATTTCAGGATCCGTTCACAGGTTGAAAAATGGATATTGTAAGAAGCAGATACTGCGGCTGCGCAGCAGGCGCAGAAGATGCTTTGGAGGTTAGACTTAGTCCAACTACAAAAAAAAATTGATTCCTAACAACTTTTTACCTTTAAGTTTAGTTTGCTTGCAATACGTTACTCCTACTAGACAGTTCACACCCAAGGCCTTAAAGGAGGTCTTACATGATATTGCCTTATCTACTGCTATCAATATAACGAAATTAGTCGTGAACTCACGTACTACGGACCTAGAATTCCGGCTTGTATTTTACTATTCAACGTCGAATTTAGGAACTTGTGCTTCGAGCCCTTGCTAGTAGATTTATTAAACAGCACCACAAGATATTCACAATAGAAGTGACTAGAGAATGTGGGCTGATAGCACATTCCCCAGATTCCCAAAAAGACTTACTAATATCGGAGGCGGCAATTTTTTTTCTTTTCAGCATCCAAGACCACTTTTGCGAGCTATTTTCAGAATAAAACTATTAGTAATTAAAATTGTGCTGAAGAAAATATAACCGGCGGTGAAGGTTATGTTATTAACATTTAAAAGATTTCATTAGAAAATGCAAAAAAAAGTTTAAAAGCGGATTTTAATAAATTACCGGTAGCATAGGGAACATCCTATATTGTCCGATATAACCTACAGGTGATCGCACCACCACCATGGTGAGGCGCGTTCGCTTGCGGCTCCTGTCGATTGCCATTTTCTCGCAGTTTTCGGGTTTTATATTACTTTACAAGATTGATAGCACGCGATTTGAAATACTAGTACATCAGGCTCGCTAATTCTTAGAGTGAGAGTTTTTCTCTATCAGTTTTGTGCAGCTTACTAATTAGTTCCGTGTGCGACAAGTGTCTGACTTCCTGCAGAGGTGCAATGTGAAGATCTTTCCTGTTGGCTCATTGGCCGCGCACGTCTATAGTCTTCGTTTGATTGTAATACACTTCCCTTCAAGTCGAGCACAAAAGACCCGCGATGGTCTCCGCACGACATCGTAACTTCGCAGTAGTCTATAATTACATTATGAAAGTTGCATATTTACACGCTACGGCGTCGACGTAGATCCCAAAATTGCATCCACATGCACCATTTCACAATACGTGTTGTATCTAGTTGTTTGTATTTCTGCAATTATTATTGTGGTTTGCACGTGTTTCTGCAAAACTGGCAAATAAATCTCTGTTATAATTAGCCTCAATGTCTAAATTAGATCACTCTGTTTTGCTAAAACTCGGTTATGTGACAGCATATCCACGAAGTACGACTTGTCACATCAGATTAGCAATTGCGATTTGCGACCAATAAAAGTCGGATATGCACGAAAGACTCTCTGAAATGCCATCCTGACCCGGCATTTCCGACTTGCAAAGCTGCAATATAGAGATCACCGGATTATATTCGACTTTTCTGTGCCACATGTGAATATAACAGAGTTTTACAAATCAGACTCTCGCCTATAATTAGAATTCGCTTTATATAACTTAGCACGGTCTTTAATAATGAAGGCGAACAGCGTGGACATACAAAACAACTAATTTCAAGCTCATAGTTGTCACTAGTGCAGCGATTTTCGACTCACTAGGCGTGACCAGCGCTGGCCCAGTCGAGCTATCCCCCGGTACTGATCATTATTGCAGATAAAAGGTAGTCTGTTCAGTCAGTGCCTTGAGTACATGCCTCCGCTCGATTATATTACGGTGCTAAGTAAAACAGCAAAGGCAAATCTGATGTGGAGTTGGCGGGCTTAAATGACTTGAGAGCGAAAAATTTGCTCTACACGTTGGGACTGCAGAAGCCCAAATCTACGTGCTCGAGAACTCGTGCATGTGAAGCACGTCCCGTGGAGGCACAAGGTAAAAGTGCCGCTCTCGTTGCCATAGCCTTAGCATCGAGCATCCCTTTCGCAAACCTTTATAAGAGAATACAGTATGTTGTTCAATGAGCAAGAATAAGTGTGGTTTAATCTAAGAATTAGATTAATTAAAAGTCAGTTTAGCTATTTTAAGTCTGTTATAGCACTCTAAAATAGAGGTAAAAATATCTGCAAAGCACAATAACAGGATCTGGCGCTAAGAGGAGGAAGGTTATTTTTTTAAATTTAAAAGAGAGAATCACATAAAAATCTACTTGCGGAAGTTGACAAACTCGTTTCGGACACAATGTTTATTAAGCAGAGGGTTATGTATTGAGATGCCTCCTCCCATCATTCCTCCACCATATAGCACAAGTTTAGAGTTGGCCCCCCACACGAATTGTGGGATTCTTTCAATTTCAGCATCAGCTACATGTAGTTGTTCTGACTGATGGTGCATGACTTCTTTCTTGTTCCCAACGCCGTTCAAGCTGCGCACGCTGCCCGTGTCGTTCGGTTTGCGCTTCCACGTAATTGTCTGGCGATTGAACTTCGAGGCAACTTTTGGTGGAACCACGAAGATGAGCAAGACTTGACGCTAGCCCACCAATACCAACAGTCCTAGCTTCCTTAACAGTTGTAACAATCCGTCACCATTTACTGGATTAGCTTTCCCCACCGTGACACGGAAGAGCAGCAATTGAGGCGGAGAAATCGAATAATAAAATGAGTCGACCGCCGCGGGATTATCCGTGGCTGCAGCGTGATACTTGTTCGGCTCCAGATCAGAGGCGGAAAAATCATTGCCGAATGACAGAATACCGTCCGACTCCATGGTATTGACAACTTCATACCGTGAGGAATCGTCAAGCGCGCGCGCTTCAATTGCACATCCACATCTGGTTTTTTCGTACACACCTGCCTCAAATAGAGTTCCACGATAGGCATCACATCGCCAAGGCTTTCCCAAGCGAGCAACACTCTCGCTTCCTTTTGTACTAATGAGGTGAAGCAAGCGTTTCACCAGCCAACGCCTCATCAGTACAGATGACTCCCTAAGCGTGAAACTGAGCGGATCATGTGGATCCGGTTTGTAGTGGCAGATTGAATGATGAGCCACGATGCCCTTATTCATCTCGAGAACTCGCTCCATGTAGTCTAGCTCTTCAAACTAGTCGACAATTTCCTTGATTCTCTTCTCACACTTCTTGACAAACGGATCATTTGAGGCCAGACATTGACGAGCAACACCGCCGAAGACGTGGAAACGTTCCTCGACATGGTCACTGACCATAGGGGGCCCAACTGGTGACAGAACAGTCTCATCGGGGTCCATTTGAAGTGCCATCACTTCTGCTGCTGTCTTAAGCTCTTGGAGATCCCACAGCGGCATGTACACCACTACATGACCGTCGTCCTTTCTGGTTCGAGAAAACCACGGTTTGTGTGGACTCGTGAAACACACGATTTTTACATCTGGCGAGACCAAACCGGGTGGTCCATCATAAAAGTAAATTACACCGCCGGTCGCTTCTGACTCTGCCTTTAAGCAGACGTCTACTGTATCATAAAAGATGCGTCCGACATCGCCTTGATAACTACCTTGTTGTTTATCCACACAACCACTTCTTTCATCACAGACGTATTGCCAGTCTTCGTAAATGAGGTTGTTATGATTGTCATGAGAGGGTTCTCGAAGCTGAGCGCTTCAGAAAGTACCCGGAGAAGATGGATATGCCAATTCCTAAACAGTCAGTGGTTGCATCTTCCCAGTCTGTAGCAAAATATAACAGCCGTCTCACCTGGTGTCCCAGTGACAGTGATTCTTCCAATTAACGTGCTCTGCAGCATATTTGTGATGCCTTCATAAAACTCACGATAGCAATCGCGCACGTAGATTGCGGGCCTCATGTACTTATACTCCATGGGCAGCTCTTTCGGGAGGGCCATCGTGACGCTATCCATCAACATTCGTGCAGCGCCGAGCGCTTTAAGTCATTATCATTCTTGTCTTCAAATGTCAACATCTTTCAATTATATTTTCTTCTCGATATTAAAATATCGAACATTCCGATATATTCTCATGATGACAAGCGACACTTATATGTACCGGTATTTGCAGGTGTTGACCGAGTCAGTCAGTCATGCATGGATGACTGTGGGTGAAATTCTTTTTCTTATTACGTATCCAAAAATCGAATGGTGGGAAACGAGCTTAGACTGCGACGCGTGGCTGTTACTGCATCAGCTGGTGACGCACCGGATGTAGTTATGGCGGACGAAACACTAGAGGTGGACGCTGCGCAACAGTGGGTGGACAGCACCACGATGGATCTTTCAGAACGGCTTCCTTTGGAGCATGCGTCCGGGGTTTGCAAGCTTTACGTGCGCGATTGCTATTCTCAGTACTACCAGTGTATTACACGAATGCTGGAGGGCAGGAAGACGGGGAGAATCACCGTCTCTGGGACGCCAGGTAAGGTACATTTTATTTGTTGACAACAGTGGTACTAGTTTTAATATATCTGGGGATGTCGCCCTACTGTGCGATAATGTGCAAAGGAATTGGCAAATCTATCTTCTTCGGATACTTTCTGAAGCGCTACAGCTCGGAGAATCCTCTCGTTACTATAATAACTGCCTCGTTCGTGAAGAGCCGCAACTTGTCTAGGATGAACCAAGTGGTTGTGTGGAGAAACAAGAAACCAGTTCAAAAGATGACTATCGATTCCGATTTGAAAATGAGAAGAGTTTGCTTGAGAGCTGAAAACGATGCACGCGATGGTGTGATTTATCTGTACGATGGGACACCTCAGGTGGCTCCGCGACGAGCTCGCATGGTTTGTTTCACGAGCCCAAACCAGATGTGGTTTGACCACAGTACAAAGGACGAAAATCATCTGATGCTGTTCATGCCGCTGTGGAGTCTCCAGGAACTTCAGACTGCTGCGAAATTGCTAGCGCTTGTAATGGACCACGAGAGGCCTGGCACTGCTCTAATGGTCGGTGACGTTGTGGAGGAACGTTTCCACGTCTTCGGTGGTGTTGCTCGTCAGTGTCTGTCCCCAAGTCCAGAGTTTGTTCGAGATTGTAAACAAGAAATCGCGCGTGCCATAAAGACATTTGAAGAGATGAGTCAGATACTGGGAGTTCTCGACGGGGAGGAGGGCAACATGGCTTTTCACTCCATTTGCCAATACGTACCAGATCCTGTGAATCCGATCACTTACACAATTAAAGAACCATCCAAGTACGTGAGACGTTGGCTGGTCAACCGTTTGCTCCAGTTTATTAGTTCGAAAAGAGAGGAGACTTTTGCCTACTTGAAAGAGTGTCGGCCTGCTGCTGCGTATCGTGGATCCCTGTTTGAGACGGGTGTGCACGAAAAACTCAGACGGGGATGTTCAATGAAAGTGCGCCGACTTGATGAGTCTGCACAGGAAACGTTTATCAATATTGAGAAGTCAAATGGAATGCGCTTTTTTGGCAGCAATTTCTCCTCTGCAGATCTGGCGTCTGACAAGTGTCACGTGTTAAACAAGGAGAATTTTGTGTCGATTGACTCGTTCTATTTCTCGACCTTGCCGCCTTAGCTGTTGTTGTTCCAGGTCATGGTGGGGGAACCAGTAAGCGGCGACGGACTGTCATGGCTATTAACGAAGCTGGGGCTGTTGGACTGGGTGACCAGAACCAAGTGCTCGCTGATCTTTGTGGTCCCATCAAAAGATGCCTCGAGTTTCAAACGTCAAACGATCAAGCAGAAGTTTAAAATGGATGACAAAAGCAGCGTGCTCTCCATAACCGGTATTGGCGAGCAGAAAGCGGCAGTGTTGAGTCAAAATGGTATCAACTCAATCGGCGACCTACGCAAACGCTTGAAGGACTCAAAGGCACTGATTGGCGAAATGGCGCATGAATCTCTGAGTAATCTGCTCCATGTGTATGACCTGTCAAAGCAACAAGCGGTTGCTGAGATTCCGCAATAGGTGTGGGGACCTACTTCGTCCTACTTGTGGGAGAATAACGAGGGCTAACTACATCCATTAACAAAACGTAGACTTTAAACGTCTTGTTATCTCTCCATTTTGTTTATGTATCGTTAGTAGTACTTACTTCGAAGTATTTTAATATTAAAATATACTTCGAAGTAACAAGGAGGCATCAAAACACAACCCAGTTGAACGCTGTATTGCTTAATCCCTCAACACCAGTGTACAACCAGAGCGGCACGCCATCTACTGCTGCGTTAGACCACAACGTCCGCCAGTATAGGTGCGCGTCGCGTTTCCATTGCAGCGTGCTCCGAAACATCAGTTAAAGTCCTTAGCGTATTTTTCCTTGGCTTGCTTCTCCATCTCCGGGTTCACGCGGCCAGTAGTTGGGTCTGTGCCCAGTGGGCGTCGGAATAATAATATGTGCGGCTCTGGTCTGCAACCACCAAATCAAAAGCAGCAACAGGGAAATCCTCAGCATCTTTAGAAATGCTGGAAAACACTAACGAACGTACTTGTGGATAGCGTAGTGGACCCATCCACGACTCTGCTGCACGCCCAGTTGGCGCCACTCCGTCTCTGTAAGCAAGCGATCCGGTAGGCTACGCTGCATCTCCTTCGGCAAGATGACGTGTCTGCATCGGCAAATAGGCAGAAGAATCAATAATTGACCGTGGATGATTGCCAATTATCATTTTCAGAGTCACTTTAGCCGCGTTTACCGCGCCACGTGGTAGTCTCAACGCACCTGTACTCGTGGGTGTCGTCCACGTACTTCTCCGAGTACTCGATGCGCGACGACAAGTCGTGCGTCATGGCTTCTGAGTCTCTCACGGGCGCTGCGGCTTTGGCCTTGCTTGCCTCCCGCGCTTCTCTTGTTGACTGATGTCTGATTGGCTGAAAGGAATCACAGTAATATTCGTACTTAGTACGAAAAGATCATGAAGCGACGCAAAAAAGTGATGGATACACTTTACTAACTGGGCAAGAAGGTCACAATGTCGCGCGAGAATGGCAAGCAGATGGAGACGGACAGTAAGTAGACGATCTTAATGCACTTTAACGATTGCTTCTAGTGGCTAATAGCGTTGTTCCTATGTAGTGGACGAGCATGGGGACATGAAGAACGAAGCAATAGCGCAAGCTCACGTTGCTCTGGAGCAGTTCACGCAGGAAAAAGAGATCGCCAAGCACATCAAGACGTGGATGGAGGACAAGTACGGCCCCACGTGGCACTGCATCGTCGGGTCCGAGTACAAAACAGCCTTCACGTACGAGAGCAAGAACTTTGTGCGCTTCAACGTGGGCAAGAAGTGCATCACACTCTTCCGTCACCCGTAAATGCCGCAAAAAAAACACAAAATTGTAGGGTAGCAAACGTGTTATTTGTCTTTACCAGGACCTGAATACTACAGAGACAGGTCGCCTACGGCCTCCTACTGTAGCCATCTGCTTAGAACGAGGCGTTGCCCGGCCATCTTGGGAACGGGATGACGTCACGGATGTTCTCGATGCCAGTCACGTAACGAATCAGTCGCTCGAAGCCCAGACCGAAGCCGGCGTGGGGCACCGTGCCGTACTTCCGCAACTCCGCGTACCACTTGTAGTCCTCCGGGTTGGCTCCGGACTCGCGGATGCGCGCCTCCAGCACGTCCAGCCGCTCCTCACGGGCCGATCCGCCAATAATCTCGCCCACATTCGGCACCAGCACGTCCGCCGCAGCCACCGTCTTGCCGTCGTCGTTCAGACGCATGTAGAAGCTCTTGAACTCCTTGGGGTAGTCGTAGATCACCACGGGCTTCTTGTACACCGTCTCGGTCAGATACCGCTCGTGCTCCGAGCCAAAGTCCGTGCCCCACACAGGCTTGACCGAGAACTTGCCCTTCTTCAGGTGCTCGGGCTTCAGCAGCAGCTCCACGGCGTCCGTGTACGAGATCCGCACGAACGGAGACTCGACCGTGGCCGCCAGACGCTCCAGCAGACCCTTTTCGACGTTCTTGTTGAAGAATTCCAGGTCTTCCGTGCACTGGTCCAGCGCGTACTGCACGCAGAACTTGAGGTAATCCTCGGCCAGGTCGATATCGTCCTTGAGGTCGGCGAACGCGATCTCCGGCTCGACCATCCAGAACTCGGCCAGATGACGCGACGTGTTCGAGTTCTCGGCGCGGAACGTGGGGCCGAACGTGTACACGTCCGAGAGCGCGCAGCAGTGGGTCTCCACGTTCAGTTGGCCCGACACACTGAGGTACGACGGGCGGTCGAAGAAGTCCTTGGTGTAGTCCACCTTGTTTTCCTTACTGAGCGGGAGTTTGCCGTCCGGGTGCTGGCTCAGCAGCGTCGTGACGCTGAACATCTCGCCGGCACCTTCGCAATCTGATTCCGTGATGATCGGCGTGTGGATGTACAGGAAGCCGCGCTGGTTGAAGAACTCGTGGGTGGCGAAGGCCATGGCGTTGCGTACGCGCATTGCGGCGCCGTGGATGTTGGAGCGCGGACGCAGATGCGCATGGGCACGCAGATGTTCAAGCGTGTGGCGCTTCTTGCTCATGGGGTACGTGGCGCTGTCGGGGATACTGCCGTAGACCGTAACCTTAGCGGCCTTAATCTCGACTTCCTGGCCATTAGCGGGAGATTTGACCACGACGCCCTCCACGCTGAAGCTGGCGCCGACACCGCCTGATGCGACGGCGTCAGCGAATCCCTCAGTCTCCTCCTTGTTGATCAAGCACTGCACGCCGGCGAAGCACGAGCCGTCGTTGAGCTCCAGGAAGGCAAAGGCGCCGGCTCCAGCCTCACGCAGCGTCTTTGCCCACCCCTTGACGGTCACAGTCTTGCCCTCAAGCTCCAGGCCGCTGCTCAGCAGCTCCTTGACGCGGATGCGGTTGCGACGGAACAGCGTGGGGGCCATCGTCTGCTTAGCGGAGGGAACCACAGCGTCCATCGTTTCTATCGGGATTTCTATCTGAGCTCTTTGGTGCTGGTTGAGGAATGGGTTCTTGAGTTGCTTGGATCGGATGTGTGCAACATAAACAAGTGTGATTGGATGGCATTTAACATGGATATCATTTGTGATTGGGTGAAAGTGATATTTGAGGAGGATGGACCTTACAGCAAAGTTCTTGTGGCAAAAAGGAATGCAGTATGCTGCGTCGGGCGCTGCAGGTCGTGGGGGTGCATGTGGAGGCTTCCAGGGCGGGCAAAGTGGTTAAAAAGCCGCAGAACCAGTTGCTCAATCTACCCGAACAGCGCAATGTGGTGCCTGACCCCTTAAACAATCGGATGAAGCTGATTCTGCTCAATACCAGTGTGCGCAGTACTGAGGCATTGCAGCCATTGCGCGAGCGATTGGCGGCATTCCTGCGCACTGGAAGCTTCAGTTTCGTGCCTCACGCAGTTCATATCGATTGCAATGAAAGTGCAACTGTTCCTAGGCGGAGCCTCAAGAGCAGGGGACTCGAAGTCAAGGCCCTATCGATGGGGGGCGTGTCGTTTCGCCCTGTTAGCACGGACAACGTCCAGCAGCTGCGTTATATCAATGAGAAGTTGTTTCCAGTTAAATATAACGAAGCCTTCTACGAATACGTGACAGATGCACCAGAAGGGTATTGCAAACTCGGTACGCTGCCATGCTGTAGTGATCACATAGTGACGGACATGAGTTTCCTGAAAAGTTTGCTGCAGCTTACACAGATAATGGGACTGCAGTTGGCGCAGTATGTTGCGAGGTGGAAAGGATGAAAATATCGAGCAAACGCCGCTATCGACTGTGCATTCTGACGATTGGTGTGCTGGACGAGTACCGCCGCTCCAAACTAGGTGTGATGTTGTTCTATTATTCTCGGCGGATGTGTTTGTTCGACTAACGATACTGTCATTTAATGGCGTGGTTTTATTCGACTGTACAGGCAGCTTGCTACTCGAAAGCGTGACCAAGCAGGCTCGCAAAGACAATCTTGCGTATGTGTATCTGCACGTGCAGACCTGCAACACGGCCGCGCAGCGTTTCTACTTGGCACACGGCTTTGAAGTCAGCAAGCTCCTGCGCAACTACTACTCACAGCTCAATCCGCCACACTGCTTCCTTTTGCGCAAGACGTTGGATACTAAATCCATGAAGTGAACTTAAATACTACTAGGTCATTATCAGAAAATTGACTACAGTACCAAGATATCAATTCTGTGAGCCACATCATTTTCGTGTTTGCCACATCACTCGCATTTGGCCATCAATTGGTTTGAAGCCATTTCACGTCGATCACCATGTCTAAGCCGCTGCTGGACAAGACGCTATTCAAGAAGACCCTGGAGGTCGTGGGTGTGCGTGTGGAGGCCAAGAAAATCGGCCGCGTGGTCAAGAAACTCCACGGCCACCTTCTCAACCTGCCACGTCTGCGCAATGTAGTACCCGACCCTACCAACCCGGATCCGCACAAGAATTCCAGTAGCAAACTCATTCTGCTCAACTCCAAAGTGAAAGACATGGAGACATTGCAGCCACTCAATGAAGACCTCGTAACTTTCCTAAAGGAAGAAAGTCTGGCTTTCGTAAGCCACGCCATCGAGCTGGACTACAGCTACTTCGCAGTGGACCAAGTGCTCAGTGAGATTCTACCCAAAGACATGGACATCCCCAGCTCCTTCGAGACCGTCGGTCACATCGCACACCTGAACTTGCGAGACAACCAATTACCATACAAAACCGTCATAGGACAAGTAATTCTCGACAAGAACGCCCAGATCCGCACGGTCGTGAACAAGACGGACAACATCGAGACCAAATTCCGCACCTTCCCAATGGAAGTTCTAGCAGGTGATGACGATATGGAGGTCGAGGTACATGAGAGCAAAGCCACGTTCCGCTTTAACTACGCGGAGGTCTATTGGAATTCGCGTTTGCAACAGGAACACCTGCGCATCATCCGTCAGATCAAGCCACACGACGTCGTGTGTGATATGATGTGCGGCATCGGTCCGTTCGCCATCCCCGTGGCGCTGAACGGCAGCAAAGTGTACGCGAACGACCTGAATCCTCGTAGTTACCACTACTTGAAGCAGAATATCGAGCTCAACAAGGTGAACAAGCTCGTCACGGCCTACAATCTGGACGGCCGTGAATTTCTGGCCAAGCTGTTGAGTGAGAAGAAACAGTTTACACAGGTTCTCATGAACCTGCCGGCTATTGCGCTCGAGTTCCTCGACGCGTTCCCTGGACAGTTCGACCACTGGGAAGGAGAACTCCCGTACATTCATTGCTACTGCTTCTCCAACGCGGACGACGTCAAGAAGGACGTCAGGGAGGTAAGAATACGACTGCTATATGTGGTCGTACAAATAATGTTGTACTCACGGTAAAATCTGTCGTTCTACAGCGTGCGGAGAAGATCATGGGCGGGGAACTGGACCCAAAACGGACGTCGTTCCACCTGGTGCGTGACGTGGCTCCCAAGAAGGTCATGGTCTGCATCTCGTTCCAGCTGCCGGAGTCCATTGCGTTCAGCTCGGAGCGTCAAGCTTCAAAGCAGGACGAGCCCAAGCGGAGGAAGGTTGAGGTTGAGACTGCAGCCTAATGAATGCTCAGGGTAGAGATGGAAAATCACGCCTAAGTCGGTGGTCGCTGGTCTACATTGTATAAAGTTTAGAGGTTTTGAGTTTTTATGGGGTGAGTTGTCGGCGCAATATGTAGCAGTCCGGCGGCTCGATGTGTTTGTAGTAATTGCGCAGGAATTGTGTGGCCTCGAAGCCGTGGGAGCGATAGAAACGCAGGGCCGCGGTGTTGCTGGTCTGAACGTGGAGATACACCTGCACTACACCGTCTTGAAGGGACTGTGCGATGACCCCTTCGAGGAGTTGACTGCCTGTACGCACACGATAAAGGCGAGTGAGATCTGTACGATTACTAAGATTATGTAGCTCGCTACCTACCGATCCTTGCACGGCGATAGCTTTCTAGCACGCCGAGCGTCATGATGTACGTGCGTTCAAGTCCTACGGGTCCTTCTTTCACGGGTTCTCGTCGACAGCAAATAGCGCCGACAGCATAACTTCCGACGCACGCTGTCCGGACATAAGTTACGTACTTTATCAGCGCTCGGACGGTGAGTACACACACACAATACATGTACCAGCTTTGCGTTCTACTACCTAGTTGAGCATATCCCGGTGGAGAGCTCACCACCTCCTTATAGAACGCCAGATTGTACCGCACAGGGAAGAGCTGCAGGTTGAGCTCGCGTAGTCGCTGCACGTTGTTCTTATCGACAGGCCCGAACACGACGTCCACCTCCATAGCAGGTGTCGAACCGTCAACCTCCGCTTTATCCTTGTTCATAGTCTTGCAGCTTGTCCTTTGTGGCATCTTTTGACGATAGTTCTCGTGTCTCGGCCACGTACGAGAATGGTTTCGGTTCTTGTAACGGTGCAACTTGAAGTGGATCTTGAGCCGCCACCCGCGATCTTCAGCGACGTGTCATTTGACAAGGTTCCAGCGCCATGAAGCTCTGCGTGTTGCTTGCTCTGTTCGTCTCCGCTGTCTCATCCAAGCAGCAAGTAGGTTTGTCTCTTCTCCAGCCAGGCCTACCAAGCTCAGACGAGTTGGCGAAGGTGCAGAACGCCGTGAGCCCCGTGCTGGCGTCAACCAACCTCTTGGACAGCGACGAGTTCTTCGTATGCGGCTCTAGAGTACCTGGTATGAACGGCCACTACGTGTTGCAGCCTCCTGACGTGGTGCAGTCGGACCCGGACACGCCTGTTTACTTCAGAGAAGACGACGAAGACGAAGCGCTAGCGACGGATTTCCGTCTGTTCCGCCACAACGGCTTCTGGATGATCGCCGACGTTGAGCCGCGGCCGCCAGTCACGCACTTCCGTTGCGACCCCACCAAGACGCAAGTCATTGGCGTTGACGTCTCTGAAGTGTGCGGCTTGGGGCAGTCTACGCCGCCGCGAATCGGCTACACACCTGCTGATCACAAGCTCGGTGACTTCTCGCTTACGCTGCACCGCGACGCCTGCCAAGAAGTGCTACAGATTGATACGAGAAACAACTTCTCTAACAAGGACGAGCTTTAACCGCATAATCTAAAGCTGCTTAGTATTAATCATCTGTGGCCTCAGTTCCAATTCACGGCGAGGTTCTGCTTCCTGACGGCGAAGACGCAGGCTAAAGGAAGGTGATCCGACGGACAGTGAGCATTTGGTAGCCATCCGGAGCCGCGACCGAAGATATTAGGAAGCATCGGAGCACACCACGTCCCCATGTAGCGTGTGCTCACGTTGACGTCGTCCATCCAGTCGTCGGGTTTGTGTTTGACCCACTCGGTGTCCTCGACACTCACGGGTTGGCGAATATCTTGACCTGTTGCTTCTAGTTCCTCCAGCGTCGGCAGCTCCAGCAGTTGGAACGGCGTTAGCTGCCCCGTGGAGTGGAAAATATAATCGATCGTCCCCTGGAAGTTCTCGCTGGAGAAGGTGAGCTCAGGTTCGCTCATGTACTCGGCGTATGCGCCGTACGCACTCTCCATCATTTCGCTGTGCACGATAAGACTGTCCCTGTCGGCTCGAGATTGCAGCGTCGTGTATCGCTTCGCCTCTGCGCGTTGGTCACTGCCACCTACAGCTGTATCAACCGAAGACAACAGAGGCCGCGGACACGCAAAGGCATTGACGATCGGCTTCGCGTCGCTCGCGTATCGCGGCGTCCGACCCGAAGCAAAGGATATATCGTACGGCTTTACGTCAGGAGGTACGTCTGGAGCCAGGAACAACAGCTTCTCGTCCGAACCAGCAGTGCTGGGAGCTGTCTTCTTGTACGCAGCATGCTCTAACGTGCTTCCAGGAGCTGAGGGTTGGCTCCAATAGCCCCACCCGTACTCATTGCGAGCTATCACGCGGAATTGGTACGTCATACTGGCACTCAGCGACGTCACTATGAACGACTGGGCCGTTCCGTCCGGCACGGACAGCTCGTACAGGAAACCTGCCGCCTTGCTCGCGCAGTTCTTGACAGCGATTTTGTACTCCAGGACGGGAGTGAAGGGCGTAAGTGATGTTAAAGATGGCGGGGGAGGTTCCCATGATATTCGCAATGATGAAGACGTTGGATCGTCGATAACTGGACGTCCTGTAGCTGCAGGAACCTCAGGAACAGGCCGTCGCCGGCCTGTGAGAATAGTGTGGTAGACGTCACTACTTGGAGTAGCGTTGAAGGTTCCAGCCAGCACTACGGGCAGCTGGAAATCCGCGTTGAACACAGCGAGCTGGCGGCACAGATACTCGGTTTGAAGCACTCGCACGCGCTCCAAGTCGGACGCGGCACCGGCTGCAAGTTGCGTGTTGACTACGCAGAGCGCTGACGGTAACACCGAGGTCTCCCATGGCTGCAGACACACCATTAACGCGAGTTTGTCTTGTTTCGCTCTAGCTGCAAGGTTCGCGTCGTTGATATTAGCGCACAAGTCGTTCAGATGCACCTCTGTCGACCGGAACACCTGAAAAGTTGACTTCCTAAACGCCGTCACGAGACCTTCATCGATCTCCTTGGATACAGTAGCCGAATCTGCTAAAGCAGACGTAGCGTAGATACTATCATACCCGGCAATGGCGAGTTCCGCAGCCCACCAGTCGTCGTACTCATCCACTTCCTGGCAATCGCTGTTAGTACCGTACGTTAAGCCAAACGTTAAGCCAACCTTTCGTTGATACCTGTAGACAAATGATGTCGGCGTCGTACGAAAGGATCTCTCTGCATCATAAATGATGAATACGTATCAAAATACTGCAGTGAATGCTACTAGCATTAAGTCTAACCGTAGCAGTCTCTCTCGTCGCTGTCGGATGTTGAGGATGGCTACACTGACGTAGCTCTTGCCTCTACGTTGCATCCGTCTTGCACCCATTTGCGACAGCACATTGTACGTGAGAACCGACACCTTCTCGAGGTCTGCAAACTCGGCTAAGTCTGCAACATCCTGCTTCGCTGGCACGAACGCTCGGAACGGGAGCTCGTCCGCATCAGACGTTGAAGTCATGCCTACTATACGACACATGGCTACAAACAAAATTACGTAATTTCTCGGAAGTCACGCAAATTTGACATCATTGTGGTTTGACTACCGCGTAGTCAAAGCTCACTTCCAGTCGTCCACCAGCCAACAGACAATCATTGCCAGCCATGACGGACGAGCTGGAGCTACTGACGCCGCCGCCGCAGGCCGCGCCAGCCCCAGGACGCGCGGGTCTCCCCGCCGCTACGCTCGTGTACTCGTCCGACGGTCGCTATGTGTTCCAGCGACAGGCGCACGTGGTGCGTGTCCTACACGCGCAGAGCGGCCGTGTCCTGCACGAATGCGTTCGCGCTGACAACACGAGTGCAGTGCGCGCGCTGGCGCTGCATCCGCACAATGCGCTGCAGCTTTTAGCTGCATATGAAGATGGACACATTATCGTATGGGACTTCGTGGAGCACAAGCCGTTGGCGGAGCTGGACGCCAAGGCGCCCGTGCTGTGGATGGCGTCCAGCCGTACGAGCGCGTCGCAGCTCCTACTGGTCGTCCAGACGGACGCAAATACCTGGAGCGTCGTGGAGTATAGTCTCAAGAAGAAGAAACGCGGTCGCGTACTGTTCCAGAACGCCAAGAAGCAGTTCCAGGCCGCCGCGCTGCAGAGCTACACGACGCCCCAGGGTGACGGCGAACAGGCTGTGCCGGGAGACTTTTTAGTGGTGGCGGCCGGTGATAAGCTGGTCACATTATGGCTACATCAGCAATCGGGAGCTAAAGACTCGGGCAACCGCGTCTACACGATGCAGAAGCTCAACCACATCCGCGACGTCACGTGCGTCGCTGTCAGCCCGACGCAACGGGAGTTCTCCATCGGCGACCAGATCGGCCAGATCTTCAGGTACCAGCAGCAAGGAGAAACGGCAGCCAAGATGCACTGGCACTCGCACGCCGTGCACTGCATCCAGTACTCGAGCGACGGCCAGTTCCTGCTATCCGGCGGTGAGGAGTGCGTGCTGGTGTCCTGGCAACTGGAAACAGGCCGTCGCGCGTATCTGCCGCGTCTCCCGGCGTCGGTGGAGGTCATCGCGCCCCGCCAAGACGGCGGCGTGTACGCCGTGGGCCTGGCGGACAGTGTACTTTTCCAGTACAACCCCGTGACGCGCGAACAGGAGTGGGAGGCGCGCGGCCTGGCGCGTGCCGGCAATTCAGCCGCCAACTCGCTGCCGACGCGCCAGTTGGTAGTAGACCCCGTGTCAAAGGCGCTTGTGCTTAACGGGTCGTCCGGCGCGGGCGTGCTGCAGTTCTACGAGCCGTTCGCGGACCGCGTGCTCCAGACGTTGCTACTGTCGGAGCGTAACCAGGTTACCCGCACGGAGGATGAGGTGTTGCCTACGCTTCGCGCGTCGCATTCGTGCTTCAGCTCTCGTGGCGGCGACCTGGTGACGCTACATGCGCCGACGACGGCGAGACATGGTGACGAACAGGCTCTGCGCTTCTGGACGCGTCGTGTGGACGGCTCGTTATTTGTGAACACGGCAATTGACGCGCCTCACGGTCGCGCGCGGGTTACCAGTATGACGTACTCGCCTTCCCAGACCGAAGATTGCATGGTGACGGCCGATGAACAGGGCGATTTCAAGGTGTGGCAGAAGACGGCCGTGGAGACAGGAGGCGCTTCGTGGCACTGTCAGGCGGTCGTGCGCTTCCGTGACGAGCCGGTCACGGCTGTGGGTTTTGCACGCGATGGCTCGCTGCTCGCCGTGGCGTACGGAAACAAACTCACACTGTGGGATGTCGCTACGCACTCGCTGCGCCGTGTGATCCCCTCTGCGGACGGACAGACAATCACTCAGATCGTTTTCCCTGGTATCAACTCGCCGTACGTTGTGGTCGTGACGGACAGTCAGGTACAGGTATGGAGCTTGCTGTCATTGTCGCTGTGGTGGCGCTACACAGTGCCCAAGGGCGCCGTCGTGGCCGAGGAATCTCTGTACGAACGCTTCCTAGTCTGGTTGCCTGTGGATGACTCGAAGAAGAAAACGTTGGTGCTGGTTTTCGACGCCCAGACGCCCGTTCCGACGTGCGTGCGTGTGGTGGATGTGGGCAGCAAAGTGTGGAGCGCTGGCTTCCACCCCGGCACTGGAGACATTGTGCTTCTTGACAACAAGACTGGAGTATGGAGACTGGACGGACCTAAGGCCAGGTCGGCGGACGCCCAACGCCGGAAACAGGCACACGTCGCCGCCGTTGCCGCGCGCGACGCCGCCAAGGACGGCGAACAGGAGGCCAGGGCTCTAAGTGCCATCTACAATGCCGCCAGTGGCGGGCGCCTTGCAGAGAAGAAGAGCAGCCTCGAACACGATGGACCTCATGGCGTGGCGGTCAACGCCTCTGTGTCTAGCAGTCTGTTCGACGCGCCGGCGCACGTCCTGCCGTCCATGACGGCGCTATACAGGTCGTTCATGGACACGATGCTGCCGAAGCCGCACCAGGTTGTCGAAGCCGATGAGGCTGTTAAGAACACGAACGAAACTTCGGCGTCCCAGAAGAAGAAGAACAAGCGGCGTAAAAAACAGCATCAGACCGCGGCGGATCCGACAGTCAATGAGAATGGAGAGCAACGTAAGCGCATGAAGCTCCAGGTTGAGAAAGAACTGGCCAACAAGGAGTTGCAGCAGCAGACATACTCGAAACTGCTCGAGACATTCCGCAACAGTAAGGCACGTCGGGCGTAAGCTCAGGAGATCAGGTGAAATAGATTTACATGTTTTTGCTACCTCTAAGGCCCTGATTTCTGTCTGGGTCTCGGAATATATCCCGAAGATCGTTTTAATTCCCACCCCAAGGGGGTGGGAATTAAAGGAGGATTTTATTCCGAGATGTGTATTTGTTATGACAACATCATTACTATCATTTCCAGTAAATCCTACATCAATTGAAGCATACTATTAAATTATGCAGTACGATATTCCTGAGTCAATTCCCCGGCAAATCTTTAGAGCAATTCTGGTTTAGCCAACAGAATCGCTCACATTTTATTCCCAGACACCGACGGAGAAATCAGGGCTATATTCTTTTTGGAGGTGGATAGAGTCACACTATAAATGTCGGTAAGAAATGGAATTAGATTACGGCTGCGAAAATAAAAAACTCGAAATTTGAGCTGAATTTAAATTTAGAAATACTCCCCTCCCTTCCCAGCCTTTCATTTTGAAATCGCCGCTCGAGAACTCCATACCGCCAGCATGGAGAGTACCGCATTCTCCTCGTCCGATAGCGAAACCGACGACGTGTCCACGCAGGTGCGCGCGCCCCCAGCCCATGACCCCTCGATTACCAAGGCGAAGTTGCCCGAGGATCACGTCCCTTCGACATCTTCGAAGACGAACTTTGCGCAGCCGATGGAAAAACGCGAATTCAACAACTGGGGCGCGTTCTTCGACTACCTGGCCGCATATCAGGACGAAACGTACCAGGTCTTCCGCAAGCGGACGTCCACGAGTACTGAAGCAAGGAACACCGATCTCACGAAGCGTGGAATCGCCACTCCTGCTACGATCATCCCGACTTCCTTCGAAAAATACTACATGCGCTTGATTTGCACGCACGGGTGGTCGCGGGCAAGCCGCTCCAAGGGCAAACGAGATAATTACTTTTAGAAATCGACCAAGTGCGGGGCACAGCTGTCCGTTACAGTAGCCGGGACTGGTGATTTTGGCTTTCATGTCAAATTAACCCAGCAGGTTACTGCTCACAACTACCCCCTTAAAGAGCTCACATACGCGAATCACCCGTCCAACCGCCGTGTGGAAGATGTCGCCGTTCTGGGTTTTGTCGAGGAGGTGCAAGCTGCTGGGGCAATGAAGAAGTTGATCATGGAATATTTGAGGCGAAAGACTGGTAGACTTGCATTAAACTACCATACTGAGATTTTGGTTAAAGACTCTGCTTACTTCTCTATTTGCTAGGAAAGCAAGCCACACTACGCGACGTACACAATCTGGTTGCCAAGATAAAAGAGGCGCGCCGTGGATCTACAACCGTGGAGTCCAGACTGGACTGTTGCTTCAGAGAGTTCTGCTCCCACAAGGGCAACACCGCTACTATCTACGTGGACAAAGAGAAACTGGCTCAGACAAACACTTTCCAAACGCAGCAAATGCGTCGTTTTTTTTAAAGCATTCCCGGAGGTGATTATGGTTGACGCCACCCCATAACACCAACGCTGCTCGATATAAGCTGTTTAGCTTCATGATTCACGACGTCTTTGGTCATGTAAGTGAAAAATTGTATTGCTAAATCTCTGTGTGATTTTGTGTGATTTTGTGTCGTTTGTGACGTCTTGTATGTGCTGTGTCTTTTGTGTCTATTGGTTCGGATGATGTGGTAATTTGTGATTTTCCGGTTTATAGGGACATTATGCTCAACATGCGCTGATGGAGAATGAGAACGCCGAGTGTCTCAGTGACGCTGTTACGTCTTTCAAGTATTTTCAAGCCAAGTGGGATAGTGCCCGCGTCATTTTAGTAGACAAAGATTTTGAGGAGATCTCTTTTCTTCGAAAAGAATTTCCGATGGCGCGCATTCTCCTGTGCGTTTTTTACGTTGTTAAATTTCTGTGGGGAGTGAAGAAGGAGTATGGCGTTTTTGACAGAGAGAAAGTGGGAGACGCTGTACACATGATGTTGAGCGCGCAGACGGAGGTAGAGTACGACACGGCTCGCAAGTACATGTATTACATTGTGGAGGGAACGCACCTCACGCTGGACCAAGATGTACCTGAGTCCCAGCATCCTTTCCTAAGATATTTCGACGCGAACTGACATCCATGTAGAAGAATGTGGAGTGGTTTGGCCGTTCAGATGTGCCACATTTAGGGAATACTACAAATAACCGGTAAGAATGTCCTATTTACGGTATTTACTGAAGTATTTGTAAGTCATTGATTTGTATGTTTATTTTAGTTTGGAGGCAGCATGGGGCCATCTCAAGGATGTGTTGAAACCGACGATGATGCTGGACGAGTGTGTGGATACTCTCATCTTCTTGCAGTCAGTCGCAAAAATCGAGTATGCTAAAAAGATCACTGACGTCGGATGTATGCGATATGGTGCAGCTGATGCTGAGCTCGAGAAACTAGCTAAGGAGGTCAGCCAGCATGCCTATCAGCTCGTCGAAAAACAATATCGGGTTGCAAACGACATAAAGACGTCTTACACTATTTGGGATCTACAAAAGGACGTGTTGGAGCTGACGTCTGCCGTGGATCCTACACGTGTATACCACATTGATACCAAGGTTTGTGAATTGAACATTTATTCGTAAATTACGTACTAACACAGCCTTTACACATTCTGTAGACCTCCAAGTGTTCCTGTACTTTTGCTAGAACGGAGCTGTTGCCATGTCGTCATGTCATATATTGGTGTCTGGTTTCGAACAAAAGTCCGATCCCGGTGAACCATATCAATCCGCGGTGGAGTCTGACGTCGCCATTAAACCTTCCTGTCGAGGAAGGTAGCCCCTCGAATGATGCAGCCGGGTACCAGTCGTTCCGGGTGCGTGATTCCTCTCTAAACGGTACGCGCCATCGTGTTATGAATGGAACCAATAAGTTCCGCACGGCCTACGACGTGGGATGCCGCATTGCTGACATTATGAGCCGCAACGATACTCTGGTGTACCTGGAGATGCTGGACGCGCTGAGAATCTTCGAAGACATTGTGAAGGAAGGATATATTCCACCAATGCGCCCAGTTGTATTGTCGCAAAGTCACACTTACCGTGTGACAACTTAGCAAAGTCACACCCAGATTGTGGCTAGTGCGAGCAGCCACCGGAGAGTGTGGCAACTCTAAAGAGCCACCACGACATTGTGAATTGCGATTCCGATTGTGTGCCCGGTGGTAGCGTATGTAACCCAGAATGTGACCAGTGAAACGGACGTCACTCTCGTTGGTGAAATCGTCACAACACCAATTGACGAAATGTCTAGTGCTCAGTGTAATGATCATGAGAGTTTGCAAGCAAAAGTCGAAGGGATTGAAGAAAGCATAAATTGTGAAGAACTGCCGGACTCCAAATCTGGACGCATTCATTCAACACTTTCGAGGATTATTGAGCGTTACTGGTCTTGGGTACTGTGTACCAGTTGTACCCATTAACCGGTTAACCCGAACCGGTCCAATCCGAACCCACGTTAATTATGGTGATTACGGTAAGCTGTTTACGCCACCGATGATTAGACGAGTTGGATATTGGATGAACACCGGTGAGTGATGGTTGATTAGATGCACTAGGTGATAGGACGCAGGGTCGCGTGTCTATAACAGTACGCGACGTGGAACCGCTACATGCGTGGCGTGTTCCTGACCAAGTCGACGTGGCATGTCGTGAACCGCGAGACGACGCCAAGCTTCACGGACTCGCGGGCCAAGGACGACTACGTCAAGTCAAGCAACATCGCGTTCGGACTGATGTTGCTCCACATGGACGCGGACTACCACCATGTGGTCGACGACTACGAGGAAGCGTGGGTTGCGTGGACGCGCCTGAAGACACTGTACGGTGGTTCGCAGAAGGCTGGACGCATCTTCCTGAAGCGCCAACTCTTCAGCATGGAGATGTCGGAAGGCGGCAACGTCTTGCATCATTGCAACGAGGTCCTCAACATCAGCGCCAAGCTCAGCAACATCGGCGCCAAGATGGTGGACGAGGACGAGGTGATCTGCTTGTTGCGCAGCCTCGCCAAGAGCTACGAGAACGTCGTGCTGAACTTGGAGATGAGCAGCGCTGAACTACGATCGCAAGACGTCTTGAAGGTGCTCACGAATGAGCACATCAAGAGACAAGGCGAGAAGACGGCGATGGTGAAGACGAAGAATGCGGCCAAGACGTTCAACACCGACCGAGAGTGTTGCCAATGCACGTACTGCGGGAAATTGGGGCACACGATTGACAAGTGCTGGACCAAGCAGAAGGACGAGAATCGTGGCCCAAGACGCGGCAGCAACGGCCGTGGACGCGGGGCCAACAATATCCAGTGGCGAAACGACGACAACAACTACGACTACGGCTACGATCGAGTAGCGTTCGCGGTTTCACTGGAATGTGGGGTTTCGACGGGAAAGAATGTGTCCGGGATGTGGGCGGTCGACAGCGGCGCAACGGACCACATCTGCAACGACAAGGCCAAGTTCGCCCATTTGATTGAGCGGGACGAAGGCGAACGTTCGGTGGCCGACGGCATCAAGGCGGCCATCATGGGTGTGGGGACAATCGTGGAACAAGTGGTCCTGCCCAACGGCGACGAGCGCGAGATTGAGATCAAGAACGCGCTGTACGTCCCAAGCATGAGCAAGAATCTGCTTTCGGTACCGCAGATCAACAAAAGTGGCAAGTTTCAAGTGGTGTTCAACGGCACCAAGATGCAGATTGCGCACAAGGGCTCCAAGCAAGTGGTGGCGACGGCAAACCTCGTGGATGGACTCTACTGGTTGATGACGCCGCCTCAGCGATCGGTGAATGCGGCGACGAGTGGCAAGATTGTCGACCTGCACGCGCGCATGGGTCACGCTCCGCTCGAGGTGCTTCGCAAGATGGTCGACAACCACATGATCAAGGACGCGAAGGCACCTTCCAAGTCGAGCGGACCAAGTCTGTGTCGTGGTTGCCAGCAAGGTAAAATGGTCCAAAAACCGTTCCCAAGCAACCATGACAAGCATCGTTACGACACGTTCGAGCTGCTCCACCTCGACATCTGCGGACCCTTGGAGGAAAAATCACTTGGTGGCAGCAAGTACCTGCTGCTGATCGTGGACGAAGCCAGCGGATGCATGAAGGGTTTCTGTCTGCGTGCCAAGTCAGAGAGCGAAGCCTGCATCCAGACGTACATCATGAAGGTGCAGAAGCAGTTCGGCAAGAAGGTCAAGTTTGTGCGGCACGACGGAGCTCGTGAGTTTGCGACCAACTCGCTCAAGGACTTCTACGAAGACGAAGGCATCGAGCAGCAAACCACGGTTCCGTACGCGCACCAGACTAACGGCACGGCAGAGCGAACTATCCAGACTATTGTCACGATCGGCCGCAGCATGCTGCATCACGCCAAGCTGGACAAGTGTTTCAGGGCTGAGGCGGCCATGACAGCCATCTACGTGAAGAATCGTCTGCCGTCACCCAAGATCGAGCACAAGACTCCGTTCGAGATCGTTTACAAGTGTGAAGCACATGCGTGTGCTCGGCTGTCAGACGTTCATCCTGACTCCGAAGGAGAAGCGGCTCAAGTGGGGTCCCAAGGCTCGTGCCGGACTGTTCCTAGGTTACGAAGAAGTGTCCAAGGCATATCGAGTTTATGACATCGAGGCGGGGCAGGTGGTTATCAGTCGCGATGTCAACTTCGATGAGTCGACCTTTGGATTTTGCCGACGATTTCCGATGAAGATGTCGACGAGCTGGACTTCGAATCGCTCGACATCGTCACTGATGGTTCCCGCCAGACGGAGTATACGCAGGCAGGGAAGCGCAAGAACCGCCCGAGTGACGAAGATGAAGCTGCCAGAAGACTGCGAGCTGTGCGTCGTCGACCTGGACTGGAAGAAGCAAGTGCGCCGAGCTACTCCTCTCCGCACCAAGCAGACGCAGAAGAAAAGTATGGAGATGAAGATGACGATTCGACTCCACCAGTGTTTTGGCGCGCAAGTACCAATGCTGTCGAAGCAGGCGGCCTATCCGAGCCGACGACGTTTCAAGAGGCGGTGAACGGCCCGGACCAAGTGCACTGGCGCAAGGCAATTTGTGCTGAGCTCAAGTCAATGCGACTTCGGGGTGTGTTTCGTGCTGCAAAGTTGCCTAACGGACAACGCGCCATCGGTACCAAGTGGGTGTTCAAGATCAAGCGCAAAGCGGACGGATCGATCGAGAAGTACAAGGCGCGCCTCGTGGCCAAGGGGTTCAAGCAGAAGTACGGCATCGACTACACCGAGACGTTCTCGCCCGTGGTCAAGTATGTGACGCTGCGCATGGTGAGCGCGATTGCCAAGCATTTTGGCTGGCCCCTCGACCAACTCGACGTGGTGACAGCTTTCCTGTACGGGATAATGAAGGAGCTGGTGTTCTGCGCGGTCCCCGAAGGTGTTGATCTCGACGGTGACTTCGACTGCCTGGAATTGGTGAAGGCGATCTACGGCCTCAAGCAAGCTTCGCGCGTGTGGAACGAGACCTTCGACGAGTTCGTGTGCTCCATCGGCTTCGAAGTATCGGCGTTCGACCCATGCCTCTACATCAAGATCGTTGACGGTCACTGCGTGCTCGTGCTGGTCTACGTGGATGACGTGCTGATTACCGAAAGTTCACCCGAACTGATCTCACGCACGAAGACCGACCTCAAGACACGCTTCGAGATGACCGACAGCGGCAAGTGCGCGTTCGTGCTTGGGATCGAGTTGGTGGACGGCCCGGACAGCAGCGTGACGATGTGTCAGTTCCGCTATGTCGATTACATTCTCAAGCGTTTTAGTATGAACGAGTGCAAGGCCGTGGTGAGTCCCGTCGACATAAGCACTCGACTGATTTCAAGTGACGCAGCGACCAAGGTGAACGCTCCGTTTCGCGAAGCTGTTGGTGCTCTGATGCACTTGATGACTGCCACGCGCCCGGACATCGCGTACGCCGTTGGCCATGTGTCGCGCTTCATGGAGAACCCCCAAGAGGAACACTGGGTTGCGGTCAAGCGTATCTTTCGCTACCTGCAAGGCACCAAGACGCATGGGATCTGCTTCAAGCCGGGCGGCAACATCGACTTTCGTGGATACTCGGACGCTGACTGGGCTGGCGACCTCGCGGACCGCAAGTCGACTTCCGGCTACACTTTAATGCTGATGGGTGCACCGATGAGCTGCGGCAGCAAGAAGCAATCAAGTGTTTCGCTGTCTACGAGCGAGGCGGAGTACATCGCACTCAGTCTGGCGATCCAAGAGGGCAAGTGGATTCATCGCCTGCTATGCGAGATTCTGACGGCCGCTAATGAGACTGGACCCGAGCTCATGATCCGCGAAGACAACCAGTCGTGCATCAAGATGACGAAGAAGTGAACCACGGTCGCGCCAAGCACATCGACATCAAGTACCACCACATCCGCGATGAAGTCAAGCGCGGTGAAGTCAAACTCGAGTACTGCGAGACTTTTGTGATGCTAGCGGACATCATGACGAAGGCTCTCGCGGGACCACGCCATACGGATCTGACGGCGGCTCTCGGCATTCGTGGGACTTCGCATTGAGGGGGCGTATTGAGGGTTGCTGGTCTTGGGTACTGTGTACCAGTTGTACCCATTAACCGGTTAACCCGAACCGGTCCAATCCGAACCCACGTTAATTATGGTGATTACGGTAAGCTGTTTACGCCACCGATGATTAGACGAGTTGGATATTGGATGAACACCGGTGAGTGATGGTTGATTAGATGCACTAGGTGATAGGACGCAGGGTCGCGTGTCTATGCCGAGACACGAGTCACAGCATCTGATGAGTGTCTTGGCACACCTTGCGACGACCATCATGAGCGGCTTCATCCGTCGTACTGCGGCGCGGGCCCTCGACTTGACCGGTTACTAATCTGCAACGTCATCCCCGGTAAGTCTTTCCTCGAGTTAGCCTTCGTCATTTCCACCGTTACTCATTCGAAAGTTCGCAGGCATCCGGTGACGACCCCATGCTTCGCAACGACAACTCTCCATCTCACAGCGATGCTTCTGCTGCTGAATCTGGTGTATTCGTTCCGCCCCAATCTTCGTCGACCGTCGCGACCGCCTCGTCGACCGTCGTGTACGCCTTCACTCCAGAGTCGGCCCTCCCAGGAATCAGCGAGGATGCTCTGCGATACATCGTGGGTGAAGTGGCTGCGGCAACTTCAGATCGTAGCCTCGCAGCCTCTGCGACTCAGCTGGCGTCCGTGACGAAGGTGTTGGTTCGCGCGACCATCCAGCGTCCACGCTCGAACGACCAGGGCTTATGGGACCAGTTCGACCGGGCTGAGACCGTCGCTGACGTTGGGGCTGCACTCTCGTCGGGGTCTTCGCAGAACTTCGACGCCTCAACGGACGTCGGGAAGCTTCGGGCTCGTCTGGACTCTGCGATGACTGGCTACCAAGCTCTCGAGAATCAACTGCTAACTCAGACTGGGCTCCGTGAGAACGCTGAGCTGTTCGCTCGCCAAGCTGCCGCTGAAGTCGATGAATTGAAGGTCGAACTCAAGCGCGCTCGCGAGTCAGACGCCGCGCACCTTAAGAAGGCTTTGGACCTTCAGGCGACCGTCGAGTCAATCTTTGATTTAAGTTAAAAGAAGGTCAGAGTATCGGTAGTCAATAGTGTTAGTGGAACAAGTCGGTGAAGGGGTGGTCTGCCTCCTCAGTCATGGATTCGCAGAATCAATTATGAATTGAAGCTAACATCCAACCCCACTCGCCCGTGACATGTGCTGAATGGCGGAAAGTACAGTTGCATCGTCGCATGCCCGAATTTCTCAACATTATTCAACATCACGTGATGATGAAAGGCGGGTTATACTGCTAAAATACAATGCCGCTCTTCGCACGGGGAAGCTCTGGATTTGTGGGAATCCATGTTTCTACCATTCGCCTACCGGTAAATGTTTTTTTAAATACATATATTGCCGGTTCTTTATATGTGTACTGTATACATGTACCAATGGTCGCTCTGTAGGATTTTATGTATTTTAATACACGTATTCGCTACACGTTATTGTTAACAATATTAACTAGAATATTCCGCGAAAAGCTCCAGCGCCTACCCACGATTTGACAGATATTGATGCTTCCAGACTAATTTCAGTGAGAGAGTTGAGCTGGTAGTAGCCGAACTTGTAGTGTGATCAGAGTGACGCTACGATTGGCCGCTCACTCGCATTGCGATGGCGTGTAGGTAATTGCTTCGAATTATTATACACTTCACTGTGAAACATTTCCCAGAAAAGAGCTGAGAGGAGAGTTCAGCGCTGATGTGCCTGCGTCATCGGTGTACATAAATACCATGATACAAGTGCAGGATCTCTGCAACTAAGTTTACATTTAGCGCTAATTCGACTAAGCTGGGAATGCCGGTTATTTTGCTTACCACCTGTTGTCACGATTGACATGAAGCGACCGAGGCAGACGGACGCTGTGAGCTGCGGTCTTTTATGCGTCACACAAGCGTACAGCTACGTGACTCGCACACGCTCCCTTAAACGAGCCAAACGTTTTCAGCGAATGACTTAGCACATATGCGACTGCGGTTGTTGTGGGCCATATTGCAAGATTTGGACAGCACAAGCGAAAGCAGTGACACCACAGTGTGGGCTGAGCTGCTGCATCTACGAAAGGCAGTCCAGAAAGCATTCGGTAGCTAATAATATAGCAAAAATACGTGTGTTGTCACTCGAAGATGCTTCATTTTCTCTTACTGCGCTCTCAATTCGTTTATGACATCAGTCAAAACTACCGAGAAGGAGGCGTCCACATCCTGGCGCAGCTCCACTCCTGTTGTTGCCACTGATACCGCAGCACTAATATCTTCGGCGACACGAGCACTTATGTCTTGATGCAGCTCAACCATTGCCACGAGCAAACTCTCCATCTTATCGAGCTGGGTTTGGAGCTCCTCGAGATCTGAGATCCGACTCCATACCAACCGCGATGAGACCCGATTTTTCCTGGACGCGCCGCTGGTAGTCTCATCGACGAACATACCCAGTGGTGCCACCGAGCGTCGCTCCATGTCGCGCGTCTGAGCTTAAAATGCCTGTGTGAGTTTTGCGTCTCTTCAACAAGTAAATACCATCGGCGGTTACATGGTGGTGGGACCGGTTCACTTGTGCTTCATGTCACCCAAAACTGATGTAATAATTACACAGGGTAAGGTGTGTGAAGGTGCTGAAGCAGTAATTTATTTATTCGATTAAAGAGGGAAGGTGCGTAAGGTGCTGTTAGCGCAGTTGCATTAACGGCAGCCTCAATTTTGATTGATAGCACACGACTCGTACTTTGCCAGAATTTCTTAGTATTAAAATGTGCATTGCGATAAACTGCGTTTGGTAAGGAAGCGAGATTGTCATCACTGTCGTTCTCGACGAGGACTCGACGGTTGCTCAGCTGCAGAGCGCCATCGCATCCCAGCTTAACTACCCTGCAGCATACAAACTGGGGCTCTTTCTGGCGAACGACGATGGATGGATGGATGGATGGATACAGTGAGCGCGTCAGCAGTGGCGCTCGATCATCGTGAATACCCACAACGCTTTCATCGCATGGGGCCTTTGTTGTGGCTCAATAATGCCAAATACTTCGGTGACGGATTTCGAGCAAGTGAAGGTGAAGTTCACATTCTGGTGGTTGCTCCTGCTGTCTTTGAGCCTAGCGTGAATCGGCTGGAATTCGACGATCACTTTCTTCTGGACTTATGGAATTTCTCGGAAATGAACGTCTCAGCGTTGCCTTTTACATCCCAGCTAAAACAGCGACAACTACAGTAAAACCTGTAATAGTGTTTTATTTGTGAACGGGTACAGCGACAGACAGAATGTAACTGCCGCCAAAATAACTGCCAGTTCCTAAGAAACGAGCAATACACAAGGATGGGAGGAGCGTGCACATGTACATAAAAGAACAGCATATACTTCAGAAGTATCAAGGTTATTATCAAATACAGCAGATGGAGGCATCTTCATGGCCACAGACGATGCCGTCCAGGTTACTTGAATGTAGGCTGGATCAACACCCACGTAAGGTCGATTGTATGTTGATATAGGACGACTGGGTCAACATCACCATTTTCACGATACAATGTTACCGTTTATTAGTTTATGCGTCATTTTCAAATTTAAACCGTGAAGCTGTGTTTTGCTTAATTACACATGTGACCCCATATATGCATTCTAGCAGTATCCTTGACGTTTTTCGATCGCCCCAAAAACTGGATATAAATATCCAGAGAACAGGGTTTTCGATCCCCAGAGAACAATTAAAATCAACCAGAACTTTTCATTGAGAGCAGGAACCAGGTTAAAAAGAGATGGACAGATCGCGCCATTTGCCTGGCCAGCGCGAAGGCGACAACTCGCGTGGCAACAGCCCCGGTTAGCAACAGGGACGCTTCAGCGCTCCACGCTCCCCCAGTCAGTGCCAAGAACACAAAAGCCCCCTACGTCAGTCCCAAAGTGAGAGTGGCCACCGCGGGGAGAGAGTGAAGCTTTCTTGTGTTATTTTTCATCCAGAAGACAAGGGGTACCCATTCACTAAAGGCATCGACGATTGTTGCCGAGTTGAAAGACGCAATTTAAGCAGAGAAACCTTACACGATCCAGGATGACGCGGTAACGCTTCGACTCTTCGTGGCAAAGAAACTAGATGGCGAATGGTGACTGCTGACGACGCGAGAGCTCTCCCACTGGATGAGCGTGGCCTTCCCCATGATTTGACGGAAATGGATCCGTTTTGGTTTATCAAGAACGCCTTGCCCACCCGAGATATTCTCGAGCAGGACCAGCAAAACTCACGTGCTGGTGGGGTTGTCTCCAAGACGTCTGAAAAGGCCGAGGGAAAACGACGAGTCGTCACAATCCAAGTTAACCAGTTATCAAAGCTTGAAGAAGAGCAGTAAGACGAGTGGTGCCTTGCCGCAAGATGGTGATTTCTTACAGTTGTTTGATTGGTCCGATCACGACTGCGGACAATTGAAAGATATCACCTTAATCGGCGACATTGTGGGCTTTATGGGCTCTAAGTATTTCGTCCGGAAAGAAATATTGTGTGTGTTGGAAAATTTTAAGGAATTTCTTCAAGAAAGGATTGACACAATCAAAGGCATCGGCAGACAGTTTATCACTATCGGGAGTGCAGGAACTGGCAAGAGCTGCATCTTAGCCTTGCTTTGTTTCTATCTTGCGGTTGCGAAGAAACGACCAGTTGCATGGTATTGCCATAGCGACGACAGGGACTCTCCTTCTATTACTCGCTTGCTTTACGAGAGAGAATACTTTGAATGGCCCGATGAGAATGGTAATATTTACACATCGTTCAGATCCGAGTACTTGGTCCTTTTGCCCGGATGCTGTTTTTTTTATCGACGGCATGGATGAGGAGGGGATTACACGTAGATACTGGCACAATTGTTTCACGGTGCTGGCGACCCGACAACTTTTTATTCCGAGTGGCGATGCTGCTGACCTACAGAGAACCTGTCTGCTGACATATTGGAAACAAGACGATATTGAAAAATTAGCGAGGTTACTAGGCAATCTGAAAGAGAAGGATATCGCGAGTCGGGTGGGAATCTCCGTGCTTTCTTGAATCCTTATGCGAGGATGATATTCACTGACATATTGGAATTTCTCAGTCTTGAGGCAGAATGCTACTTGAAACATACCACTGTGGTTTACCTGCGAGAATCGATACCTTTCGCAACTGGGGAGTGTAAACCACTTCGAAGAGGACCCATTATTTGGATGTGACTTACTGGAAACCTTGTGTTACGTCGATGCTTGCGCTCCAACACGTGCCGACAATGGTGAAGCCGGGGTATTTTCTAAAGCTGGTCCGTGTTGCACGAGAGCTGAACGACGCTCGACTCGATGATATTGCGCGTGAAGCACACTTTCACGCTCTAATACGCCACCAAGAATCGTTTCGCTTCACCTTTCGCAAGTACGAACCAACGGATCGGGATAATTCAGAGGAAACGGGAGTCGTAACGTGTGGTCGGATGATTCACAGTGACCAAGATATGCTGCTACAGTGTAAGGTTAACGGGGAGAACTTGGACGAGTGTGTAGCAGCTATGGAGAGCTGGGCTGAAAACCCTGCAGAGATGTACTATTGGGCACCAGCAACGAGTTTGTGCGGAACAATCGCTGCTGTCAGCAGGTTCAAATTCTCTTACGATGTGGTCGATATTGACGCTCCCCAGGAGCGCTTTTGCTTCCTACAGCTGACGAGGGCAACTACCCACAGGCTTGGCCAAGAGGTTCTCTGGAAGCTGGCGCAGCCTTTTGATAAGAAGCAAATGCCAGTGTGCTACATAGCACTACTGCTTGGTGATGGTGACAAAAGCATGAAACCAACATAACTAGCTTCCGAGTTAATTGTGTGGGTGTCACTAGCGGTGAAATCCTGCGTCACATGCCGCTGAACGTCGCGACGTCTGATGTGTTGGCGGAGTAGCAGTTCGCTTGTCAAGCATGCTTTGGCTTAGAGCCACGTCGGCGTCTATGCCTTCGAACCCAGTTCTATTCGAATTTTGCTCGCGCGTCAGCTGTCACTTCCTTACGATTTATTACCGATAATCTTCTAGCAATATCACTAACTGGTTTTCCTATTTGTGTAATGTAATTATATTAGTAGTACTCATTTTAATTTGAGGCTGCACTCGGATAGTATTCAACTCAGCAAGCTTTAAACTGTGTTTTGTATGTGTTTGAGTTTTATACGAAGTAGCTGATATTATACCTATCATGGGCGTAGTAATCGCGAAGCGTATACTATTTTTATCACCTACTTAAGTATGCTAGATGTGGCATGACCAAGGGTATTGTATTGTTTCACGTTATCGCGTAGCCTTAATGCTCCGAGCTAGACTCTATACCGGTATGACCAAGGGCCCGGTAGTCAGGGTCTGTAGTAGTCACCAATTTAGGACCATTAGAACTAATATTTTAGTAGTACTATTAGTACCAAACATATTATGCTCATGATGGGGGCTGTAGTAGTGCTAAACTAAATAGTGAACTTAGTTTCATGTATTTAGTACTAAGGTCACTACTAATTTTCGGAAGCCCTTTCATGTTTTTTGGCGCGGTGATTCACCTGTTCTTTCCTGTTACTTCGCCTTATTCTCCAATGTCCGTGGCTCGATTACAGCGATGAAGAATGTCATGGCCGACTTTGTCTTCGGGACTTAGGGGAGACATATTTGTGGCAGGCAGGTACACAACATCTGCAGCAACAAACTATGAAGTAATACAGAGCTATCTATTTATAAACGTTGCATACCCTACCTAAATCGGGATTTTTTACGCGAACTATGAGAGGAGTTGGGCTGGTAGTGCCGATATCGAACCAAGCACTTCTGCTGCCAATCACACCGAACATACAGCTAAATATGGCACCGTCGGTTATGTACCCATTATATGAATAGGCTTGGAAGGCGGGCAGTCGTCGATTCACTTAAAAGGAAAACCCCGCCAAACAGTTCTCACCGCAGCTTCGCCTTTTTAAATGAGCCAGCAAATACCATCGCTGACCTCGAATGTACGTTGCAAGTTAATGTTTGTTGCTGAAATGTATTGATAACCTTTGTGTGTGGTTAATATGTAGGGTGGAGACGGATTAAGGGGCGCAAGCCATGTGTCAAGAGCTCGCACGACGTGGATACTGCTTTTTAACACTGGGCGAGACTCTTACGTGACTTTAGGAGAATTCCTGCTGACGCTTCCGAGTTTTACTCGTCAAAAGAATGATCCCGCTCGCTGCCAGTTGGATCATCTCGGTAATAACGGCGATTACTATCTTCTATCCAGCCAATTAATGCGACGAGTTATTACGAAGTGCAAATCTTCCCGCTGCAAAGCTGTTGGGTCGGGGTGCCACTGCCGGTACAAGATTTTGATGTGCGAGGCGAGCGGTTTAGCGTGCGTCTTCGTAGAAGGTGACCACATAATGAATGACACAGCTCTTGCACAGCAGTCGCCTAAGACACGTCGGCTGACGCCGTATCTGAAATCGCTAATAGAGGAGCGCTTGGGCGAAGATGTATCCATTCGACCTGTTGATCTATTTGGACTGATATGCCATAGAGTACAAAATGGTACTCTGGAGGGTTCATCGCCATTAGATACACAAGTTCGAGCTTACGTGAATACGTGGCGTATACGACACAAACAGGACCCAATGCAGCCTATTATTGAATCGTGCAAGACGAACATGTCCGGAGCCGTGCAAAATATAGCTGGGACTGGTGACAACATATTGGTATTATGTGCCTCAGAAGAAATGGATTCTGGATTGGAGCCAAAGTTGGGGAATGGATCTATTAGTTCCCCTTTCCGAATTGGCCTACATGCTATTCGTTACCCGACCACTACGTGTCCAACGCGACCCACGCTACACTACCGTTTTACACGTCGACAGCACCCACAGCATCGTAAAACAACGCTATCCGGTGTTTGTTTTTGGAATTTCAGATTGTGGTGGAACTTTCTTTCCTATTGGTTACTTCTGTACATCACAAAGAACTGGTGCTGTTATTGCTTGGTGTTGTTCGATTCTGAAGCGAGTGATTTGGAGTACCTTTATGGTTCGCTTCTCTCCGCGCTTTGTGATGATGGACGCCGATAACGCACAGTATAATTCTTGTGCTGCTGAGATCCCCGACACTAAGATACTAATGTGTTGGTTTCACGTTTTTACATACGTGAAAGACTACGTTAAAAAGTTAGATCCAATCACAATACACATGGTTTTCCGTGACCTCAATGAGCTTCACTATACCCGCAACGAAAGAGAGTTTTTATCTAAGCGAGCCTACGTCCTTGCATCATGCCGAACAGCTTCAACGTTCTGTCCTTCTTTTCAATGTGTGGCGGGTCATTTAATTGACATATGGATTTTGCATCCTCGGTTTTCTTGTTGGCAACTACTTCACACACCGCCAGGATATACCAGCACTAATAATCCGTTAGAGCAGTACCATGGAGCACTTAAACTGATAAACAAGTCGAAGAGGGCTACACCTGCTGAAACGTTCGACCGCCTCGACAAGTCGCGTCTGGTTTTTGTAAATTCTAGACACTCATTCAATAGCATCGCACCTGCATCACTGCGACTGAAGTCGCTGTACAAGATTACACTACAAAAAAAGGAACTCAGAGCGGCATCGCTACTTGCAAGCGCGGATCTACCAGCCCGGTACATACAAGTACGTCACCGCCCACGTGAGCGTTAAGGGAATCTAGAGAGCTTGGAAGCTGATGATTTCTTCGCCGATGACCCGACAAAGTCCAACAGACCATACAAATCTATTCACGTGTTACGAATGCAGTGGAAGGATATGCCTGGAACTGGGTGACTCGTTGACGATATAGCGCGGACCTGCGGATGCCGTTTTAGCAATTAGTTTGCTGTTTGTGTTCATATTATTCACACCACTCGCGAATTAGGCCTACCGTGCCCTGGTATGCCAACGCCCGAACGTTGTTTTGTGACAAATCAGCGCCAACGTGTAAAAAACGATAGTAGCAGTCAACAACGCCGTCTCGCCGTTGGTACTGACCCCCACAGCACACAAGCTGGACAAAGTGGATGTTCGAATGCTACCGCGCAAACAATCGGCCATTCGGGAGAAGTGCACGGGCCTCACCCTAGACCGCACATTCCTTATCCGCGCAGTGCTGTTTTTGGGCCCCACCAAACTGAGAATGACATCATCTTTTTTCCCCCAAAGCGATAACGAGCTACCAAGAAATACTATTCCAGTAAGTAATAGTAGTAGTCACGAGTCACAAGCGCCACCTGCGTTACCATGGGGCGGTATTCATACCGAACAGCGTAATATTGATGTCCGCGGTGGTCCCCTACCCCGTGCGACCCAGGCAGACACTACTTTTCCAAGCTTCACATCACTCCTGACTGACAAATTGATTACTGAAGCGACTACGTCCGCAGTACATGAGTGCTATTAGCCATAACGGTCTACCCGAGTGCCTCGACTTTGAACAAAACTCTCCGATGCGGCGATCCACCTCGTCGATTATACCATCAAGGTCCCCACCTTACACAGGATCGTTGCGTGAGTCGTGCGAGCAAACCAAGCGACGTAGAATTTAGCTCTAACGATGAAGCACCTCGATTTGCATTTGTCGATGCCTAATGTGCTACTATCTAGTTGCTCGCTTAACAGTCCTTACGTCTGGTGCTACCATTGGTATTCACTATCTTCCTGGTGATAAATAGCAATTTCCTGGTGATTATGAATAAACGGCTGGTGATTTGTGCACATCCAATCTTTGGTGACGCAAATCAAATCTCTGGTGATGGTTGTAAATGGTTGGAACTGGATAAAGGTACCAAACAGGGGTAGGGTGTAAAAGGAGGGGTGATGTGGCCTCTCTCAGCACATCCGAAACGGGACTTATCGATGATGTTGGGGCCGCCAGGCCCAGACATCCCCAACTAGGACCTTTTAACTCCGATACCGGTTTGTACCGGTTTCAGAAGAGATCTGTCACTGGCTTGATATAGCCACTAGCAAATTTCGCAATGGAGAGATAGCGTCTGATCCAGGAAGGTCTTGCGAAGCGTGCCTTCCCCCGCAAGTGGTCTATCCTGAGCTCAAACAACACTGGGATCACCTGTCCCCAGTCGTTGGCCTGTTCGAGTACCCAGTCATGGTGTGGGTCCCCGAGGCAGTATGCCATCAGCAGAAACCTCAGTGTGTTGTTGAGAGGTGTAGCTGCACGCTGCATGTGAAGGAGTATCGGAATCGTGTTGTCGAGGACATCGACGGGAGACTGGACTTACTTTATATTAAGTACCAGTGCGCTGGAAACTCGCGAACTTGTTTTTCAACTATCTCCCCCGAGTATCTGAAGTCTAACGTGGAAGCTATGGTGCACTTCTCGTTCGTACTAGGTGCCAAGACGGGCTATTCCAGAGCTCTTCTAGAAATGATTCATGACGGGATGATGTCACCAAACGGACTCAGCAATGCGATCACAAATGTTCGTCGTCGCCGCCAAAATCGCTATTACAAGCTCTACACATTGTCTGCAGAACGTGTCCGTCGTCTGAGAGCGTCTAATCCTGACTATATGGCACCAATACTTCCTACTGTCACTGAATACTGCTCACAACACGCTGTCGTGGACAGCAAGGTGCTCACGGCCGCCTGGATGGAGGCTACATCAATGTACGGATCGCTCTGTGAGCTCCTAATGCAGAATTTGTCGGTACGAAATGTCCTACGCGTGGATCACTACGCGAAGTTTTGTAAAACAAAAACTATAGTTGCCAAAATTATTGTTATGGGTTCAAATCCCATTTTTCCTGTGTTTTTTATAAATAATTAAGATTATTAATCAATTTTTTTATAATATCTGAAATTAATTAAATTCAAGTTATAAAAATAAAATTTTATTTAAAGTACTTTTTAACAAAAGGGAATTTAAATTTAGATTTATAATCTTAATTATTTATAAATTTTATAAGTAATTTTTTATTGGGAGGGATCGGGACAGCGTACAAGTATTTCCGACGCTAAGCTGCTTGTACTGGTGCAGAACGAGATTGGTCAGATTGTTGGCCGTCGCTGCCCATTTACTTGGTGAGCGATAGTGTGAACAGTGTTCGTGGGATGATTCACCGAACGTTTGGAAGTGATGTCCACGTGAAGCAGTACCCATTTCATGTGATGATGCGATTCAAAGAGAAGCTAACATGCAAAGCGAAAAAGAAGTGGATTTCGAAGCAGTTGATGAACGCCATGTACACTGTGAAGCGCAAATTACGCCCCCCACTGGTGATGGAGGCAGCATTTCGCCGCGTCGCCAAACTCGTTTCGCTTAGCGACATTTCTTGTTCGGAATCGATCTGGCACGGCTGTATCGACAGCAACGCTGCTCAGATCCAGAGTGGTGATTTATTTGTCGAGAATAACGATTACGCTGAGGGGAATTTAACGACACGGATTGTAGCAACAAGTCAACTGGAAGGCTTCCATTCCGGGCTCAAAAAATTCCTAAACCGCAGCTTATCAGTTGAGGTTGGTCTACGACTTTTAGATGTGTACATCGTACAGCACAACCTCCGGGTGAGTGCCAAGTTCGGGAGAAATGCTTTCTTCGGTGATTTCGATTTTGTGACGCTGGCACAGGCAGCCATGTGCATGGCGCTACTTCGATGATTGTATTGCAGCCGCTGTCAGTGGCTTTCAGGATTTGCGCGACATGACATCCATCCTTGACATAAATTTATACAGTGCACAATGGGTCATAAAAAGTTCTTCCTTTCGTGCCTCGTTTACTATTTGGTACATCTAAGGGTGTTTGGTGCCCCGAAATATAAAGTTTTACGAGTTCTTGTGTGGTGCCTCTATCTTTGACCTAAATTGTTTGGTGATGGATATCATATCGCTGGTGGTGATTTTTTTTCCCTCGGGGCCCCACACCGCCAATGTAATAAAATTGGTTAGGCTGTCCAGCCAGCTAAAGCTGTCCTCCCAGTAATATCTGCTCAAAGCAACACCACTAACGCAAATAAACATCAGCAGCCTTACTCAGCCTTTTATATCAAAGTATTCCAACTAAACGATAGTTAGATAAGAGCTTTAAGGGCCGTGGGGAGATATCAGTGCTTGTTTCTAAGTGTTTGAAACGCTTCATGCAAATTGCACGAAGAAATGATAGCATTTCGAGGTTTTATCTTACGCTTTGTATGCCTGACATTTTTGCATTTAGGGAATTCTTCGTTCATTTTGCACGAAGAATTCCATACAAAACACCTGATTTGCACGACGTTTTCCGTAGAAGTCAGAATTTCAGGGGAACATTTTGTGAAAACTACCGGTTCGAATTTCAAACCGAGTTAGACTGAACGGTGTAGATTTCGAAAATGAAGCCGTCGCGGTCACTCTCGTAAGGATGGATTCGTCTTTTCAGATTGGAGTGATGTCATAGTGAACCTTTCAGCAGCAATCGGAATCTTATTTTTCTTTTCGTTAGTAAGGTACTATTATCGCTCCTACCGTAAGGCCATGGCCGGCAACAGTCGCCTCAACAATAGAAGGGGCCTCTCCAGGCCACGTCCTCGATTCCACCCCTACCAACGAACGTCTGCCCCGCCACGGGGTAAACTCGAGAGGATACGACCACCGACAAGATCACAACTCTGGAAGCAGCAGCAACGTCCACAGCACTAATGACCAGTATGCACACCTTGGACGCAGCGACGATGACCAGTATCGAGGTGGACGCTATGAACGCCGCGATGAAGACCAGCACGGTGATGGTGGCCGTCATAGCGTATTGTCTGGGGTTAACAGCAGTGAAGGGGGTCTTGACTTACATAGCAACAGTCAAAGTGCACGTGATCAGCTTGTGAGACTTAAATGTGTAATTCTGGATATGGAGGAGAACGTGTACAAGTTCACTATCAACATCAACGCTAACCTGTGTGTTGCTGAGTTGAAAGACGCAATCAAAGCTAAGAACGGCTCCATAATCCAGGATGATGCGATCAGGCTTCAACTCTTTGTGGCGAAGAAAACAAATGGCGAATGGATGACCGCTGATGATGCGAACACTCTTCTGCTTGATGAGGATGGCCTTCCCCAGGGCTTAACGGCAATGGATCCGTTCTGGCATATCAAGAACGCCTTGCCAGTTGGGGATATCTTCGAGCAGGAACAACAACAAATTCACGTACTAGTGGTACTATCGTTGAGAGATTTGGAAAGGCTGCGGGGATATGAGCTACCAGGAAAGTATGTTAGCGACGCTTTGCCACATCCGGGAGAATTCTTGCGATTGTTTGAATGGACTGATGACGATTGTGGACAACTGAAGGATATCAGCTCTATCGGAAACATCGTGGGTTTTACGGGCACAGATATTTTGTTCGCAAAGAGACGCTATGTGTTCTTGAAAACGTGAAGGTGTTTCTAGAACAAAGGATGAAGACCGTCAAACCCATCGGCAGACAGTTCGTTTTTGTGGGAAGTCCAGGAACAGGAAAGAGCTGCATATTGATCTTGGTTTGCTTCTACCTTACAATTGTGGAGAAAAGACCAGTGGTATGGCATCGCCATGTAAAAGGAGGGGAAGGCTACTCAATCGCGTGCTTGCTTTACACGAGTAAATATTTTCAATGGGAGGATGGAGATGGCGACATATGTACAGCGCTCCACAACTCAGCCAGGTTTTCCGGGTCACTGTTTTGTCTCGACGGTTTAAATCAGGACGAGATCGGACGCAAAAGCTGGAACAACTATTTCACCTTGTTGGCGACCTCTGCACAATTCTCCCCAACGGGCGAAAGCGCCATTCTACAGGAAACTTGTCTGCTGCCATACTGGAAACGAGATGACTTGGAAAAACTGGCGAAAGGACATTATCATTTCAATGATAGCGACTTTGCAAGTCGCTATTATGTATCGGGTGGAAATCTTCGCCATTTCTTGAACGCCAATATCAGACAAAGTATCAGTGTCGGATTGGCAACACGAACCACTCATGATGCTGAAACGATGCTTACGAGTTTTGGACGTAGTTCCCGTTTTCAAATCGATGAGATTCGCATGATGGGGGTAAGAGATACTACCGTGGCGAGCCAGTATGTGAATGTGCACTACTGGGAACCCTGTGTTACCTCGAAGTTCGTGTTGCAGCACCTTACAACTATGCTTAGGCCCGGCTATTTTGGAACGCTACTCAATGTTGCTCGAGGATTGAACGATGATTGCCTCGAAGGCGTTGCTTTTGAAGGGCGATTTCGCGCAAATACGTCAACAGCGATCATTTCGCCTTGCGTTTTGCAGATACGACAACAAACGTCGGACGGCGACCAATCACAATCAAGGCATAATGATGGAAGAGATGGGCACAATAACGTGTGGTAAGTTAATTCACGATGATCCAGCGAAAATGCTTCGGATTGAGCGCGGAGGTAAAGATCTAGACGAATGTGTAGCGGTGATGGCGAGTTGGGCTGGAAATCCTGACCACATGGATTACTGGATTCCTGCAACAAGCTTGTGTGAAACAGTAGATGCTGTCACCAGGTGCAATTTTTCGTATGATCTGTCCAGCGATGATTGCCCTCCCCAGGAGAAGTATTGCTTCCTACAGTTGACGAAGGCAACTAAGGAAAAATGCTCATTCGGGTAAACTACGTTGTCGTACGAAGCGAAACTTTCGGAACAGTCGTTCTCGACGAGGACTCGACGGTTGCTCAGCTGCAGAGCGCCATCGCATCCCAGCTTAACTACCCTGCAGCATACAAACTGGGGCTCTTTCTGGCGAACGACGATGGATGGATGGATGGATACAGTGAGCGCGTCAGCAGTGGCGCTCGATCATCGTGGATACCCGCAACGCTTTCATCCCATGGGGCCTTTGTTGTGGCTCAATAATGCCAAATACTTCGGTGACGGATTTCGAGCAAGTGAGGGCGAAGTTCACGTCCTGGTGGTTGCTCCTGCTCCTGTTGTGAATCGACTAGAACTCGACGATCGGTCCCTTCTGGACCTATGGAATTTCTCGGAATTGAACATCTCAGCATTACCTTTTACATCCCAGCTAAAAGCGCTCCTTCAACGACCACTACCGTTCAAGCTGGCGCTGGGTAGTTTGGTAGAGGTGCCCACAGGTCTCTTCGAACCGACTGGTGAACTCATTTCATGCCCTGAACTGATGGGGATGATAAGCACCTTTATGTCGCGGTGCAAGCACATCCCGGAAGCTACGGCATCGGACAACTCGTGGCAAGCATACTATGACTCTTTGCTCTTGATTACGACTTCCCTGTGCCGCGCAAGAGTTTCGCTGTTTGCGTTCACAGGAATCTAGTCGACAAGTCAAAAAGTACCAAACTTCAAAAACGGCCGGACTTAGTCCTAGAGCACGAGGGTCTCGTCTTGATGCGTGGAGAAGAGAAGAGGTCTCTGGTTGATATAGAGGTGTCAACTAGAGAGTTGACTGAGAAAATGCGCCGATGGAATGTGCTGCTTTACGGAGATCTGCCATACATTTTGGGCTATGCAACCTCTGGGCAATATCTGCAAGTAGTGGCGATCGATAAAAGCGACCGTACCTGTCGACCAACGTATTTGCTACGCAAATTCAGCATCTTCCAGCATAAAGCAGCAGCGCTGAAGGTCTTTTACAACTTGGCATTTATACTGCACAAGATGGGGACATTGGCAACTCGATCGAGTGATCTTGTGCCATTCGTAGCTGAAACAAATGATGAGCGAACGATTGTGTTGGCGGATGATACGATTGAGCGGACGATCTTTCGCAGCAATAGGGCTGACCTTGTGCGTCTTGTCAACATATATACAACTCTACAAGACCTTGGTGCACAATGCAGCGCAGTGACGCATTTGCAGACCGTCCGCACGATTAGTGAGAAGCGTGATGGTCGGTTGTTCGTGAAACTTCTTCCACTTGGCCACGTTCGATATCCTCGAGCCGAAGAAGTTACCAAGTGGCTGCAACATCTGCTGATAACTTTGAAGTATTGGCGCGGACGCGGGTACTGCCATGGTGACATCCGTTGGCACAACATTGTGGCCGTGCCTGACAGACCCAGCTATTGGGTGCTGATCGACATGGACGAATCACACCCAGACAACACGACGGAGATCCAAGTATCATCAGTGTGAGGGAGAAATGTTACGATTCCATCATGACTTGTACCAGCCTGGAAAACTTATGGAGGAGTTGACGTTCGACCTACCCCCAGAAACAGTCGCTTTACGCAATATACTTGAATCGGCTCCCTCTAGACCGACGGCCACTGTGCTCGGATACCTAACATCTTGCGACGGCCATAGTTCGTGAGTAGTCCGAGTCGACACTATTCTTCAAACTTTCAAAAAAATATTTAGTACCAGGGATTAATTCGAGAGTTATCAATGAGTTAGCACGCCAAATTGTGCGTAGTACTTGTAACCATGCACAACTTCATGAGATCAGCTCATTCCTTTGTTCGGAGGCTCGCAACGGCCTGCGCGATGCCGAACGTGCTGATGGATACGCTGAGCGTGGCCAGCTCGAGGCGATCGAAGACTTGTGACAGCAGCACGGTCGGTGCGCCTGACGCCGTCGTGACGACCTCGACGTCTCGCCTTGAAGCTTGAGCACCGAGCCAGCGGGGAGCGACGCTCGAGATGGCCTTGAGCACTGCTTCCTTGGCAGCCCAGCGAGCAGCAAAGCTGGCGGCAGGATGAGGCGCGCTGTTTCAGTACCGTATCTCCTGATCCGTGAAGTTGCGCCGGGTAAAGTCGTCGCGGTCGTTTAGACTCTCGAAATCGGTCACGGACTGCACGTCCACTCCCATACTTATGTCCTTCGACAGGACCAGTTCACCTGCAGTGCGGTTCATAGCAGTCAGCAGTGCTGACAACGAATCACCCTCCAAATCCTTCTTCGAGTACACCGGCTTGGCGGTCGTCTTGGAGCGCTTGACGCGATGACCACAGCGCCACGTCTGAGAAGCCAAGTCGAACTGTGCACGTGCTGTCGGGTTCAGGTACACGCTGATCTCCTGTGTGGACGAGTATAGCGCCTCGTTCTTCACTTGGATATGCGACTTCTTGCCCGCGATCACACTTTGCGCGTGCGTGTTCATCGTGACCAGACGCGGATCCCGACGAGCGGCATACCGCTGGAAATCCTCGACGGAAAGTGTAGAGAGTAAAGAGTTCGCGTGCACGACCAGCAGTTCACCACTCGCCTGGCGGCCATGCTCAGCTTTGGCTTCGGCCAGGCTGCAGATGGGAAATATTTCACGTTTTCCCCCTAAAATACATACAAGCAAATTCTGCCAACCAACAAGCTTATCGTTCTCTTTTTATCCACTCACAGACCGTAATTTATCTGGCCACAGGAACCAAAGGCACCGAGCCATTTGACGCCTCTCATTCCCCTGACAATGAAGCTGCTTCTGTTGACGGCGCGTCGTGTGGCGCGTGCCGCGGCCCCCGCGGCGGTGAATGTGTTGCGTCCATCGGTCGCACGCCCGCTGTTAAACGCCGTGTCGATTTCTGGCGCGCGCTTCTTGAGCGACAAGACTGGCGACAAGAAGAACACGGACGACTTTAAGCTGTTCGCGTCCAAGGACGACAGCGACAGTGACAGCGACAGCGATTCAGACTCAGACAGCGACTCGGACAGTGAATCAGAAGACGAACAGGTGGAGGAGGTGGAAGAATTGCTACCTATCGACGAGGAGGGCATTTCCACGGCCGAGAGACGGCGCCGTCTTGACGCCTTTTTGGCGCACAACGCCGATTTTTTCGACGAGGAGCGCTGGGGCGCGCAGGACGGGGAAAAATGGTTCGGCTTCGACGGTGACATGGATGCCGTGACCGAAGAGGGCGTCCCAACGTGGCTGCAGTCTGTTCGCAACATGGTGAGCGTCGAGGAGGAGCGTGCGATCCGCGCCAAGGCGGCCCGCATCGCATTCCACGAGGCCAAAAGCAAGATCGTGCGTGTGCGGAAGCTCGACGAAAAGGGCCGTGCCTATGGTACTGGCCGCCGTAAAACCAGCACGGCCCGTGTGTGGGTCAAGCCTTCCGCGGAGCCCTTCACGGGCCGCATTCAGGTGAACAAGAAGGACCTGGTGGACTATTTTGTGCGTGACACCCACCGCGAGGACGTGCTGCAGCCGTTCTCTGTTGTGGACAAGATCGGCGGATTCGACGTGTACTGCACTGTTAAGGGCGGAGGCATGACCGGCCAGGCCGGCGCCGTGCGTCACGGTATCTCCCGCGCGCTGCAGAACTTCGACCCGGAGATGCGTCCGGCCCTCAAGAAGGCGGGTCTGCTCACGCGTGACCCGCGTATGGTCGAGAGGAAGAAGGCCGGTCAGGCCAAGGCCCGTAAGAAATTCCAGTGGGTCAAGAGATAGATGCAGACGCCTAAGGAGAACAGGCTGCTGTCAGATAGGAGCTGCAAAAACGGCAAACAGCAAGGCGACAAGGAGACCAGGCGGTTGTGTACATTTAGCGTGTATCTGCTCAACCCAAAGCATTCGTTTGTCACTTTTTCCTTTACTTGCCATACATATCTGAAGAGTGAAAGATCGTTTCTCTTCAACTTGCTCTTATCTGATGCGCTCTAGAGTGCCATGGACGCCTCGAGCTTCCGCAGCGCTTCCAGCTCGTCTTCGTCTGCGTTGCCCACCACGTTGATGTTGGACTCGACAGCGTGTGTAGGCACGTCTGGCAAGTTGTACTGTGCCGTCGGAGCAGGCGGCGCCGACGGAGCAGTGGCCGCAGCAGCGGCAGCTGGAGCTGCAACAGGCGCGGCTGGGGCTCTGGCTGCTTCTGCAGGCGTGGCGGCCACGGGCTCCAGTGTCTTCTCCTCGAGCTCCAGCTCCTCCATCTCGCGCAGTTCGTCCTCCAGCTCATCGTCGTCGTACAGCTGCGAGCCGAGCGGCTGTGAGATGGCGCGGCCAATCTCGTCCGCTGTAGCCATCTCTTCCTGGATATCGTCCATGATATTGTCCACCTTGTCCACGTTCATCTGGCCGTGGATCGCCTTCATCTGCTCGGCACCCGAACGCAGCGCCGTGAACGTCTCCATATTGACATGCGCACTTTCGAGCGTCATGACCTGCGTCTCCAGCGTCATGCGCGCACCCTGCAGCTTCTCTACTTCGGCCTCGTACATTTTCTTGCGCTTGAGTGCGAAAATTGCGCCGCGCTTGTCCTTGGCCGCGCTCTTCTGCTTGGCCTCCTGTAGCTGCAGCGCGATCTTTTTGACGATGTGCAGCTCGCGCTTCTCCAGAGACTCGAGTTGCTCACGCAGCTTGCGGATCGTCTCGGCCGTCGCCACGGGCCCCGTACGCGCAGGCGCGGCCGACTTCCGCCCGAACAGGTTCATTGCTTGTCTGATGCTCACTGTCGAGAATCCACGTGGTACTTCATATCACTACTTCATGAGTGTAACGCACACAATGTATTGAAGTAAGAAATGGGTAATAAAACTTACCTACCCAGTAATCCTTTTTATAGATCCTGTACCGCATTTCCTATGATACAGAATGCGAAACTTCTTCACTCTACCGTTCGCCCGGCTTCCTTGCCGTCAAAACAGCCACTCCAGAATTAATAATTAGCATGTTTTTGCTATATAACTTATTACGTGTCACACATCAAAATGCTTGAAGACAGGATGATTGCGATTTGGCGTTGTGTCACACACCGAGTGCATCCACTTCTCCATCGGTTTCCTGCCATTCTTCGAGTTTCTCTGTCGATGCTCGCGCGCATGGCTTGCGAGTGGAGCGTGTTCATGCGGCAGCCAGTGCTGCCGCGCCACAGTAAGAACCCAGACTCGTGGTTGCGTCAGGTAACGCTGTTTCGTGCGCTGCTCGTGTCCGTCGCCATCTTCGTCTGCTGGGGATACACACAATTGCTGGTGCGCTACGGAAGTATCTCGCCCGCGGCCACGGCGCTATTTACCACGGCCTACAACGGCCGAGCTGCCGATGATTTGCCGCCCACGTCGCCACCTTGGCGTCCTCCATTCCGCGTTGTAGTGTCGCTCACTACGACACCCAGTCGCCTGGACAAGGTCATGGACAGCGTCCGCTCGCTCACCAAGCAGAGCCTTGTACCGGATCAGATCTACATTAATATCCCGGAAGGCCCCATGAAGCGGCATCCGGAGCGCTCGTATGACGAGACGGAGATCCCGTCCGACCTCGTGGGGCTCACGCCGCTTGTAAAGGTAAATCGCTGCGTGGACGACGGCCCGGCCACGAAATTGCTGGGAGCTTTACGACTGGAACACAACGCGTCGACATTGATCATTACGCTGGATGATGACTTCGAGTATCCATCGGAATTGGTGGCTTCATTGGCGTGGGAAGCTGTGGCTAAGCCCGACGACGTGCTGGGCGTGTGTGGATGGGGAATGCTCCCTATGTGGCACGAAGTGGGCATCGTGCCGGCTTACGTTCCGTATTTTATGCGTCCCCATGGCCGTTACGTGGATATTTTACAGGCATGTTGTGGCAACGCGTATCGACGCGGATTCTTTTCGGACGTGGAGGCACTTGCTGACATTCCGGCGGTCTGCGTGACAGTCGATGACGTGTGGATTGCTGGGTATTTGCGAACAGTGGAGAAGAGACATAGTGCGTTGATTAGCAAGAGATTGGATCCTTCGGATCCAGAGTGGAAGAAGGAGGAAGCACGCTCTTCTGAACGGCAGATGACGCTCTCCAGCTTCAATCACGAACACCAAGTACATTACAAGTGCGTACAGGCAATCGAGGAAAAGTTCCAGCGGCGATGGACGCGCAACTTTGAAGAGTAGCCAACAACTAGGATAGGAAAAATGCATAACGCTAGATCGATAGGATACCGCAGGCAACCGCCACCTGCAAAACATAGACAACTTGTACTTCGACGTAGTGCTTTCAATTTGATACTACGTAGTACCTACGAAAGGGTTAACCGAGTTTTTGTTTAGGACCTAAGCTGTTATCGACGCACAAAACCTGGCAAAAATAATGGGAACCTCCGCGAAAGCAATCGTCTACAGAAATTTTGCTAGGCAATCGAAGAAGACCAAGTCTTTTACACAAAAGGCTTCCCGTTCTCCTAACAGCGTCAGATGCATCTACTCATTGCCGTTGTGAATGGCACCAGCCTCGTCCACAGACGAAATTTGACTGTCGACAAGAAACAGTTTAGTAATCCAATAAAAAAAATGCAGACACAGCTAGTAAAATACGTACATCCACTTCTTGTCGAGGGTCTCCTTCCAGAGCGTGACCTTGTGGTCGCCCGAAGACACAGCCAGCACGTTACCGGTGACAGACCAGCTCACACGCCACACAGGAGCGTCGAACGTGTGCAGCAGCTCACGTTTCCAGGAGCTATCTTCAGCAGTCTGCGACCAGATGTACACGTGCTTGTCCTCGGAGCAACTGGCAATGAGGTTCACGGGCAGTCCTGTGCTGGGGGCCCACGCCACGTCACGCACCCAGTCGCTGTGTGCGGGAACAGAGCTCAGCTCCTGCTTGGTCCACTCCGTCTCGCCCTCCGGCAGGCTCCAGATCTTGATCGTCTTGTCACACGACGCCGTCACCACGCGGCGGATGGGACCTGACGGACCCTGCGAGCCCACCGAGTTGAACGGCGCCCAGCTAACAGCGTTGCAGCCCAGTGCACTGTCCTTGAAGTGGCTCACGCTCCAGCCCTCCGCTGTATAATAACAACAAAACCATTGCATAGTCAGCCTTTGCCCTAAAGTATCTTGGATTTGGTGGTCCGTACGCGAGTAGCGGAGCACGGAGACAGTGCCGTCGGCCGAGGCGCAGGCGAGTGCAAGTCCATACTCGTGCGGCGCCCAGGCGATACTGTTGACTGAGGATTCGTGGAAGGCGTGGACGTAGGCCTGCGTCCACTGGTTCAAACTCTGTTCACGGTAGATGATCACCTTGCCGTCGTACGAGCAGGCCGCCAGCAATACACCGAACTTGGGGTGTGCCCACGACACCTGCCACACAGGACCCTCGTGGCTGCAATGAAATTAGTTAATTGCTGAATGCCAATTGGTGCAATGCAATGTACCCGTACCCCGTCAGGATCTGCTCGTTATTTTGAACGTCGCCCGTGACGTCGTACACCTTGATAGTGCGGTCAGAGGAGCAAGTAGCCAGACGCTTACCGTAGTAGTCCAGCTGCGCGTCGTGCTGTTATACATCGAGACAGAAAGTGAAAAGACCAACAACCACAGTTTTTCGTTAGTTCTGCGACGATTGAGATAAAAATAAAGCTAAAAAGAGGCGCACTGAGGGCCGAGACCACGTACGATCATGTCCTCATGCTGCGTGTCGATGGAGAGGATGGGGGCGCTCATAATTGCCTTCGTATCAAGCGGAGAGCTGGTGTCGAAGCTGGCGCTTTATGCTTCGGTGGCACGTTGGGATATTGTTTCTACTCGACTAAGTGCGAATACGTATCACTTCTGGCATTAAAAATTATGTAGCGAAAATTTTAAGGATATTAAATTAAAAGGGCAGAGCGCTGCACATGACGTGACGAGCTCAAGTGACGGAAGCTGTTGCGCGTCATCGCATTAATGGAGATCTCCCAGCCATCGTCTTAGTGGAGACACAGCTTTCCCGCCCAATAGCACCATGCCAGATCAACCTCTTCATAGTATAGTAATCAGCCCCATGATTGTTCGTGCGAAAACCACAACCTACGCGATGACTCGTCCAGGACGAAATGTCAGCACCTTCGCCGCTGGACTGGGGGCCGCAAGTGGAGAGTTATGACGTTTTTGATAGACGTTCAAGTGCAGGAGCTCATCTGGATGAGTTAAACTCAGATGGCGCCCGAGGATCACGCAGAGACAAGTCCGAGCTCCACGACAAGACTCACAATTCAATTTTCCTCAAAGTAAGCTACTTAACCATTCTCTTCGGCTTTGAAAGTGTCAACATGAGTGACACCGCGACTTTACTCCATGTAGACAAGTTCAAATTTCTCCCGGAGTTCGGGGGCCAAGGCATTTCCTACTGGTCGGAGCTGCAGCATCTTTACGTCACGTCTAAGAACGTCACGCGTTCATTCATTGATGAGGCAGCGCAGACGTTGCTGGAGGAGTCGAGTACGGACGAAGCCAAGACATCCGACGCTTTTGAAGCTGTCATTGACTTGAAAGACTGGCTGCGACGTGAGAGTCTCGAGGGTGTGGAGCTCAACCGCGTCTTCTTCAGTATGCCAATGCTGACGTTGACACAGTGCGCCAACTACCTCAACTTCCTCGAGGTTACAGGCGTAACCCACGAGAGTATGGTCAAGAACTCTACCACTGCCATTGGCCACAGTCAGGGGGTAGTGAGCGCTGTCATCTTCTCGGCCGCTAAGACGGTTGAAGAGTTCCAAACACTGGGCGTGGCTATGCTGCGCTATATGTTCTGGCAAGGACTGCGCACTCAGGAGACGTATCTGGAGGTATTGGGCCGGTACAACGGACGCGCTAGTCCTATGCTTGCTGTGCGAGGGCTCACGAAGGAACAGGTGCTCCATGCTATCGACAGTCTCTCCGAAATGCCGGGCTTGCAGCTCTCTCTCATCAACGCACGGGACATGATCAACGTGACGGGCTTTCCTACGTCTCTAGAAGCGCTGAAGCAGGTGCTCGAGGGGCTAATGGCCGAGTCTGATGCCGATCAGACCCGTGTCCCGTACTCGCAGCGAAAACCCCGTGGATCGCTGTCGTTTTTGCCGCTCTCTTCGCCCTTCCACACTCCGTTGCTGCGTCCTGCGATGCCAAAGGTGCTTGAGGATGTTCAACGCTTCCAGTTTACGCTCAAAGGCAGCCGACTTCAGATCCCAGTATACGCTACCAATACGGATGCAGCTAACCTGCAGACAGTTGACGACGTCGTTGAAGAGTTAATCAACCTACAGTTATTAGAGACTGTGGACTGGACTGTGACATGGTCGAAGATTGCGGAGCACCACGCGGACTCGACGCACGTCCTCGAATTCGGCCCAGATCTCGGCGTGGCAAAACTAAGCAGCAAGCCGGCGGAAGAACTGGGCATTCAGCTGGTCATCGCGACTGCCAAGCACCCGGTTATGAGCCAGTCGACGGCGTCTGCTCCGCTTGTGGGTCTGCAGCAGTTCATCGATGCTGCGTCGACGTTCACGCCAGTTCGGGAGACGTGGGAGAAGAAATTCGGCCTGCAGGTGACGGAGTCTGGCGAGCTTTTTAACAGATTCACGCGTGCGCTCAACAAGCCGCCGGTTATGGTGGCTGGCATGACGCCAACTACCAGTTTGAAAGGCATCGACCTCGTTGCGGCCATCCAGAACGCTGGTTTCCATGGTGAACTGGCTGCGGGCGGTTTGTCACGGCCCGACATATTCGAGGACGCGGTGAACGAGCTCGTGTCGAAGATCAAGCCTGGTCTCGGTATTGCGCTCGACATGCTCTACTTGAACGCGAAGCAGTGGGGCTTCCAGTTCGCGATGGCGCTGCGTATGCGTCGTAGTGGTGTGCCTATCGAGAGTATCACTATCGGCGCTGGTATCCCGACCAAGGAGCGTGCGCTTGAAATGATGTCGCAGCTTGAGGCTGTGGGTATCAAGGTGGTGTGCTTTAAACCTGGTTCGGTGGACGGCATCCACGCGGTGCTGGAGATCGCTGCGGCGAGGCCGAGCGTGACGGTGATGCTGCAGTGGACTGGCGGTCGCGCCGGTGGCCACCACAGCTTCGAGGACTTCCACCAGCCCATGGAGGAGACGTACGCAGATATTCGTCGCGTGTCGAACGTGCTGCTGGTTGTGGGCTCTGGATTCGGTAACTGGGAGGACTCGAAGCAGTACCTCACGGGCGACTGGAGTCTAGCTCGTGGCCACCTGGTCAAGATGCCTGTAGACGGAATCCTCCTGGGCTCTCGCGTGATGGTTGCGAAGGAAGCTGCGACTGCGCCCGACGTAAAGAACCTGCTTGTGGACACGCCTGGCATCGAATCAGAACGTGAGTGGGAAACGAGCTACGCGGGCGTCGTCGGCGGCGTGATCACCGTCACGTCGGAGTTGGGCGAGCCTATTCACGTCCTGGCCAACCGCTGTACTCTGCTGTGGAAAGAATTTGACGACAAGTACTTCTCCCTTCCACGTGAGCAACTGGCACTTGCTCTTCGATTGGACAAGAAGGACGTCGTCACGCGGCTGAACGCAGACTACCAGAAGCCGTACTTTGGCCGCAAATGCAGTGTGAAGACTGGCGAGAGTGTGCCGGCTGACCTGGAGGAGATGTCCTACGGAGACGTGCTGACGCGCATGATCGACTTGATGTACGTGGAGGTGGAAGGCAAGCCGCGTCGCTGGGTACACGACAGCTTCTTCTCACGTGTGAGCACGTTCATGACGCGCACAGAAGAGCGATTCCGTCGTGAAAGCTCTGGCGACCTGTTCGATCAGTCCGAGCTTAAGACGAACCCGAGAGCTACGGTGGGTGCGTTCATCGCCAAGTATCCACTGATACTGTCGACTCTGTTGTCAGTCTTGGATTGCGATTTCTTCTTGGATCTGTGCCGTGCGGGTGGCAAACCCGTCAACTTTGTGCCTGTGGTCGACGCAGAGTTCAAGACGTGGTTCAAGAAGGACTCGCTGTGGTACTCGGAGGACTTGGACGCAGTTCCGGAACGCGATGTACAGCGCGTAATCGTCCTTCAAGGCCCCGTGGCCGTCCGCTACAGCACGGTGGTGGACGAACCCGTGGCGGATATCCTGAGCGGCATTGCCACCGGCTTCGCGAGCGCCGTCAAGGAAAGCGGCGCGGTCGCTGCTGCTATTACTGCGCCTGCCAAGCAGCTGGTGGATATCGCTAATGTCAAGGTCACGGAGATCGAAGACGGTGTGAAAATGTCGATCTCCACGGCGGAAAGCGCCGTGCCTTCTGCTGACGCGTGGCTGGCTTCTCTTGCTGCGTCCGTGAGTGACAAGGACTGGCTGAACGCGCTGATCTCGTCGACGCACGTGGTTGAGGAGAAGAAGTGGGTCGCGAACCCAGTCCGCCCGCTTCTTGTGCCTCAGGTGGGTCAGAAGTGTGTGGTTGATGCCGCTGGTATTCGTGTGTTCGACAGCTCGATCGACATTTCGGGTCCTGTGATCGAGATCACGAAGAAAAACGCGAGCATTTCGGTCGTTGTGAATGAAGCTCGTCCGGCCGTGACTGGTCTGAAGGCTGGCGTCGTGGCGCTGGAGATGACGTTCCAGTACCATCCAGAGCTGTCGTGCTCGATCCACGCGGAAGGCAGCGGCTTGATCGACAAGGTGAAGGCGTTCTACGCTCGCTTCTGGGTGGCGGTTGAGGACAAGGAAGAGGAATCGTGCAAGGCTGCGTGCGAGCAGAGCGTCACGTCTCCTTTCACGGATGAGTTCTCCATTACACAGAAGGACATTGTTGACTACCGTGCCGCTCTCGGCCTAAATGGCGACGAAGTGGGCGCTCCGGCGGACTTCTCGACGGTCGTGGCCTGGCGGCCGCTGATCCAGTCCGTATTTACCAAGGAGGTGAAGGGCAACCTGCTGAATCTTGTACATCTGAAGCACTCGTACAAGCTGCTGTCGTCGCGCAAGACGTCGGCCACGTTCCTGCCTGGCGACGACATCGTGAGCACGTGCAACGTCCGCAGTCTGCGCATTGTCGACAACGGCAAGATCGTGCACGGCGTGGCTACCATCTCGCGCAAGTCGACGGACGATCAGATGATGCTGGAGCCGCTCGTGGAGCTGCACAGCGAGTTTCTGATCCGCGGCTCCTTCGATGACTTTGAGTCGACGTTCTCGATTGTCAAGTCGACGGACGCGTTCGTGCTTAGACGCCAGGAGGACGTGGAGATCCTCAAGACCAAGTCGTGGCTGGAGCTTACAGAAGAGACCTCGATTAACATTGGCGACCACCTGATGTTCGAGTTGACGACGAAGAAGCAGTACGCGGCGGTCGGTTCATTGAGCTCCGTGGAGGTGACGGGCACTCTGTTCCGTGAGGAAGCGGGCTCGAAAGTGGCGCTCGGCTCGGTCGAGTTTAAGAGCAACGACGCGAACGAGAGTCCCGTTGCGGCGTTCTTGCGCCAGGTGCAACCTGAGGATGCCAAGGCCAGCGGGATGTTCGCGAACGGTGGCTCGTACATGTTGGAGAAGCCGCTGGAGATCGACGTCCCGTCGAACGCACTGGAGTACGCAGTGGCATCCCGTGATCTGAACCCGATCCATCGCTCCAAGTACGCCGCGATCCTGGGGCATCTCCCCAATGGCAGGCCGATCATGCACGGTCTGTGGACGGCGACCAAGGTGCGCGACCTGGTTATCCAGAACTTCGGTCTGGGCCTCGACAGCAACGTGGTGGACTACGATGTGAGCTTCGATTGCATGGTGTACCCAGGCGACAAGCTGTTCACGCAGGCTCGGCACATTGGTCTCGATAGCGGCAACAAGCTGCTGTCTGTGGAGGTCGTGAACGGCTCAGGTGAACGCGTGGTGAGCGCGCGCGCCGTAGTCAAGCACGCGCCAGTGGTGTTCGTCTTCACGGGCCAGGGCTCTGCTACTGTGGGTATGGGCATGGATCGCTACCAGGAGTCCTCGGTCGCTCGCGACATCTGGAACCGTGGGGACGCGCACCTGCGCAAGACTTTCGGCTTCTCGATCCTGGACGTGGTGCGTACGAACCCCAAGTCCGTTACGGTGCACTTTGGCGGTAAACAGGGCCGCAAGATTCGCGAAAAGTACATGAGTTTGACGTGCGAGGACCCTGTGACTGGCGAACCCGCGCCTCTGCTGCCTGAGATCAACGCTCGCACACAAAGCTTCAGCTTCTCGGCTGCGGAGGGTCTGCTGTTCTCGACTCAGTTCAGCCAGCCGGCATTGGTGCTGCTGGAGAAGGCCATGTTCTCTGAGATTGAGGCCGCTCAGCTGATCCCGGACGACGCTCTGTTTGCTGGACACTCTCTCGGTGAGTACGCCGGCTTGAGTTCTTTCGCTGGAGTTCTCGCTGTCGAGGACGTCGTGGAAATTGTGTTCCTGCGTGGGTTGATCATGCACAAGGCAGTGATGCGCGATGCTGAGGGACGTTCTGACTACGGTATGGTGGCCGCCAACCCCACGCGTGTGGGGTCTCACTTCACGGCAGAGATGATGCACACGATCGTGGATGGCATTGAAGCTGCGTCGGGTAAGTTGCTGCAAGTGGTGAACTTTAACATCCAGCAGCGCCAGTATGTGGTTGCTGGCGAGAACGTGAATCTGGAGGCGCTGTCGCTGGCGTTGTCGGCTTTCAAGACACTCACGTCAACTGCCGCTGCGGATGTGGAGAAGGTTATCGCGCACTCGTTAGCACAAGCTCGTGCTCGCAAGGACAAGTGCGTGCAGACTGGCCGGCCGTTTACGCTGGCGCAAAGCGTGGCGACGATCCCGCTGGCTGGCATCGATGTGCCGTTCCACTCGCGTGAACTGCTCGGTGGCGTGCCGGTGTTCCGTGCGCTGCTTCGTACCAAGTTCGATTCGCAAGTACTGGAGCGTCAACTTCCGCGTCTGGTGAACCGCTACATCCCGAACCTGGTGGCGACTCCGTTCTCGTTGACGCGCGCGTACGTTGAGGAGGTGTACGCGGCGACCAAGAGCCCGTACCTCGAGGAGGTTCTGGATCCGGTGCTGTGGAAGTTGACGTCCAAGACTCAGCTCGCGCATCTGCTTGTAGTGGAGTTGCTGGCGTACCAGTTTGCGTCCCCCGTCCAGTGGATCAAGACGCAGTCGCTGCTGTTCTCGGAGAGTGGAGTTCGCCGCTGCGTGGAGATTGGCCCTGCTCCGACGCTGACGAACATGGCGCTGCGCACTCTCCAGGTTGGCGACTTCCCCGACGTGTCGCGTGAGATCCTGTGGTACCAGCGTGACCGCGAGGCTGTGCACTTCGAGGAGGAGACGTCCAACATCTCTGCTTCGGAGTATGTTCGCCGTCTGGCCGCCGAGTCTCCGGCAATGGAGGAGGCCCATGAAACTCCGGATCCGGTTCCGGCCCCAGTTGTGGCCACCCCCGTCCAGGTGGCTGCTCCGGTCTCTGGCGCTCGTGCCGCTGTGGATGCTCCGGTCGCCGCGCTTCACATCCTGCGCGTACTGCTCGCTGTGCGTCTGAATAAGGAGCTGGCTGAGATCAAGGACGACACAGACGTCAAGACGCTGTGCGCCGGCAAGTCTGCTGTGCAGAACGAGATCCTCGGTGACTTTGACAAGGAGTTCGGTGCTGGTGTGCCCGAAGGTGCCGCCGAGGTGCCGCTGAAGGAGCTGGCGCCCAAGTTTTCTGGCTACAACACACTCGGTAAGGTGACAACCGGCCTGATCAGCAAGCTGGTGGCGAGCAAGATGCCTGGCGGCTTCACGATGTCGAGTATTAAGGAGTATCTGAGCTCTGAAAAGGGTCTGGGCGCTGGACGCATGGAGAGTGTCCTGGTTCACTCACTGTTGCTCGCCCCGCAGACTCGTTTCAAGAGCGTCGCGGAAGCGCGCAAGTGGCTGGACGAGAGTGTGGGCGGCTACGCTTCGTTCGCTGGTATCTGCCTTGACCGTCCGACTATGGCCGTCTTCAACAGCCCTCCGGTGTCGATTGCGATGGTGAGCGACAAGGCGGTGGAGGCCAAACACGCGCTGCTGGTGATGCTGTCGGCCAAGTTTGGCAGGGCGTTTAGTGAGATCCCGGAGACTACGACCATCAAGGAGTTGTCTGCGGGTAAGTCGGCTGTGCAGAATGAGATCGTCGGTGACCTGGAGAAGGAGTTCGGCTCTGGTCCTGATGATGCGGCCGAGATGAAGCTGGCTGAGCTGGCCGGCAAGTTTGCGGACTACGCGTCGCCGGGCAAGGTGACTAGTGCTCTGGTTGCCAAGATGCTGGCGAGCAAGATGCCTGGAGGCTTCGGTTTGTCTGCCATCAAAGAGTATTTGGCTAGTGAGCGCTGTCTGCCGAGCAGCCGGATCGAAAGTGTGCTACTCCACGGTCTCACTCGGAACCCGAAGGCGCGTCTGACAGACGACGCGACGGCGAAGCAGTGGCTGGACGGCGTCGCGGACGACTACGCCACTTTCGCTGGCATTGGCATCCCGTACAAGTCGAAACTGAGAGGCTTAATGGTTGACCCGGCGATGGGCCAGCAGATGAAGCAATCGAGCGCACTGCCCCGCGACTTTGAGAAGCGTCTGAAGACCATGATTGTGGACCAAGTTGATGCGCTCAACTCGTTCCTGGGCGAGGATAAGCTGGCTTGGCATCAACAAGTTGAAGCAGAGGTGGAAGAACGCGAACGTGTTGAATCTTCGATGTCTCAGTGGATGACTGAGCACGACGAGGTGTACACTGCTGGTATCATTAGCAAGTTCGATCCCAAGAAGGAGCGTCAGTACGACAGCTACTGGAACTGGGCTGTCCAGAGCGTTATGGAGCTTTACTACAGCAGTACGACGGCGAGAAAGCGCGTAGATACAGCTGAGAGGCTCAAGCCGTACTTGCGCAACCGTGCCACCTCCGAGCTAATGCAGTGCTGCCAGTTCAACGCGTCACGAGCTGAGGAAGAAGGCAGACCGGAACTTGCTCAGGCTCTTCAACTACTGGCGGAGCAAGTGAAGGACGGACTAAACACAGACCCAGTGAACATCCAGAGCTTCAAGTCGACGCAGCCCCATCTTCGTATCGGTGAGAACGGGGAGCTGGAGTACTCTGAGGTGCCTCGTGACGGTGTAGCAGACTCAGTCATGTATGTTGATGAAGTTGCTCGTGGCCTGACGTACATTGCTGGCTCCGATATCGCTAACGAGAGCCTGAAGAAGCTGGGACTGCCTCACGTACACGTCCGCAAGCCGTCCGACGTGGACCCGACCATCCGTGTGTACGATGTTGAATCCACTTGCGTGCTGCTGTCGTGCATGCAGGAGATGGCATCGACGGGTATCTCGTTCGCAGGCAAGGTGGCTCTAATCACTGGTTGTGGTAAGAACTCCATTGGAGCTGAAGTCGTCAAGGCTTTGCTGGAAGGCGGCGCTACTGTGTTCGTGACAACGAGCAGCTTCAGTATCCAGACGACGGGTGTGTTCCGTGAGCTGTACCAGCAGCACGGAAGCCGCGACAGCCGCCTCATTGTCCTCCCGTTCAACCAAGCGTCCAAGACGGATGTGCAGAGCCTGGTAGCGCACATTTACAACGTGCACAAGCTCGACTTGGACTTCGTCGTTCCGTTTGCAGCGTTGAATGAGGTTGGACGTACGATCACCGACATCGACTCACGTTCCGAGCTGGCGCATCGTATCATGCTAACGAACACGGTGCGTTTGCTGGGCGAGGTTGTGACAAGGAAGAAGACGCGTGGCATTACTACTCGCCCTGCACTTGTGATCCTTCCGATGTCCCCGAACCACGGCAACTTCGGCGGAGACGGACTGTACGCTGAGTCCAAGCTGGGCGTTCAGAGTCTCATGAGCAAGTGGCAGTCGGAAGGCTGGAGCGAACAGCTTTCGATCGTCGGCGCCGTTATCGGCTGGACGCGCGGCACAGGCCTCATGTCGGGTAACAACATCGTCGCTGCTGGTGTCGAGAAGATAGGAGTGCGTACGTTCAGTACGACGGAAATGGGCTTCAACTTGAGCGCACTGATGCACCCGACTATGGTTGATTGTGCAGCGGATGCGCCGATCTTCGCGGATCTCTCCGGTGGCATGGCCAAGGTGAGCGACCTAAAGGGCCAAGTGGATGCCATCCGTGCCGATATCATGAAGCAGTCGAAAGTTCAGGCTTGTGTCTCTGCTGCACTGAAGAGCGACAATACTCTGCTGGCTCTCCCGTCGAAGAAGCAGACGAAGGCGTTCGCTCCTCGCGCCAACTTGTCGAGCTACTACTGCAACACATTTCCGAATTTGTCGAGCGTGACGAAGCTCTCGACTTCGCCGAAGCAGACACTTCTGCGTGGTATGCTGGACTTGCGCCAAGTTATTGTTGTCACGGGCTTTGGCGAGGTGAGTCCGTGGGGTAACGCGCGTACGCGGTGGGAGATGGAGTCGTACGGCGAGTTCTCACTGGAAGGATGTATTGAGTTAGCGTGGCTGACAGGCCGCATCGTGCTGGAGGGTGGCAACTGGGTGGATGCAAAGACGAAGGAGATTGTACCAGACCACCACGTCAAGTCTCGCTACGAAGAGGAGATCCTGAACCACTCGGGTATCCGTATCGTGGAACCGGAGCTGTTCGACGGCTACGACCCCAAGAACAAGATGGTGTTGCATCAAATTGCCATCGACAAGAACATGTCGCCCATCGAGGTGGCTGATCGAGAGGAAGCGCTGCAGTTCCGCAAAGAGATGGGCAAAGACAACGTCGACGTGTTCCAGAACGCGTCGGGCGCGTGGATGATCCGTCTACGCAAGGGCTCCGTCCTCAACATCCCGCGCGCGCTGTCCTTCGACCGGTTCGTAGCCGGCCAGATCCCGACCGGATGGAGTGCCGAGCGTCTTGGTCTATCCAAGGATCTAGCCGACTCGTTGGACCCGATCACGCTGTACGCGCTGGCGTCCACAATGGATGCGTTCGTTGCAGCCGGCGTGACGGACCCGTACGAGTTCTACCAGTACGTGCACGTGTCGGAGGTCGGCAACACGTCCGGTGGCGGCATGGGTGGCTTCCGCGCGTTCTCGCAGATCTACAAGGGCCGCGTGCTTGGGAAGCCTGCTCCGAGCGACATCTTGCAGGAGTGCTTCATTAACACGTCCCCGGCTTGGGTCAACATGCTGCTACTCAGTTCGTCCGGTCCGATCAAGACGCCCGTGGGTGCGTGTGCGACGGCTGCTGAGTCCGTTGACATCGCAGTAGAAACAATCAAGAGCGGGAAAGCGCGCGTGTGTATTGTCGGCGGCTACGACGATTTTGGAGAGGAGAGCGCGTTCGAGTTTGCACAGATGAAGGCGACGAGTGACTCGGTCAAGGAGTTAAGTATGGGACGCGAACCCAAGGAAATGTGTCGTCCGTGTTCAAGTACGCTGGACGGCTTCATGGAAAGCCACGGCGCTGGCATTCAGCTACTTATGGACGCACAGCTGGCGCTTGACATGGGGCTACCGATCTACGGCGTTATCGCGCTAGTTAACACTGCGACGGACAAGATCGGCCGCTCGATACCAGCTCCTGGCCAGGGAATTCTGACCACCGCACGTGAGGCGGCTGCCCCGAAGCCGTCGCCGCTACTGGACGTGAAGTACCGACGCCGCCAGTTTGACGACGAGCTGGAGAGTATTGACAAGTGGTTTGCACGTGAGAAGATGCTGGTCGACGGGGACGACACGCGCTTGAAGCTGCTAGGAGAGATCAAGAAACGCAAGGTGGAGGCTGCGCAGGCCATGTACGGTGACAAGTTCTACGTTGGACGCACAGACATCGCTCCTCTTCGTGGGGCTTTGAGTGTGTGGGATCTGGACGTGGACGACCTGGGCGCTGCGAGTTTCCACGGTACAGGTACCAAGGCGAACGACAAGAACGAGAGTGAAGTGACGCACAAGCAGATGGCTCACCTGGGACGTTCTCGAGGCAACCCGCTGCCGGTCATCTGCCAGAAGAGCATCACCGGACACCCCAAAGGAGCCGCTGCTGCTTGGCAACTCAATGGACTGCTACAGGTGCTGAACACGGGACTGATTCCTGGCAACCGGCAGCTGGACAACACGTGGGAGACACTGCGCAAGTACAACCACCTCGTGTACCCGAACCGAAGTCTGCAGACGGACAGTATCAAGGCCGTGCTGCTCATAAGCTTTGGCTTCGGCCAGGTGAGCGGCGAAGTGCTGGTCGTGCACGCGAATGCTCTACTCTCTACACTCTCCGTCGAGGATTTCCAGCGGTATGCCGCTCGTCGGGAGCAGCGTCTGGTCACGATGAACACGCACGCTCAAAGTGTGATCGCGGGCAAGAAGTCGCATATCCAAGTGAAGGACGAGGCGCCATACTCGTCAGCACAGGAGAGCAGCGTGTACCTGAACCCGACAGCACGTGCAGAGTTCGACTTGGCTTCTCAGACGTGGCGCTTTGGTCATCGCGTCAAGCGCTCCAAGACGACCGCCAAGCCGGTGTACCCGATCATGGATTTGGAGGGTGATCTGTCGTCGACGTTGCTGACCGCTATGAACCGCACTGCAAGTGAACTGGGCCTGTCGAAGGACATGAGCGTGGGGGTGGACGTGCAGACCGTGGCTGATTTCGAGAGCCTAAACGGCCGTGACGACTTTATCCGGCGCAACTTCACGGATCGGGAGACACGGTACTGCAATAGCGCGCCTCATCCTGCCGCCAGCTTTGCTGCTCGCTGGGCTGCCAAGGAAGCAGTGCTCAAGGCCATCTCGAGCGTCGCTCCCCGCTGGCTCGGTGCTCAAGCTTCAAGGCGAGACGTCGAGGTCGTCATGACGGCGTCAGGCGCACCGACCGTGCTGCTGTCACAAGTCTTCGACCACCTTGAGCTGGCCAAGCTTAAGGTGTCCATCAGCCACTCTGGCACCTTCGCCGTCGCGCAGGCCGTTGCGTGCCTCCGATCGGAGGGATGAGTTGATCTCATGAAGTTGTCCATGATTCCAAGTACTACGCACAATATTGGCTTATTAACTCGTTAAAAACTCGAGTGAATTCCTGCTGAAACTAAACTACCGACATTCCTTTGTCAAAGGGCACCCCTTTCAAATCCTAAGAAAGGCAAATTGACCAATAAAACTGCTGAACTGCGGAATCAGGATAAACGTTTGTTGTGTATAAACAATGCATTCCGGCTCTGCCGAAAAAAAGACGATGACAGTAATGTTGCTTGGCGATATGCATGGAAACAGAAGAACGCCGTTCGCTGTTTTTAATAGCCCCCGTCTAAAGTCACAGAGACTGAGATTTACATTCACACGTACCAGAACGGATTTGGTAGAGGAGTATGGGCAGAAGTTGCGCCGTTGATGGAAAAACACGATGTTCAGATTTACGCCAATGCGTGGTGGAATGCTGAATTATCAAAATTTTTTTGCGATATCACTTTGGTTCGAGAGATAGCTTAGGAAAAAAGGTGCTGCTCTTGTGGGACGATTTTAGTGGACATTGGACGGAGCGCGTGAAAGAATATGCTGCAAGTATCAACGTTGTCCTAATGAAATTCCGCCAGGCTACACGTCTTCTTGTCAACCAGCGGATATAGCATGGATGAAGCCTTTTAAGCTACAGCTACGCTCACTTTGGGTTGAACACCTCCAGAGCCAACTGCGGAAACATCAAGATAGCGGAAAACAGAAAAAATTAAGCTTGTAGCGCCTTCAAGACTAACGTTGATGAATTGGCTCACTAACGCGTGGGAAATCCTAACTACTGCAACATTAGCAAGTGGATTTCGAATGCTTGCTATTCCGACGGACACTCGTGAACTAACAGCAGTAGATCCAGAACTTCATGAAGCTGAGGTAGTCGGATTAGTTGAGAAGCTAGAGTCTCTTCACGTTGCTGTAGATGTTGGCGACGACTTTGGCCTCTGTAGCGTTTAATTTCAAAATGGGTACATTTTATTGCACTTTCTTAACGCATGTATTTCAAATGCTTGTACAATTTTTGAACCCGCTGTAATGGGGGTGCCCTTTGACAAAGGAATGTCGGTAAACTAAACTCGTTTGAATGTTCTGTCGACTTGGACTACTCACTAACTAACCGCAAAGATGTTAGGGATTCGAGCACAGTTTCCGCCGTGGTCGTCGGGCTAGAGGGAGCCGATTCAAGTATATTGCGAAAAGATACCATTTCTGGGGACAGATCGAACGTCAACTCCTCCATTAGTTTTCCAAGCTGGTACAAACCATCGTAACATTTCTCCCTCACACTGATGATTCCACTGGATCTCCGTCGTATTGTCTGGGTGCGATTCATCCATGTCGATCAGCACCCAATAACTGGGTCTGTCAGGCACGGCCACAATGCTTCTCCAGCGGATGTCGCCATGACAGTACCCGCGTCCGTGCCAAAACTTCAACGCTATCAGCATATGCTCCAGCCACTCGGTAACTCCATCTACTCTAGGATACCGAAAGTAGCCAACTGGGAGAAGTTCCACGAACAACCGGCCATCACGCTTCTCCTTAATCGTTCGCACGGTCTGCAGATGCGTCACCGAGCTGTTTTGAACACTCAGTTCTTTTAGCGTCGTATATATGTTGACAAGTCGTACAAGGTCTGCACTATTGCTGCGAAAGATCGTCCGCTCAATTGCATCATCAACCAACACAATCGTTCGCTCATCACACGTAAACGGTCGAGTGGCCAATGGGTGCCTTCCAAAACCTACATAAATAGGTTTTATCACTGTCTATTTAATACCAGCTGCAAACACCAACGGCGAGCTGGGACTAGCGGTACGCTAGCGGAGCACGAAGATGCACCGGACGAGGCATTCGCAATGGGCTAAGATGACGAGCGTGACGAACATTAGTGGAGTTACGATTAACGGCCAGTGGTTACCTACCGACATGACGATCTGGTGGCACCGTGCAGCACTGCAACAGTCCAAGCAGAACGAGGTGTGCTCGCACCGACAGCATGACGAAGGCTACGACGCTCACCAAGTACCGTGGTTCGCATCGCAGAGGGGGCAGTTGTGGTGTAGTGATTTGTGTCTGCAGCGAGTGAACCTAGTGTTGTGGTCAACCGGTGCGACGGGGCTTGTCCTTGTCGATTCTCAGACCGCTAAAATGTCCAAGTACGGTAGTACCGATGACTCGCCCTGATTGGCTCAAAGTCCAGATGGTGACGACGCGACGTGGCAAATCCCCCAGGGCTGCGCGACAGGTGTGAGACGTGGTAAGGCGTGCGACAGGGGGATAAAGCCGCGAGGTCAGAATTCTTCCGTGTTCGGCAGGACTTCGAGTCGTCAGTGAGTCGTCGGCAGGGACAGTTTCGGCTACTCCAGTGACCAAGCGATGCGATGGACTGGCATTGGCGCCTGGGAAGGACAAGGAGGACAAGATCTTTGATCGCAACGGCCCAACAAGATCCAACGACATTCAGGCGACGTGGTAAGTCAGCTGGGTGATGATGAGACGCTACCAGCCCAGAGACGCGCGGCCGGGACCAACATTCAGCTGCCGGACTTCAAGTCGCGACCAATGTTGCTGCTGAGTTGCTATTGAGTTGCCGGTGTAAGCAGTTACGGCCAGAGAAGAACCCAAGCGACGCGGACGAGTAGTCGGTGGCGCTTGGGGACGACCAGGCGGGTGAGATCTTCAACAGTAACGACTGCGATTGGATCCAACGACTCTTCGGATGCGACGGGACGAGGTCTGGTGACCTTTTGAGCCGTCGGTGGTAGTGTAGAAGTTCCATAACGGACATGTTTGATTAGATATTTGTATAGGTAGATAGTAGGATTAAATATTACATTAAGAGTCTTTGCGCTCTAAAGAACAGAACAGCATTTACTCTCAACCGCACAAGGGCACGTCCGACTATCGATGAGTACGCGGTAGTGGCGGGATAGTTCCGATAGCCTGGATATGACTGTCGGTGAACACTCCTACTGGTGGTAGCTTAGTGTTCATCCCGGCAGCGCCAAGAGACAGAGGGTAGTTTGGCCGTGTACTTGATAGCGAGTCATCGCTGAGTGTTGGATAAGCTCGTACGCTATCCATATATTCCTTACCGATCGGAGTATAGCCCCGACAGCCCCGTGTCAGGTCTAAAACACGTCCGGTGCCCTATCTTTATATGGACCGCGGGGGTATATTTGAGAGAGAAATAACACTCTAGCCTTTGCTCGTGGCTAGTAGTGTTGAGTCATCGGTGGCTTGCTTTGCAGGACACACGGCACACAGAGGAAACCCCAACCTGGTAGGGTAGTTCCTGGACCTTCAGGCTCGATACCCACATTAAAGCCTGACTGAGTTATCGGAACTCAGTAGGTGTTGTTGGTATAGAAGTGTGCTATTACATTTCTGGCGTGTTCCTACACGACATTGTTGTTGAAGTTCACAACAAATGCGTTCCATGATTGACAAAGTTCCATCCACTCGGGCACTTTGCTTTTGCGCGAATTCTTCTTCGACGCATTCCATCGGAGCTCGTGGAAGAGTCAGATGTAGTAGTTGCGCCTTTGATTCGCTGACGGATCAAAGTGCATGCCGACGACCCCAGCGTCATCATTGATGGCGCTGCATACGTACAACCCGATCGGATTCGGCGGCGATGTCGCGCCGAACCTGTCAGCAATCTCAGATGCAGTTGGCATCCAAGGAGCGCATACTGCAGGTGCGGTATGCGGAGAAGAAGGCGGCACCGGCACTGGTGGCTACGCCTCTTCTTCATTACGCGGGCGCCTCGATCCTGGAGCGTCCGGATCAACTTCACGTGCTCGCTGCGATCCAACAGGTGGATCGGGCGTTGGTTCAGTCGACTTAGAGTCGGCAGGTGAAGACGAGGGGTCCTCGTCTTCCATGGGGGCGTCGCTAATGTCAGACCTATAATCAAAGGGTATGTCTCCATCCGTAGACAACACTGACGAGCCCTCCATGATGACTGACGGCTTGTCAGTCGTGACTTGAGCGCGCTTCTGCTTCTGCAGAGCGTGATACTGAGCGACAGAAAGTTTCCCTCCTGTCGCGGGCATGTTCGCTTGTGCGGACGCCGGAGTGGTGGTGCCTGCAGATGCAGGCACGGACTTAGCAGAGTCTGCCGGAGCAGACTCTTGTGCGGGCGTCTTCTTTGGCGAGCTCATTGCGAAATGAGCTCGGGGTTCTCAAACGTTTTGACGGCCTCGTCAATACTTTGAATGATGTGTTAAGAGTAGTAGTGAGTCTTAGCTTAACGGGGGTTATGAAGAAGGTTTTCCACGTATGTGTGCGATACGCCAATGGTTACATTTGGCAGACTACTCGTCTGCATGCATTTAGGGCTTTCATTGGTTGAAAGTCAACATCTTCAACTAATTAGAATAGCATGATTCTGTCAACCATTCGTTGGCGAAAACTCTTCAATTAGAATATCACTTTAGGTGGAAAACCCAAACAAAACAAATAAACAGTTCCCAATTTTACGGTAAATCGGCTTTGCTTTTCTTATTTAAGTAAATCTATACTTTCGGACGAAAGGATAGTTAATCTAAGTGAAACGCACCTTACGCTTTCTCATACACGCGCGCTAACGTGTAAGCCGAAGTAGTGGGCACACAGTAGGCCCATTACACAATTGATATTCTTGCTCACAGCGCGCGTCCCACGAACTTACTACTTGTGACGCTTGATCAATGCACTCAGCAGCGCCACACACAATAACATTGCCGTCGATCTCAAATTGAGGAACGATCTCAGTCTGAGATTCTTAGACCTCACTATGGATTAGTAATAATTCGGCTAGTCGAACATAACCGATATATGATTGGTGGATATATAATGATTGCGCAATCTTGGACATATTAAATCGTATTAACCCTTTCGGGCAAAAGGGCGCAGAAGTCGCCCTTTAAGTGGTTTGTGCAAAGAATAGTAGGAATCAGCCTCTTAAAGGGCGCATTAAGCGCCCTTTAACAGAAGTTCAGCTGGTTCCGGACTGTCTTTTGGGACGTAGCATTTACAATACGATTCGTAATCGTTAAAGCATACTTTAATCCAGTCATATTCATGTAGCAGATTGCATCACCATACTATCTTAAGTGATTTGCTACAAGAGATAGATCAAAACGAGTACCGTGATTTTGTGAAAGGGCGATAAATGCCCCCATTTACCTATAAATGATTTCTACTTGTATACTATAGTTTGTATAAGATGCGCACGAAAGGGTTAACTTATGTTTAGTTATATTTGATAATGAGCTTTTCCTAAAGCAGTACTGATATGACCCCATCGTCTCGGGAGCAGTACCGCCCATATGGAAAACATGCCGGATGGAGGATCGCACACGGTCAATCTCCATAGCTGCGTGCGCCAACACGTCGCCCATAGCAATGCACACCAACACACCGTCCGTAAGCATGTACACCAACACGTCATCTGTAGTCATGTACCCCAAGTTTTAACCTTTGAGTTTCGGCATGTTTTCCAAATGGGTGGTACTGCTTTCGAATGTGTATGGTGCAGTAGCGTAGGTGAACTTGAACTCCGGTTGTAGCGTAAAACCGAGTCACTGCTCCAATTATTTTCCCGCGATTACAAAGCACAGCACGATTATCCAGTTGGATTCCAGCAGCATGACATTGCCCTAGAAACTACAAAATGTTTGCTTCATTCTCATTCACCAGAGCTGTAGCCAACGTTACGTTGTGATTGTTTCGGTCGCGGCCGAGCAGGGTTAACACTACTTCATTGTACATCGGATGTTTGGAGTGAGCGCCATCAAAGCCAAGTAGAGGCAGCAAGCCTTCTTGACACGTAATATTGGCCCAAAACGAAACAAAACACCTCCAAAACCGTTGATGTTGATCAACGTTTAAGGAGATCATTGTTCCATTGTTGCTATCTTTGAGGTTAGCTTGCATGAATGGGAGACGCGCAAAGGTAGCCCCCATTCTCCATTGGCGCTCTGTAAAATGTTGTCCTTCGTGCGAGAAACCATCGAACGGGTGAGCTGCATTGTTGGTACCATTTCTGGACTGTAACATGGACTCTTCGTTTCCAGTTACACCCACAGTTGTGCGACGCGTATCGGCACTCGAGTTATCATTCACACTATCCGGTAAGCAAAATGCTGCACGTTTCAAAGCAGCAACGTCCACAGCGACAAATACGTCTCCGAGTTGTTGTTGAATTTGTTTAGCTTGTGTTTTCATACTGAGTAGATCCATATTGGCTCACAGCTCCGGCAATCCGCTCAGTCTCATCGAGACACTCTCGATATTTGCAGCTTGCAACTAAGGAATAGTTTGTGAAGGTTTCTCAAGAATCCGTTCAGCAAATTCGTTACATTTGTACAAACTGTTACAAACCATCTGTACAGTACAATACAAACACGTACATATCGCGAAAGCAAAATGAAAACCGTACGAACAAACAACTAGGATACGTATCTTACCTGAACATGCTGTCCGTGCCCGAATATGTCGTGTACCATGAAAGAGAAGTGCTTGTAGCGTTCGGAGTTAGTCCCGTGCGTCGCGTCAACCAAAACAGTCTCGGGAAAGCTCGAAAAGAGAGAGCGCATATGAGACGTTTGAATACCAACCCACCCTCTGTGTGTAAAAGGCAACGAAAAGATTAAAATAAACCCCGTTACAGTATGCAATATTGAGGTCATAATATGCTTATCTTGTTGGATTCTTGAGCGGAGTCAACGTGCCCAACGCCGCACGCATCTTCTTGGCAAAATTGAGTAAGTTTTTTGGAAACACGACCGGACACTGGAGTCCCTCCCTTCTCTTCACGTTTGAGCTTGGCAAGTAGGTTGTGAACGTCAGCCATACACGGCTCTGAATCCGTGATTTCCCAAAAAACAAAATGAGAATTTTCTTTCGAGAGACTCCAATTTTGCTAAGCTTATTGACTTCTTCCAAGTCGCCTGTTGTGAGTCGCAAGCGGTTAACAGGAATCTGGCGATATTCGGACTCCCCCAGTCTTTGATTGTGAGTCGTATGGCGGTTGGTACGACAAGAATGTAGCGGCCCCGTCGCGCTTTTGGATCAGCGAAAACTACAAAAAAAATGGCATCAACTAGCAGTTAAAACACGTAGATGCTTAAAAACGCTCAATATTTCATACCTTGATGTCGCATCCGATCGGCCTGACGTGTTGACGCGGTCTCTTGACAGCGTGCCGCTATCTTGGCTTATTAGCGTGTGTACATCTTAAACAATAAAATGAATGTCTGTCTGTCTGTCCGTCATGTCCCCCAATCCGGACTTCTGATTGGATGAAAGCATTCACTTACATCAGAACATTATTGAGACAATGCTGACAAAGAAATAAGTTCGACAAGTAGAAAATTCTAGAAAGTGTTAAATTAACCTTGGGCATGGAATGTTTTTTGATTTGTACGTTCTGACGCTGACATTTGCTCAGCACAAAATGTTGGCGTGTACGGTGCAGCTTATGACTGTATATAGCAGCCTTAAACGTTACACTCAAGATTCTGTATAGCTTATAACTATGCAGCACTAAGCGTTATGTTCAAGATTCGTACACTCAATATTTTCAACAGAAGTACACGGAACAACGCATTAACCTTGATGAGGACGTTCTGTTCGTGCTGTGGCACACTAGATCTGCTAAAAGAAGTTCTGTGTGGCTGTATCGAGACTCTCGATACAGCAAGAGAGTCAGCACTCATGCTATAGTTGGTCTGCAATTGTGGTCCAAATTCAGCTTCGATTTACGCTAATAAAAAATGAAGATGTACAACATTTGGAGCATCCTATACAATTTGGAACGCGATAGAATAGAGCAAAGACTACGTAACTAGGTTTTAGAGCTGTTCAGGCCATGTTGTTTGCATAGTTTTATATTCTTGCACATCCAGTCACGTTAGCAAATAAATTTGTAACAAGTTTTGTGGTGCGAGTTGGCTGCGCCGCAAAGCGGCGCAGCGAGCTCGCTTGTAGGTAGTATACGTTGTAGCTAGAGTAGTCTGGGTTGCTCAGCATCTCCGAATCCGGCGGGCTGTTGCCGTGCTTTTCACGTGTCCCTCTCTCACAACGCAATTTCGTCTTTCGCGTGTTATAGACGATCGCTTGTAGTAGTTCTATTGTTAAGTGAACGGTGAACTTTTAGACGGGTAAAGCAAAAAATAACTATGCGTTCCTTTACCTGGTAGTTTTTTTCGCAATACTCCTCGAAGAACGCCTCGAAGTCCGCAACACTCTCGGTCTTGTTCGTCGAACTTGGCACAGAGACTTCGTGTTTCTCAAGAACACGAGCAGTAGCCGGGATTCGCGACAGCGCTACGTTTGTACCATGGACTTCCTCCCCTTCTTCGACGTACTCGGATTCCTCGGATTCGTAACGGGGGTCATGTTTGGAACGCTGCATCTCGAAGCTATTCGTCGTTCAAGTGGGGGGAAACCGAAATAGTGTCAGCCACAGAATCCAGGTGTAATTAACGCTTTTTAACGGAAACCACACACGTCTTTTTCATTTAGAATTACGGGTTCCAACTATACGGTTGAGAGTCGTAATTGTTGATAAAAACGTGGCATTCCATCCGGTTATTTTGATTGTATGAAAAGTCAGTTTCAAAATGATATTATCAACGGAGCTATTTCCAAAACCAGTACCGATTTGACCCCATCGTGTCGAAAGCGGTAAATGCTTCAAAAGCCGCACCGCCCATGTGGAAAACATGCCGGATGGAGGGTCGCACACGGTCAATCTCCATAGCTGCGAACGCCAACGCGTCGCCCTTAGCGGTGCACACCAACATCCGTCCGTTGGCATGTACACCTACACGTCATCTGCAACCATGTACGCCAACACAGCGTCTGTGGTCTTGCAGTCGGACACGCCGTCCATCGTCTAGCACGCCAACACAGCGTCCGCGGTCATGTATCCCAACACGCCGTCCATAGTCAAGTACGCCAATGTCTTCACGTACTCGAAGTACTTATTCCGTGCCGCGTAGTCCAGCAAGCGACCCTCGTCGCAATCGTTATGCTCAAAACTCGTTTCACCAGGGTTTTGGCTTATTTTCGTTCGCCGTCGCGCTCTGAGCAGCGTGCACATTCATCTCCGTTTATTTTTAGTGCCTAATGTCGTTTAAATGGATTGCTATCAGTACACTTACATGAGTTAATTGCTTTGCTTCCGGGTCAGACACCTCAGCACTATCTACGCCTTAACGATGGCTTCATTAACCGGGCACATATGGATCTTGAATTCGAGTACGGGACGTCACAGTTGTCTATCGGGCTGTCCTTCAGGCAAGAAAGCTATGAAATTTCATGAAGGATTATACATTCAGCTCGAATACACATTTCGTGGGTAAAAGCAGCGGAAAGATGAAGAAGTACAAATGCGACGACAATAGGATGGCGCTGAAGGTGGGTACAAGTGGGAGTTCAGAGTCTCGTGTTAGAAGAAACGTGACGACACTCCACACTATTGGGTCTCGTCAATCAGCGACGAACACAGCGATTTCTGCACCTCGCTAGCAAAAGCCAACTCAGCGCCAGCTTGCCCATCTAGCAACCCTTCGTGCGGTCGTTCTTGGAGATCGAAAAATTAAACGCAAGGCTTGAGTGATATGTGGAATTACGAACGATACACAAGTGATGGCCCCATGTATTACGGAGAAAGTCGGAACCGAGGTAATTAATGTCGACACCGATGACGAGAAGAAACCCTGTGCACCACCAGACAGAGAATTATTACAGACAGCTTCTTAGGCGAATTCGAGCCAAACTCCAGCAGACAAACCAGGGCTGCGCTCAACAAATGTAAACTCTGGGACTCATTCTCCTGTCCGATCTATTAACAAATCTGTGAAGCTCCATGGACGAAGGAGAACTTATGTGAAACCGAGAAAACTTGCGAGAAAATAGCGCTTTGAGATCTGAAGCTGATATGTCTTCAAAGAGAGTCAAAGCCATATTCTACATTTCGCTGATGGCATTGGTACAAGCCATAGATGCGGATATGCTATTCTATCACGAGTGGTGCACGTTCCTAGCTAAGTTTCAAATTACAGACGGTCTACCAGACTTGGGAGCCTCCAATTCACTTTGCATCGCCGTCCCTGCACCCGACAAAGATGACGGACATCAAGAGTCGGATGTTGCGAAGGAATTTTTGCCGAGGAGCTGGATGGGGCTTTGCCTCACAAAAATGGGCGCGTGTAAGAAACACACACAAAGAGATCTCTCACAGACGAAGACACTATCTTCAATTTGCGCTAGGTCGCAAACCATTATACCCCACAATCTCAGCGCAGTACGTGTGAGCGATGGAGGTTTGGTTTAAGCTAAGTTTAGCATTTAAATGTCTCGAGAGTGCACTAGAATGGGTTAGCTCGATCAACTTGGAGCACACTTCGACGACATAGGCGAGTTCCATCTTGACGAGGTGTGCACGTGCCTGAGGTTTTCTTAGCTTAAGGACGACGGATAATTCACTATGCTACGGTTCGCGATGGATAGAGAGCTAGATGACGTTTGGCTGGTTGTTGCTATAAATGCTATTCGAGCCGACGCCGAAAACAGGAATAATCCAGACTTGTTTTCAAATTTCACGCCACATTTAATGGCCATGGAGACGACTGAGGAAGGAACAGCCTGGCTGGGGGAAAACAAAACGGTAAAGGACGCAACAGATACGATTGTGGGAGCGCTGTTAATCAACAATAACCACTTGTGTGTACTTTGCATCAGTCTCGAGACTCGGACGTATACTATAATGGATCCGATGAACGACAATGATACTATCGAACGACAATGATACTATCGAGGCAGTCAGCAAGGGGTTCAAGGAGGTGTTCTTACCACTTATCGATCAGCGCAAACGATGGAGAAGGGTAATTACGCAGGAGTACCAGCTGATGGACGGCTCAAGCTGCGGAGTGAGGGTGCTTGCTTAAATTGAAAGATATATTTTTTAAGCATACGACACCCCAGATGACGGTGACTATCTGCGCTACAGATACCTGGTGAAGGTCCTGGTGAAGGTCCTTCTTGCAGACTCCAGTAGCTGAGATATCTGGGAAAATGATAGGCTGGACTGTAATACATGTAATATTTGCCTTTTCAGCATCATGGTAATCCACATAATATAACGCCTGCCATTTCAAAGTAGCGTTGCATGGTGAGCACAGCACAAGAAGTTGTGCAGACTCTATATATACATAATGGCTTTAGGCGGCACATAGTCAATGTTAACTTGGCTCTACGTGTACCTAAAATTCGGCTGTCTTGTGCAAGCACGAGTCTTTCGGGTACCTGAGTGTGTCATGAGAAAGATTAGAGGCCGCAGGCACGTCTAGATCATACGGGTTAGCTATGAGTTGTAACAATGAGCTGAAGCTAACTTGCTGGGCATAATCTCGCCTTCTTGTGCTGTCTAGGAGAAGGGCCTTTCAGTAGCTGCCGTGGCAACTGAATTTCGTGCGGCTCAATGATGCTGGCGTTGTCGATGTCTAGTGTTAGCCTTGTTCACCCCACTTGCAGTACTAATAACAGCATCTAGAGCCTTCATGACTGCGGCATTCTCAGTCATCACGTGTTTGTAGTGCATCGCCATGAAGCTTTCTACATGAAAGCCAAGCCGACAGCGTGTGCAGGCATACTTGACACGATTCTTGCCGCCTCATAAAGCGCATAAACGGCAAAACAGCTTACCGCGGCTCATCGCCAGCAAATGCTGAGATGCCTCACTTCCAATTATATCTTCAAGGATTCCCGACGCCTCGATCGCTGCCTGAGCGACTGTACTTGCTGCTGCTGCGCGACAACAAGCCGGTTAACAATGTCCTCGAGCTGATTTGATTGCTCCGTTTCCATGCTCAATCACTTGATACATAGCGAACGCGTTATGAGTGCCTAAATTGAGTAGTCAGGTATAAATTCTCATACTCAGTCGACGTTCGCGCCGGCGTGTCGGATTGGTGCTTCGCAGTTGGTCGAACCGATCCACTGCATTCATGAAGTTATTGTACGAACACACTGGAATAGGGGCGTAGATAGCTGTCCGATGAAATACCTCGTCCCTGGCCCAACGTTGAACGAAACCCATACCCTGGCTACACCCTGAGCTTCTCTTGCGCTTCCATGAAGAACATCAGCAGAAGGTCTAGCAGCTACGTCATTGGGGTAAAATACCACTAATGTCTTATCGCGGAATATGATGTAGCCAGAGTGTGCAGAACGACATCGTCGTGGAATGAACGGTGTTTTTTGCGCCGTCGGCAAGCCATTTTGGCTCATCTTGTGAGCCTTTTCAAGCTCCTTCAGATTTTCAACAGTGTCAATAGCAGCAACTAACTTCCAGCAGCCGATTTTCAACAGTGTCAATAGCTGCAACTAACTTCCAGCAGCCAGAGCGCTAAGAAAATAAACGTCGCTTCGAAGAGAGACTGGCACTCGACCGTGAGGAGGCGCGGCAGCGTCATGAGCAAATGATGTTAGTGCTGGCTAACATGCACAAGCAGTAACGTGAGAGGATATCCTTGTCAGATAGACACAGCCAAGTTAAACAGCAATAACAAGGTTTTTGGTAAAAGAAGTTACAGGTTATTTTCTCTACCATGTATAAAGGTCGTTCGTATCTGACTTACCTCTACTGATCGCACTCTGTAATTCGCGAGACGAAACAGGTTATCAAGACGCAGTATTCGCTTCTCACGGTCGTATGGAAGAGGATGCTTCAGACGTTTAAATACCTTCTCGATGGAGCCCATTCCCCATTCAACGCTCTGTCTTACAAATGTTATAGCTCCGGACTTCACTTGAGGAACGTCGCGAACGGAAGGAACGAGCCGGCCCAGATCGCCGTCTTTTAGCGGGATCATCACTCGCCCAATCATGTCAGCGCCGCACGGGAAAGTGCTATCAGCGATCACACCATAGCGACTATCTGGGTTTAAGACGGGGTTCAGCAATTACTCCCGGAACTGGAGACTCGTGTCAGAGTCGTTCAAGCTCCCGGGGCAGTTGTGTTTGCTCCACACGATGAGTCCATCACAACTGAAGCATATTGTCCCTGTGACAAACACACCGTGAAGCCAACAGTTGTAGTGAGCGTTCTGGAGCTCACTTCTTGGTGGCTTGGACCTTCCAACAAAAATAAACGATACAGCAATAAGTTTAGCCAATGAAAATAATACCATTTACATGAAAATGTATTCCTTACCCAGTAATTTTTACCGTCTATGAACCCCTACGTGAACTGAAGTAGAGGTTCGCGACTTGCCGTCAGGCGTGCCAGCGTTTTCTGTCGAGCCAAAGTAGGCCAAACAATTCTAGCTGGCGAGAATCCGACCAGGGCCTGCCTCATTGCCTCCTCGGCTTCACTAAGGATTCTTCTTAGCGTAGAATGTGGTACATCAAAGTTGGAACATAAAGTCTTCAAGTCCATACTCCCCACATAAAATGCCATAAGCAGCCCTAGCACCTGGTGGTGCTGCTGCAGTTTACGCGGGCGGCCACCCCTAGGCCGATATCTAGGAATGTCGTAAAACAGGACGAACCGACCTAACAAGCGGCAAAAGGATCGACTGTTCGTTTAGAACGGAGGGAAGGATCACACAAAGGAAACATATTAGATAAATAAGAGCTAAACGTAACAAATCGATCGTACCGGCACAGAGCGGTCATGGTAAGGAAGTTTTCATCGTTTCCGTACAGCCAGATGTACATCCACGGAGCGACGGTAGGGTCCCGAAGGCAGGACACGGTCAAATAGTGGCGAATACGAACTAGCCGAGCGTGCTCCACACGCATGAGTTCCTCGTGGATGCGCCTACGCAGAAGAGATAGATCACTCGGATTACCTTGCCGGCTACACTCGTAGATAGCCAACAAACACAACGCCCGAGCGTCTGGCATCTCGATGTTTGTGTTGCTGCGAGGGGGGGGCAAACTCTCCCGCTATTCTTAAATTTTGAAAAGATTTGAGATTTTTTTGTCCTAGCTCGAATCGCCCACATACGCTCTGTATTCAATACTCAAGTAAAAACGAGATATGGGCCATAATGAGCAGACCACATTAAAAGTTTCAAAAGAAAGTTTTGGGATGGTGTTTTAGCGACGACCTTCTAATGCTGCTACACAGACAGGCGTAATGTGATTAACAGGGCTGCAACTAGCAGTGCTTCCGCGGTAAGTTGCCTGCATCCTCGTTGTCGCTGCTAATGCATTGATGGTGCTTGTAAGCTGCTACCGGGACCGACCTGAAGCCGCAGCAGCACCGAATGCTGCGCGGGTTCTTCAAGTCTGTCATGCTCGAGCTGAGCGCTGAAGTATCGGAGTGGATTATCACTGCACTGGTTCCGCAGCCGTCGAAGCGTGCATGTCGAAGTTACCGGCGCTGCTCCGCAGGTGGACCTGCATGATACCCAGTCTGCCCAAGCCACTGCCGAATACTCATTCACACCGGAAGAGATCCCCGGAACACACCGTGTTGTTTGCGCGGATTCCATCAACGCGTGTCTCGTTAGCGTCGTTCAGCGCGCCTGAGTCTTCGGTACAGTGTTGATACATCGCAAGCTGAGGTAGTATTCTTGTTCTTCTGGGTTCTTCCTCCAAATTAGTCATGCTTAGTTTCCACACGTAATATGCAATGCTGCAGTAGGGCTTTTCATCTGTAGTATGGGCTGCATCGCCCCAAGTACAGGTCATCGTCTTATGACTACAACCGATTGCGATAGTCACCATCGTTTATGCGTCGCCAAACGCCATCACGTCTCCATCCACCGGGATCAAACACGCGCCGCGGAGCGATAGCCGGACGTCACAGCAACCGCGAATATGCTTGCACGTCTTTCTCGCCATGTCATACCGAACCGTTATCCCGTCGATTGCGACCACGTACGCGCTTGTATTCGAAGCTAGGTCGGTGCAGCTCGCTTGCACATCAGTCGGTGTTATCAATACACTGGAGTGCCCCTGTGCACTGGCTGTGTCGCTGCTATCAGTTTTACAATCTTGCCGATAACTCGTAGTCGCTACACCGTCATTGTTGGTCGTCAAGGCATTAGCTCCATTCGTCGACGTAACACCATCGTTACCATCACATACTCCCTCACAAGGTGCCACTTGAGCCGAAGACGCCGTAAAAAGCTCGACGCTACTCTCGTCATCGGTCTTCTGTGGTGACCGCACTTTCCGAAACTTCGCAGCGACTTCCTGCACCGACATGTCGACTCGCTGAGTACCTCTCGGTACCTATCATCTGCGTTGCCCCGGTTGTGGCTTCGGCAGTTAGGCAAAGAAATGTTCTGGTCCTTGGCTCTAGCACTGGGTCGCTGACCAACGACGAGTCGCTGGAGGCGATGTTACCGCCACTTGTTGAAGCACTGCTATCGCCAGAATCCTCCGTCGACCGCCGGAGTAGTCTTGTTGGGGTCCGGTAAGATGGCTTATCAAAACGCTGCTTGGTTCGACGTATTGACTGCTGGCGTTCTACAATGCTGTTAGGGTAGTCGCTGCAAAGCGGGTATTTGCTTCGCTTTAGATTCTCAGCGCTCATCGCTTGGTCTGAAGTCCTGGTATGCACAGGCTCGTGGTTGCGGAAGGCACTGGGGCGCCTCTCTGAAAGATAACGTCAGCTGTATCGCCCGTGCGAGACGTCGTCATGAGTGCAGCAGCGTCGATGGAAATCTTTAGAACTAAGCGAGTACTGCCCCGGTCTGCTCGACCGCACCGGACGGTAGCCTCCGACATCATTTCGGGATGTGCGCCAGTCGTCGATAGAGTGCAATCGTGAAGTAGTACGCTTGGCATCGCTCACCGGACATTGGGTATTACTTTGTGATCTTGAGCTGCTCCCACCCGCGCCCCATCTAGAGTCTATAGCACTTAGCAAACGCTTCACAAATGTACCAGAGCTGTGTCGGGGTCCCCAATGATCCATTGAGTCATCGGAACTGTTATGCCGCTTGCTGAACTGCCTTCCAGTCTTACTTGCACTGTTTCGGAAAGGATTCGCGTCGCTGCCACCGCACACAGCCCGCTGATCCTTCGAATCTGCCATACGGAGTGCCGACCGAAGTATCTTCTTCCACAGTATTAGATCGGGTCCAGCGCACTCGGGTGACCACTTCTTGAGGCCATAAGTCGTAGGACAAGCACGTGCCCAAAGTCCCATCGCTGCGAACAAGTACGCAGTCTCATCGACAACGTCGCGTATGTCTTGCCACTCGAGATTTCGGTCGGGCTCTTTGTCCAGACAGCGCCGTGTAACTTGATGGTCCAAAACCGAGTCAAACAGTTGCAGCCACCTGCTCTTCTTCAGCATAACCCGCAGGCAATGACCAATAACGCTGCTATCCGCCCAGCCCTCATCGCGAAGTGCCCTGCGGTGTCCAGTAATCCGCTCATTGCCCCTGGGTGTTTCGTGCCAGCCTTTGGTGCTGCCATCACAATCGTTGTAGGCTGGCCTTGGTCCAGCCACATCATCTAGTTTGCCAACCAAGTCTCGAAACAGAGCCCGGGTGCCCCCGAAGCGTCTTGTCAACGAAACAACGTCTTCCGTAGAGTCATGCATCACAGCCCGAAAGGCTGGAGCCTTCTTGTCCAGGTAATTGTCGTCCATGTCTTCTTCCTCTTCGTCATCATCCTCGGATTCGTATCCGCCCACCGGCATATCAAATCTGGCCGAGGTTTCGTCGGTCGAGTCCATGCGCGGGGAGATCAGGTCCGCACTTGAGTTCTCGCTACGCGATCCGGTCTTCATTGTCGTTGCTGATAACGCTGATTCATTCACCGATCTCGTCTTCTTCCCTCTGCTGCTCTTGGTTGCTCGTAAAAATCAGCTAACCCGCAGTAGCACGACGCACAGAAGGTCACCACCAATCCCGGGTCGCGGTACCAGTTGTCGTGTAGAAACACACCAGAAATGTAATAGCACACTTCCACACCAACAACACCTACTGAGTTCCGATAACTCAGTCAGGCTTTAATGTGGGTATCGAGCCTGAAGGTCCAGGAACTACCCTACCAGGTTGGGGTTTCCTCTGTGTGCCGTGTGTCCTGCAAAGCAAGCCACCGATGACTCAACACTACTAGCCACGAGCAAAGGCTAGAGTGTTATTTCTCTCTCAAATATACCCCGCGGTCCATATAAAGATAGGGCACCGGACGTGTTTTAGACCTGACACGGGGCTGTCGGGGCTATACTCCGATCGGTAAGGAATATATGGATAGCGTACGAGCTTATCCAACACTCAGCGATGACTCGCTATCAAGTACACGGCCAAACTACCCTCTGTCTCTTGGCGCTGCCGGGATGAACACTAAGCTACCACCAGTAGGAGTGTCCACCGACAGTCATATCCAGGCTATCGGAACTATCCCGCCACTACCGCGTACTCATCGATAGTCGGACGTGCCCTTGTGCGGTTGAGAGTAAATGCTGTTCTGTTCTTTAGAGCGCAAAGGCTCTTAATGTAATATTTAATCCTACTATCTACCTATACAAATATCTAATCAAACATGTCCGTTATGGATCTTCTACGCTACCACCGACGGCTCAAAAGGTCACCAGACCTCGTCGGCTTCTATTTATATTATGTTATTCCAGCACTGATTTCCTGTTGTGGGGATTCCGTCCCTGGTCAGCTGTTATAAACCCTGTTCGCCTGTTTTATCGGAAATATGCCCTTTTTATGGTGACAGATTTGACATTCACGGTACTATCACCGTGACGTGACTGACATCCGTACACAAATTCAACCAGTTGAAGTGCTACATGTTGAACTTAATTTTAAAAGTTAATTATCTTAGCTTCTAGCCATCTTTAAAGTAATTTTTTTATATGTTCCTGATCTGATGCCCATAGAGAAAATTCACAATGCGTCCATTCAAAAACTTACGTGTACATTAATTTTTTTGCTGCGTAAAGTTAAACTAAACTTATGAAAACTTCCTGTATGGATTAGTGTTGAAGAAGTATACAACATGGCACAATCAAGCAATGTAGCTGTATTAATTAGCAGGTCCCTAGTTCGTAGCACCCGTAGTGCTCACTACATCTAGCCTCTTATTATACAGTGTGGTTTATATGCAAAGTAAGGCAGGTCGAATATTGATCTGTCCGTCACATGCACGCCCAAGTCACGTGCACGCCTCGCAGCTTAAGCAAGTTGAAGTGCTTCGTAGCCACAAAGGTCTCCGTCGGCTAATCAGACTGACCAAACGTAGACACCGTCCGACAGCCGCACTCCCACCACTTCTCCAATGGCACTGCTGCTCTCAATATCCCCCTCAATGTCGACATCCATGTTGCCAACGACTTTCCGCTTTAGAGATTGTCCTCGTTTTTGTAAGAAAAGACGCACGAGACGGCCCTAGTTAAAGTACCCTTCTTCGACTGCCTCCCTGGTTAGAGCCGGTCGACGATTACGCGGTCTTCCAGGTGTACGCCTCACAGGGACACTGGCCAGTGCTGATTGTAGATCGAGGAATCCTTGCAGAGAGAGGCTGGCTAGAATGTGAGAGCACACCCACCCTGTGCGTATGTAAGCTTCACAGGCACACTGGGCATAGCTGCGTACAAGCTGTATGTTTTCTGTGGACCACACAGGTTCAAGGTGAAGTTGACCTGGTGGTAAATCTGCCGGGATCACCACGCGGTGGAGTGACAGAAACTCATACTCAATCTCCATGGCTTTCAAACCTCTTGTTAAAAATTTCCTTCGAGTGACCGCACGAACTTATCTGCACGTTGCTTGTCGACGTTTGCTCCCCGATTGCCCACTCCACCGACTATGTACTTGCTAGAGTTGAAAATGATCGCCACGATGTGTCTACCTCGGCCTCTGCCTTTAGAAAGCCGTGCATAGTTGCGTGTCGAAGCGACCAGTCGCTGAGCCTTCACTAGCATCTCAGGTGGAACAGGGCCCTTAGTGTAGTGGGCACTCTTGCCCGGACATAACGTTTCACCGTCAGACTTCAGCATCCGTGGGATGATGCCCTTTAGTACACCATTGGTCGAGGCTCTCGGGCTGGGAGCGCAGTTTTTTTTATGACGCTATGGTGAGCTTCGATTCCTTGCTGACTGGGTAGAACCCCACCTACACCAGAGCCAGTAACATGCCAGCGATTCCACCGAGGAGCAAGGTATACAGAGCGAATCCATTCGGCGTAAGCGTGCTCACCGTATAGACCCCAGTATTCTGTGACGATGGTGCTCATCTTCACAAATTGCTCGTGTGTCCTAGCTTGGCGTAGCCATTGGAGTTTTGGTTTTATCAGCTCCTCGTAAATGGCACTACATTCTAGAATACTTTTCTTTTTGCGAGCTTGGCGAGCCATGTGAGGCCAGCACGTTTAAAGAGTAACGCCAGCCAGACTGTCTCGAACGCGGAGGCGATAGCTTCACAATGATCTAGAGATCCGAAAGCCACGCTGACGTCAGTGTAAAAAAACTCGGCAGCTTTAGATTTAACGGCTTAGAACATTCGGGTGTATGCATCAGCTGATTCGCTCCGGACGAACATGAAAACCCATGGCACAAAACGGTGAGCAAACTTATTCCTTTCCCAGTAAACTGCGTTCGTCCCACAATCTACAACCACCCAACCACCAAAGTGTAGTTGTAGGTGCCGTCAGTACTGCAAACAAGTCACTCCCTTTTATCACGGTCCGCAGTAGCCACGTTGCGAAATACCCGTCGAGATGTCACAATGACGTCAAAGGATGTCTCGTTTTCAGCTTCCTGAGAGTCGAAAGCAAACACGTTCAAAAAGATCATGTCGTCCATCCGCTTGTCCATTACGTCGTCGACACTAAAGAACTCCTCATGAGTCGAGCACAACCTTTGACTTGCCCACGCTATGAAAGTGCCATGGCTCTTAACTTCCCAACCGGACGGAGAGCTTCGAACTAAGAAAGCTTTCCTGTTCTCTAGTTGTTTACACGATGCCACCATTCGCAGTCGTCGCGGGTCGTCGCGGTACTTGTGGTTCAGCAAGCTGCGAATCTGCTTGGCAACCCAACCCATGTCGAGCAGGGCATCTACTTCATTAATCATCGCAGGGTGAATTCCGCAACGGCGAGCTGTTAAATCAGTTGAAGAGTGATCACCGTGCTCCTCCAAATGGTACTCAACGTCACCACCAAACCCTCCAACAAGTTTGCGTCGTATTTTGTAGCGGTGCTGACAGTCTCGGTGGGACCGACACAGGAAAAACACGTGGACGAGCAAGCGAGGGGTCTCATACCGAGTCTCATACGTGAAGATGTAGTTGTCCCGCTCTCTCATCTCCCTGCGGGCTGCTGCGAAGGACGTCAGCACGCCGACGAGTGCGAAATCCCGCCTCTCAACCACGCCAGCAACGGCAGCAGCGCTTCACGGTTAGGTGCGTCTTCGTCGAACTCCAACTCCAGCCCAGAGCTGTCGGAAGCGTACTGTCCAGCTGATGAATCGCTGTACATCGCCGCGTCCTCATTATCGCTTGAAAATGAGTCGCTATCGTCTTCACTGTCCCTTGCCATCCTGATGCTATCACCAGCAGGGAAGTTGGAGTTATGAGCTGATGATGTGCACGCTACACTTGTCTACACGTTGCCTGCTTTATATTTCGAGCTGAAGTGCTTTGAGTCCTGTGCCGACAAGACCACAAGGCTACTTCAGTCATTTAAAAAAAGATGCAACAGATTCTCATCTTATGGAACCTGGCAACCTGCTACAGGAAGTGAGCTTGTCAAACCCCTAACAGCATTGAAGAGCAACAGAACTCCAGGGCTGATTTCCTGTTGCGATCTAACAGTTTATCAGCAAAGAAGACAGGTGAGTAGTACCTGCTTCTCCTGAAACAGGTAAACAGTAGCGGATCAACAGGTTATAATTATTTTCCGACCTCGTCCCGTCGCACCCGAAGAGTCGTTGGGTCCAATCGCAGTCGTTACTGTTGAAGATCTCACCCGCCTGGTCGTCCCCAAGCGCCACCGACTACTCGTCCGCGTCGCTTGGGTTCTTCTCTGGCCGTAACTGCTTACACCGGCAACTCAATAGCAACTCAGCAGCAACATTGGTCGCGACTTGAAGTCCGGCAGCTGAATGTTGGTCCCGGCCGCGCGTCTCTGGGCTGGTAGCGTCTCATCATCACCCAGCTGACTTACCACGTCGCCTGAATGTCGTTGGATCTTGTTGGGCCGTTGCGATCAAAGATCTTGTCCTCCTTGTCCTTCCCAGGCGCCAATGCCAGTCCATCGCATCGCTTGGTCACTGGATTAGCCGAAACTGTCCCTGCCGACGACTCACTGACGACTCGAAGTCCTGCCGAACACGGAAGAATTCTGACCTCGCGGCTTTATCCCCCTGTCGCACGCCTTACCACGTCTCACACCTGTCGCGCAGCCCTGGGGGGATTTGCCACGTCGCGTCGTCACCATCTGGACTTTGAGCCAATCAGGGCGAGTCATCGGTACTACCGTACTTGGATATTTTAGCGGTCTGAGAATCGGCAGGGACAAGCCCCGTCGCACCGGTTGACCACAACACTAGGTTCACTCGCTGCAGACGCAAATCACTACACCACAACAATGCGCGAGGCTTCCGCGAGCGTATTGTCGCGGCACGCCAGCGCTTCGAGACTTTCTCGAAGCTGCATCTCATCGACCGGCTGCATTATGACGCTATGAGGCGGGAACTCCTTGCGCAGTTCCAAATGAAACTGCGTGTCCGCACTGCCGCTGCGGGGCAGTGCGCCCTACTGCGCACGATCTTCTCGGGTACACTTCTGTGCGTGTACCAGCTCCACTGCGAGACCTCCGTGCTCAACTGGAGCAACGTGTTGCACCCCGTGCTGGTGGTACTCGGTTCTGGGCCTCGTACGCCCTCACCATTTCCGGAACGTCCTGCATCAGGACGTCCCGCGGGTCCCATGTATCTCGATCGGGATGAAATCCTCTCCAACGAATACGAAGACGAGCCTGATCTCGGCTCGTCTTCGGGGCTTCATAGTCCACAGTCCGCTCGACAATCCAGCTTGTTGAGCCGTGGGCGTCACGCAGCGGCGGCGGTGGGGGCGGAAAGATACCCTCCGTATGGTCAACCCCAGGTTGGCCATGGCTCTCGCGCTCTGCACGATCGTGTAGTTGCTCTGGAACAATCCCAGAGCTCGGAGCTCGCTGCCCTGCAACAGGAACTGCGCCTTCAGAGGGCGCAGGTCACTGCGGCTGCTCAGACCGCTTCGAACATCCAAGTCGCACTTGGATCGGTCACCTCTTTATTCAGAGCACCATGTTGTTCCACACTGCCTCCTGTCCTTCAAACGTCTGGTAAAATTGTACGTGTCTGGGAAAATACCATTTATTTCTTTTAATTTTATGATATTTTAAAAATTTCAGATTTAACATTTAAATATCATAGTAGCTTTTGGACTTTTGGGCTACTAATAATATTTAAAATCGACAATAGTACAATTAATTTAAAACATTTCATTAGATATTTGGTTACACCCTTCACTCTACACGAAAAACGTAATACATTACATACATTAGTGGTAGTCAGACTTGGATACAAGAAGCGACTCCAAGAGACCTATATCAACCAATCAGCTTGCGGGATTTGAGGTCAATTTGGTGTTAGTTACATCTCTTGGATTCCAAGAGATCTTACCCTAGGGAAAAGGCAGGGGTAAGATCTCTTGGAATCACGTACCCCCACCGTAAAATAATCTAAAACAGAGGTTTTGAGGGTATTTTGTCCAATGAAATTGTTGGATCTGTCTTGGAAACAGGCTTGTATCCAAGTCTGACTACCACTATTACATACCCTTCACTGTAAAAATGGTAGTCGTTCTTCGAAATTAGCCATACGATCGCGCTTTTTGAATAGTGACGTCTCAAACTTGGTAAGATTTAAAAATCTCACAAATACATGCTAAAATGACCAGGTTTGGATAGATCAATCCAATCTCACTGGGCTCATTATTCTAGTATGCTCAATTTGAGATTTGGATCGGTAGTTTTCACATAGCGGGCAATTGAAATCCCAAAAAAGTGTGCTCTGACCTCATCACCATGATTAGTCAGAATTAGAGCGAAGGGTGTGCCATGATGGTACTACCATTAGCCCCTGTTCACTTGAATACTGATGTCCTCAACACATTACTGCAATCTGTTAGTTGTATATACAAATTTATTCAACCCAAGTTACTGAATCAACAACTGGGCTTCATCAATGCTCTGTAGTCGGCTTCTCTCTCGCAAAGTGTTTTTACTTGGAATGAAGTACTCTATGAATTGTTTCGTCAATGGCTGCACCAGGTAAAGCTGCTTTAGCGTTGTAACTCGAGTGACAGTGGTTACGGTCGAGCGCGCCTTCACAGCCAGAGGCTTGAAAGTTCTATGTATCCATCCAACAGCCGAGTAATGAACGGCGGTAAATGCTTGATGCAACATTCTTAATCCCAAAATGTGTGCGATGTACCGGTTTGGCCATCTCCAGTGGGATATTGAAATAGAGTGATGTCAAGGAAGTGCCGTGGTGGTACGGAGTACAATGTCTGAGAAGTCGGACAGTCACCAGTCGAGTTTGGGTACGGAGGAGGAGCCGCTAAGGCATCGAAGTGATGTCCGGGGTAGGACGGCATGGCGGGCTCTAAGGCCTCGGAGGACCTGATCGTTGGCGGGGTGACACCAAGAACTGCAAAGATGCCGCGTGCATGGAAGGAGACACGTCGGAGGGTTAGCCGCCGACGGGGCCAGGTGAGAAGACAGTCATGAACTTTCCAGGTCTTACGCAAGACATCGATAACAACAAACAAGTTTCTTTTATTTTACGTTAAAGCTCCTTCTCTTCTTTCGGGCGACGTACTCACGACCCCCCCCCCCCCGGATCTGGAGAGTCCCTCAACAGGCTTCTCGATCCGCGTACTTGCACAGGTCCTTCCTGAAGCCGTCGCTAAAGTTCAGCAGCTCCTACAAGGCTAAACTTATTACCATGTAGCACCATTTAGAGTCAGCAAACAGCAGTAGTTATTGCAGCTTTTCAGAAAGTTGTTCTCGTCCTGCTGCCAGCGGAAGTTGAGTGGGAAGTTCATTAACTCCGCGAGCTCCTCGAACTCCTTGGAATCCTCAAACGTGCGCACCTTGTACGCACAAACGAAGACACATGCGCGACCAGCTTGGCGCACGAAGGTTGGGCGCGAGCAACCCGAGTCGGATACAGCAGATGGAGGCATCTTCGTGGCCACAGACGACGCCGTCCAGGTTACTTGAATGTAGGCTGGATCAACACCCACGTAAGGTCGATTGTATGCTGATCTAGGACGACTGGGTCAACATCACCATTTTCACGATACAATGTTACCGTTTATTAGTTTATGCATCATTTTCAAATATAAAAACACGAAGCTGAGTTTTGCTTAATTACACATGTGGCCCTAAATATGCATTTTAGCAGTATCCTCGACGTTTTTCGATCGCCCCTAAAACTCTGGATATAAATATCCAGAGAATAGGTTTTTCGACAGAGAACAACTAAAATATGAAAAACTCGCAATCGCAACAAGAACTTTTTAGGAACCAGGTTTAAGAGATGGCAATTTTACTGGCCAGCGCGAAGGCGCCGGTCAGCAACAGGGACGCTTCAGCGATCCACGCTCCCTCAGTCAGTGCCAAGAACACAAAAGCCGCCTACGCCAGTCCCAAAGTGAGAGTGGCCACCGCGGGGAGAGAGTGAAGCTTTCTTGTGTTATTTTTCATCCAGACGACAAGGGGTATCCGTTCACTAATGGCATCGACGATAACCTGCTTGTTGCCGAGTTGAAAGACGCTATTAAAGCACGGAAACCCCACACGATCCAGGATGATGCGATTATGCGATTATGCTTCGACTCTTCGTGGCAAAGAAACTAGATGGCGAATGGTGCCTGCTGACGACGCGAGAGCTCTTCCACTGGATGAAAGCGGCCTTCCCCATGATTTGACGGGAATGGACCCGTTTTTCTTTATCAAGAACGCCTTGCCCACCCGAGATATTCTCGAGCAGGATCCACAAAACATTCACGTGTTGGTGGGTTTGTCTCCAAGACGTCTGAAAAGGCCGAGGGGAAACGACGAGTCGTCACAATCCAAGTTACCCAGTTATCAAAACTTGAAGAAGAGCAGTAAGACGAGTGGTTTCTTGCCACAAGATGGTGATTTCGTACAGTTGTTTGACTGGACCGATGATGATTGCGGACAACTGAAAGATATCACCTCAATCGGCGACATCGTGGGCTTTATGGGCTTCAAGTTCTTCGTTCGGAAAGAAATATTGTGTGTGTTGGAAAATTTGAAGGAATTTCTTCAAGAAAGGATCGACACAATCAAATGCATCGGCAGGCAGTTTATCACTATCGGGAGTACAGGAACTGGCAAGAGCTGCATCTTAGCCTTGCTTTGTTTCTATCTTGCGGTTGCGAAGAAACGACCAGTTGCATGGTATTACCATAGCGACGACAGGAACTTTCCTCATATTACCCGCTTACTTTACGATGGAGAATACTTTGAATGGCCCGATGAGAATGGTGATATTTACACATCGTTCAGATCCGAGTACTTGGTCCTTTTGCCCGGATGCTGGTTTTTTTTATCGACGGCATGGATGAGGAGGGGATTACACGTAGATACTGGCACAATTGTTTCACGGTGCTGCCGACCCGACAACTTTTTATTCCGAGTGGCGATGCTGCTGACCTACAGAGAACCTGTCTGCTGACATATTGGAAACAAGACGATATTGAAAAATTAGCGAGGTTACTAGGCAATCTGAAAGAGAAGGATATCGCGAGTCGGTATTACGTGTCGGGTGGGAATCTCCGTGCTTTCTTGAATCCTCATGCGAGGATGATATTCACTGACATATTGGAATTTCTCACTGTCATTGAGGCCGAAGTGCTTCTTGAAACATACCACTGTGGTTTACCTGCGAGAATCGATACCTTTCGCAACTGGGGAGTGTAAACCACTTCGAAGAAGACCCATTATTTCGATGTGACTTACTGGAAACCCTGTGTTACGTCGATGCTTGCGCTCCAACACGTGACGACAATGGTGAAGCCGGGATATTTTCTAAAGCTGGTCCGTGTTGCACGAGAGCTGAACGACGCTCGACTCGATGATATTGCGCGTGAAGCACACTTTCACGCTCTAATACGCCACCAAGAATCGTTTCGCTTCGTCTTTCGCAAGTACGAACCAACGGATCGGGATAATTCAGAGGAAACGGGAGTCGTAACGTGTGGTCGGATGATTCACAGTGACGAAGATATGCTGCTACAGTTTAAGCGTAACGGGAAGAACTTGGAGGAGTGTGTAGCAGCTATAGAGAGCTGGGCTGAATGTCTTGCTGAGATGGACTATTGGGCGCCAGGAACGAGTTTGTGTGGAACAATCGCTGCCGTCAGCCGGCGCGAACTCTCCTGCGATGTCGCAGGTATTGACGCTCCCCTGGAGCGGTTTTGCTTCCTGCAGCTGACGAGGGCAACTACCCTCACGCTTGATCAAGAGGGCTGGCGCAGCCTTTAGAAAGAAGCAATTGCCAGTGTGCTACGTAGCACTACTCGTACTACTTAGTGGTGCTGGCAAAAGCATGGAAACCAACATGACCAGCTTCTGAGTGAATAGCGTGCGGGTCATTAAGGATGGGATCCTGCGTCACGTCCTGTTGCACGTCGCGACGTAGGGCGCGCTTTAAAGTAGCGTAAAATTCGGTGTGTACGAGGTAATGATACTGGTCCTTCATAACTTAGTTGTTAGAAACATTTGAGTAAAGTATAAAATAGCGTAATGTTTGCTTTGAAAAATTGAAACGATATATTTCGAAGAACATGTAAAGCTTCGCGAGGATGGAAGTAAGTTATTTTATCGTTTAAGCTTAAACCGGGCAGAGTGTACGAAATATCTAAAGCATTGTAAGATGACGAGTCGTCGCTAACGACCACTGTCACCACTAGCAACGCTATTAAAAAGGAAAGCGGCGCTATTATTGTGAATTACGACCAAGTTTGCCATTTTGAAGCTCAGGAGCTGAACTATTCAAACAAGGCACCTTATTACAACATCCTTGTTTCAATTCTGTACCAGCCATGGTTCTTATTGTATTTATGTGGATCCATACCGTAAAAATGCCAACTGTCCGACCGGAGAATCCGACCGATACCGGTATTGGGTGAGCCCGTTTTGTAACACGTCCAGACTTAAAAAAAGTATTATTTTTAAAAGTGTTTAAAAACTAGATTAACTAACTTTTGGAAATTCCCATGCTCTCTCTCGTCCACCCAGTGGAAAAATAGCGGCGCAGCTCGTAAGCCCCGTGTCCCTGACGCCAGGCAAGATGGGGTGGTGAGATGCTGTGTTGAGATGCCAGCGATGCCGCGTGGTGAGTTTGTGGAGTAGTGTTGCCTCTTGTGTACCGGCGGCACGTTTGACGTTGTTGTTGATTGTAGTTACTATACCAAGTTGAGGAGCAAAATGGAGTGATCAATTTAGTGCACGGTCTGCATAGCTTCGCCTGTGGGTATCCGAGAATCGCATCAACGTCGGTGCAGGTGAGGGATGTAATTATACACTGTCTAAGACGAAAAGACAATTCATTAAGCGCGGCCTTTATCCGACCGGTTTCACTTCATGTAGTTTCTTATCAGCCGGTACCGCCGGCGATGATCAAGCACGAGGTGCTGGCAAAATTAGCCATGATGTTGGTCATGATGGACCAGATGATCTCAAAAATCAGGTAGACGACGGTAATACCGCCGATGAGTTTGCTGTGCCCACTCCTAAGGAGCAGCTCCTGGGCCGCCTCCTGCTTTGGCAGCCAGAACAGGAACACCCACGAGAAGGCCATACTAGAGTACATACATTATAATAATGGTGTACGTTATCATGCGAGCCGAGTGATCGTCCTCCTTGACGCGGTCGTTGGTGATGTCGAACGGGCCGTCACTCAGAAGCGTCAACGACGTGGCGAACGGCTGCGCCACGTAGCTCACGGTAGTGATCAAGCCGTACACGGCGGCCTCGTTGCCCACTTGAGCCAGTTCCACGACGACGAACGTCGAGATGATCCAGCCGACGCCGTACGGGAGCTGGACCACAATGGGGGGGGGGGGGGGGCGAGCCAGAACCACTGGTTACCGAGCCAGAACCACTGGTTACGGATCACTTCACACACGACCATCATCGCGACGGCGCAGTCGACAATGATAACTACGGCACCCGTGACGATGATCATCCAGCGCCAGTTCCAGTGCAGACCCCACTTGGACGTGCTCATAATACTGGCCATGAACAGTTGGTTGCTGAGGATGTCACTGACAGTACTATTGATCGGCGTCACGTCCACCATGTATGAGGCGACCGGGGAGCTGGCCGTGTACGTGATAGTGGCGAAGATACCAGCAAAGAAATTGTACGCGATGACCTGGTACACGGCGCGCGAGCACATTGAGTTCCTGAAGTCATTAATGTACTGACGGAAGCTGGCCGGCTCAGACTTCTCCTCGTGGATCTAGTACCAAGTCATCGGCAATACAAGTAGCGACAGCACCGTCTCGATGATCATTAATTGCGGGAAGCTCAGCGAGAAGTTAAAATCGCCGCCGCAGTCCTCGCCATTAAAGCAGAATCCAGTCAACAGCTCTCCGAAGATTACGAGAGCGGTATGCACGACGTAGATAGCCGACTGCGTCTTGCCTCGCTTGTCAATGGGCTCTTGCTGAGCTAGCTCGCGCGTGATACTGTCGGCGCACACATCCGACAGAACGTAGCCGCACGCAGCGAACAGCGTGATGATGACATACTTCGCGCCTCCGACGGAGCGTCATAGTTGATACGGGACTTGATCTCGTCCGTGTAGTCAGTGACAGCCACGTCACGGTCCGACGCGACCGTGTAGTACGGCTTGCCAATAGGCACGATGGCCATGATGAGAATCATGATGATACAGATCGTCCAGCCGATGAGCATGTATGGACGGCGGCGGTATCCGAAGATCGGACGGCAGTCGGACAGGATGCCGTAAAAGACCTTGAAGCTCCACGATGACGACAGCAAGGAGAACAAAAATTTCAACTTCCGGCTCAAGCCTGTTGAGATTAAGAAGGAGGAAGTTGTACAGAACATCCCGCTATACGTGACCACTATAAGTAGGATTGATCAATGAGAGCTCTTGGTCACTTCCTCAAGTCCGCTACAAGTACTGATGCATGGTGATAATGAAAAGTGATATTTTGAATTTACACTATTTTTGTGAATCGATGAAAAAAAACGAGGCTGCAAGCCGCTTAATTCCTGCAAGCGGAGAGTCTATCCAAATGTTCGACATGCAGCATCAAGGACCGAGCGTCATACGAAACTACATTGGTAAGACGGAAACCGGCTATCTCGCATACTCACCGGAAAGCTCACTGTATTCTAACTTTCAAAGTCAGCATAATATTCCTTAAATGAAACAGAGCCTAAGGCCATTTGAGGAATAGCGAGAATAGGAATAAAGTACCTTTATCTGCCCTACCCCTTTCATAAAATGCTATGATCTTAAACGGGCAATGGAGGCTGCGTAAACATCGAGCTTCTTGCCGAGCACATTGTCCAGTCCGCCGTTAAGTCCCAGCTTCTCAAATACATTATCTGGGTTCTTTTGCCTTTTAATCCACTCTGGGACCTTGAGGGTTTCAAACAGAGTTAGCTTCGTTGACGTTATTTCTTTCGGCCTGGACATCCATTCGATGAGTTTTGGCGTGAAGTTCGCTCTATCCTCGGCATTCTGCGCGCTGAAATTTCTTAATAGCCTCGCAGCTGGAGCATTGTAAAAGTTTGTCTTTGCATCTGCAACTGTCGGTACAGCGTAAACGCTGTACATGGGGTCAAAGCAGCCAGTAAAACTAGATAAAACCGCATACTTATGCGCCGGACAGCAAATTGCGTAGTTGATGAAAGATAGGAATTTGTTGTTTGCTTCCCAGCCCGTGGGGGCGTTGCTTGGCATAAAGTACAGTTCCGAATGAGTTGAGCAAGTGATTATATTGATTATTACTAATCAAAGGTCGAAATAAACCCTATTTATGTAGTTAGCGGGTCCTCGTCGAGCTGATGCGCTGAAGAAGTTATAATTATCAGGAGGGCTCGACATAGAGTGGCCGACAGCATTGCAGCCTAGCAGTTGTTGACTTTGTAGAATCCAGAATGAGATACTTTTTCTTTCCAATGCACGAGTAACCAGGGATCTACGAACGCACCCAGCGTACTACTGAGCGCGCTCCAGCGGTCAAATGGCGCTGTTCAAACCGCCCACAATGCCCACAAGCCACACAAGCGACCACCGGATTGACATACGCTGAATTGTAATAATTTCAGTTTGTGATTATTTGGTGGCTCCTGAAGTTATCACGGACGAGAGGATTGTCTGTACAGTTATTACAATGGGGCGGATTACGTGTCGATTACTAATGGTGTGGCATCCGACCTAGTTTGCCATTCTGACCTATTCATACAAGGCACCTTATTACATCAACCCTGTTTCAATGCTGCACCAGCCACGGCTCTTATTATATTTTTATGTGGATCAATACCCAACTCGTACCGGACTGCTCTCGTAGGTACATCAAAATTCCATTTGCGTACACGCCAGCTATGTGCATCGCAGCAGCGCCACTTGTAAGCCCTTCGTCGGTTATCGTGCGATTCTGCGCGTAATTGCACCACTGGTGATGCGTAACAGGATAATTGTGGTGTCCACTTGCTTTCAACGTGATGTACCATCCAGAATATCCAGACACGACGCCAGTGTTAACCTTGGCAGAACGCTTTATGCTTTCGCTTTCCAGAGCCTCGAGCAGGCTGGGTCCGATCATGCGTCATCGTAGTATCTTGCAGTATGTACTCCAGTTCTTCGAAATGTCCTTGTACTTCTCCACATCGTCAGAGCTTTTACCCGTAGCCTCCACTTCACGCGCTACTGCATCACCCATTTGCTTATTTCGGGTTGCAGCAGCCGTACCCGTTCGTGTGGTGTAGCGGGATCAACCAGAATCTCGTTGAGGCCGATTGCCACTCACACGCTGCGCCCAGACACCGACCAACGAAGGGGGGGGGGGGGGAGTCCCCCAATGATCCGTGATCGGCTGAACTTGGTCTTACCTTGTGTACCCGTCGGCGGGCTGGATCTGCTCTCTCAAGGGTCCGGAAGTGTCCGATTAGTGGAACCGTAACCGTTCTAGCGAGACGCTGGTTGTGTGGGGCAGCGCGGAACTTCTTCGCTCTGCACCCTGGTGATAAGATTTAAATAAGGTCCGATTAGTGACGATCGGCCTTGATCTAGGGACGTTTGCCTAGTTTAGGCGTCGAAATGCCTCAAAAAGCGTGCTTCTTGTTCTTCATCTCCTTTCCGGGTTGCTTGCCGTCTTCACTAGCGGGATTCTTAGTCTTGAAAGTTGGTCTAACTTCCAGTCAATTACCAAAGTCTGGCTAATGACAGTTAAAATAGTGAAAACTAGTGTAGGAAAATCTGGCTAATATATCAACCGAGATCTTATGCTAGTAACTGCTATCCAAGTTCCTTCGGCGAGGAGCGACTTGAAACGCCAAATCTGCCACATTTCCGCTATGCATCGCGTCGTAGAAACCTTGTAACCAACCAAACGCAAACTGGAACGTTAGGAGCCGACTGCAACGTCATCCTGTCAACACTTTTATGCTTGTGCCTTGGCCTTAACGTATTTGTCTGCTGGTGATATGGGAGGCTCTTGCCGAATTGCTGCACAACTTATCTTGTTTAAACCGCCCATGCCAACGTCACCTTCCTCAATATCATTTTGGGGGCATGAACGATTCACCGAGTCGAAAATGTTCGAAGTGGCGGAACTACCGTCTCGTAATTGCACTTGAAACGAAAATACATGGCATGCCGGTACGGCAAAAGATATGTCTGCATAAAGATGCAGTCACACGAAGATGCCTGTAGCCCACAATACAAATATGGCACAAGTAGTGAGTTAGTCCGGGACCGGATTAGCACCGGAAACTCACAGCAACAGAACATATCAGTACAATAGGATATTTTACCGAAGTGTTCACAACGTGGGAGCTCTGTGTGTTTGGGCGTGTCAGTGTCGCTTAACCGGGAGCACTCAGGTCCATCTCGTAATTCGCTCTTGGTCCGACAGCAAAAGCATGCTGCTCTGCCACCATGCCAAACGCGAACTCGCTGATCTGCAGTCCAAGTGCGGCGAGCTTTGGATTTTCTCCAAGCGCTGGGCGACTACCAATTTCGTGGTACTGCGCGGCATACTCGTCCTCGGCAATACGCTGCAGCTTACCTCGACTGAAAACTGATAGCGAGGAGTCAGACGACGGAGTATATCTGCACGAGAGGAGCGATCGCTACGTGGAAGGCGTGTTGGCGGTGACTCCAGAGGTCGTGATCACGACGGAAGGGGTTAAGGCGGGAGATCTCCGGGTCGGTGACCCAGAGGCTAACTCTAGCGAAGAGATCGAGAAACTGAGAAATCGGATCTGGAACAAGTATCACCTCCTGATCGGGAAGGGTAACGCAATGCCACCCGCAGACGAGGGGGTGTACTCTGACATTGGTGTCCAAGGGGCGAAGCCAGTCGCTTAACGAACCAGGAAGACCGCCCCTTGCTTCCGGGAGAAGGTGTCTGATCAGCTCAAGGCGTTGCTCTCCGCGCAGATTATCCAACATTCGAAGTCATCTTGGGCCTCGCCGATCGTGGTTATTTTTAAGATTAATGGCGTGGATATCCGCCTTGTATCGACTACAGAGTGGTAAACAACCTAACTCTGCTCATGGTGTACCTGATACCACTGATCAACGAACCGTTGGAAGATCTCGACCAAGCGCTGTTGCATTGCGCTCTTGACATGGCCAGTGGATTTTGGGTAGTTCGAATGACTGACCGATCGAGAGCGATCTCGGCTTTCGTCACTCCTTTTCGCTCGTTCGAGTGGAATCGGATGCCGTTCGGCCTCAAGAACGTTCCCCAGATTTATCAACGGCTGGTTGATAACGCACAGTATGGGTTCACGAAGATCTCGAGGTCGGGAAGTCAAGAAGAACCGTCGGATGTGTTTGAGAACGGAAAGTGCAAAGTGCGAAGATCCGGGTTCCTCATCCGTGTTAGGCCGGAGATCGTATATCGACGACATCCTGGTGACAGCGGAGTCATGGTAGCAGCTGTGCGACAAGATAGATCGTCTGCTGGAAGCATGCGATAAGTGGGACCTGTCGATCAGCGTGGAAAATAAATCTAGCGGCATGCGGAAAGTGGATTACCTCGGACATCGAATGTCGAAGGAAGAACTGGAGACCAACCCGAAAGATCTGGCATCGCTGACCGATCTGCCGTTTCCGAGTTCGCTGCGATCCATGTAATCGTTCCTCGGCAGTCTGAACTACTACAGTCGGTTTATCGAGGATTAGGTGAGCTATGCTGCGATTCTATATGAATTGAGAGAGGTAGACTTCGCGGGGTTGCGATCGAGGAGCGGGATTAGCATCTGGAAGATCGGATGCCCAGGATCTCGAGAGACCGAGTCTACCAGGGAGGAAGCTGACCCTTACTCCAGCGATCTCGACTGACCAGGAAGAAGCGAGATGGGATCGATCCGGAGAGCTTTTGATACTCTCAAACAAAAGGTCGCGTCGACACCGATAGTAGTGCACTCGATCCCGACCGACAAATGACAGTGATTGTGTACCCTAGTGATTGGGCGATCTCGGCGGCGTTGAGAACATGACCGAACCTATTATCCGATCTCCTTCGTCAGTCGGACGTTGAAATCAAATGAATTGAACTATAACGTGGTGGAGAAGGAGATATTGACGCTGTTGAGGGTGCTCGATCTGAACTACAATCCGTTGGTCGGAGGGGAGATAAAGGTCCTGACGCAGCATTCCACGCTCGCGTGGCTATTCCGATCTTCCAGTCTTGAGGGAAGGTTAGCCCAACGGGCTGCTCTCCTTTCACCCTGAACACTGGAGGTAATGAAATGTGCCAAAGGGGAAGACGAAATCCTAGGGGCACAGACAGTATTACGCCAAGATATGAAGTTGACCGAGCGTTGGTAGGGATCGCGCCTAAGAAGGAGCCCAGGAAGATGATCCATGTCCCAATCCCTACTGCGCGGGGCGAAGAGGAGCTGCTAGCTCTGAGCTTTGACGGCTCAGCCAGGGTGAAACGCGGTGGGGGTGCGTTCGGAGCGATCATATGGGAGCTACCGGAGTGGACGATCTTGAAGGCCAAGTCCGAATATGTGGAAGGTATGACGAAGAATGAAGCATAGTATTGAGGGTTGCTGTTAGGTTTCGATCTGTTAGGCTCTATGGATCATACAAGGTTAGTAATCTGCGGTGACTCTAACTTGATCGCCAGACAAATGCGCGGGGAGATCGACTGTAATGTGTCTGAGACAGAAGGTTATGGATCGGTTGAGAAGTTGGCCAGATCATGATACGATGCACGTAAACGGGATTTGAATGCGAGTGCGGACAAGTTGGCGAGTGAAGCCCTACAGTCGCAGCAGGGGATCGAGGAGTGTGAAGAAAGCAGGATACAAGATCTGATGGCTTTGAACCGGTTGGACGAAATACTGGTCAGTCCGGAGGAAGAACAGTCGGAGTACCCAATCAAGATCGCCGCCGTGCGTGGGTCGTGCAATATTCAACCAGATCCGCCAGTCCTACGAGTGGATGTAGTCCAACACCTACGGGCGGATCGGATCAGGCGGGCTCAGGACGAAGAAGTATGGATTACCAACATGAAGAAGTATCTCGCAGGGGATCTGGGGCGATTAACTCAAGCCGAAGCCCGGGAGATGGGAAAAGTGGCTGACGATTACGCGGTCCGCAGTGACGATCTGTTGTTCTACTACCCGACCACACCGAGGTCGGGAGGATCGCGGCGGATTGACGAGATTGGTGGTACCGGAGGCTTTGCAAACGGACGTCTTGCATCATTATCACGCGAGCTTGGAAGGAGGCCACCAAGGAATCGGACGCACCTATCAACGGATCAGGATATATTTCCACTGGCGAGGATTGTTCCGATGTGTACAACGCTATGTGGGGGAATATGTTGACTGCGTGACGGGAAAAGGGAGACCTACGATCCGGAGAGAATCGCCCGGGAAACTACAGGCCATGTACCCGTTCCAGATCATAGCCATGGACCACATTCCGTCGCTTCCTAAGTCGCGGAAGGGTAATACCGAGCTGTTGATCTGGGTTGATCTGTTCAGAGAATGCGTGATTGGAAAGGCAAGTACTTCCAGATCAGCACAGATGATTGCCGAATCGTACAAAGAATGCGTGTTCCGGAGATTTGGAGCTAGTGAGGCGATCCGACACGACCGTGGGCCGGCTTTATGACGGACTTCTTCAGCCATTCAACCGGATCTTAGGACAAAGACAGCGAGTGGCGATGGCTTACTGGCCACAGGTGAATGGAACGGCGGAATGTATGGTACAGACGCTGACCCGATCTTTGAAGATGTATGTTCAGGACGCTGAGTCAATGTGACTGGGACGAATATGCCGAAAGGTTGACATTCGCGATCAACACAGCTCAAGATCGGATCCGCGGAGTACGCGTTTCTATCTGGTGCATGGCTGGGATCCAAGATCCACCCTCGAAGCGATGGCCTCGTTAGGAAGCACCAAGACAAGAGATCGGGATCACCGGCGATGAAGATACCGGATCCAGAGATACTACGATCACGCGAGACGACGTGTTCAATGCTAAGCTGAAAGCCGCGATCCACGGTAGGGCCGAATGTCATAACGACGAAATGCGATCTCACCAGATCGATACCGGATCTCAGGTGTGGTTCTACTTAGACCGAGAGAAGGAAGGATACGCCCGGAGGCTAGCCCACTTATGGCACGGACTTTTCCGAGTCGGAAAAGATCATGTGCACTCCGTAAGGCTGCAAATAGCAGGATCGGAGTTTTGACTATTCCCGATCGTACACGTTTCCAAGTTGAAGTTGGTCAAGGAGTATCCTGATCGGCCCCAAGCGGGATTTGATCAGCCAGGATCGGAGCGCTTTGGCTTCGACGACGCTCTGCTACCCGAAGATAGCTGGGCCCGAGAGTTGGACGAGGATGGATACGAAGTGGGGAAGATCGCCGATATGAGGACCGGACGGTAAGTGCGATACGGAAGGGTGTTGCGGGAATTTCTGGTGTTCTAGAAAGGCTACGATGATCCCACGTGGGTGGACGAAGCCGATCTCAAATGCGGAGCGCTGCTACATGATTTCATGGTTATTGAGGATCGTCCACTGACGGGTCATGAACGCGAAAAGGCTGGCTCCAGTGATCAGACTACCAAGATATCGTGTTTGGGGAACTGGACGAAAATCTCTTGGCGCTCGAACGGAGAATAGCCATTCGATCGGGAACGCGATTACCGAAAGAATCGTACGTACGATCAGAGCTGCGATCTGAAGCTGACTCAAGATATCTGCCCTTCACGGCTCCGTGTCAGCCTGGACAAGTTGCCGCGTATTATTGAACCCCGTATTTCATGATGGCCTCGGGAAAAAGCTGTGGATTCAGTGCTGGAGAAGGAGAAGGCGAAGGCGAGTCGGGAGGTTCAGGAGTGCCATGAGGAGACGGGATCGGCGGACCCCCTCCAGCAGGTGGGCTGGACGGCGTACTTCGAGGAGGAGAAGGGGGCGACGTCCGGTGGGGCGATCCCCCGGGAGGAGCGCAGGGACTACCATGTGACGACCCCCCCCCCCCCCCTCCCCCCGGAGAGGCACCAGGACTACTAGGACCGGAGATGGAGATCGGCGGTTTCAGCGGGACCAGAAGGTCTATGACGCCAGGCGTCGGATCGGGATCGGGCGAGAGCAACACGAGTAGTGTCGTCCGAATCGGAGTTGGAGGGGGAAATCTGGCCTTGACCGGAGTGTTGGGAAGACGAGGCCGGGGATCCTCCACCAGATCCCTCGGCACCTGCCTGATCGTGATCCGCCTCCACCTTCTCTTCCTCCTGTTCTTCTTCCTCCTCCTCTTCCTCCTCTTCTTCGGTTCCACCATCGTTTTGAAGTCGAGCAGACGATTGATTTAAAGGCTTGTGGGCCTGGCTCCCGCAGATCCACTGCCGGCAGGGACGGAATTGCGCCGAGCTGGTTTCTTGGAGGTGGGCTGACCGTGCAGCGGAGACGATGGCAGACTGCGCGCGTTTGCATGTCCGTTGACCAGAAGGTTGCTGATCAGGCGCGATGTCCCGCAAGTTGATACAATAGTCGTGGAGGCGGACGTCAAATCGGCGGTAGATTTGTCGAACATCTCGAGGGCTTCGGCATGCATGTCCAGGAGATCCGTGACAACCTGTTGGAGCTCGTCGTACATCTCAGATACACGATGCAGATCAGCGACGGCACGGTTGAGATCACAACCTAGGCAAGAACGGAGAGTGGAGATCAGAAAAGAGCAGTCGAGATCGGTCAAGACTAAGATACTTACATGTAGCTCGGGCTTCGTCCCTAGCGTGATCACGATCTGATTCGGATTTAGACGGAGCATCTCGAGCTGAGTTCCTGGCGGCAACCGCAGAATCGCGATCGGCTTCGGCGGAGGCGAGAGTAGCTTGAGCCGGAGCTAGAGACGCGCGAACACGACGCAGCTCACTTTCCAGACGAGTCGAGGTTGCCAAGCCTGATCACGGGCCGCCTGAGTGTTCTGGGTGGCCCAGGCGGCAGATCGGATTGTCGCAATTTCCGATTCCGCAGAGGCCAAGGCTTAGCGGAGGCGAACCATACTATTTTCAGCTGTGGGAAAGTCGTCACGCAGGTGGTCGAGATCGCGCTCATGATCGACTACTTGACGAAGGGTGTCAACCTCCGCGCCAGCTTGTTGGAGTTGGACCCGGAGATAGTCGATATCATGGCCGGATCTCTGAAGCTCGAGCTCTATTTGCCGAACCCGAGTGCTGGCGTCGTCCACGGCGAGCTGTGATCGCGTGAGATTGCGTTTCATGTCTCGGTGATCACCGTATTGTTGGTCGATCTGAACGCGCAACTCACGTATCGTGCGGGCAGACGCCGGAGAAGCGCCGTTTGGGAATCTCGTTGGAGTAAGTCGATCTCCTTGAAGACGGTTGATCTTGGCCTCTTGTTTGTGGCGTAGGCGTTCCAAGTCATGCTGTTCCATGCGCATACGGAAGATAATATTTTCCTGGCGATCACGATCGTGCTCGAGGGTTTCATAGCTCCGCGCTACGCGCCAGAGTTCCCTTCCAAGAAGGATACCCGACGCTGATCGCGGGCGGGGAAGAGTGGGACTGCCGGGAGCGAACCCTACCTGGAGAGGGCGGTGAGGACCCACCGTCGCCGGAGTCGTCAGGAGGAGCCGTACTCATGGTGTTGAAAGCAGAAGTGAGGGGTTGAAAGCTGGCGATGTCGGATCGGAGAGTGAAGGGGAGAAACTGATAGGGATCAAGGCACGATGGATGGGTCCAGATCGAAGATCGACGTGCGACGTGATGGGTGAACCCAGACCATGGGATTACCTTATGATATGATGGCTGTAGACGAGGCGTCGGAACACCAAGCATCAGATTGAGCGGAAATCAAGCGCGTGCGTCCGCAGTGCGCCACCGGGTGGCCCAACTTCCGGACGGAGGGCGCAGTGGTGAAGTGCCATAGGAATTTTCCCAGAAGATCTTGAGATCAGGATACGTTGATCTTGACCGACATGGTACGAAGGAACGGAGATCCGGTGACTCCTGCGGCAGATCTGGCGCCAGGGACCGAAGATCAAGAGTGAACAGCCACGATCGGGCTGTGACCGATCTCGATTAACATTGTCATTGATGGTCTCAAGGTGACGGCCAAGAAGCATGGGATCAAGACACTAGGAGCCAAAATTTACGGTTTAAAGACAAGATCAGGACAAGATCGTCTTGAAGATCAAGCCGATCGTACTTCGGGACAAGTCGGAAAAGGACCAGAAAGAAGAGATCAAGGCTCCACGGATCAAGATCAGTTGTAATTAGAGGAGATCGGGGCGGTATCAAGGGGCCGGTGATCCAGTTGAAGATCAGCAATCGTTGAGGATCCGCGGTCAAGTCGAAGATCGTCGATCATAAGGAAGAAGGTCGATGATCTTTACGAGGACCGCCGATTTGGATCAAGATCGCCAAATAAGACGAAGATCGCCGATCAAGACAAGGATCGCCAATCAGAATCAAGATCGCCGGGCAAGATCAAGATCGCCGATGAAGGCGAAGATCACCAATCCGAAGCGGTATCGCCGATCAAGGATCGAAGTTGAAGATCGCGAGATTGGTCGCCCGATCGAAGATGATGAGAGCCGATCTTATGTGAAGATGGGATATAGGAAGGCGCAGGATGCATGGTGGGTAGGCAGTAGGTACATTTGGGATGAACATCTATCAGAGCTGAATTCACTTAGAAGTACGCCAGTGGTTTCCTCGCACCCGGGACGTGTTAGAAACATATTGGCCCGGCCTCAAGTGTTAAAAGAAGCCTTAGGTAGCGGTTGCTAGAATCGTAGTGTAAGCTCTTGGTTAATAAATTAACCAGATTTACCTACACTAGTTTCCCCTACTTTAAGTGAAGAAGTCCCTAATTAACCAGACTTTGGTGCTTGACTGGAGGTCGGATCCGTTCTCACGACTAAGGATCCCGCTAGTGAAGACGGCAAGCAACCCGGAAAGGAGATGAAGAACAAGAAGCACGCTTTTTGAGGCATTTCGACGCCTAAACTAGGCAAACGTCCCTAGATCAAGGCCGATCGTCACTAATCGGACCTTATTTAAATCTTATCACCAGGGTGCAGAGCGAAGAAGTTCCGCGCTGCCCCACACAACCAGCGTCTCGCTAGAACGGCTACGGTTCCACTAATCGGACACTTCCGGACCCTTGAGAGAGCAGATCCAGCCCGCCGACGGGTACACAAGGTAAGACCAAGTTCAGCCGATCACGGATCATTGGGGGACTCCCCCCCCCCCCCCTTCGTTGGTCGGTGTCTGGGCGCAGCGTGTGAGTGGCAATCGGCCTCAACGAGATTCTGGTTGATCCCGCTACACCACACGAACGGGTACGGCTGCTGCAACCCGAAATAAGCAAATGGGTGATGCAGTAGCGCGTGAAGTGGAGGCTACGGGTAAAAGCTCTGACGATGTGGAGAAGTACAAGGACATTTCGAAGAACTGGAGTACATACTGCAAGATACTACGATGACGCATGATCGGACCCAGCCTGCTCGAGGCTCTGGAAAGCGAAAGCATAAAGCGTTCTGCCAAGGTTAACACTGGCGTCGTGTCTGGATATTCTGGATGGTACATCACGTTGAAAGCAAGTGGACACCACAATCATCCTGTTACGCATCACCACTGGTGCAATTACGCGCGGAATCGCACGATAACCGACGAAGGGCTTACAAGTGGCGCTGCTGCGATGCACATAGCTGGCGTGCACGCAAATGGGATTTTGATGTACCTACGAGAGCAGTCCAGTACGAATTTTGTTTTGGGGTTTAGTTTTTGTGTTCGTCCGATGTATTATCATGTTGCTATATTGGGTATTTGCGATCTGTTTAGGCAAGTTGGTGGCGCTCCATGATGTTCACAACATGATCCAGAACTTCAAAAAAGGGGCAGACAGGCCTTACGAATGCTGAACGGGCACTTGCGATTCTGGGCGAGTTTAGTGCGGAGTGTGACGGAACCGAGGCCGAAAAAATGGTTCATGCGGAATCCAAGGCTTCCCTAGTCGTTACGTTTTAAAGTGCTCGCATGAAGCGTTTGTTTAAAGCTTTTTCGGAGGTTGTCCTCGTCGATGCGAGGCATGATACAAATGGTAATCACTACAAGCTCTTCAGTTTTACTGTCCAGGACGTGTTCGGCAAGGTATTCTAGCAGGATTGTATCGTACCAGTAATTTATATATTTACTTACATTCTGTCAGGGTCAATATGTTTTTTTTTTCATTCCTTGGTAGAGACTGAGGAGAAACAAACCTGCGCCTCGCGGTGAATTGCTTCAAGAACAAGAGCGGAGGTTGACCTAACATTCGAGTGTTGATCACCGACAAAGCCATGCATGAAAAAGACGTGTTGCTTGAGGCTTTTCCTGAAGCTCGTCAACTTCTGTGTCAGTGGCATGTCGTTACGTGGCTTAAGAAGCTGGCCGCACGTCTAGTACCGACACACAAGAAGAAGGTGAAGGGGATAACGAAGTGTCTCGTGTACGCAATATGCGCCGAGGAGTACAAGGATGCCAATGACGCGTTGCTGGTTGCCTTACGCAACGATGAGGAGAATCCGATGTATCAGTTTGTCGTGAAGAATTGGGGCAACAAGCAAGGTGAGTGGGTGTTTTTCAAGAGAGGAAACATTGGCCATTTGCGGAACAACAACATCAATCGACTAGAGAGCAAGCGGGGGTAGATCAAGCAAGTGATGGAGCCTCACTTTACGCTGGACGAGACAAATTCCACGCTGATTACGCTGCAGCGTATTGCGGAGGACGAGTATGCCGCGCAGTACCACGAAATTGGTAGTCGCCCAGCGCTTGGAGAAAATCCAAAGCTCGCCGCACTTGGACTGCAGATCAGCGAGTTCGCGTTTGGCATGGTGGCAGAGCAGCATGCTTTTGCTGTCGGACCAAGAGCGAATTACGAGATGGACCTGAGTGCTCCCGGTTAAGCGACACTGACACGCCCAAACACACAGAGCTCCCACGTTGTGAACACTTCGGTAAGATATCCTATTGTACTGATATGTTCTGTTGCTGTGAGTTTCCGGTGCTAATCCGGTCCCGGACTAACTCACTACTTGTGCCATATTTGTATTGTGGGCTACAGGCATCTTCGTGTGACTGCATCTTTATGCAGACATATCTTTTGCCGTACCGGCATGCCATGTATTTTCGTTTCATGTGCAATTACGAGACAGTAATTCCGCCACTTCGAACATTTTCGACTCGGTGAATCGTTCATGCCCCCAAAATGATATTGAGGAAGGTGACGTATAAAGTATGGCAAGAGATCGCGGAAAGTTCGACTGGATGACGTCGCTGCACCTCTCGACGGAGTTTACTGCTTTAGTAGCGCTAAGGTAATGATTGATACTATCAATTTGGAGGATGTCAAAGTCGAAGGGTCTCTTATTGTGCGGCCCTACAATATCGGACAACGTGTGCCGCAGATTCGCAAAATTCCTCGGCGTGACAACATTAATGAGGCATTGATTCTATTAAAGCCAAGGATAACTGAGAGCTACTCGCCATTAGGCCAGACTACGGATGCGCTACGTTTCGCCAACTTGAAGTTATGGCTAGCGTAATTAAAGCGCAGGACATGTTTCGAGTGGTGCAGTTTACGCTGGACTGCGTCGACGGCGTGGGGTGGCATATCAAAGACGTTGTTCTGCCATTTACTGACACCTGCGATTACACAAAGGTAAGTTTCTGAATACCGGATATGCACAGAACCACCACATTATTCTAACACTGACAATATTTCATTGCTATCGTAGCAACAGTACAATGAAGCAGTAGCTGGTATGCGGCTGGGAGAAGTTTGCCTCGGTCCAGAATGGTGTTTAGGATACTCGTTGGTTGACTTTCGCGAAAATTTGTGGCTACACAGTTCGTCAATTATTTCTGTAATGCTGGCGCTGAGGCAGATGTACCCGGACGTCGGTGAGATTAATCCATGTTGCCATGATCTCACTGGACTGACTGCGAAGAAGAAAACATCAGGAGGTTTTGGAGCTATGGACCCGACGAACGACTGAATTATTGCAATTATCTCCCTCGACCTCCACTGGGCAGCGTATCTCGCGAACAGATGTCAGATGATCTGCTACATGTTTGACCCATTGCAGCTGAAGGGCAACAATTCAGCGTTGAGGGCATGCGTGCAGCTCGTGATTGAGCCACTGGTGGGATTGAAGGACGACCTGACCTACAAGAAAATCGACTGGTGTACGCAACAAGATGGCAGTTCCTTTGGCGTCTGATGCCAGGTTGTTTTGGAGCTACCACTAGCAGAAAAGCCTTGCCATGAATGTTTATACAAGGTGCAGGAGTACCTCCGACTGCGCTACTAATATCAGGCAATTTGGGTTCAGCTGTGTAAGTTGTTCAAGATGGAGGCTAAGACACCGGTGTTGTTAAAGAGTAGGTTGCTAGTGCTTACTGATAACGTCAAATTATTAAGAGGTTGCCTGCATTCTGAGTCATACCATGCTGTATGTCAATTCTTTGTATTTCGGTGTCATTCCGGATCGAAACCGGAAGCGTGGGAAGTGTTTGGAATCCGCGCGCGAAAACATTTAAGTCCACAAGTTCATATATTTAGAGAAGTTGTCGATGGCGCCGCCGCACGCTCCGAATTTATTTGGAGCCGCCGTAAAAAAAATACTTTAAATTGCCTTGTGGTGAAGGTCTTTCCGAGAAATTGCGTGATGGAGAGGGACTTATAAACACTAACCGATACAGTGACAGTGGAATCGAGACTTACAGGCCGGATCGAGATCATTTAGGATCTGTGATGTGCAATCTAGGATCAGGGTTTCATGAGTTGGCAACAGCGAAGATTACGCCGTGAGATTCAGTGAGGAAAGCAGCTGTGGATGGTGAGGGGGGCGATGGGCGCGACAGACGTGGTGTATGGCCGATATTTGTGGTGTAGCGGGATCGGCCAAAATCTGGTTGAGGTCGATCTCCACTCACACACTGCACCCAGACACCGATTAACGGAGGGGTCCCCAGATGATCCGTGATCGACTGAACTTGGTCTCACCTTGTGAACCCGTCGGCGGGCTGGATCTGCTCACTCAGGGATCCGAAGGTGTCCGATAAGCGAATCCTTGACTGCCCTGGTGAGACGTGGGATGTATGGGGCAGCGCGGAACTTCTTCGCTCTGCTCCCGGTTGATAAATCCTCAATACGGCCTGATTAGTGACGATCGGCCTTGATCTATGGACTTTTGTCTAATTTAGGCACCGAAATCCCTAGATAAGCGTGTTGCTTGTTCCTCCTCTCCTTTCCGGGTTGCTTGCCGCTTCCAATAGCGGGATCTATAATCTTGAGAACGGATCTGACCTCCAGTCAAGCACCAAAGTCTGGAAAATCAAGGACTTGAACAATTAAAGTAGGGAAAGCTAGTGTAGGTAAATCCGGGCTAATATATTAACCAAAATCTTACGCTATGACGCTAGTAACCTCTGCCTAAGCCTCTTTTTAACATTTTGGAACGGGCCAATGTGTCTCTAAGACGTCCCGAGTGTGAGGAAAGCTACTTGTGTACTTCAAAGTAAATTCTGTTCTGATTGATGTTTATCCTAAGTGTATCCACTACCTACCCATCATACCCTGTATCATGCGCCGTCCTATGTCTCATCCTTGGAAAAGATCGGCTCTCACCATCCTCGATTGGGCGACCGATCTTGCGACCTTCAGCTTTGTCTCTTGGCCATCGATCTTGATCTAGTCAGGCAATCTCGATGTTGATTGGTGATCTTCGCCAAGATCGCCGATCTTGATCTAGTCAGGCGATCTCGATGTTGATTGGTGATACCCGCCAAGACTGCCGATCTTGATCAAGTCCGGCGATCTCGATGCTGATTGGTGATCTTGGCCGAGATCGGCGATCTTGATCATTCTGATCGGGGTCGACGATCCCGATTATCTTGATCTTGCCCGACAATCTTGATCCAGGTGAGTGATCTTGATCTCCCCTGAGGATCTTGATCCAGTCTTGCAACGTTGATGTTGATCGGCGGTCTTCATGACGATCGTCGACCTTCGCATCCCCAATCACCAGTCTTCAGCTTGATCGCAGTCTTCCTGCTCTGGCCTACCGACCTCGCCCGATCTCAACCCGTTGCCGTCTGGCTCGAGCCACGGGCACTCGATCTTCACCTCTTGGCCTTCTTCCGGATCGTATGGCTACCCTGATCGTCAACGTCGTCTGGACGATCTCAGTCTGATCCTGTGCTTGGGCGGGGAATCTTGGTCCTTGGAGTCCTGATCCCTCCTCCGGGCCTCCCCGCCATCGTACTAGGTAGGTACCACGTTCGCGACGCTGACTGCGGATATCCATTACGATCCCCGATTCTTGGAAATTCCTGATGGCGCTTCACCACATATTCATGATAGGATAGGACAAATACATAAATCAGAGACGAATTTGCACTGTACCTCACAAGTGCCTTCCTGCTCCCAAGAAACCGGATTACTTTGGCCGTACGGGCGAATAGAAGGTTGGATGTAGTAGATCTAGCGTTGGTTGTGATAACTGGATAATATGTTGACCAGATCATACAACCTAGTGAACTTATCCTACAAGTGCAGATCTCAGGTTAACCAGATCTACTACTTGGCTGGGTATACCTATCGCTTCTGAACTCTCAAGATCCCGCTTCTGGAGGCGGCAAGAACGACGAAAAGGAACTTTAAGACAAGTGAACACACCCGCAACGCAACCCTACGGTCAGATCACAGATCAAGACCGCCAGATCTCACAAGCTCAAAGGACCCGCTGAAAATCTGGATCCAACATCGGACGTAGAGTGAAGATCTCCCACTACTACTCCAACCCATCCCCACGTCTCGCCAAGACATTCAAGCTTCCACCCTTTGGGCATCTGTGCAGTTATCAGAGGAGCAAGATCCCACCCTAGCGACGGGTACACAAGGTGAGTAAAGTTCGGCAGATCACGGATCATCGGGGGACCCCTCCATTATTCGGTGTCTGGGTACTGGTGGAAAGTCGGATCTAGCAATCTCGCAGATTTTGCGGATCCCGCTACACCACAATAATGCGCGTGCCCCGGATCTTCTGGTGACTCTGGGTTTCACCGTGAGTCCCAAGAAGATGTTCAAGTTAAGATTGAACTGGGTAATCAAGCGTCGACGGACGTCGGATCGTCATCGACGCCGCTTAATGAATCAAGATCCGCGGATTGACAGAGTGCTGGGGGAACTCTGTCGACGGAAGAGAGTTAGCTCCGGATCCGGAAGAGAAACCTCTTTATCCTCCCCAAGACCCCTCGGGGACTCCTGCGGATCTTGACTTGCGTCAAGATCCGCTAACAAACGCATGGAAAATGAACGCTACATTGATTGACCTGCTAAGTCAACACCGTACCTAGGATCAAGTCCGCTAGTCGAAGATCCGAAAGAAATGAAGAAGAAGACGAAGACTACGCGGACGAAGATGAAAGCTCCAGGATCCGAAGACAGATCGAGATCGAGATCGACCTGGACCACTCAGGATCTGAAGTTTGTATACCGGCACAAGGCACTCCGCGATTTCCTGCACCGAGATCCCGTCATGACGATCTTGGAGCTCGAGCAGATCGAGGATCCAAAGACGCCGGTGATGGCTCCGGTGGAAATGACGAGCAAGCTCACGGCGGTGACGGATCTGCTACGTCTGCTCAATTGGACGTGGGCGTCCCATGCGTCCCCCCTGCAGCGCCAACTCGTCCACCTCGCCAAGTAACTCGGCGGTCGTCTTCACATCACCGAGCTCGGTGGCCTCGGCCCTCTCTTTATACTCTCGGTAATTCACGTCTTCATGACTTCCTTGGTCTTGAGCATCGTCGTCGTCGAACTGGACGGTGCGAACTCCCTCCAGCGTAATGTCAATAACTCGTTGATCCGCCGAGTCCGGTTCCACGAGTGGCAATCCTCCGGTCGTCACCGGACTCCCGTCGCTCGCTGTCCTTTGATCATCGTCTCTTTCTTCTTCTTCTTGTCTCTTAACCTTGGTTAGTGGTACCTACGAAAACAAGCACACACTCCTGTTCCCGGGTCGTGGCGCCAGTATGGAGTAGCAGCACGCATAAATACCGTCAGACGTGGATTCCTTACAAAAACCACAACGATATCGTCAGGTCAATTTGGAAATCGCTAGGTCGCCTTTAAAAATCGCTAGGACCCAATAAAAAATGCTAGGTCCCTTTAGAAATCACTAGATAACTTATAAATCACCAGGTAACTCTGGCTCGCCAGGAAAAATTGAGGCAATTGTATGGCCTGAGCAGGGGTTGTGGCCCTCTCGCGGTTCGGCCCAGCCGGGACAGACGTGTGGTCTTACTCTCGCCTGGTCTCGACTGGCCAAGTCTGTTCCTCTCGAGACCGTGCCAGGTGAGTAGTCTCGGTCTTTATACCCTGTGCCCTCCACCAAACGTTGGACGACGGCGCGCGAGCGCTTTTACAGGTCACCGAGTGCAAATGCGTTTCGGCTAGAAGTGTCACGGCACCCGGGCTGTCCGACGTACCGGCTCGCGACTTGGCGAGTCTTTTAGTACTTCCACGCGTAGCGAGACCTCTTCCCCGCTCCGGGCTTCCCAACCTTATCTCTCTTGGCGCTACCAGTTGAGTACTCTACAAGCTATGCCTCTCAAGTACCGACGGCAGATATTAACCCGCCCTGTGCAGGGACTTACCGGAAGAGTATACACTTGTCTTGGACGTGGAAAATTCTGCTCTGTTGGCTGTCATTCTCCGGGAACCCCCTTTAGGACTCTTCCTACTATTTCCTACAAATAGCAAGTGAAATGGAGCCGTTGCGAAAGTCCCAACGCCTCTCCGTCGCTCCGTCAGCTACCCGTTGGATGCAAATCCAGAAGAGATGGATTACTGGATCCCCGCAACGAGTTTATGCGGAACAACCCATGCTGTCACTAAGAGCAAATTTGCCTCCCATGAGTCAGATATTGATGCTACCGTGGAGCAGTTCTGCTTCGTACAGTTCACAAGAGCTTCTGCCAACACGTGTGATCAAGAGATTCTTTGGACGTTGGCGCAGCCTTTTGTGAAGAAATGATTACCAGTCTGCTACATAACACTTATGTTTGGTGAGGGTGACGAGGATCTGGACAGCAACGTAACCAGGTTTCTGTTCAACTCCATGCAAATTACAATGGAGGAAGGCTTGCGCAACATTCCGCCCTATGTCGCGATGTTTAACATGCTTTGATAAGTAGCATTCATTTGTCGTGAAATCTCTCGATAAACATCCTTAAAAAAATAAATCGATTGCTATAGAGAATGCTTCACACAAATTTCAGTTTTGTCGTGCTGAAGCTTCGTCTAAAGCGATATCAGTTGCTCGTTTGCTTTCTCCACCATACTACTCGTAGTAGTACGTCCTTCGAACCGCGTCAATCACCAGGGATCAGAAAATACTAGTAGTATTGTACGTCTGCTTCCAGTCCATGATAAGCTATTGCGTGTCCACACAACATTTCTTGCCCGCTAACAATAAATCAACTCCCCAGACAGGTTGTCAAGCTATATACAGGCCATCGGGTGAGTGCTGGTTTAAATACATGTAAAATCATATAATATGTAAAATCATAGTAAATACTCCATTTTTTTAAGCACGAGGTGTATCTACTATAATAGATTGCTCATACGTCACAACATACATAGGAATGTTTCGCAGAACTTCGGCATTCTACATCCGCACAGGCTTCAATCGGAAGCTGTTCTTTTTTGCGGTCCTTGCTTTCATCATCACCGTCGTCGAAGAGAAGAGCAATGTAGCAGACCGACAACCGCTGTTTTAAGAAAGGTTGGGCAAGCTTCCAGAGAATATCTGAATTACACTTGTGGGTTGTAGCTTTTGTGAGCTACAAGAAGCAATACTGCTCCTCGCAAGGATCAGCGCTGTTGGATATCTCGAAAACAAAACTGCATCTGGTGACAGCGTCAACTGTTTCGCACAAGCTTGTTGCTGGGATCCAGTGTTCTATTTCAGCAGGGTTAGCGGCCCAGCTCTCCATCACTGCTATACAGTCCTTCAAGTTTGAACCTTTGCGTTCAGTCTGTAGGAGCTTCTCACGATCACTGTGAATTTGACGACCACACGTGATTGTATCATTCTCCTCACGCAGGATTATTTTATAGCTCGAGCAAGTCTTCCTGTTCGTGTTGTTGTACTTGCAAAACGAAAAGCAAAACGATTGCTGGGCACGTATTAGCGTGTGAAAGTGTGCTTCATGCGCAACACCTCCCTTCATTATGAGGCTGCCTGAATATAAGAAGTCCGTGATTCAGGCACTTCGCATGAAAACTGCTGTGCATTTTCTTACGTGAATATATTTTGGCTCAAAAAGTTCTTGAATTTGGAAGATTTTTTCTTGGGTAGTATTCAGACATGACCTGGATTTAAGTGGCGCATAGATGCGAGCAAAAAAAATCATTGCTGAAACGCCATTAGAGTAAAAATGTGTTTCCGTTATTAACAAAATAATATGTTCTACTGTTATCTTGTAAAATTCCGTTTTTCCGTGTTTACGGATATTTACTTTCTGAAAAGACGACTAGATGATGAAAATCAAGAGACAGTGCTGGAGAAATTACAGCAATCACTAAACCACGTGTTTGCAGTTATTTGGACAAAGTCACGGATCCTGCAGCCCCGTTTTTTAAGGTTTCAAGACACACCAACACGATATATGACCTGAACCAATCAACACCGACTCTCGTAAGGGACTACATCAGACAAACAGAGCAACAGACCTCCGCGGGTCTTCTATACCGAAAGACGCAAGACGTGGTCTCGTGTCGAGGCTTTTATAGAAAGTTATTTAAATAAAAATAGAACGCCACCTTTCATCGTGCTGATTTTTCTCCAGGCTTGCCATACTGCGTGTAGGCTAACTCCTGGCCTGCTTTGATACGATCGGCTTCATGGCCGAGATTCGTCGCCACATGAATGGGGAGAAGCGGCAGAGCCGTTGTTATGCGAATGTATCGTATAGATGCCTTTCAACCCTAAAGTCTGACTGTTCAATATTGGGTCAACAGTCTGCTTACAACCAAATGTAAGCCGAATGTTGAGCGAGATAACAAAAAGCGAGTTACGCAGTACCGTGGAATTAATCCGTGAGGGCTGTCCGTACCTAAAGGTATTATCAGTATAAATATTACCACTCTCATCCTGCCTAATTTGTATTGCTGGCGGAACCTTCGCGAAGCCCTACTATACCTATCAAGGTAATCGTGAAGCGTATACTACTGTATTTGGAGAGGGTACTTGAATAGGAAGAACCGGTCACATGAAGAAGATTACTGTCAGTCAAAATTTATCACCTTAAGTACGCTAGAGGAAGCGTCGGCACATATTGCAACGAAATGACAGAGCTGAGCAAAATTCGAAACCTTCAAAAATAAAACTGGGTTCGACGGCATAGACACCGACGCTATAAGCGAAGCATGCTTCACAAGCAAACTGCTACTCCGCCAACACATCATACGTCGCGACGTACAGCGGCATGTGACGCAGGATTTCACCGTTAATGATACCCACACAATTAACTCGGAAGCTGGTTATGTTGGGTTCCATGCTTTTGTCACGATCGCCAAGCAGTAGTGCGATGTAGCACACTGGCAATTGCTTCTTTACAAAAGGCTGCGCCAGCTTCCAGAGAACCTCTTGGTCAAGCTTGTGGGTAGTTGGCCTCGTCAGCTGCAGGAAACAAAAGCGCTCCAGGGGAGCGTCAATATCGGCCACATTATTAGCGAATTTGCACCTGCAGACAGCAGAGATTGTTCCACATAAACTGGTTGTTGAGGCCCAATCGTCCATCTCAGCAGGGTTTTCAACCCAGCTCTCCATAGCTGCTACACACTCCTCCTAGTTCTTCCCGTTAAGCTTAGGTTGTAGCAGCATATCTTGGTCACTGTGAATCATCCGACCACACGTTACGACTCCCGTTTCCTCTGAATTATCCCGATCCGTTGGTTCGTACTTGCGAAAGACGAAGCGAAACGATTCTTGGTGGCGTATTAGAGCGTGAAAGTGTGCTTCACGCGCAATATCATCGAGTCGAGCGTCGTTCAGCTCTCGTGCAACACGGACCAGCTTTAGAAAATATCCCGGCTTCACCATTGTCGTCACGTGTTGGAGCGCAAGCATCGACGTAACACAGGGTTTCCAGTAAGTCACATCGAAATAATGGGTCTTCTTCGAAGTGGTTTACACTCCCCAGTTGCGAAAGGTATCGATTCTCGCAGGTAAACCACAGTGGTATGTTTCAAGAAGCACTTCGGCCTCAATGACAGTGAGAAATTCCAATATGTCAGTGAATATCATCCTCGCATGAGGATTCAAGAAAGCACGGAGATTCCCACCCGACACGTAATACCGACTCGCGATATCCTTCTCTTTCAGATTGCCTAGTAACCTCGCTAATTTTTCAATATCGTCTTGTTTCCAATATGTCAGCAGACAGGTTCTCTGTAGGTCAGCAGCATCGCCACTCGGAATAAAAAGTTGTCGGGTCGGCAGCACCGTGAAACAATTGTGCCAGTATCTACGTGTAATCCCCTCCTCATCCATGCCGTCGATAAAAAAAACCAGCATCCGGGCAAAAGGACCAAGTACTCGGATCTGAACGATGTGTAAATATCACCATTCTCATCGGGCCATTCAAAGTATTCTCCATCGTAAAGTAAGCGGGTAATATGAGGAAAGTTCCTGTCGTCGCTATGGCAATACCATGCAACTGGTCGTTTCTTCGCAACCGCAAGATAGAAACAAAGCAAGGCTAAGATGCAGCTCTTGCCAGTTCCTGTACTCCCGATAGTGATAAACTGCCTGCCGATGCATTTGATTGTGTCGATCCTTTCTTGAAGAAATTCCTTCAAATTTTCCAACACACACAATATTTCTTTCCGAACGAAGAACTTGAAGCCCATAAAGCCCACGATGTCGCCGATTGAGGTGATATCTTTCAGTTGTCCGCAATCATCATCGGTCCAGTCAAACAACTGTACGAAATCACCATCTTGTGGCAAGAAACCACTCGTCTTACTGCTCTTCTTCAAGTTTTGATAACTGGGTAACTTGGATTGTGACGACTCGTCCGTCGTTTCCCCTCGGCCTTTTCAGACGTCTTGGAGACAAACCCACCAACACGTGAATGTTTTGTGGATCCTGCTCGAGAATATCTCGGGTGGGCAAGGCGTTCTTGATAAAGAAAAACGGGTCCATTCCCGTCAAATCATGGGGAAGGCCGCTTTCATCCAGTGGAAGAGCTCTCGCGTCGTCAGCAGTCACCATTCGCCATCTAGTTTCTTTGCCACGAAGAGTCGAAGCATAATCGCATAATCGCATCATCCTGGATCGTGTGGGGTTTCCGTGCTTTAATAGCGTCTTTCAACTCGGCAACAAGCAGGTTATCGTCGATGCCATTAGTGAACGGATACCCCTTGTCGTCTGGATGAAAAATAACACAAGAAAGCTTCACTCTCTCCCCGCGGTGGCCACTCTCACTTTGGGACTGGCGTAGGCGGCTTTTGTGTTCTTGGCACTGACTGGGGGAGCGTGGATCGCTGAAGCGTCCCTGTTGCTGACCGGACATGCGAGTTGTCGCTGGTCAGGCAAGTGCATCTCTTTTTAACATGGTTCCTATAAATTTTTACCTGGTTCCTATAAAAAGCTCTGATTGCATTGTTCTGCGGGGTGAAAAACCTGTTCGAAAACATATTCTGGCAATATCGTAATTATGTCAAGCTTACTGTCTGATACTGCTTCATGTAAAAACGAGGAATTTCCATAAATCAGTAATAAGTACTGAGATATAAGTTCGAAGATGGGGAGTGCGATTTCTAGTGATCAGTACTTATTATATGAATGAAAAGTACTATTCGTGCCGGATGAACAATTATAATCCAATAGAATTGAATACTATCCTCATTTGGAAACAGAAAAAAAGCAAATCCAATGGAATTAAGTCCACAGGTATTGTACTTTGCAAAGCTTTTGTCATTTTCACTTAGCTGGATGCTCGATTATAATAAATCGAGGTCGTTTTATAAATCGATGTTATAAAAAGGGACAGATCGATCAAGTTAGGGTAGCTAATAAATTGAGCTACGACAAGCCAAATCGAGCGCTCGTGGTCGATTTACGACAAATCGATCTCGATCTCCTGTAAAACGACCCCTTTTGCGTTTTTGAAACGCAAATCGAGGACAGATATAATAATTCTAGGTCTGCCTTTCCCATCTCATTTTTATGCCTGGTTTTATGTGCCGATCATGCTCGATCTAGGTCATAAAAACGGAGCGACATTTCATCTGCAAAGCACAATAACTTATCCGTCGTTTATTCAGATTTTATTTAGATTTTTGATGTTCCAAAGCACATGCGGCAACCATCTTGGTAATGTAAATGGTGGTGTAGCTCTACTCAGTCAATCTTGGGTAGTGGCCAATGACGGATACACGATAATGTCCAGCCGATCTGAAGTGTTCAGAATCATGTGATCATACAGCCCAGCGCTCTCTCCGAACATTCGCCCATGCCATCAACCACGAAGGTATTAGAAACCTTAAGGTATTGAAAAGCATGCTGATATTGGCGACGGCTGGTCGTACACTTGCCCTGGAGCAACGCAAAGAAGTGAGCAGTCTGGAGTTCGAAAGGCCATTGAATGACACTTGTTATCAGCAGTAGTGTTCGCAAGCAGCTTCACACAAAAAGTAGACAGTCAATTTTGTGCTCATACCTACAAAACCCAAGAATTTGGAGCATCTAGCTCCGCAGTAATTGGGCTTTAAGCCCGCAAGCAACAACCCACGTCGTGTGAGCACAACTCGCCCAGGATGGCAACCATGCAACGTTTCTTTAAGGCAAATGCCTGCAGCAACTTCAGGACTCTATAGTGAACGAAACAGAGATTCTCTGACCCACCAACCTCCGCATGAACGGGTTGACATGAGCTCGCTCACCACTACAAATTAGCTCGAGTTTGCGTATTTATCTCTTTTTGAATTGCATATCTAACAACCACTTGCATGCACAGTAGGTTGATCATGCCGAGCTATCAGGTCTCAGTCAGTAGTCGGTTGCCCTCGACACGATACGAAACATCGTGTTCCTCTAGCGTCTTCATCGACATCGTATGAGGCATTACGTTACAAGTATATTTTCTTATACAGCAGTTTGAACGATGATGTCAGCGCTAACGAAGACAAAAGCAGTAGCAATGGTTTTCTCTTGTCAGATGAACAAATAAACTAAAACTAGGTAACGTGTTTGCAAACACCGCTAAATTCAGAACCACGAATATGTCTGCGGGTAGCATGTGAGCAGGAGGGCGAATATTCAAAGTCAATATTAGTATTAATGTACGAATTCACTATTACTATATCATAAACTACTGACGCAAGAATAGTACTCCAATTTTATTTTACGATTTGGATACTACTCCCATCTCCACACTCAAATCTCAGTACTTACTACTGACTTATGGAACTTCCTCTGTAAAAACTGTCACAATACGTAATAAAACGCGAAACCTTATTTCAGAATCTCAGAATAAGTGAATGTTGACCCAGTCGGACAAGAACGACATTCAAACAACCTGAAGCTAAGTCTCTGCAACTGAACAAGTGAACCCTTGGGCCAAAATGGTACGACATTTTCGGTGTTAGCTACTCTAGTATTTATGATGCTTTTTATTACTGTGTCCTCCCTGCCTAGCGGTTCTCCCTTGTCTACATGATACACGTCCGTTTACTCGGCAATAGTCTCCTGGTGTGGCGGTGGTGGGGGCTGCGCCTTCATAACTTCCTGATAGAGGAGTTCCTTGAGTGTCTGCGGGTCGTACGTCATCTGCGCGTAGTCGAACTGCGTCAACTTGGTCGCGACATCAGCATTGCACGGCTGTTCCAGCAGCGGATCGCGCCACTGACTCACGTACGGATGCTCCAGCGCCTCGGCCGCCGTGATCCGCTTGGCCGGGTCGAACTGTAGTAGGCGATCCAACAGATCCAGTCCGTCCGGATTAGCTTCCGGAAAGATTTGAGCCCAGTCCACCTTAGGCACATGCGGGTTCTGAATCAAGAACTGTCGTCCAGCATACCGCCGCGCCACGGGGTTATCGCAGAAGCTGAACGTCGTGGGCGTGCCTACAATGTCCACAACGACCTTCAACTGGTCTACGTATGACGTTCCGGGGAACATGATGCGTCGTCCCAAGAGCTCGGCGAAGATGCAGCCGATAGACCACATGTCGATCGCCTTCGTGTACGCGTTCGCCAGCAGCAGTTCCGGTGCTCGATACCAGCGCGTAACCACGTACTCGGACAGTCCTTCGGCCAGGTCCCGGTCGTTCGCGTGTCGCGCCAGTCCGAAGTCGCAGATCTTGATCCGACAGTCCGAATTAACGAGAATGTTACTCGGTTTTAAGTCTCGATGCAGTACGTCCGCAGAGTGGAGATAGTGGATGCCGCACAGCATCTGGTACAGGAAATACTGCACCTGGTCGTCGCTCAAACTCTCCTTCGAGTGGATAATGCGGCACAGATCCGTCTCCATGAGCGGCTGGATGATGTACAGGTCTTCAAAGTGCTCAAAATCCAGCGGCCTCTGCAGCTCGTGGAAGCCCATAAGACACGGGTGGGTGCCGATCTCGCTCATCAGCTTGATCTCGCGTAGAGCCAGCAGCGCCACCTTGGGATGCCGCAAGAACTGGCCCAGTTTCTTGATCGCGAACGTGCCGCCGTGTACGAAGTCGCTCGCTGCGATCACCTCGCCGTACGTGCCTTTACCTACGATCTTGACCATGCGGTACTTCTCGGCCAGTTGATACCGCACGCCGTTTATCACGAACTGGTGCATGACTTCGTCTCCAGCCGGCGAGAACTGCTGCGTCAGTTTAGTGAACGACCGGAAGCTGGTGCGTGTAGCGGACGGGCTCTCGAACGACGCGAGAGACGCCGCTCCTACACTGCCGTCGTCCGAGCAGAAGCTGCCCCGATAGCTGTCCCGGAAACTCGACGTGGAAGACCGTTGAGAGACCGAGCGATGCGACATGGACGAGATCGTGAGTCCTAGCTGCAGCTTGCCAAAGAAACTCTGGTGGTCGTTCGACAGCACGTAGCTCTGCAGTTCTCCGGCCCGTGACGCGTTGCTCCCCGTTTTCTTGCGACTTCGTCGTCCCATCAGTCGACTGGAAATTGTACTGCCAGAGCTAAAACTGCCGCCCGCGCTGCTCCCGTTTAGGAACTTAGCCAAGTTGACGTGCGTGCGCGCGACCACCTCGTGGTTCGAGTTACGGCAGCATTCAATGAGCAGCACCGTGTTGTCATCGCGCGACAGGCGGTCGAACTGCAGGAACAATTCCTGCTGGTAGTTGTACGACCACGACGGCGTGAGCTCGTTCGAGTCGGCCGGACACTCGACCGGAGGGGCCGCTCGGGACTGCGCTTCGGTGTGCCACACGCCTTCAAACTCGTTCGTGTCCAGCGAGCAACGCACGAAAAACTCGTCACCCTGCAGCTCGCGCGACCGAACGTCCGTGATTTGGTACAGATTAATGGAAACCACGTACCCGCCGACCACAGATTCGCGGATACGCTCGGCCAGTGACGGCAGCGTGAGGTTCGTAGTGCAGCCGGGCGCTTTGAACACGACGCTGGAGGCCACGACGTCGCCGAAGATCTCCCAGCGACTCACGCGGCCGCCGTCGTTCGGCTTGAAGTGCAGCTTGTGCGTCCACTGCTGCATGAACGTCGTCTGGTTGTAGCGTACCTGCATCGTCTCTGTTCCAGAGATAACTACCACCCGGTTTCGGCTCCGACGGTGGCGAGGTTCGTAGTCTGGAGTGTCTTCTTGCTCCTCGTCCTCCTCCATCTGGATGCTCTCCACGATGAATTGTTCCACTTGCACGGACTGCGATAGTCTAGAGAAGTACTCAAGGATACCGCCAAAGCCGCGGTATTTGCCCTCGAACGGCACCATAGGCAGGTAGTTGCTGCGTAGGATAACGTCGGACTTTAACAGCGAGAAGAAGCGGACTAGAACGTGATCCATGGGCGGAAGCACGTTGGTCTTCGCCAGCGGCTGGTTGGGGGCCACCGACATGAACGACGCCGTCGGCTTCTTGCCGCTGGGTAGCGTCAGTGTGAGACTGGACCTGTCCGTCTCCTCCGCGACCCCGCCGGGCGTGCCGGGCCCGGCTGCCGATGGCGACGGGGGTACGTCCATCCGTACCCCTCTTTCGTCGGCCGTCACTCTGGCACATAAGGCCGCGTAGAAATACTCGTATCCTCTGTAAAAATCCTCCACGTTGGTGCGTAGTCGCTGCACAGCAGGCCGCATGTGGCCCGAGAGATCATGGTCGGCGATTGCGTTGGCCACGAACTGCAGCCACGTGTGCTTGCTGGCCTCTGAGTTAGTGCGGAAGTGCAGTTGGTGTCCCTTCTGTGTGGCCAGTGTGAACCTGAAGGCTGACTCGGAGTCCGGGTCAGTGGCCGAGGACGAACTAGTCACGGTGTCGGCCTCTCCTGACGGGCCAGCGCCGGCCACGGGCGTGGTAGCTGCCGATACTGTCTGGCCGGATAAACTACCGATGGCCACGCTCAATACTTCCTCGACGTCCCAGGCCTTGACGAGTGACACGCGGTCTGAGAAGCCGAACTTGCCCTTCTTGATCTTGGACTTGGCGTTCTGGCGGCGTGCGTCCTCCTCGGACAGGTAGCAGTAGAGCGAGCGGCCCCGCAATACAAAGTAGTAGGTCTCCCAGTGCTTGAGCCAATCGCTGCGTTTCTGTAGATAGCCTGCCCAGTGGAAGCGCAACGGAACGTCATGTGGTACTGAGCGGTGGCGCGACGATGGCGCAGCCAGACTGCGAGACCGGCTGGCCGAAGATGGGGAAATCGACACTGATGAAGCCGAGGACGCACGCGACTTAATGTCGTACGAGGCCGACAGGCGCAAACCCTCGCCTGCCTCGGCCGCCGCGGACCGGAGCGACATACTCGGGCTTTGTGTCATGTTTCGTTGTGCGAAAGGAGCTGAACCTTGCGGTTACTTCAGGAAACAAAACGTGGGTTAGAAATGATTATGCTCTCTTTTAAGTGCAAGCTTAAGTAAGAAACGTTTCACGAAGGCATACGACCCCCTCCTTAAATCGATATTCTGATTTTGTAGCTTTTTTTTTGCAAGCTTTCAACTTTCCAGAAATGGTCAACGTCCGTTTGCACGGTACACAGGTTAATAAACGTCCTTGGTCAAACAGAAAACTCTCCGTTTCCATTACTTTCGAAAACAAGAGTCAAAACAGCTTTACTTTTACCATACATGGTTGCTAACAAATGAGTGTTCCAAGTTTCGTTGTCCACTTCCAATCGCGCTGCCATCGTCTTCATGGTGTTTTCGCTGGACTAGTTTCATAAATGAGACTTTCAGAAGTACCGACAAATAAAAAATGTAGCGCAAAAACACGGAAGGCTGATGCGTAAAAATCGAAACGGGTTATCCGTAACGTTTGCGGTTCAGAAGTATGTAATTTCAAATGTACTTAGCAAAAGTACGTATATCTCAGTCCGCGTTTTGCGACAGAAGCAAACAGCAAAAGTGCGGACGATGAATCCGCAGCCGCGCATCAGCACAGAGACTACAGGTAGAGGGACTGCATCTTGTCTAGCTTAACAGATATTTTAGTGTGCCTACTTCACAGCGCTGCTAAATCGAGGGGCTCTGTCATGCTCGATTCAACGCGCGCAGGGCGCGTCTGCGCTGTTGCAGGGTACCAGAAAAGGTCACTAAAATAGGGTAGAATGTCACTAAGGTCCTGTTCGCGATGGATCGAAAATAGCTATTTATAGGTCATAATTGGATTTTCAACCAAAATCGACAGCGCGAAAACGACAATTGAAAAATCAGATTTTGAAGCTATAATCGGATTTTTAGGCTGTTTTCAAATTCAGAAGGGGCGCGATTTTAGGAGCAAAATCGGATTTTGCTATGGTGGTTTCTCACACCAAAGTTATCATTTACCAAAGGATTTCACTTTGTATTACTGGCACGGTTGCCGCGCGTGCTCTTGCAAAACAAAATGGAGGAAAAACACGGGAAGAACAAGGCCTCCAGCAAAGCGAAGCGCTCAGGCCCCACCGTGAGCTCCAAGAGCACGAACATGACCCGCAAATCGCACAAGGGAGCTCCTGAAACACGACGAACAGCTTTTCTACCTCGGAAGCAAACCACTGCATCGAGGCGACGGGAACGGGGCGAGCAACTTGGACAGAAGTACAGGAGTTTGAGCCAATGGACAAGATATTGGAGGCACGACGCGATCCAGCGCTGACAACAGACAAGGGTCTCAAGTCAAGGCTTCGAATCAACTGGTTTTTGTCCTGAACGCAAAGCACAAGCGGTGCCTCAGCAAGGGTAAGTTTTATAACATCAATGGGTTGTTTGGTAGTACTTACAAAGCTAGTTGGTGTGCACCGGTCACAGTAGATCCATACAAGTCCAAGTTCAGTCGGCTGATGCATTCGTACGATCTCTACAAGCACATTAGAGATCTGAGCGGTAGTGGCATGGATGGAGACGTCCCAACGCTGAATGATGATGTCTGGGAGCGTCTCATTGAGTCCATAGCGCACAGATCAACGTCATCCGAAGCGTGGGATTCGTTCACGCAACAGTGTGTTGCTTGATCGCCGGTCAGTATTATTAAAAGTTAAATTGATTTTGCTATTTAATGTCTAACAAAAGCTAGTGTGCTTGTGGGCATGTAGGTGATCCGCGGGCCAATGGAGAGAAAGGCTCATTCGGTTCTAGAGTTAGCCGACGAGATTAATGCTAGCGAAGCAAAGGGTGACGCTGCACGCGTTCCAGCTAAACGCGTAACCGCCGAGTGCAACAGCGATGGGAACGGAGAAAGCGATGGCTGTGATGCTGATGCTGGTTCTTCTGAAGAAGATGAGGCGCCACAAGAGAATCCTAAGCCTCCTAACCACGACAGACGTGTTGAAAACGTCAAGCGGATCCGTGGTGGGGCGCTTAAAAATGGCCGTGCATCAAAGAAGACAAAAACGAGCGGTAACCGTAACGACGACAAGCTGAACTCGCTACTTCGGACCATCAAGGTGTACGTGAAATTGAAAGTTCACGAGATGAAGGGAAAGCACGCGGCTCTCAACAACCAAGTTGGCTTGGATAGCAAGAGTGATGACCAAGAAGGGTCAGAAGCCTGTGTTTAACAAGTTTCGGCCTGCTAGGCTAACACCGTGAGATGCATCAAAGGTCGACGCGCTCCAAATATTCGGTAAAGCACAGCAGGCGGACGTCAAAAAGTTGTTTTTGTTTTGGAAACAGCTACGTGCTATCCAGACGGTGAGTTGTTGTTTTTTGAGAACGAAAACCAACATAAAACGTTATTGCCTGCCCGTTAATCTAAGTCACGACGTACGAAGAACTGCTTGCACTTTAGATCTCTTCGTCGCTGTAAAAAAATTCATTTTTTAATAATAAACCTTTTCCTTTAAATGGTTCAGTTTTTTTATGATTTCTTATATAATGTACAAATTGATTTAAAAAAATATAATCTATACTACTAAAAATTAAAATATTTGTTCGATTAATAATTTCAATATTTGATGGAATTGGGATTATAATATTATGACTAAATCCTATATCCATGTCAACGTCGCTGTCAACTTGCATATCGCTGCTGTTAGTGCCTGCACCACCTGCCCAGACGCCCCTTGAATTGTCCGAATCCATTGTCGACTCTATTGAAGACAACGTCGAGTCCACCTCGCTCGATATTACTGATGCGTCAGAAGCATCTGAGCTATCATCAACCCGATTCAGCCGTAATTCTTGATACTCCCTCCACATCTCAGTAGTCATCCACTGACGCCACGTCGTACCATTTTGAAAATCAAATTCAAAAAGCTCTTCATTATCGTCGACCTGCTCCTCTTCAGCCGCATCATCTTCTCCGTCGTCCAAATCTTCTCCAAGATCAGCTGCGTCAAATGCACGAATGAAGTTAAGAACCAACGCACTAGCTACGAATACAGCCTTGACGTTTAGTAGTTCGTACTCCACCGCTGTACGCAGCACTTTGAAGCGACGCTTCAAGATCCGATGACACGCTCAACCACGTTCCGAGCTTGAGCATGGCGCAAATTGAAAAGTTCCTTTCCTGCCCGTGGTCGACTTCCTGACTTCGACCGCTCTTTTACTTGAGGGGTCAAAGCATAACCCGCGTCGGCCAGCACGTAAAAGCTCTCTGGAAGAAGGTCTAGAAAATGGCTCCATTGTAGCACCATGAAGTCATGGGCGCTCCCCTCCACACCGGGATAGATAAAATACAATCGCAAGCCCCATTCGCACGCTATCAAGACGTTTGTCGACACGAAGTTCTTATGGTTTCGAAAGCGCTTTACATCAGCACCAGGGATCACAATCTTAAAATGTGTGCCATCAATCGCACAGAGAGCCTGGTCGAAATACGGACGACGCTCCTTAAAAGCTTGGGGGACAGATGCAGGAAGGTAAATGTCGTATTTTAGCGCTCGAATGATAGCATATACGCCATGAGTTCTGTACTTGTGTATGGTAGAGTACGCTAAATCGAAGCGCAACCCTTGGTCTCGGCATATCGATGCTGCGCCAATCCAATTGAGTGCCACGGCCAGCACCTCGCGTTGGTGTTGTAGTGATCGCCGTATGTACGGTTGACATCGCTCAAAGAGAGCGTCGCATGCCTGTGGGTTCAAACGAAAATGGTCGCGGAACAGTTTTACGTTTAGCCTAAAAAAAGCGCTGTCCGTTGGCTGTCATGAGACCGAGAAGCTTTACAGCTTTCTTGTGCTGCTCCCGGCGCGTGTGGCGACGTCGAACACTCAGCCGCAGAGCGGCAATCACCATCAGAATCAGCAGCATGTTCTAATGTCACTAATGCGAATGATTCAGAACAGCGGTACACCAGTTTTGGCGCGACTGGAAATAGCTTTTTAATAATTGGTGACATCATCAAAAGCTGTTTGAGTGACTGCCGAATTTAAATAAAATATGCTATATTCTCTGAAATTAATTTCAGAGGTAAAGAGAGGTGTTATTTTGTGGATACTTAAATTCCTTTTAAACGATGTTGATGTGCGGGCAGGAAAGATATATCTTCTTATAAACTTCAAATAATGCGAGTCCGTGGATCTTAGAATGTGAGTGAAAGTGATCAGTGTCGTCCGGATTGGGTCCTAATAGTATTTCATAATGTTGCAAGAAGGTGTCAGAGACTTTAAATATCTCGGCAGAAGTCTTAGCGTCGGCAAGAGAACCGAGCGGGGTGGAACGCATGCAATAAGCCAAGACAAATCCTGGTGCCAGTAAGTGCGTAAGTATGTGGCGATCAACCCCTAGGTTCTGCCCCCGGGCCCCTAAACCACCGCTCCACGGGTAGGTCGCTTCTGAGGCGCGCCAGCGCGCAATTTTTTTTCGTACTTCACGTTGTTTTTAGAACAAACAGGACTCGTTTAGGACGTATTATCTTGTTCCATAGGTAGATGAGCCGCCCACTGAAAGCAATGAGATTGGCACCTTGGCCTTTTCACGTGTTTTTCCTGACAGCAACGATTCCCTCCCAGACCAAGCATTGCATCTACAAGTGGTGTGGGGAGTAATCGCGCAACTTAATATTGCGAGAAAAGGGTGCACTTTGCAACCGATTTATATTTACCAAGTATAATGGTTCACCTTTGGTGTTTAAACGGACCTCACGAGCCTTGATCCTTTAATACAGACTGGTGTGTGAACACAAAGTTGCTTTCCGCAAACGAGGTATACTCAGTTGGAAAGATCTAAGCTCGTAGATCACGATTGACATCTTGCTTGCTTTCTGATCATGTTTTTAAACCACATTTTGCCTGCGAGAACTTCGCTCTAAATCATCCAAGATGGGAAAACCACAGTAATAAGGTAACACCACAACTTTTTTTTGACTGGGCGCGTTTTGGGATGCACTTCCCTTAATTCCTCGTGACGATTACGGTGTGTCACACCTGTACGGACGGCTGCAGAGGCAAAAACAATCGTCCACAATGCGCCTGCTATCAGGCTTGCGGGCTTAACATCAGCATTTATCGAATGGATGTCCAGGCCGAAGGTCGCACGTCGAAGAAGCTCACTCCGCTTTAACAAATCAAGGTCCGACTGTGAAGTAACCAGCAGAAGGCCCCGGATTATGTCTTTAAAATCTGGAGCTTAACGGCGGACTGGACAAGGTGCTCACCAAGCTCCATGTTTACGCAGCCTATATTGACCGTTTTAACAAGAATATCCCCACGACCGCTTAACATCTATTTCAAATAACCTTGTCGAATACTGAGCTAACTTCAGTAGTTAATAACGACACACTCAAGCAACATTCACCATGCAAATTTTATAAGAGAGAGAAATTGGCCTTCTATTAGAATTAGTTTTTCTTTTTGCAAATTTTATACAAGGGCCGTCAAACTAGGTGCGTGAAGGCGGGAGCACTAGCAGATGCTGCGCGCACAAGACGCGTCGGGCGTTTGAGCAAAAAAACTTTTGCTGTAAAGGCTAGGAGAAGATAACGAGATGTAATCCGACGAAGGTGGAATGTATGCTAGCAAGAAAAAGTAGGTATTTTGCTGAATTTATTGAGACGGTTTTTGCAACCAAGCAAACGATTTTGCAGTGAATACACTGGCAAAGAGCTTCTAGTTGAGATGCTGAATCGGCTCACACTGCAACAAGATCCAATTTTCTGCCCATCAAGTACAACTGCTTTTAGAACTCACAGTAAAAATCGTACAGAGATACCATTAAAAAAAATCTGCTATTATGAGCATTTTACTGTTAGATTTTTTTTATACTTTCTATTAGGAAATTCTTAGCTTATAAAACCCCGGAGAATACGGTGTTCGAAAATGCACAATAAGCGCATTAGTGACTCACTGCTAGTAAGTAGAGATCGATTTGTCTGCTACTGCATCATTTGAGTCGTAGAATGACAATCCCAGGATTTAGTTGTAAGGTCCAGCAATCGATGTTTGGCCTGTCACTAGGTAGTCTTGAGCTAGGACCGATTTACCGGACAAATCTACCTAGAAGGGTTAGCCGTAACACTAGAGGCGATCTTGGTCTGGGAGGACAGTGATTTAATACATGTACATTTTTGATCCCTTGCTGTCAGGAGAACGCGTGAAAATGCTGGCCTTTTCACGCTTTTTTAATATTAAGTAAGTCATTGCTAGCAGTGCCAGCCTATTTGCTCCCAGTGGGCGAGCTATCAGCGCCAATTTCAAATCAAGCCATTCGTCGGCGAAAAATGGGCAGTTACTCTTGCTTGCAAGTTATGTAGACGTCAGCCAACGCTGTCGAACTGTAAAGCCGGCTATTACTTCGAAGACTCCTATAAAAAAGCAGAGAATCATCAACGATTTCTACGAAATGCATGTCGATTCTCCAGGCGACTTTAGGAAGAACACGAGTCACCAGACTTACAACAGTAATTGTGTTTGGATAGCCAGAATCGGTGGACTATGGACTCAGGCGACATTTGCGAATTAAAGTCTGGGGTTCCCACTGGTCGCTGCAATAAGATTGGTTTGGCTGTTCAGCCTCCTCTCAGTATTATTTTAGTTCATGTACTGGAACTAATTATTGTCGCGACGAGATTTTTTCTTGTGCCGGTCGGTTCGTACTCACAGGCTATGAAAAGTAAAATGTTGGATTAACATCTACTCAAATCCAGCAAATCAATCATTCGATTATTTAAACTTAAACGAAAGCTTTGGTCAACCTATTGCGGTTTGTTTCAGCCTGAAGCTTTCAGGCGAAAAAAAACATTACGATTGTGTCTTGCCAGGCTTAGAAAAATATTATTACCGGTATTCGTAAGATTAAGCGCTCAAAATTCGCCTTCCAAGCCTCAACTTTTTAAAAAATATATAAACCAGCCCTAAATTAATAATTATTAATTGTGTTAGCAATGATATGAAACGGTTTATTTTACGGAAAATCTACAGGCCAGGTTGTATTTTTAGGTTTAGGAACAGGTTGATAACGGTTGCACGGACAGGTTAGGTTGATCAGGACCCTATCGTTGCACTACGATACGATTGTTGTCCGCCTACCGTTTGCTCATTTCGAATTTGGCGCACTGGAAAGTCGGTGGAGAGTGGGCACTGCTCAGCGTTTGAGCATGCACAAGTTCCGGCAGGACCTACAGATTGAGAAGAATATGCGCATGCTGGTGTAGGTCTTTGATGTCGCCGCAAAGTGTATTGTTTTCTCTAGCGCGTAAATGCGCGTTTAGCTGCAGTTGCCTCCGTTCAGGCATGTGATGTACTAGTATGTTTCATTTATTAGTGGTGTACTAGTATGTTAGTTGGAGACGAAGTAGCAGTTAGAACTAGAATAGCTGAGGTGATAATGAGTCCTTACAGTATAGTAAAGCGAATAGACCCCTTACATTGTCCAGTTCAATATTTCTCTAATGCTGGGCTAACCTCTGGAGCACTAGTAGAATCAGTTGCGTACGTTGCTCTTAATATCTAGACCCAAGACTTGAGGAGAAGTAGGGCTTGAGGAGTAGTAGGGCGATGCCAATTCCATCTCTTCGTATAGTAAACCATACTTGTTGCTTGGCAACCAATAAAGGTCCTGAACGATCGACCTTGGTTCATGCGCATGCACATACTTACGATAAACTTACAAACCTGCTGCATCCTGCTTTACTTTAACCTTTTTAGTTAACCCTTTGGCTACCCTTTTTAACCCTTTTTTGAACTGTTCGGTAACAAATCAAATTTGTATGATACTGTACATTCGTGTCTTCTCCTTTTATTCTGAATATCACTCCGGCATGAACCGAAAGCGCGAGAACCCGGACGAGAGCGACGCGACCACGGATCCAACCGACAGCAGCTCGGAGGGCGGCGAGGCCATTGAGAGCGATATGAAGCGACTGCGCGTGGCCTACAACTACGACGGCGCTCACGGCGTGCGGTGGGCTGGCGAAGCTACAGCGATGGATACGGATATGGAGACCCCGCGGGCTAAAGCAGTGCGCAGCGACTACGCCGAGGCCAACGCCATGCTGAGGGAGCTCCATTACCTGCGTCAGCTGCGCAAGTTTCAGGCCGAACGTGGCCGCGCTCGGGCCAACTACTTGGCCGAGTCCATGAAGCAACCCAGCTAGAAGCGGCAGTGCGACGTTATTATTTTAATTAAAACTTATCCAGCTCGTGGCCAGCCGGCCAACTCAATTTACAGGTGGCCAACACGTACGAACTGTGGGCCTAGACTCACGTGTACTTACGAGGTGAATTAGATTTGTTACGGCCTGACTACAGTCACAGGCCACGGACTCGTTCCATCCTCTATAGGATAAAAACTTACGCTAAGTTTTAAACATCCCTACGGCAACTCAGACGTCGGCAAGTTGGCGGCGAACTCGCGCTCCTTCTCGAACAAAGGCGACGACAAATAGCGTTCACCGAAACTGGGCAAGATGGTCACAATGAGCTTGTCTTTGTTCTCCGGCCGCTTGGCAAGTTCCAGACTGGCCACCACCGCGGCACCAGACGACGGGCCAACGAGGATTCCCTCCTCTAGGGCCAGACGCTTGGCCATAGCAAAGGCGTCCGGGCTGCTGGCCGTGATGACCTCGTCGATCAGATCACGTTCCAATACTCTAGGCACGAAGCCAGCGCCAATGCCCTGGATCTTGTGCGGCGCCGGGTTGCCGCCCGACAGCACGGGGCTCTCCTCGGGCTCGACGGCCACGATCTTAATACTCGCCTTCTTGGGCTTCAAGTACTGGGCCGTACCCGTCAAAGTACCGCCCGTACCCACACCGGACACAAAGATGTCTACCTGGCCGTCAGTGTCACGCCAGACCTCCGGGCCGGTCGTCTCGAAGTGGATCTTGGGGTTGGCCGGGTTGTCGAACTGGCCGAGTGTCAGAGCCTTGCCACTCTCCTTCTTGACCAAGTCCTCGGCCTTGGCCACAGCTCCCGTCATGCCTTTAGCTCCAGGAGTAAGCACCACATTGCAGCCGAAGGATTTGAGCAGGATACGACGCTCCATCGACATCGTGTCGGGCATAACCAGCGTCAGTTTGTAGCCATGCACGGCGGCCGCGAAGGCCAGACCGATACCGGTATTACCCGACGTGGGCTCAATGATGTGCGTGTCCTTGTCCAGACGGCCAGACTTCTCGGCGTCCAGGATCATACTCAGCCCGATACGGTCCTTTACGGAGGCACAAGGCTCCATGAACTCGCACTTAACGGCGATCTTAGCGTGGCAGCCCTCAGTCACACGGTTCAAGTAGACCAGTGGGGTATTGCCGATGAGCTCGGTCATGTCCTTAGCGATGTGAAGAGAGCGGGCGTTGCGCAGCATTGCGCGGCGGCCGGAGAAGAGCGAGCGAGCGAGCATTCTGGTATTGGAGCGACTGCTGGTGGATTCGAGAGTGAACCTGGGTCCGATCTTGGTCACGATAGGGTACGTACACTGTACCCCCTGTGCCACGTAGGATAATGTGAGGCTACGATTCGTCCGTCATAGCCAATGAAAGAGAAGAAGATCATCGCTTCAACTTTGGTCAATCAAAAACCCCGTACGATTGGCGAATATTGAGTCGTATATAGTAGGGAACGCTGTGTGCGCAATCGCTTTTGCTTACTGAGACCCAAGTCGTCACTGAGCTGGCTGTTCCAGGGACTGCTGCTTCAGCGACACGATTCCCACCGAGACGCCTTCATCATGACCCTCCAAGCTTTGGCTCAAAGGTGTCCGCAGTCCTGCTAAATATTTTATGATAGTATCACAGTATCAGCCAATCAAGGGACTGCGTTAGAATAACTTCAACTTGGTCGCTCGAACACTAGAGACGTATGCTCACTTGTATTCTCACAGAAATCCATCGACACGTGAGCACTACTTTTCTCCACTAGTTACACCAACCCTCGAGGGAGGTTCATAGATTGTTTACTCCTGGATCTCCGAGGTCTGCAGGTTCTGGGCGAACTCGCGCTCCTTCTCGAACAGAGCAGACGACAGGTACCGCTCCCCGAAACTGGGAAGGATAGCCACGATGAGCTTTCCCGCGTTCTCCGGACGCGACGCCACCTTGATAGCAGCCGTCACAGCAGCTCCCGACGATGGGCCCACCAGGATTCCCTCCTCTAGAGCCAATCGCTTGGACATAGCGAAGGCCTCAGCGCTATTGGCAGTCACTACCTCATCGATCAGGTCGGTTTGAAGGACATTGGGCACAAATCCAGCGCCAATGCCCTGGATTTTGTGCGGTCCCGACTTGCCGCCAGAGAGCACGGGGCTCTCCTCGGGCTCGACGGCAATGATCTTAATACTTTCTTTCTTGGGCTTAAGGTATCGACCGGTACCGGTTAAAGTACCGCCGGTACCGACCCCAGCGATGAAGATATCGATCTCCCCGTCAGTATCGCGCCAGATCTCAGGGCCAGTGGTCTCGAAGTGGATCTGTGGGTTGGCTGGGTTATCGAATTGACCGAGGATTAGAGCCTTACTAGGCTCCTTGGCCACCAGTTCGTTGGCCTTGGCCAAAGCTCCAGTCATGCCCTTAGCGCCAGGGGTCAAAACCACGTCGCAGCCGAAGGATTTGAGCAGGATACGACGCTCCATCGACATCGTGTCGGGCATAACCAGCGTCAGTTTGTAGCCACGTACTGCGGATGCGAAGGCCAGACCGATACCGGTATTGCCAGACGTAGGCTCGATGATATGCGAGTCTTTCTGCAGACGGCCGGACTTCTCGGCGTCTAGGATCATGCTGAGACCGATGCGGTCCTTTACGGAGGCGCATGGCTCCATGAACTCGCACTTGACGGCGATCTTAGCGTGGCAGCCTTCGGTCACGCGGTTCAGGTAGACCAGCGGCGTGTTGCCGATGAGCTCGGTCATGTCCTTGGCGATCTTGGGGGCCATCTTGATGAAGATTCGGGTGTCGGAGAGACTGCAGTTTGGAGAATGACCAGTTGGGTGAAGGATATGTAAGTCTCCAGATTTGATTGGGCCACGAAGTGGAATACGGCGTGAGTATTGGCCAGATGAACATGATAATGGCCAATCATACGCGTGCCACGCACGACAAAGTTAAAGAGCTAAGCAATTGGCTACTGGGCGCAGGCTCAACTAGTCGCGCATCACGCAGGTCCTTTAGGACTCCTTGACAAGGACCGCCAGTGTATCCTGCGGGCGATTAACCTCGAAAATTGTCGGATACGGAATGCTAAAAAGAATCTTCATTTTGTATTGTTCGTGGTTACTGATTGCTTTTTTTTTCCCTCGGGAATTCATGTGCCTGCTAGTATGCAGAATAGAGCTTCGTCTTTTCATTTTTAGAGCGACCAGAGCGAGGTGCGTTTGGGCCAAATGACGATATACTGTGACGTAGAACGTTTGATCAAGCCTTCCTGTTGTTTGGCCAACGCAGCTCATGGTCTAACACGGCTCATGATCAAGCTTCACCGTGGCCTTAAGCTTACTATGAACTGTAGACACTTCCCATATTCATATCCTTTATTATTCGTGAATTTGATAGATATCGCTTCTAACATCGCAAGATCAAGACTGAGGGTGATATATCCAGGTCGCTCGCATGCTAAGCAATCTCCAGCAACACGAGGCTCCGGAGTTCAGTCTTTGAAGCCACCCTCCGCGCTTAGTTATTATAATTCATCCTGGTAGTGCTACGAGTAGTAGTACTGTATTGTGCCTTTCTCAAACTTTGGTCAATTGGGCCTCAAAGAGCAGGTCCTAAGGAGGAGAGGGTAGGGTTTAGCCTAGGATTTGCTCTGATGATGGTAGCGATTTAAATTTGTATTGGCTTACGTGAAACATCAAGTCCTACGTAAGAGCTCTGATCTTACGTAAGAGGACCGTTTTGAAAATAAGGCCCGAATGGCCAGCTTTCGGCGGCCATTTCCTCCTTCGTAGGTCTTGCGGACGAGATCAATATCGTAGGGTGCATAGACAGCCCTGGCTTTTCGGAGGACTGTTGTTACTGTATTCAGACTCAAAATACATACATTTACAGCTAAATAGGATCACTATGCATCGCAACTACAGCAAGACAAACGCTTCGCACGAAGAGATCTACGTGCCTACTGCCACGGTATTTACATACTATAATAGCATGGAGTCGAGTACTGTATAAATAACGTTTGTCGCAGCTATGCCATTTTATGTTATAGCATAGGTTGCTGGCCTCCAAGGTAGGCTTTATGGGGTCCTACGTAGGAGCAGAAGTCCAACGTAGGACCTTAAATCGGAGGGCGTTTTGGCAGAAAGGCACAATACGTACAGCCCAATAGGGATTAATACGGCCATATCATTGTGTGGCGCAAAAAAAGGTAGATATCGATTTTCTACATTTTTCAAATGAAAAACGCTGTAAAATTTTCATTTCGCATCTACAATGAAAAATCACCAACTTTTACAGTGTTATTATAAAATTAAGCAGGGTATTGAAAATGGACAAACAAACAGTATGAAAGCTTAAAACAACACTTAACAGCCATTCCATGTTAAGAACTAGGACAAATGAAAGACTAAGGTACTGGTTCCTGATGGGGATGCCGCCGCCACCAGTAATGAAGTATTCTTACTGGGTGCGATGATTCGCGCTTGTATCCTACGATTCCTAAATACCAAGTTCCCGATTTGACTACTAGTACTCCGACTACCCTTCTTCACTAGCACATCACGATGCATTAACAGTACCCATGCGATGACTGCGATGTCATGCGGGCAGTGATGTGCGGCCTTTGAAATCCAGGGCCACACCAATTATTTGGCAGAAATCGACTCCGAATGAAGGTATTATTTATCGTCTCAATCCGCCACATCTAGCTCATCAAATTGCTGATACATGTAGCGCTGTCAGCAGCGCTATGGACTCAACAAACAATTCCTCTCAGATCTCGCTAGCATTTAGCGAAGAAAACCTGCAGCTGATGGTGCGGCCACCTACCATGGTGGCATGCATTTTCCACGATGGCAGGTGAACTTCTGCCGCTATTGGTGGTCTGCTCAAGTTCGCCGTGGGCACAATCACCAGCGACCCAAACACAATCACTGTGTTGTCGCTGGTTGCGTGTTTTTAGGACTATATGGAGTTGGTGCTACGAAAGCGGATTACAAGAAGCTGTGGTTGAAGGAAGCAGTCCTCCCAGGCATCATCAAGCATCATCCGCAGTACTGATCGCAGAGAATCGGCACCAGGACTGCTAGCAAGCAAAGTCAACAGAAGGGAGTCCGCACAAGGAAGTCCTTGTACGAGGATAAGCAGCTTAGGGCTCAGTCGTTTTGTTTGGCTTTCAATCTATTCACTTTCCAACTTACATCCTCACGAGCAAGCAGCTCGTGCGATAAAGTTAGCGTTATGCCTCGGGCTTAAGTTTGATTGCAAGTTTCGCGAGCGCGTCGTCGGCCTGAAACACCGGGGTGCTGCCGAGTCCAAGGACACTTCGACCAAGAACAAGTGAGGTGCTGCCGAGTCTAGGGACACCTTCAGTAAGCTCGCGTGTAGGCGCAAGACAACGCTCACGCAACGGGTTCCGCGCTACAAGACTGTGACGATGATGGCTGGTAGCGGATGCGGGATGGACCTTGACGGTGACGTTAACAAGGACGCTGGAACGTCGTCGGTCCCCCAACCCATCTATGAGTTCGTACGCCCCCCAGAGCGGGCGGATTGGGACCATGCAGCTCTTATCGTGTGGTACCGGCATTGGAACCACTACATCACCAAGATTCGCCATCGGTGCAGTGTCACCGGTGAGGTTTTTGCACATGTGGTTGCCACTGTCAAGGGCTCTATCCTGCCTCAGGTGCTTGACACGATTGCGACTTTCCTACTGAAGAGGCCGCTGGAGTCCATCACAGATGATGACATCCTACAGCTGATCAAGTCGAAGAGTCAGTCGTTGACTAACTATTACATTCCGGACGTGAAGTAACTCTTCCGCCAATCTTTGCGGATGGACCTCCACGTAGATGACTGCGATGCTCGGGTCTTCCGATATTTCCAAGACTTTAAGCGAATCAAAGAAGAGAATGGCCTACAAAGTCTCATTGGGCGAACCGACCCTTCCGTGACAGATTATCGAGACCGCATGAAGGCCCGATGCAAGCTTCTGGTCGAGAGCCTGCTACCTGTTGTGCTACGGGAGCAGATTGAACGTCTCATGGAACTTGAGAGGCGCGACTGCAAGGTCGATGATGTTGCCCTGTTTGACTTGGTGTTGGAACACGCCGAGGCTCAGCAACGCTTCCATCGGCTCGTAAAGGACAGCACGCCGTCTCGTGCTACCAGTAAGGCCTCTGGAGGCAGCTCGGGTGGCACTGGTTACGCCAGGAAGGCGCCGACCAAGACGTCTTCGATGCCAAAGCCCAATGCTATCACCCCCAGAACGGAGGCGAGATCAAAGCCGCTGCGCAAGTCTAAGCCGCCTGCCAAGGGCTGTTTACACTGTTGTGGTACTCATTGGCTACGAGAGTGTCCAATTGCGACAGAGGAGCAGCGCCGTGAAGCACTGGAAAAATTTCGTGACGCCAAGCGCTCTGACGTGGTTCGCTCCAAGGTTGATAAGGCCCGGTCGACCGCTCGTTTAGTGCAGATCAACAGTGTTCTAGAGGTGGCCTACATTCCGGACACAGGAGCCGACCGCAGCGTAATTCCTAGCACGGTTGTGGAGTCGGTGCGATCTCTACAACCGGGCCTGCTGAGCGAGGAGCTGCATAATCCAGTGAAGGTGGTAGTTGCTGATGGCCGCATCCTGCTATGTGATACCATGGTGACTGTCGATCTCGCCCTCCGGACCGCAGCTGGAGTAGTCCGACTACGCGATGTATCGTGTGTGGTTATGGAGAGCGACGAAGAGGAACTTCTGCTGGGGCGTGATATTCTGGGTACGCTGGGTATTAACGTCGATGATATGTTGGGTCAATTGGCGTTGAAAGGTTTACCTATAGAAGAGGATGATGGAATCACAGTAGGGGGCGACTCGCAAGAACCCCCTTTGGTGATGGATCTGGAGAAGGAAATCGAGCGGCTAGTACAAGCTGCCCTTGGAAATGGCCTCGGCGAGGAGCACGCGCCTACGCTGAGAGTGATACTCCTTGAGTTCCCCAACGTCTGCAACGACAGCTTCAATAGTGGCCCGCCTGCAGACGTCCAACCACTGCGAGTGGTGATTCGAGAAGATGCTATACCCTATCGCTGCAATCAACGGAAATACTCTCCTCTCCAAAGTGATTTCCTCAGGAAGCACGAATCGCAATTGGTCTCTAGTGGTCTCGTGCGGAAGAAAGACGCGGCTCACTGGGCTAGCACTGTGGTGTTAGTTCGCAAGTCAGGATCGCTGGATGAGTTCCGTATGACCATCGATTACCGAAATGCCAACTAACTGACTATACCTATTGCTGGAACGATGCCGAATATTGCTTCGCTCATGGACAAGGTTAACGGCGCTATTGCTTTCGCGTCCTTTGATCTGAAGAATGGATTCTGGCAGCTACCACTTGCTGAAGAAAGCCAAGAAGTTCATTCGTTCATGACAGAGGATGGTGTTTACACACCACTCCGTGTCCCGCAGGGTGCCATGTATTCGGCACTACACTTCCAAAGTCAGATGCGCGAGGCCCTCGATGGGTTAGTACCGGGGAACGCTGAGGTATGGATTGATGACATTCTCCTGTTCGCCAATGATATGGATACCTACTTCCAGGTGCTACGTGAGCTAGTGCAATCCTGGATGCACGGAATCTCAATTTCAATCTCACTAAGAGCTCGCTTTTCACGACGAAGGTTGTGTGGTGCGGCAGGGAAATCTCTGGGGAAGGTATCCGCCATGACCCAGCTCGGATCGATGCACTAACCAGTCTACCACTACCCTCCACGGCTGCCGGATTTGCGCCTTTCTATTGGACGAAAGACAAACATTTGTCTGTAGAACGAAACAGATCGGTTGGCTGAATACCACGAAGCCAGTCCTGCCTGGTTTGAATGATTACATTTTGAGGCTGAAACCCTGTCCTAAGTACTGCAAATCGGTCACGGTAGTATTTTAGTTACGCAGCCAGTGCTTTTTATAATAATTATTTTTATTTATAATGTCACGGCATACAGTAGCACTTCACTGTGCATGTACTTGGTACATGCATGACAGCGCGTACATGAATTATTAGCCTTATCTTAGTGAATTTTAGTGGCGGTCTGGCACTTTTTACGATCTGTTACCTATTTACACATGTTGCAGCAGCATCGCGTTCATGAAGGCAAAGTACGCTTACTGTAGCTAAGTGCCTTCTACGTACACCATTACAATTAGGAAACCATTCGGCCTCTGTTTTACATTTTTCTATCAGTGCCCTCTCACACGGCAGAAGGCGCTGCGTTATGCACGAGGCCCAACACTACCATAAGTGCTCCCGCGATAGCACAATAGCGTAAATTATACAAAGATCACAAGAACTACAGAATTAAAAAAATATCGTTAGAGCTGCAGCTATTATATTCGAGAAAAAAATTTAATCAGTAAATACGTACTTTTAGCAACACAAATTCGTGAAAAGCTAAATACAATTTAAGCGACATTGTAAATCAGTAAATAATTTTTTAGTCAACGCGATACCTACGCGCGCGGCGGATGAGCCTTATAGCCAAAATACAAAGAAAGGTAGGGCAATGGGGGCCTATAAGGATGTATATTCAAAATTACTTGCGTTTCTGCTACTTCTTTTGCTCAATGTACTTCACGTTTCGGGCAGTCAGATTGCGAGGGCGGCTGCTTCTCTTTTTCTTCTTGAGGTACCAGTCAGGGCCCATCACCTTCTTGACGTTCGCCAGGCTTTCCTGACGTCGCACTTCGGCCGAATCAGTTGGGGGGCGCTTTTCCTCCCAGAACTCGACCGCTTTTGGGCCGTTCTCGCAGGCAATACAGCGGCGCGCGATGTTTCGTCCGCTGATAGTCCGGAACGCATAACCGTACTGCAGTTTCCCGCAGCAGACGCAGCGCGCCCGCGAGTCTGTCGTAGACCTCTGCGGGTTCAACAGTAGCGGGTCAATCTTCGCATCGCATCGCTTGCATGTAGGCCCCACCATTTTGCAAACTGTGAGCCAAACAATAAAATAATTATATCCACCAATAGATTGAGCTGAAGTATTAGCCAATGACACGTTCGTATTTTAAACCTGTGTTTAATGAAAAATATGATATTATAATGCTATTTTATTATTATTAAAATATTTTGACTTACTCTACGAATCGCTATATTAGAATCAAGGAAACTCATAAATGATGAAACTCATATTTTAAATAGCTTGTGCGCATGCACAGATCCGCGCTGTGACCAGGTGCCGCTGCCGCTAGGTCGCGAGACCCGATCCCCTCTATAGCGTCTGCACGGTCACAGTGGTAAGTGCTCTGTAAGACAAAAAAAATGGCAATCACAGAGTTTACAAAAATAGACGGTTACCGTGCCCGATTTGCAGTTCGTTGGACAGGATTTGGATAGCAAATGTAATTTACCTAAGAATAGACAGGCAAGCAGAGCGTGTTTTATCCAATCGGTACATTTCGATCTACGACAGAAATGTTTCCCGTATGTACAATCCAAATCGCTAGAGACAGTCTGATCGTGCAACAGATCCAGTCAGTGTCGCAGGTTGTGGGATATTGTCCAATCAGGGCGCGAGCTAAAAGTGTGGCGTTTTTGGCTATAAGTGTAATTTTGGCATAGTTAGGTCGAGTCAGAAAGATAGGCGCAATCGAAAGGATGGGAAGAAACTGTATCAGAAAGGCGTAGTGTAGCCATGCGAAACGGAAGACTAATGCTGGTCGACAGGAAAACGACGGACGGATTGACAGACGGACAGGTTACAAGTTTAGGAGAGTGAGAACTAGCGCTCGGGGCGCCCGCTACGCGGGCGCTATAGGCATGGTTAATTAGAGAAGCACTGGTATAGCCTCCGCTTCGCTGCGGTGGATTTATATACCTTTTTATTTTAATGTTATAAAATGTTACACTAAATCAGTTTGTATCCACCATATAGCGTCTTTTCAACATGTATTACATGTAGGCACAGTATGCACTGTATACCCTCACTATTTTAACGGTATCGCCGATTTCGCACAGATGATCATCTTCAATCACTGGTATAGTTTAAAATTACGCCTAATCTAGTTTTAGTTAACGAACGCCCTGAACTGCAATATTTCCTTCGCCCACTGCTTTCACAAAAGTATATAGAAGAAAACTATGGCCGAGATGTAACTGTATCGTCCTTGCAGCGCTGTTTGATATTACTCCCTGGGTACCCGCAGCGCTGACGCTTTGGCCATGGCTAATTAGGGAAATTAGAACAGGCCGGTCCTCGCAGCACTACGGCATTTTATTTTTATTTCTTCAAATTTACTGTTCTACTTTAAGATTAGGGGCTCATTTGTAAAAAAGACTTATAAGTCGTGCTGTTAAAAGCCGTGCCTTCTTTGTGGGTGTCAAGTTTTGCCGCCTCCGCTGATCGGTTTATTTTAATCGTAAAATCATTATTTTCACTTAGGATGTTATAATTTGTTTTGTAATTCGCGCCACTCAAGCAACAAAATCTTACCTATGTAATCTCTGCTGTAAAGATATACTGTTAACGGAGCTCAACCTTAGTGTCAGCAGATGTTGCTATCTTCGTAGATATTACTCTTGATCACAGCAAAGCTTTTACAAATTTGGATAGTTCGACGGAATGAATAGCTGTAATATTCTAGATTGTTCTGGTAACATGATATTTTTTAATACTATAAACTCTAGCATGAAGGTCACCTACGGCTTTTGTACAACCACACTGTCTTTACTTATTAATATGTAAGAGTGTTTCAGTGCGTTCAAAGTACATCATCGTTTTGTTTCAAAATTAATACGGTATAAATGCCAACTCTTGGAGTAGCTGCCGCTGGAAAACATCCTCGGCTAACAAACACGCGGGCGGTTTGCCTGTGAGTACCTACCGTATGACCTATGCCCAGTTAGTGATGCGTTTGGTTACGTAGACTGTCACATCAGCAGCGTAAGAACAGTAAGCTACTACGACGATGCAAAAAGCACCGATAAGGCGATAATGCTCCCATGCATAGGTTTTTGATATCACGAGCGCGTTGCGTATACACTCAATGGCTACCTTTCGACATGAGCTGCAGCCAACCATGACAGAGTTAGAAGACGGAGTTTATTATAAATACCAATCTGATTAATTGAGACGAGTCACCGATCGCCAACAACTTGCCTTGAGGCGGAGGACAGGCCCTACATTGATATCATGAAGAACTTGGCGAGCCAATTGGAGGCAATGTATTGGTGTTGTGGGGGACCATAGGCAAATACTAGCAGTCCTAAAAGATACTACACATGAGGAGATGATCAAAAGTTGCTCTTGCAGACCGCCGCGATCGACGATATAGTAGCGAATGTCTCACGTCGAAAAGAAGTAGTACCTACCCTTCAATTCACCCGATAGCGTGGCGGGTCCCAATGTGCTTTAGTAGGCGTATTCTCTCGCTAAGCTTATCTGAGATCTCATCACCGATTTATGTTGAGTTGGAACACCAGTGATAATGATCCTCCTTCTGAACACCAGGGAGCGACTCTGCAACGAAGCGCTCCTCAGCGCAGTGTCATTTTGGGAGCGAGGCGTTCAGCCTAGAACTAAAACAAAGCCTTCCCGGTAAGACAGTGTTCATCTTGCAGAATACTTTAAACCTTGGTGGCGACGACGAAGACTTCCTAATCGAAATGGTTTACAGTCACATCTATATTTGACATGACCGTCAACAAAACCAATCGGTGCTAAATCTATCACGCGCGTTGGAAACGACGATCGGGGACAGCCAGTTGTCACGCATAGTGCACATAGCTCTATGTGGTGCTGTCATCATCAAGATTGCTGTAGGTCGAGAGGCGGTCAGTGAGGCAGGAAATGCGAACACTAAGGATATTGTGTACAGAGTTATTTGGATCGCGAAATCGGTAGGACACGGTATACATAATAAAAATGTAGCTTCGCTTTAAGGAATTCTAAGCCCGCTGCAGCACAGCGGAGGCGGTCAGCCCACACTACACCAACTAACCATGTCCTAGCGCCTGCGGAGCGGGCGCCCAGACCGCTAGTCTTAAATAATAAAATGGTTGTCTGTCTGTCTGTCTGCCTGTATGTCGTGTTGCGCTTATCTGGAGTTTTGATTGACTGAAAAGTTTATCTAAAATCAGTGTTTGCGATACGTAGGATTATCTGAGATATAAGAAAAGTTGTTTTCGTAGAAGGCATACATGTATACAGATGAACAGATGATAAAGCACCTGGAACCATCTTTTTATTCCTACTAAGCCTTAGAATTCCTACCAAGGGTATTCCTATGCCACAACCTTCTGTACCATAATATAACCGGTAGCTAGGAGAGCAGGATCGATATGGCCACTAATCAAGATGGGAGGCAAGCGATATTCCATCGAGGAAGCGGGAGTGGCCGTGTAAATCTTGATTCTGACAATGAACCCTGTTAATTAATAAATTGCTAATGCTGGTAGCATATTTAACGGTATTTCGGACCGTGTTGTGGGCGGTGTAGAGGGAAAGAAAGTTGAGAGGTGAATTAGCTGAAATGGAAGGTCACCTTCATCAATTTTTAAATAGTATGCTCTTGCTTGACTTAATATGACTGTATTTCACACACAGAGACGTTCATTAGCTCCAAGTTTATGGTTATTTTGTATTACATTACACAAGTAAGAGGGAAAACATATATATCGGGAGTTTTACTACGAAAGCGTTTATTCTCGCACGTAAAAAAGCTGCACTGGTGTAGTGTGAGTTGGCTGCGCCGCTTTGCGGCGCAGCGAGCTCGCTTGTTTTAATTATATATTTGCTAAATTTAAAAAATGAGGCAAGTAGTCTGTGGGCCACAGCTAGCATGGCGACGATAGTAGGGTTGGTGAGCGAGTGCGCAACGGCGGCGGATACGGCGGCGATGATGGCACTGGTGGCGGGTGAGCCAGCGCGAGGGCAGCGACGGCGGGGCAGCATGCTGGTGGCAAGTGAGGACGTGGCAGCGCTGGTGGCGACGGTCGACGTGGGTGTATATCGTGGGTACGGCGGAGGAAGTCGAGATGTTCGAGGCTATGGTGGGGGTGGAATCCACGGACATGGTGGCAGTTGCGCTGACGAGATACGGGCGAGATCACCGTGGCTACGATAGAGATCGAGGTCATGAATCCGAAGACCGTCGTGGGATAGTCCGCGGCTATGACATCGGGGGAGACCAAGGCCATGGCAGCGAAGTTCATGATCATGGAGTACTCGGAGGAAGAGGCCGTGGTTGGACCTGGTGGAGACTCTCGACAAGATCCCGTTGCAGGCACGTTGCCCGCGCTGATCGTATCCTGTGCGTTGGTCGTTCGGGTAGATTCTTTCCCGGGTCGTATACGGGTCGGATCGTGTTATTGGTCGTGCATACTAGTGGGTCGTCTTTGCCGGTGGTCGTCGATATAGGTCGTCAGTAATATTCACAACAATTGCCAGCTTCCACATTGTTTCCAAGGTCACTTCGGCATATCTACTGTACCCGCGTAGTCATAATTAAGGTTAACGGTACATTATAATTGCCACCAGCTTCGAATCTGTGCACAATGTAAAATGGCTTGTAGTTACTTTTAATTACACATCCATCGCATCTTGTGATCTACAAACTTGATCTTTGCTTACGTTGCTTCTTCATGCAGCTTTTCTCAAAGTAGTTCCTCTTCACTTTGCATTTTTCTCTTTGCCGACAACATGTCGAGGCAGAGCACTGGTGGTGACACGTCAAGGGCACCAAGGCCTTCCAAGAAGACTTCGAAAAAGCAAGAACCAGCAACAAAGATCAACCACAAAGGTTTCGATTACACGCGTGCGTGGTGCTCTAACCGCAAGATCGTTTTTCGGTGCAGAGTCTACCGTAGCACAGGCTGCAAAGCCCGTCTGGCCACTCGAGCTGCTGTAAAAAGATACGAACAGGTAAATTCTCACAATTGTGTGGAGTCCATCTCAACAGCCGCAGAGATCGTCGACTGCACAAGGGTGATGAAGCACCTCGTTGACAGTCTCTCCATCCTTGTCTTGACAAGACCTGTGCACGATGTCTCGAAGCAAGTCAGCGCCGAGTTCTACCCGGACGACGATACAATTCGAAAGGGGCTGACCGAGGAACAAGTGACAAGCCGTATATACCGCGTTCGTCAGAGACACTACGGAGTAGATCTACTTGGATGCATCGAAGTCCCTCCTCTCTCGATGGTCGAGGGCAAACCTCTAAGCTTCTTTCAGTTTCACTTGTCTAGGCCGAAGACCGATCCGACAACGAATCCAGACCGCATTCTCGGTTGGGCACACCCGAAACTTCGCCAATTGCTCATGTACAGTGGTGTATCGCTGTTCTTTGATGGGACTTTCAGATGCGTGCCGACCGAGTTCAAGCAGTACATGGTTCTGATGGTGCACGACCAGGCAAGCGAACTGTTCGTACCCGTCTACTTCGTTTTGTGCAGTTCGAAGTCGAAGGACACGTATTTCGACATTCTTGAGCTCATTTACAGAGACACGTCGGAGAAGCTGGCACCGTGCGACGACATTCGCGACTTCGAGCTACCATTAATCAACGCCATCGAGAAACGATTCCCGAATGCTGAAGTCATCGGCTGCCTGTTTTCATTTGAAGCAGGTAGTCCGGCGACGAATGAAGTCAACATACCACATTCCAGAATTAGAGATCTGCATTGCAATGCAGTAAGGTGGCCTCTACATGCTATCCGTCATTGACCCTGAGTTGGTGCCCCGGCAAAGTATTCGATGGGTAAAACGCACAATTCGGGCCCGATGTGCTATTACAGCCATTGGGTACACTCGTAGTAAATGGAAACTCTTCTGGGGCAATTTCCGCAAGACCTGGACGGAACGCTACAACATTGAAGCATGAAATGTTCACGGGTGCCAGTCTTGTGGCTAGGACAAACAACCCGCTGGAGCGGTTCCACCGTGAGCTGAACCGATCATTTCCAACTCCGCATCCCAACATTGCAACGTTCGTTCAGATCATCAGATCAATCTCTCAAGATTTCGTTTCAAAGCTCGGGAACGTTGCACAGAGACGGCGAAAGAGAGGAAATCGCAGAAACGGAAACAAGAGGAAAGATGCTAGAGGCAAAGGTGAAGAGCGGATCGAGCTACCTGATCCGGTGAGCTTCGATGTGGCAGATACTGCTGATGACTCCGAGAGCTGGAACGAGATGGTTGAGAGCGACGCTTCTTCTGTCAATGGAGTCGCTAGTGACTGCGAAAGCGACGTGGAGGAAATACTTGCAGATTGTTCGTTTGAGCCGGGCGAGTATTGCGATGACAATGAAGACGGTCTGTCCGCGACTGTGTACTGGTCATAGGACTTGGTGTCGATTAGATACCTGAAGTTAGCGTAAGCTCGACAGCAGCACTAGCTTTGTGGTAGGGGCTAGAAGTAGTGAGTGTTTCGGCATCTACGAACTAGGGACTCCCTGATGCAAACATTTATAATATATTCTGGCTGTGATTAATAGGAGTAGACATTAGTTCTGATCCAAGGACAATGAATTTTAATCAAACGCATTATACAAGTCAAAACCAATAAAGACCCAACCAATAATTCATCTGTTCGGAATACAGTAAGTAATCAGATGCATACTCGTATTTTTTTAGCAGTCTTCGCATGATATATATTCTAGCGCAGCCAGCACGTTATACTGCTCATCACCACAATTACTAACTTAGCGTCCGATAAACGCCTTGCGAACAGACAACTTGATGAATACGCAGGCTTCGTCTTGATCTTAGACCACTTGCGCACCTTTTTCTTGTAGCGAGTGCCCCACTGTCCCTTTCGTAAACCCATGGTCCCTCTGCGGCACGCATCGGTCGAGCCAGAGATACTTGGCAGACGGTGAAGCATAGCTGGTGGTCTTCGGATATCTTGCTCCTAGACGAAGTTTTGCGAAATGCATAATGAAAGTGCACGAAAAAACTAGATTGTTATTGACACATAACCGATGGATTCAAATTAACTCGTCATGGATGGATTGCTATTGACATTGACAACCTTCAGCTTCAGATCGCTTTTACTGTTAGTAATACCATACGCATTTTTCTGACAGTTTTATCAGGTTTGCGCTCAGCTACATGTACTTCAACCCTTCTGCAACTCAGTTCAGACCTCAAATTAAATTGCAAGTCTGCCGGTTCAAATTTAAGGGTTTCTCGATGTATAGGCAGGGGCTAAAGTAATTTCTGATATCCCTGCTTTTTAAAGTTTAAAAACGGGCACCACTTGGTTGGACAACTTAGCTGGTTTCAATTTTTCCGTCTAGCTTCCGTTATTTTTGCTTCGACCAGACGCATATGCGCTCGGCATTCGATGTCAAACATACGCACATCATAATAGAAAGATGATAACAAGCGTATAAGCGGGTTATGTTGCACACATGCACGTAGTGGCAGTACCTGACATTACTGTGGAGGAGAGGTCCCATACACACGCTCATACATTGCAGTAACAGCTCGAATGTTGACACCAACTTACTACGGGTCGGGCACGATTGTTGGGTCGCCATAATCGTCAGACCCAATCACACGAGCAGACCAGTATACGACCCGAAATATAGTCTATCGTCGTACACACCACGTTGATCACCGTGGTCGTCTGCTGCTTCTCGTGCGTGACTACGGGGAGGTGGTGGTCATGAAGGATAAGCATACTGAGTCATGCCCGGGCCTCTAGTATCACATGTTATCAAAAACATTAGTTTAATCGAATAATGCACAACATGTATTAATAAGTTAATATTAAAATACATGCATATCGATGCTACTTCTGCTGTAAGGTTTTGTGCCAGTTATGTGCAATCAACCAGTTTTGGGCCACAAATTTTAGCCAATTAGCGCTTTCGATTGTGGGTAATACTTGGTTCTTATTGACTATTTCTTTTTGTCAAGAGAAATTTGACCTGGATTAGACTAAATGGATTTGCTCTAATACAAACTTCAAAACAAAATGCGGCAGGAAACTGGTCACCACACTTAATTGAAAGCTTTTTTTAACGCAGAGCCATCAGTGCACCAAAGTAGATAGTAAAACAGCGTATACTCCATAAAAAAGCCGAAACAAGCGCTTTTTATGGGTGCTTTTATCACTAAAAATGGACATCTGAGTGAAAAGTTATGTTGACTCGGATTTAAGACTTCGAAAAGTGGCAGGTTATTGGCACATTACCTTAATACTGTAGTTGATTTTTATTTAGGCATGTTATTTTTACGTCCTTTAAAAAATGTACTACAAGTAGTACTACAGTACGTAGTACTACCGGAAAATACTTGATACTGTACTTTGAAGTAGGATTATGCCTAGTTGTCGGAATGGCAAGAAAATTTGAATACTTCCAAAATACGTTTTATACTGAACATTCGTGAGCAGATATACATATTTTGGCTGGGCTTCCGACGAATATTTCGGAACCTGTCGGAAAAAGAGACCCACACACACGCGATGTCATTTGCCGAAAGTAAAGATATAAAACATCTGATTGGCGGAAAGTAGTCTACCCCTAACGTGATTATTATCCTACCATTCTATCTGTCAGTATATTCATCCAAATCCCCAGGTTTGGATGTGAGTAATTTCTGGGGTGGGCTAAAAAAACGAATTTTATTCCTACTTTTTTCATATAAGTGCAACGAGATAGGCGTTTTTTTTTAATTTTTTCACCCAAATTTTTAATTATCCAAAACCCCACTTTTGCAGCCTTGGTCTTGGAGCGAGGCTTGTGAAGCCTCCTCCTTTGGATGCGCCTCAATGAATGTCCGCCGAAGATCATCATCCACGGTTAGAATCGTATCTTTTTACATGCAGCGGATGAATTCCGAGTCTCACTCTCTACATGTACATGTATTGTTAACAGTCAAGATATCCGTATAATGGAAACGAAGCATGCTCTCTCTATGACACTTCAATTACTATTGGCTTAAGATGTTGCACATTTTCAGTACTTGTATATTTGTTGAAAGAAAATTACTACGATAGATGCATCGGGACAGCAAATGTAGCTGCATCGTATGTAGTCCAATAAATCGTGAGGATACCTGGATGGGATCTGTACGAAACACGGTATAATGGATAGTGATTGCGATTGTGAGCATGTATGTATATTAACCTTTGGTTTTTCCGTTTTTCCTATCCCAGCCTTCGTAGTACAGTATCCCACTCAGATTGCCAAACGAAACTAGGGGAGGAGTTTATGGCGCAATTAAAAGGGTTCATTTTCCTTGCAAAACCCGATACTTTACGAGTCTTGTCCTCTATCACTGATTACGTCAAACCCGCCGTGACTATTGTTGTCTCATGTTCTAGCTGCGACTATCGAGACCACCGCCCTTAACGCGCCTTGGCTCGCAGAGGGCTCTTCTGGGTCAGGCTCGAGTCGGCAGGCGCTTGAAGTGCGGCCTTGGCTGGCAAGAGGGTCGCTCTTGGAGATGTCAACTTGAGTTTGAGGAGGAAAGATGAAAATTGCATTTAAGTTATGGATGAGTAGCAAGGTGCTTCTCTGTTTAAAACTACTTCTGCGTTCAAACATTCAGAATTGTTCTCGTTCTTCTACGCGTTGAATCTTCTCGCGTTCTTGTTCTCCGTGTTGGATCTTCTTGGGTTCTAAGTCGTGTTGGGCGCCACAGGCTTCATCCATAACAAGTAACCATGTCATACTCCCCCCATGAACCTGTGCGGTTAACATGGAAAAATGCGTCGGATGCTGACTTGTTGCGTCGTCGCTCCTTTATCGATGGTGACCGTGCCGTTGGTGTGTACTTGTTTGATCGTGTACGGGCCGTGCCAGCCTTCGTCATGGATCGAAAAGCCTTGGGGACACGAAGCATCACCGTGTCTCTAGGGTTGGAGAAGTATTCGATGCGCTTGTCGTTCTCGCCCTCGTTGTCGCCGAGGATTGTCGCGAACCTTTTCTTGGACATATAGCTCCAGTTGGCTTGGTGGAGCTGGCGGGAAATTATATCCTGGCCGAACACTAGTTGGCCAGGCGACGCATGCAGGATACTGCGGTAGCTGGTGCGCACTTCGAACGCTCCGTAGTGTAGCGCTTTCTTCCAGTCCACGTTCTCGTAGCATCGGATGATGCTGAGCAGATGGCGTTGACTTGCGGGTTCTTCACAGTAATTGGCTTTGTCTTAATACCGTAGCTTCGCAAGATTCTTGAAATTCGTTGCCAGTAAACTCGCGTCCTTGGTCATGGATGACTTGACTTGGACGGAGATACGGGCAGAGCCATTGTCGATCAAAGCTCTCTGCTGTAGTTAGTGCTTCCTTGTTGCGCTGGACGGCAACCTCGAGCTAGCGTGTCGCGTGGTCGATCAGGGTAACGCCGTATCCGCCTTCGTCGAACGGACCAATCAAGTCCACGTGTACAACGTGGTTGACTGTTTTGCGTGACCTGGGAGGCAAGAGTCCGTAGTCCTGCTTGTCGCCGTGTACTTTTGCACGCTTGCACACCAGACACTTCTTAACGTATGCGGTGATGTAGGCCTCCAACCCGGGTCAGTTCAGTACTTGGCACGTCATCTTAACCTTTACTCACCAAGTGCGCATACTTGTATGGTCGTGAGCATACCAGTATGCTCGGCTAAAAAATAGTTTTTGGAGAAGTGATCGCTATTAGAATGCTATTGTTAGCCTAGTAATGAAGACAAAGGAAACGACCGTATTATCTTTTTTTTCGGGCTCAAACGCACTCGGGAAAGGTACGATGATGCAGGTCGGATCTCGCATTGTTGGAATAACCAATAGAACTCGCGGGAGCATTGGTATTGTTCTTGGCGTGAACACAGAAGGTTTCCAACGCAAGTTTGATGTCGAATGGTCATGTGGAGCTCGCGAGACCGTAGCTACACGGTCGATTTCTCTCGCCGCAGTACACGAACCGCAGATAGAGCGCGAAAGCGCCCCGAATGTATCAGCTTCAACCTTCACAGATCTTCTGCTTGGAGTCAGAGTCAGTAGATGTGGACTCTTCGTCGGCATCCGATGAAGATGAATTACATTGCGAGGATAGCAAGGAGCAAGAGGAAGATGACGGAACTATCTATGCTAACGGGAGAAAGTGGATCCCTTGTGAATCCGTTCTGGTCGATCCGGGAGCCCATGTCCAACTCCATCAAGCTTGGCTGTTGTGGCCTCAACCATTAGCTTTGGGCGACAAGGCCCTCGCCAAGTACTTCTATCTAATGTACCCTATGTCTACATTGAGGAATACAATGTCGTCGACGAACTACAACCTACAGAAGAAACAATACCGCCGTGTCAATGTGGGAGACTGGTTCAAATGGATAGGAATTCGATTAGCGATGGCTTTCGAGCCGCGTCGTGGGCCGCTAGCCGTTCGTTGAATCCATTAAGGATAGGCCGTATTGGCATCCACGGAACGCCTTCTACGATAGATTCACCGAACGACATGCAGCTCAAATTTGCTCGAAACAATGTCTTGTCATACCAAATCGCTGTCCAAAGTTGGCTGCAGTGCTATCACTACCGTCCTGTGAAGCATGGTTCCAGTAGGTAGGAGTTGTTTCGCTCGGAAGTATACTCTGTGTAGATGAGTCAATGAGTGCGTGGAAGGGTAGAGAGGGTAAGTATTGTCATGATGGCATCCAACACAAGATAAAAATTGTTCGAAAGCCTGAAGGTGCTGAGCTGAAGGCTATCGCCGATGTCGACACATGTATTATTTTGAGCCTAGAACTCGTTGAAGGAGTCACACGACAACGCGAGAAGCCCTACGCTGCAGAGTATGGTGAAGAAACTGCAGTTGTATTGCGGCTTGCGGAGCAATTTCGTGGAACTGGTCGTACCGTAGTTGCAGATAGTACATTTGGATCGGTGAAGACACTTATTCAACTTGAAGCACGAACAGGACTTTTCTTCATGGGTATGGTGAAGACAGCCACAACGGGGTTTCCCATGAAGCATCTGAAAAACTGGTTTGCTACTGGTCCTAAGCGAGGCTCTTTCAAAGTTCTATCCAGCACCACCGACATGGGTACAACGATGTACGCAGCATGTTGGGCGGACAGGAAACCTAAAACAATATTTTTAAAAATAGGTTCAATAATTATTGCAAACTGTGGAACAACTCTACCAGGTACAGATGCGGTTCGTCCACGACACCGTTTGATAGAGCGTGATGGAATAGTGGAGACACTGCGGTTTGAAAATTGAACGCCCGCAAATGATAGAGTACTTTTTTTCGAAGTTCTCTACAGTCGATGTGTACAATCATCTGCGTCAAGGAAGTCTAGTACTGGAGCGAGAGTGGGCAACAATGTATTGGGGCCATCGTTTGTTTAGTACGCTTCTCGGAATGATTACTGACGATGCTTACCTCGCGTTACCGCTACGAGGCTTGTGGAAGCCATTCAGACACCACCGTACTTGACTTTCACGGGTTTCTCTCTCAACTAGCCCACCAGCTCATTTTCAATGACTCTCATTCTGCTAGAACAACCCGCAGCAATACCGATGGCTCCACAGTTGAAGATGGCATGCCTGCACCTCATCATATCGAGCAACTAATCCAACTTCCTCAGTACGCAGCAAAACGAACGAAAAAGTATCGTGCTCAGCGTAAATGCAACTTGTGCAGCGAGAAAGCCTCGTACTATTGTGAAGATTGCTCTAACACGGCTCGGGGCGTGTTCTACTGCGTCTGCGGGCCACGATCCAAGCGAGATTGCTTTACCATGCATCTCTCCACTTCAATTTGACTTTTCTCTGAGCATCATATGGATTTCAATACAAACTCTTATACAAACTAACTTTGCCCGAGCATACTAGTATGGTTTGCTCCTGTATACCTGTATGATTTCGGCCTGGAGAGTAAAGGTTAAACTGACGCTCGTGATCGGGGTGTCCGAGGTTGTGATGGTATCAGTTTATGAGATCTTCTCGTAGGGACTCGGGAATAACTACCCGTTTATGGTGCGCAACCGGAGAACAACCGAGAAGTGGCATGAGCTTGTAGTCAGGATTATTGGTGCCGGTGAGGGTCGCAGACTTGATATTCTGGATCATTGCATCTTTGTCTTGATGGTTGCGGAGGACGGGGCCGTGCATGACGCACTCAGGCTCGTCTGTTGCCGCGTAGATCTCTTTGTCGAGTGCCTGCTGTTGGTCGGACTCGAACTTCATCCGTGAAAAGGTATCTGCACTGGAACCTTGGATGTAGTGCAGCGCGAGTCGGTACTTGGAGATATGAACCTTCCAACGTTTCACGCGTAGGTTCGTCTCTGTAGGGTAGCTCAGGTTCGTGGTCGGTGTGGACCACGACCTCGAAGCCGAGCAGCATGGTTCTGTACTCGCGAAGTAGGGACACGATCGAGAGCAGTTCAAGCTCCATCACCGTGTAGTTGATCTGGTACTTGTTCAGTGAACGGGAGTAGCAGGCCAAAATGGATTTCTGCTGCATATTGATACCGCCGAGCTGCTTGCCACTGGCGTCTACGTACACATGGAAGGGCTGTTCGACGTTCAGGAACGCCAGAAGCACAGCTTCTGCAAACGCCTTCTTGACTGCGTTGAACGCGTCAGTGTCGCTCTGTAGCCAGGTAAACGGATCCTTGTGGCTTGTGAACCGGTTGAGTGGAGCACAAAGTGCAGCCTTGTTGGGCACCATATCGCGATAGTAATTGGCCATCCCGAGGAACCTGCGGAGTCCCTTCCTGTTCTTGGGTACTGCAATCTGCTCAATCGCTTGGATCGTCTTGGCTTGTGGCTGAATGTCCTCATTCGTCAACATGAAGCCGAGATAGTCGGCTGAGTCGCGCAGGATGTGGCACTTGTGGCCTGTGAGGGTGACGTGGTACTTGTCGAGTCGCTCGAACACCACACTAAGGTGTTCAAGGTGTTTCTCTTCGTTGCAAGAGAACACGAATAGGTCATCGAGATAAAAAACGACGAACTCTAGATCTTCTCCATGGACGCTTGGTACTCGCCCGGAGCGGTGGCTATACCTATGGGGAGTCGCTTGTACTGGAACTTACCCCTCGGTAAGCAGAAAGACGTGTACGGGCGGCTAGTCGACGTGCGTAGTAGCCCATATTGGCATCGAAAGATGAGAGGCACTTGGCACCAGCGAGTCGCATGAGCATCTCGCGGATCTTGGGCACGTAGTACGGACTGCGTCGTAGGTACTTGTTTAACAGTCAAAGTCGATCGATAGCCGTAGTGAACCGTTCGGTTCATTTTTTAATCAAGTTTCATGGTTTTTATTTTTTTTTTAATTTTTATTTTTTTGTTACTTATTTTTTTTTACCTAAAATTTGTTATAATTTAAAATGATGATGAAAAAGGCCGGCGAGGCCATTTCCGAATCGTAGATCTGGTCCAGTACATCTTCGTTGCTGAGTGTCTGGATTTTATCTCTGGCCTTGGTTTCGATACTCCTCGGGACCGCGTACGGTTTTGCATGCACGGGCTTGAAGTCAGGAGAAAGTGGTGGTACGTAGTCATCGAACTTCATTCGCCCGATATGCCCGTCGTAAAGGCGTGCGTACTGTTGCAGTAGTTTCAGGTAATGCGCTGCTAGTTCACTAGATACCGTGTCCGGCATGAGCTCGGAAGGTCGGACTGCACTGTCGTCTGTCTCTTTGTACTCATTAGGAAACTCGGGGTCGGCATACATGTCTGGAGATGGTGTCGCGCCTGGAGATCTCGTGTTCAGTGCTGTGAAGCTGCCATCCCACAAAACGATCTTGTCCTTGAAGTTGACCACGTTTCCCAATGCTTCCATGAGATCGCGCCCGATGACCACGGGGTTGGTGCTGTGTGCAAGGATCTCAAACCGGTGGGTAATTCGTACCGACGGGTTGAGCTTGGCAAACTTGAACTGCACAACTGCACTTCCGTTGCTCTTGACGGGACCGCCTGCAGTCTGAAAGCTTGTACTGGACGCGACTTGTCTGCGTCCATGCTTGGCGATGGCATCCATCGTCACTGCGTTGATTACGCGTTTCGACGCGCCACTGTCTAAGAGAGCGTCGATCTTGGAGTGTTCGCCGCGTATCTGCACTTCGATGGGTAGTGGCGCATCGGTTGCAGCGGGCTTCTTGTCGACCAGACCGATGAACTTGAACTCATCGTCGTCGTCACTGGATGACTCACTGGCGTCGTTCCAGTACACTCTTAAGTACTTCTTTGCCTTGTACTTCTGCTTCTTGACCTCGGCCTGCTTGTGTTCAGCGTGGTATTGCTTCTTGAGAGCGAAGCAGTCGGCTGTGTTGCGAGACGAGGTCTGGTGGTGCGCACACCACTTACGTTGCGCTCTTTGTGGGGGTGCGGCTGAGTTCCCGTGCTTGTTCTTGTCGTTGCCGCTCTTGTGACGGTCCGAGTTGCTGGGCTTGCTGGACCGTGAGTAGCGCGAAAACTTGTGCTGAGAGTTGGCTGCCTTGTCCTTCGCACCCGCCTTCTCGCGCATCACGATGCGCTCGAAGTACTGTAGTAGTTCGCTCATCCGTTCGTGGACGAGACCAGAGGCAACGAGTATGTCTTGCCACGCGTGAGGCATGGCCCGCTTAAGGGAGCGGCCATGCTGTACTTCGGGGATGCTCTCCGCGTTCACCGGTAGCTCGGCAAACATGCGTACGAGCTCCTTGAGCTGTCTGTAGACATGTTGTACGATGTCCTTGGAGCGCTTGGTCAGGCTCCACAGCTCCTCGTCGAGAGTCTCCCTATGGTCGAGCGAGACGAGTTGCTGTCCGATGCTCTCGTAGAATTACGAAAACGACTGGTCTTCCTGCACCGCCTATCCCGCGGCATCTTCTGCGTCGTTCTTCATCTCGCCGTCGAGTAGGAGTAGAAGCTGCATGGCGGCTTGTTCGACTGCCCATCCTTTCCGTTGGGCTAGACTCTTGAACCCCCCGCATGCTCCAGTATGGTAGAGCTAGTCCCTCAAAAACCAATATACGGTCCTCTTAGTACTATCGCCGACGCACAATCGCAACACCACGTGACTTGTTGAGTAAGCGTTGCGAGAATTCCCAGGACTTGACTACCGTAATTCCAGGGACGGTGGATCGCAAGTTGTTATTGCAGATGACGATCACGTCACGGAGGTCTTGTTTGTTGGTGGCAGGCGCGGGGATGGGCTCCTCACGCCGCCTCGTTGTTGTTCTTCTTCCTTCTTCCGGTCTCGCACGGCCCTATCGTTTGCCACTGCGGTCCGATCCAGATCACTCCGTCGCGGTCCGTGATGGCGGTCCTTCTCAGACGAAGTTCTCCTTCCTTGGTCACTCCTGGGCCCTTTCGCATGCTCCGGTGTTCCTTCCGTTCCACACCGGGAAATATGTTCGTGTGGTCCGTCCTTCGGTCGTGCGTGCCCCTACCGTTTGCCTGCGCACGTCCTCTCTCCGTCAGTAGCTCGGCCCTTTCGCTTGCTCCGCTCCAACGCGCCTTATTTAAAGTGCCTTCCTGTCAGACGCTGGGGGGGGGGGCTGAGTTGAGTACACGCAGCCAATCGTTCGTAGCGCCCCGCTCTACATAGTCTGTACGACCGGGGTCGATTCTTCTACTTGATAGAGGTTTAGGCTCGAAAGCGACGAAGTCGTGGGCAACAAGAATGTATTACTTGTTCTTGGTACTTGTGCGCTTGGACGCCAATTGTGGACTGACTGTCTCTACTTTATGCCTACCTTTTCTGCTTGCCGACACGACGGCTGCCATTACGGAGTCTTACCTGGCTTCTTTGCCCTTCCTCGGTGTTCTCTGCCCTCCGTCTTGATCGTCTAGCCGCTCGCGCGTCGTCTTACGCAGCTGAAGATATCCTTTACTTCGTCTAAGTGGCGAGGAGCCAGTGTGCATAGAAATGGACTGGCTTTCGGGAGCAAAATCGGCACCATACCGGTATTACCGATCTTGTTGACATCGCATTTTCCACTATCGGTAAAACTGGTATCACCACCGGTAATTGTACCCATGATTGAATGCACCGTAGCCGCTTCGCGAGTTGTCTTTGTTCCTGAATCATCACTTCGTTTTTCCACAAAGCCGCTTCTCCACACCAGCGTAGCCAGTCGTTAGCGTTGCCCCCGTAGAATTTGGGGATGATGATCTTCGCCGTGCCGGCCGGAGTGTGTTTAGTTGCGCGGCTTGTGACGATAGTATACGCGACGTAGTCGTCCTTGTCTTGGTACTTGCGCCCATGATGGAAGGTCTTGTGCTTGATTCGTTCCAGATTGGTCTTGTTCCAGATTCTGATGGATGTCAGAGGTCAGATTTGATATATCAAAATGACGCGACTTGGCTCGCAGATGGCTCGTCTGGGTCAGGCTCGAGTCGGCAGGTGCTTGATTCGCGGCCTTGGCTGGCAGAGGGTCGCTCTTGGAGATGTCGACATGAGCTTGAGGAGGAAAGATAAAAAGTGCATTTAAGTTATGGATGAGCGGCAAGGTGCTTCTCTGTTTAAAACCACTTCTGTGTTCAAACATTCAGAATTGTTCTCGTTCTTCTTCGCGTTGAATCTTCTCGCGTTCTTGTTCTCCGTGTTGGATCTTCTTGGGTTCTTAGTCGTGTTGGGCGCCACAGGCTTCATCCGTAGCAGATAACCATGTTACCCTACTCATGATAAGTAGTGCGGCACTTCATTTATTAAGTACCTTGTTTTAGTTAATTTAACATATATTGTGCTTTTCAATGCTTTTGTCGTTTTCACTTAGCTTCATCCTCGATTTATAATTAAATGAGGTCGTTTTATAAATCGAGGACCATAAAATAAGACAAATCAACCTAGAGATGGTGGCTAATAAATCGGGCTGCGATGATTTCCTAACAAATTGACACCGGTATACTGTAAATCGGCTTTTTTGCGTGTTTAAAAACGCAATTCGATGACACATAAATTAATTCCACGTCTAAGATCTGATAGCACATGGATAGATGTTCCTCAATAGATCGCACAACATGGCGTAGTAAGTCTCCTTGATTAGGGAGGCGATGCTTCACCACAAATCTTGGAATTGTTCCACCATAGCTCATTTTGAGGCAAATTCGAGAATGACAATCCCATCGCTTTCTCAACTTTTGTAATAAAATATTTTGTAGGCTGATGGATTGATGTATACGATTTATCGACCAACAATATCGTACAAATAGGAAATTACGATAATATGAATGGTGTTAAATTCGAGATTTATTGATGGTTTCTCTATCAAGTATCTGGTCGCTTTCTCATTAAGTTTTCTTCTGTCAGAGAACAGGGGATTGCCATTCTCGAATTTGCTACAAAGTGCCATTTGAATTCAAGTAATATTAGAATAGTAGGTGCTTCTTTTGTTTTGCTCTGCTAATTTGTGGTAGTAAAAAGGAAAACTTAGAATCTACTACCAACGTTGGGCCATCCATCGGCAAGCTATCCGTAATCTATTTAGATTTTATCCATATTATCGTTGTTTCATGGCTGGTCCAAACTATTTAGCATTTTGTATTGTTGGTATTCGTGCAACCATTTCACCACACCAAGATTCCGGCACCCTGCAGCATAATCGATTGCCTCAGTAAGACAACGTCCGTCGGTGTTACCGTGAAACCATTGCTGTAATTTTACTTGCCAGACGAACATGCGACGACAAAAGAACTGCATCCTCCCATATCGTTTGCGTGGGGCCACTGCAGTCTCTTAAGGGTCCGTGGCTGTATATAGCATCGTTAAAGCATCACTCTCGTCACCAGAGCTGATTCGTGCAGTGCACTATATACTGCAGCGGCATTATATTTTATTAAGAAACATAACAACCCAGGCTAATGAACAAATTCATCATGTTTTCCGTTACAAAATTTAGTCCGAGTAGGCGCAACTCCCAGAAATGATTTAACATGGCGAGTTTTTGGTACACTACATGTAAACGCCATGATATTATCTACCATAACTAATATCCACATACCTATATTCTAAGATTACCATGCTTCAATGGACTTAAAGTGCGATGTTATCAGCGCATAGGATTCTTTCTCGGTAGAACTTTAGTAATGATGTCAGCACTTGATCTATTAAGTTCTGATATCAACAGGAGAAGTACAACGTTCGCTGTAGCTGCAAGCCTGGCGTCCGTTAGGGGATCCGGCAACCCCTCGTCCTGATCATCTTCAAGCTTGCCTTCGATCAAGTGTGTCTTCTTGAAGACAGTAAACCCCAAAAAATGTAATTGAAGGGGAAATTCAAAGGTCAAAACCTGTTTCACTTGTAGGAATAGTCCTACAGTCTATAAAAAAATTATCTGCCTATACAATACTACAAGCAAGCTCTAGAATGTTAATTCAAAACTCGAGTTATTCTCAAGATTCTTCTAACACTGTTTCTTTAAAACATCCAATTGGGCCTTCATGTATCCACAACGAGGGTAAACTGTTTACTTGGCCACCGCTTCAGGATCGAAGTACGGGACTTCGCCATGGGGCGTCACTCGGACAGCGTGGCGATTGCCCGGCAAGTAATCGAACGTCGCGTAGTGGAAAGTGGACCGGTTGTCCCAGATGGCCACCGCGTTCTTCGTCCACTTGAAACGCACTTGGAACTCGTGGCCTACCGTAACGTGCTGATACAGAAGTTTCAACACGGCATCTAAAAAAATTACAAATTATGTAAGTCGACAGTTCAACTCTAGCGCAATTCAAAAATTCCTTACCAGACTCCGCTTTTGAGAGCTGCACAATACGCGTCGTGAACGCTGGGTTCACGTACAGGCCACGACGTCCTGTCACGGGATGGGTACGTACAACGGGGTGTTCGAATTCCACCGGTGGACGACGAATCGTCTGACCGCGAGCAGCAGCCGCAGCAGCTTGAGGCTATCAGTACATAAAAGTAAGTTAAAGCGCATAAACGATATTAATACTAAGTACTTACAATTCCTGTGTGAATCGCAGTGAGACCGGAGATAAACCTTCTCATTGGCGGAGTAAGACGGTCGTACGCTTCATACGCCGAAGCCCACAACGTGTCACCCCCTACTGGAGGGTTAGTTAGCACCTTGAAGCTCGTATACGACGGGGGTTGACGTTCATTGGACACGTCGCTGTGCCACGCATTAAATGGGTCGAACATCTGACGTTTGAGGAATCCCTCGCTCGTCTCCACCGAATTTTCCACCACTACAACCTCGTGATGGTCCTTTGGGTGTCCCAAGTTCTGGTGTGCGTGTAGAGGACCATAATATCGTCCTAGTTCCAGTTGCTGCTCTATGTTGATTTCCTGGTCACGGAAGAAGACCACGCCCCGATGAGCGATCAGTAGCGCCAATTCGTCACGCTGTGCGTTCGTAAGTTCGTGTAGCTGGATACCCGACAGTTCGGTTCCGATCTTGGGGGCGAGATGCGTCACCGTTGCGTCCTTAAGTAGGTTCTGAAACGTTGGGTCACCGTTATGAGCACGGTCTTCCACGGGAAGCGCGGGGATGGGGTCGAACTTGGTCTCCGGGTACACACTGAGTAGTTCCGGGTGATCGAACTCGTAGTGCTCGACCTCTTGGTTAAGTGCGTTTTTAATTGCCATAGGCTTGGCGACCGTCTTGTTTGAGTCGTTCTCGTGTTGAGGAGCCATGGTTACTATTGAGTAGTGGTGCTCAAATCGAGAAATGACCAGGATGCACCGCTTTGAGGCTCAGACTTGCATGTGGTTGCGTTATTTTGCGGGCCAGGCCAGTCGCCACGTACTTGTTAAGTAGGAAGAGTTGTTGCGATCACAAGAGTGGAGCATGGGCACAACTAGTCGTACACGCGCCTAAGATGATACCAACGCCGGGATCTTGTTTTTACACTCAACGTAGATGCGCTGATGGTTTCGGTGGGGTTACAGTGACATATCCCTTTCAACTAGTTTCGATTGGGTCTCTGGGAACACCAATGTGCATTGGAGACCAGTATTTGGTGTATGGTCCAGTCCAGCGGTGTAATAGAGACCAAAGCACCGCAACACCTGTTCTGCGATGTTATTAGTTGCTAGATAGCCAATCATCGACGAGAACAGATTAGCGTATCCTTTCCACTTCAACTTGCACGACTAGGAAGATGGACCTGTCTAGGAAGATATTGCACGTATGCAATTTCGCTTACATGCCTGATCGATCGAGAGCACACACATAGAAAGATCACCGCACTGCAGTCTGACGCGCTTCGCGTCGCGTATAAGCTTCACCTGTGGAGTTTACATTAGTTTACAGATTCAGCGGTGAAACTACTCACTGCCGAAATGTATGATAGAATGTGTTGTGCGCGACTAACACATACTGAAGTATCGCGTGCGGCTAGCAAAATGGACACTGAAACGCTGGGTGATAGACAATGCGTGACGCTCGAAAACTCTCGTTCCGATGTTTGAGATCAACAATTATTTAGCGGTCAACAAACGAGCCACGCGATATTTTGGATGGTCAATTTTCTGTGTCGGTAGGCCCTATAATACAAGTACTGTTTAAGCTTTTACAGCGCTCTACTGAAGTCCCGCAACGCGAAGTGGTGGCTTTCTGGTCGCAGCATGTGGTCGTCTAGTCTATGCAGGGGATGAGTCTGGATCAAAGTAAGTCGTTTACCGGCAAAGCTTCTCGATTGGCCGTAAGTGAAGCCCTACCTAGCCAATGATATACACCAATGCCGCTTACACTTCAACACGGTGAGCGGGGACGGCTCGCTAGTCGTCGAAATGGATAGCGGAACTCGTCCTGAAGCCAGATCCTGTCAAGGAAGCGTCAATAGCGCTCGTATGTCGGTGTATGTTAATTCAATTCAAACTCATTTCCACTTTCACCTTCGCCTGCAACGATGTCCAAAGTGCAGTCGCCAATCCTCACGCCGCAGTTAACACCGTCCGTTACGGGTTACATCAACACGAAACTATGGGACGAGCAACCTGTCCGATACGCTGCCAACGTCCTCAAGCACGTGTGCATCTTCCTGCTGATCCTTACAGCATGTGAGGAAGTCACGAGCTTCGCCATCGGCCAATCTCTCAAAAACTTTTTCCAGAAATTAGGCTGGTCCAACAAAGGCTCCACGTCCATGAAACTCACGTACGACTCGTTCAGTCAGTTCATGTGTATCGTGGCCGGGTACATCGCTGACGAACGTCTGGGCAAATTCAAGACGCTATTATCAGCCGCCACGTTGGACTCGTTCGGTCTCCTTTTCCTTGTGATCGCCGCTCTACCAGTAGTCTTGGACAACCATCTGGGGGTGAGTAAAGCCATCTTCAACATCGGGTTGTTCCTGGGTGTCGCGGTCTCTCAGATCTGCCTACGATCACTTGTGATCTCGTACGGAGGCGACCAATTCTCCCCTACCGCTCCATCTTCCGAGAAGGCTTTATTCTTCAGTATTCAATACTGGGTTGCTAACATCGGAGCATTCATCGGTTACGCTGTGTTCCCGTCCGTATCCATCCACGGCTTCGGTGCTATCCCCGCGGACTATGGTTACGTCAGTGTGTACCTTGTGGGCTTCGTTATGCTGGTGATCTTCGTGGGGTTACTCTGGGTTACTCGAAACCGTTACGTGAATGTACCCCCTACGAAACAATCGGTCGCTCTAGTGATCAAGATCGTACTTAACCACGCCAAGAAGAACTTCAACGCCCAGATGGTCGTGCTAGGTACGATTTTATATATCGCTGCGTTCCTGCTCAACATCCTGGCATCGATTCTATCGGACCACGGCGAAGTAGGCCACAATATCTCGTACGCTTGTGGTGTTATGATCGTCATCGCTACAATCCTCTGGGTTTACTTCGGTAAAAGCTCGGAATTCATGGAATCTGCTAAAGATACAGTGGGCGGTCGGTTCGAACCCGAGCTTGTGGATGGCGTCAAACAAGTCATCCGTATTCTACCTTTCAACGCCTTTAACGTCTTCTGGTGGGTGTGCCAGAACCAGCGCGGTAACAACCAGTCGATCGTCCAGCAAACCGACACGCGTCTTGGTAGCGGCCCGTTCTCGTCTCAAATGCCTGGTCCTACCGTTCAGATGTTTAACCCGATCGGTGTCTTGATCTTCGTTCCTTTAATGGAGAAGGTTGTGTACCCATTATACGAGAAACACGCTGGAAAACCCGCGAGTCGGTACGGTAAAGTGCTCGCTGGGTATTGCACAGCTGTCGTGGCCATGATCTGGACGGGTTGCTATGAGATCATCCGTCGCAGCACGTTGCCACTTACGTATGTGGATTCGAACGGGGTGACGCAATTCATGATCAATGATGACGGGAATCAGGTGATGAACGACATCCCGTGGTGGACCGCTATCCCACAATATCTGCTCGTGGCACTTGCGGGTGTGATGATTGCTATCCCGTCGTATGATATCAACTACTCTGAGGTACCGCAGAGTATGCGCAGTACGTCCATCGCTCTTGGTTTTTTTGTCAACTCGATGGGCAGTACGTTGCTCTCGATCATTGTGCTGTTGTTTGGCAAGTACATCCCGGCCAACTTGAACAATGGGCACATCGAGTACATGTTCTTCACGCTGGCAGCGATAATGGTCGTCAACATCTTCTTCTACGTCATTGTGATGAACAAGATGCAGCTGGGGACGATCCCGCGCGTGAAGAAGGCTGACGGAAAAGAGGGCAACGTGGAAACCCAGAGTGGAGCTGTGTAAGTATCTTGTAGACGGTTTGTGTAATGAAGTTGCCTTGATTTTGTTCTTGGGAAATTATCGCGGTAGTCTTTACGCTTAAAATGCGTGCACTACTAATATCAGGATATTTACACCGTCGTTGTCTGTAATGAACAGTAAAAGCTAGAAACCACCTGTAATAGCAAATAAACCTTCATATTACCCTCGGCTGCGGGCGTTGTCTGTTGCTATAGCTCCGTATACGAAGTAATTACAGTGCGATGCACCTCTATCAACTTCTGTTGGTCTGATATGCTGACTCGTGCGTACGTCAGTTTCTGCCAAATGCACAGCGGAGTGTCTTCGCGGGTGCTCACACTTTGGACAACGCATTCTCCAAGCTCGAGGCTATTTTTTGCGTGCTGGTATTTTTCCGTGCCATAATGAGCATTTTCCTTAGAGCATCGTCGGTGAAGTTGTCTTGAAGAATCTTGCCCACAGCAACTTCTTCGTCGGGGTACTTGGCGTTGTACTTCTTATTATTCAGCCCAAAGCTTAAAATCCGGACTGGAATTTATTTTACCCGTCACTTTGTCATTTTTTTAACATGGAAGGTTCCATCAGGACGATCAACAAAATTGATCTGTTCCAGGCCTGACCAAAACGAGCACGTAGAAAGCGCTCTTAGGGGATTTTTTCTCGAGCAGTGGTTGAGTCGCTCATTCTCCAACTCCTTCGCGCGTTGAATAGTCTTCGGGTATTTCATGCCCTCCACAACGATCCTTCCAGATCATCATATAGATGCATGTAGTATTGATGAAGTGAAGACCACAAAGTCTCTCTTTTGTCGGTTATTTGTAACTGAACGTCTTGATGTAGTTGAACCAAGTCTGACACATCGGGTTGCCTAAAAGTGTCCTCACTCTAATGATGATTGAATGCATTGAAGACATACGTCGGAGATTCATTGCTGCTCAGCAGCCTCTGAATTTGGTCAGCCTGCAGATTGGACGCAGGCTTTTCAGTTGATTGGACCCTCTTCGCCGCATCAAGTACTCCAAACAAAAGCGTCTTCGCCGTAAAGAGCAGCAATTGGAGATTCCATCGAGACTTTCAGTCCCAGATACTTGACACTAACCTTGTCCACATACTTGGTCCAAGCGACAAACCGCAGATTCGTTAGTAATCCATCCACACTATCGTCTACCATGAGCATTTTGAAGACGTACTTCGGGGGTTCACCTCCGCCAGCCACCTCTGGATTTGCTCGTTCCTCAGGTTAGTGGCGAGGGCCTTCGTGGTCGGTGCCTTTTTTGCCAGCTCAAGGATTCTCGACAGCTGTATGTCGCTGTAAACACACTTCAAAGTCGGGATCATCGCTTCTTTTCTCGTAGGATTCTTTGCGTTGGAGTTCTCCACATAGTTTGCCCAAGCTTTGAATTGAGGGAGACCAAAAGCCGTCCCACCAACCCTTTTAAGCATTAACGCGTCAAGACCAAGTAGCTTAAACGCTTCTCCTGTTGATTTTCTTATTGGAGCCTTTTCAGGGTCATCAGATGAGTCCGTAACTTGAAAACTATTGTAACAGTGCCCTTAACTGGATTAACTCGATTCATTGCATGAAGCAGAAACTCGATCCGTGTTTTAATCTTCTCGAGACCAGGACTGTCACCCAATTGTCTCTCGATATCGTTTGCATCTCCCAACTTCCTGGCCCTCTGAGACTAATTGTACTAAGCTGGGGAACTTAGATTGCCTCAACGGCTTCGAATTCTAAGTCTGTTGGCCCTCTGAGACTAATTGTACTAAGCTGGGGGAACTTAGATCGTTTTTAGATCGTAGCTTAGATCGTTCTTAGATCGTTCCCCCAGCTTAGTACAATTAGTCTCAGAGGGCCAACCGACTTAGAATTCGAAGCCGTTGAGGCAGCGTTGAAAAAGAAGAAAGTCGCAAACAAACCACCACGCGGTAGGCGAAATGATTCATTTGAAGTTTGCTCGCGAATTTTAAAGTGTGAAAGTGCGATGACGGTACTTGAACAAATCACTGGCTAATACTGTAGCTAGGTTTGGTCACGTTTCGACTTCAGGATAATCAAAAGGCACACATCTGATAACGAGGATTTGCTTGTGAGCACAATTTTTTTTATAAAAATGTGCAGTTACTGCACTACGATATAGAAATACCGCATCGTGCATAGTAGCAGACTCTTCTTTCACCGTTGTCGAAGGGGAAATGGCGTCGCAATGCTTTTGAGTACGACACAAGCAGATGCTGCGAAGCAGGCGCAAGTGATTCATTGATAGAACATTTATAATTTGGCATCCGGTTCCTACGTTTAATTTTCCTTGGATCAATAAATAAGCCCTCATTTACTATACGTATCATATTGTGATAAGTTATTATGAGCTGCTATCAGTCTGTTGTACAGTAAGAGAGCCCCGCACATTCGATTTTTCTTATAAACTTAGTTTTCCATTCTCTGGATTTTATATCCAGAGTCCAGTATTCAGATAGGGGCGGATTTCTCGCGACCTTGGCGCGTTTCATTGTTTGTCGCAGATGCTGCGGCTGCGAAGCAGGCGCTGAAGATGCGACGATGCGAATATTGGGTTAATTAGCATACAGTTTTTGTCAATCGAATTAGCAATTAACTATGCTACGCTTTCTACTTACTATATATTTCTCTCTAACTCCGTTCTTTACTTCAAAATCCAGAGCTCTCAGTGCAATGCACGGCATTAGGTTTTTTAAAGAGAACAGAGGCGCAAAGTCCAGAGCTGAGGCGAAAGTTGACTTGATTTCCTTAGTTCATATTTTTCTCTGCCTTGTAAATCCTTCATTAAACCTTAAACAAATCTAAAAATTTCAGAGCTTCCTCGGGCCGACTTTGTCGTTTATACCAAGGTTTTGCTTGCTGTCTCATAGGTTAGCGTTCTTCTTCACAATATAATATGTCATATGGCATCGTTATCAGCGAAATAATACATCACTTTCAGACCTAAAAAATATTTAAGCCTACACTATTTAAAATTTTAACATTTTCTTATATTATTTAGTTTTTTGGAAATAACATATTTTTTGATTTTTTAAAAAAAAATTAGGATTTAATGCTATTTGTAAAGGTTTAAAAAAAATCCATAATTTAATACTACAAATCCCTGATGGGGTTTTAAATTCATTAAAATGATATTTAATATCTAGTAAATTTCTAGATTGCTATTATTACGAAATTGAGATTTTTCACTCACTTGTCGTCGTGGTTGGGACGTGCCGCAGGATGGCACCATTTTAATTGTTCATTGCAGCGCCTCCGCTGCCTGAGTTCGGGCGTGGAGGTTGTCCCTTGATATCGCTGCAATGGTTCCTTGGCTAGCATTCCGCATGCCATTTGAGACGTCAAACGTGAATCGATACGAGTGTAGAGGTCAACCGCATTAGATCTCCAACTTTCGAAGAGCTTTTCAGCTATACTGTCGAAACTAGCGTTGAACAAGGTTGTGGTGCCACCACTGCGTAGAGAGTGGGATCCGTACTGCTCCGGATTTTTTTCAGCTAGTTTGACGGTGGTCTTTATGGCGTCGACCACATCTCTGACCTGCAAGCTTGTTGTGGCCGTCACCTTGCATAATAACGAATTGGCGCCGGCACAAAGCAGGATGTGGTGTTGTACCAAGTACCAGCACGCTAACACGGGGCAGCATTGTCGTCAACCGGAGCACGCCATAACTCGAATTGCACCTTCGCCAAATTGGTCGGTCTTGCTGCCGCGAAATCGAATTTGTACTTTATCCACGAACTTCAGCCCCGATGTTGATTATCCAGATAGCGAACATCAGCTCTTTGAATTGCGTATGACTTTACTTTCAGACCGTCCGCTAAATACTCTGACTTTCGTAGAAGAAAGAAGAAGTCCAGCACCGAAGCCCCCCAAATGACTCGGTGCTGGGCTGACTCCAAGTTAACCAGCTATGGAGTTTCTTAGTGACGGATAGTTTCGGGTTGGGTGGGAGGACTTCACGGCGCATGCCTGTGATACATAAATGCTCACGTACGTTGATTGAAAAGTGGGCATCGGCGGAATCAGCTTGACGAATAAGCGCTTCTTTGTCTGGACCAATTTTGAGTTGAATGAATTTGTTTACCGCGGGGTCAAGATTCGCGAGGCCGACATTAGAGACGTCCATATAGAGCTCCACGCTAGGTGACGGCATTTTCCCAATCATGTTTATAGGCAATACTGATAGGTAGCCATGTGCAAGGATACGCTTGACCATAGTAAATCTGCCTGAGCTCCCTCCGAAAGCCGAATTCTAGCAAAACGCGGCGCCGACACTGCTAGTGATTGCAGTCGTTGGTAAAAAGGCTTGGAAGCTCAGACACAGGTCACCACGTGCCGTAGTGATCCGAGAACTATGAGAAGCTCAGTTTTAGTCGTAGACTGTCGGTTAAGCATTGTTTCAACTCGCGTTAGAGCCTTGTTGATCTTCTCCTCTGGAGTCGATACGGTTTGATTGGTTTTATCCCACAACTGTCCGAGTGCCACCAGTTTCGTGCTCCACTTTGAGAATTTGGCATCGTTGATGGATCGCGGTCCTAACACAGCTAGCATGGAGTGTCGAAAGTTGGCTCCGCGAGATGAAGTCGGTCGCCAACGTTGAGCTCGACTAGAATGTGGTGATCGGCCCATTCGTAGCCAAAAGATGGTTCGGAATCGGGCAAGTCGGATACTGTAGCCGGGGAATTGGTGGCCATCAATCATGATATTGCTCGGCCAAATAGGCAATAAAACGACGGTGATACTGATCACCCGAACGGAGCCGCCAAGTCTATCACCAAGATCCCCAGTTCTGGCACGAACGCCGCCATCCTGAAAACTTGATCTGCCGCGGTCCGGAGATACCGGTACGAGCCTTTTACGCCTTCTTTTAGTATGCGAATGCATGATGGGTTTCCATGTTGTGCTAGATACTCGACGCGACGTGCGATTTTTGTGACAGCTACGTAGTTTATGGATGGTACGGAGTCAGGCATGTATGATGAGTTGATTGAATCCCCTTTTTGGATAGGAGAGGTCGTGGGTTGTCCGAACTTCGATCGATGCATCCATGTCCTTCTTCTCGACCGCTCCAAGAGGACTACACACGGCTGAGGGCCATAGTGATAGTATGCTTGCGACTACCACCATATACTGACCGGAATCTTGGCCTTCCTTGATACTTTTCGTGGCGGCTCGTAAATGGCGGCTACACGAACCGTGGTTTTTGGGAGGTGGCTGGCGTGGGGCTGGTATGAGTGACCACTCTGCTTCAAGATGAGGATAATCGTGAAACTTGGCGAAAGTGATTTACTTTGAGTGCCATGTTGGATCTGGGATCAACGAGAGTTTTTCCACGTATGAATTTGACTGCATCAGCAACGTTGTAATTTCGAGACCGGATGAGGGCGGACAACGAGCTGCAAGCTACCTTGTCGATGCAGTTTAGGTCACTGCGGTCTTTGGTGCGTTGTAGTCCCCCTCGCTTGTTCTGCTGTGATATCTTAACTTCTTCATGAAGCAGATCAGCTTCCAGAGCCCGTTGAACTTCTGTTGCGGACGGCAACGACAGTGATATCAGATGGTGCGAGGGCCATGGTGGCTTCGTACGGTTGGTCGCCGTGATTGAGACGTCGCCTGGTAGGTCGACGTTCTTATTTTCATCCAAAATACTGGAGTTTTTCGACAAACGGAGATTTCTGCATCATCCACGTCGGACTCTTGACTGAGCGACGCATGTGCGACACCGGATCTGGTGGCCGCGGGAGCAGGCTCAGCGTCGTTCCATTTGCTGATGAGGGGTGCGCTTCGTACCGACCTACAAAAGAGATTCCCGGGAGTGTCCACGTTGGCCTCTTGACTTCTTGGCGCTTGTAGATCACTAGTCTCGGAGTTCTCGGCAGAGTCAGCAACGTTCGCAGAAATGTCGTCATCGCTTAATACCGTGTTGGACGTCGAAAATGGTTTGCACGTTTCGGCTGCTTCACAATGTTTATGACGCCGAGGAAAAAGGTTGTGCAGTGCGTTGGTCTCGTACACAAATGCACTGCTGATCCACCTGTAACGCCAGTTTTCTCATCACGTTGCTTGGGCAGACGTTGGCGTACCTTGGGTGGTATTGGCCCAAGACCGTTCTTCGTTCCTCGTGTTCTGTGGCGCGTTGGCGGGCTAGATGGTTTGGCCGTTGTGTGATCTAGGTTTGCCATCCGCCCTGTTCCAACTACGTTCTGCTCGAGATCCCGTAGACGCCGTTCCTGAATGTCTCTCAGAATTTCAGGCATCAACCGATCATCTTAATTGCAACACAGAAGAACTTGATTTGGGTTTGTGCTGCCGGATGCGACTGTGGAACGAAAACTTTCTAGCACGTCGTTAATCCAGTATACGAGATCGGGCACGTCGGCGGAGTCCCATCTCATACGCATTATCGTTGTTTCGAGAAATGCTTTGATTGAATCCACAAGGTCGACTGCCTCTGGCGTGCAGAACTCGCGGACGAATACAACAAAGACCCTCACTGCCTCTACGACTTCCTGAAATGTCGTCGCGCGTGGGGGTGTCTCGAAGGCTGCTGTCGCCGAAAATTGGAGAAGTTCGCTCCTCCGGAGCTGATCTACAACATCCGTTTGTTTCGATCCATGGGTACGAAGTGTGTTATCGAGAGACCTTCAATGCCAAATTCCCAATCGAATGCCCGGGTCAACACTCCTGGTAAGGATTTGAACAGAACGGCCTTCGAGCAAATCTGACTACTTACATATACAGCAGGAATCTTACCTTTGTGGCGCTCGGGTTGGTCAGTTTCTCGTGCACTATTTTGCGTTCCTCCAGTGATGCAAAGTTAAACTTTGATTTGTATTCTACCTTTTTCGCTAGTTGCACGTGACGCATCTCCGGTACCGGTGTCTCTTCCTCTGCGTCCTCGTCACATGACCCGGCGGCGGTTGCACCGACGTGGTCCCGAATTTCCAAGAATCGATTTAGCAATACTGGATCGTTTTGTAATGTGCTCACTATTGAGGCATCCTTGTCGATCGCTGGACTCACCTCTGTTACCCGCAGGTCCCGCAATGGCGGCTCGCAAATTCATCATTGGTACGGGTGTTCCTGGTATGCTTGGCAGTGGGAGTAGCGCTCTCTTGTTGGGGTGTTCCAGATGAGGTAGACTTGGCGCCCAGACTCTCGTCGTCGTCGGTTAACGGATCGAAGATAGTGTTTGGATCGCTGGTGGGCATCTGACGTCTCGGTTCCTTGGAGGATGTGGCTGCGGCCAAAGGGGATCTACAAAATGTTTTCCCTACTGCTGGGGAGTTACGGTTGGCGTTGCCATTGATGTAATGACCATAGTCAACTACATGATGCAGTGGAAATTGGGAATTTTCACCGATGCTGGATCCACCCACTCACAGGTAGATTGCGGATCCGGATAACAGCTTTCTTCAGTCAGCCCTTCCAAAATGGAATTTATATCCTTGATGTGGGCGCGCCTTAACCCGATCCAGGATTGCTGAGCGCAGGCTTTCCAGATCGTCGTTGCTCCAAACTGAGGTTTCGAACACAACTTGTTGTAGTAGTACGGCCACCGCGGGGGCTACCACCGTAACTGCTTCCAACGGTAGCACGAACTGAGTTCCCTAAGCGTTTATGGAGCCTTATCTGCTTTCATCTCCACGACTTGTCCGTGAAATCACTTTCCGTCCGATACTGCCGCCACAGACTGCCGACAGAGGGATGCTTGATTGGTTATGTTCAGTATCGTGGCCGGTACTGTGCATTGCATTGCGACAGGCCGCGCCACACTCCCCTCCACCCTGGCGAGAGTGTGAAACGTCACTAAGCTTCTATCGACCTTGAGCACACGCGCGTAGAACGGAGATTCGAACTCGCCATCCGTTTGCTCAGGCATTAGGTGCAGAAAGGAGCGAGTAGTGAGGCGAGGCATCCGTAGTGCGTTGAGGAACGAAGAAGCAGGAGGGCCTTAAGCTCTTGTGATTGTGAGAGCAGATCTGAAACTAACGCTGCTCTACGACCTAACCGCGTTGGTTTCTTCCGTAAAAAGCTATTTTCAACTACTACTCGCAGTGAAAATATCCCAAGGTTTTCGAGTGGATATGATTGCATCGTAAAAATGTATTACTGGGAGGACAGCTTTAGGTGGCTGGACAGCCTAACCAATTTTATTTCATTGGCGCTGTGCCCCCCCCCCCCCCCCCCAGGGTTTAATTGCGCAATTGTTACCTGAGTCGATAGTCCACAGAGCCTCGGGGTACAAAATTTAGACGTACGTTCTGTGATAAGTGTTGCATGAATGTTGCTAGGACGCGCAAGCTCCATTTACAGCACACTACATGTAGAGCCAATAAGTGCCACGTAAACCAGCCCTTCCGTGACGGTTACTCCTCTCAAAAAAAAAAAAAACCGTAAGCAAACAGCAAGCAAAAAGAAGCGTTCGCGACGTGTATTGATGGAGTTAGATTGGTTCCTCGTCAATCTCGCCCTACTGCTAAACTTATAGACGCAATGGCTGGCTGACATAGACCACCTCATCGCTATTAAGTAAATACGTTATGCTTTTTTTCTTCTTCTTTAATTTTACGTTTACCAGCTCCCTGTATGCAGGCAACCTCATGCCAATATGTCCGTCTCATTAGTTGTCTCCCGTGTATTGAAAACCTCGTACTCCTCTAGGATAGAAGGCGCTCCTTACTTATGAGCAACTTATGTTCCCTACTTTAGCCACAAACCTCCAGAATCATCAAATTGGTCGGGTTTAGTATCAAGGTGCTGCTCCGAGCGCTGTGCTTGATCTCGCCGCCTCCGGCAGGCGAATTTGGTGCATTTCTAGGGAGTAGTGTTGGGTTTCGCTTTTATGCCCATATAGTTGGTCTACCTAGGCACTTCCACTCTAAATCTCAATACAAAATGGAGAGCAACAACCTGTTCAACAGGTTGAGATCAACTTTCCTCCCGGACTAAAGCAACGCCTCTAGTTATAGAATATTTCTAGAGCTATCACTCAGATAATGGTACCTCCGAGTCAGATCCTCCTAGCAACTCTGGGTTAAAATCCGGAGAACGCAGAGAATATCGTTACAGGCCTCGCACCTAGGCTAAACACTGTGTTTATATTCTAAGTACATTGCCTTGTGTGAACTCAAAGAGTTGTGTTGCATCTACTTGGGTATGTACTGTAACTCACTAAGCTGCGGATACAAAAAAGCTGACTACTGGCTATTTCAGCCAATCAGGTACTAAACATTTATCATAAGGCGGCAAAACGCGATGATGCAAGCCGATACTGAAACTAAGATGAAAGTCAAATGACCCAATCCATTTTTGTAAAATGTAAGACGCTCTTTCTTATGCTACCTCATCGTAACCAGCTCTTGTCTTACGAATAATCATGAATTGACGTACGTTTACTTCGTACCAATGTACTACCAGTAATAAAAGTGCTCTACGGATAGAGATCTGGATATAATGGAAAAAAACTTAGAAACATGAATTTGCTCCATCACCCGCTTACCGGATTGTAGAACTGCTCGAATTTCCTCACAATCACTTTCTGTGCGCCCGTAAGTGAGTTAACACCCGTCTTGAAAACAAAAGATACAAAGTTCTCCGTAACTCCTTCACCTACCAACGCGGCAAATAGTTTCTTCTGCAACTCTGTTGTGCCCGTGGTCGTACATGCTCTCTGTAGGATCAATGCAAGTCCTCCTCTTCCACGAAATTGATCCGTCAACGTCTTGACCAAATGTTGTTCTCCCTCTTGCTTTTGTATGACGAACTTCACCAACGTGTCCAGCTTTTGTTGGATAACTACTTCACTGTCAATGCTTTCAACCTTCAATATCGTGGCCACTTCGTCGATAGTTTTCACGCTGTCGATCCAGCCCAAAAACTGCGCCGTGAGTAACTTGTCCGCTTCGCTTCTTGTGCTTACATCATCTGTTGCCTTTATGAGTTTGTTGACTACTGTAGTCTCTTCAAAGTGCTTCGTGTAGATCTCAATGGCTGACTGTTTGTACCTTGGATTTTTCTTGTTAAAATCGTCATCGTACTTCGTGAACTTGTTCATGCTATACTTGGTAAACGCAACATTTACGTTGTCCTCAATATTGAGCCACTTAAAGACGTCTGTCGGTAGTTGATCTTCACTTAACCACTTACTAAGTAGGGAATTCTCCAACTCATCGGCTTTTTCCCACGTGGCGTGACGTGCCTTCGCAGTTGTCACTAGCGCCACCACCTTGTCCTCACCTCCAAATCCGTTATTCAACGTCCGTAGTAGAGACGGCTGATCGGCCTTCTTTTTGTTAGCGTTGAACAGCTTGACATAGTCGTCCAAAATCTCCAACTTCTCACTGATAACCATTTTGTAACCTTCGTCGCGAATCTTCAGTGCTTGAAAATATCGTCAGCGGAGATGTCGCCGTTCAACCATCTGGTCAGCTGGTCCTTCCTCAATGTTTGGATTTGATCTTTGAACGTGGATGTGGCTGTCTTCTCGGCAGCCACAAGCGCCTTTGCCAGAGCGACATCTCTGTATCGAGTGGTAAGTATCCCAATCACCGAGACTTTTTAAAGAATAGCTTGGAGTTAAACTCCTGGACTTCCTTGACCAACTGTCCCAAAGTCTGGCTTTTTAAGGCGTCGTCAATACGGACGAGCTGTAATTTGGCTGCTATCTGAGCTTGATGTTTTTTGCTGTTCATTAATTTATCGGCAAGCTTCGACCAGCCGTTGACTTTGGTGGCCACCCCCAAGATTGTGCACCCCCGATAGTCTTCTCTTCATTGTCCACGCCGTAATATCTCAACAATCTTTTAAGAGACATACCATTATTGTGGTCAGCGAGCGGATGGATTACAGTAGGATAGCCAACAGTAGCCTGCTCGAAGGAGTTAGTCCGCTCAACGTTTGCCAGAAGAGCAGCAGTTACTAGTTGTGAGGCCGAGTAGAGACGCATTATTGTCGATAGAACTGCCTCAGGCTACTGAGGGCTGGTTTAAGATTTGCGAAGTGACTTCATGAAGAGTAGGTGTACTACCATCTGATTACTCCATTATACGTTTAAAATTCTATGAGCAGCTCAATGAGCTGCTCACTGAGCTGTAGTAATACAATACTTGAAGCACTTACTGCGACTTGAAAATTTTGGAGATGGAAAATAACAATGCTCCGCTCCAGGCCCTTAACTCGCAGCCCGGGTATTGCGATCTCCAAAATTCTACATCATCCATGCTGACCAAACGTTTTGTTATGATTGGTTTGGTTCATGAACGATGAAACGTTAAGACATTCGAATAGCGCCCATTTTGTCGATGGGAGATGAAATGGAAGTGTATAGCTCCTCAAAGACACGGTGTAATATCCTACTAACCCACCTGCACACGCGCCAGTTTGAGTCTTCGAATGGGTAAGGACTGACCGTTCTCACTCACACAATAAAGTAATAGTGGGCTATGATATCTCTTTTGTAGGGGTCTGAAGAATTATCATCCGTCCCTCCCTTCGGACAATGGCATGATCAAATCATGTAAAGCAAATCTCCCAGGAGCAGATGAGGAGCTCGTTTCTTGAGGGGGTTCCAAGAAGCGAATACATGTAACCTATAGAAGCGTGATTTTTGCTTTTTTATTCCATCTCACTATCACTTTTAGCGGGTGAGCATGGATATCAAGATCGCTTTACTAGCGAACCATTTTCAAGATCATGTATTAATACCAGCTACTGATGACTCGGCATTTGTATCGATTTAGTAGTAGCGACCATCCCAAGGCTTTTGGTCATGTAAGTGCTACTGATGGCTCGGCATTTGTACCAATTAACAAGTAGCGGCCATCCCACCGCATTAAGCCTTTTGGGTCATGTAAGTGCTACTGATGACTCAGTATCTGTATCGATATACTAGTAGCGACCATCCCACCGCATTAAGCCTTTTGGGTCATGTAAGTGCTACTGATGGCTCAGCATTTTTACCGATTTACTTGTAGCGACCATCCTAAGGCTTTTGGTCATGTAAGTGCTACTGATGATTCGTTATATCTACCAGTATACCAGTGAAGCGATGTCACGACGGACCACCGAATTAATATATGTTGGGCTGCCCCCTACATCACTAAAGTGCTTCCTATCCCAGTATAATGGTCTTTTATTTTATGAACTAATGTTTACAGGAGCATGTCGGCTCCCATCATGTCTTTCCTCGATGCATATATGCTTGGGGGATAAATGTGGTTCATTGTGTTCAAGGGCAAAAGGCATGAGGTGCCTTGGTTGTAATCAAGGTGCCGAATGGCAGCCCCCTGGGATGGTGGGAGGGTTGAAATCTAGACAAGTCGCTGACCTACTGCTTGCGCTTCGCTCGTGGTCGGTGATGGCTATAGCGGCCCCAGTTGAGTTTGCTGTCGAGTTGAACAAGAAGTCGATCCGTGTGTCGAGCTCGGCGGCACTGGACTCACAATGAACCGCCGAACGGGCTGACTGTTCACACCACCTGTTGGTTCAGTCCTTTGTTCTTATCCTGTAGCTGTCGCCACCGCCGCACTCGTTGTACGGGACGATATTGCAGTTGTCACCGTACTCGTTGTTCGAGACTGAGTTGTAGTCGCCACCGCACTCGTTGTACGGGACCAAAATGTAGTCATCAACGTACTTGACTTGTTGTGCGGGTCAGAGTTGTAGCCGTCGCCGCACTCGTTGTCGGGGAGGACGTTGTAGATGTCACCGTACTCAGGTTGTGTTCGCCACCGCACTCGTTATGCGGGACCAAAATGTATCCATCACCGTACTCGTTGTACGGGTCAGAGTTGTTGCCGCCACTGCACTCGTGGTACGGGACGATATTGCAGTTGTCACCGTACTCGTTGTTTGAGACTGTTTTGTAGTCGCCACCGCACTCGTTGTACGGGACCAAAATGTAGCCATCACCGTATTCGTTGTACGTGTCAGAATTGTAGACGTCGTTGCACTCGTTGTACAGACCGATGTTGTAGATATCACCATACTCGTAGTTCGGGGCCAGGCTGTAGTTGCCACCGCACTCGTTGTACAGGACCAGAATGTAGCCAACACCGTGTTCGTTGTCCGGTTTAGAATTGTAGACGTCACTGCACTCGTTGTACGGGGCGACATTGAAGACTCGGTTGTGCCGTAGTCACCACTATACAATATTGTCCACTCACAGCGAGTACGGTATTGACCACAATTCGGTTCAGTTCGACGCGTTTAGTGGCAACTAGTCTTTCTCCGTATAGAAACGGTGGTAGCTACTTTTCCTTTAGTACACAAGTAATGCAGTTATCACCGTACTAGTTGTACGATAACCCTCACCGTATCGTTGAACGAGTCGCGTTTCTGTAGAACACGACTAAAATTGCTATTAACGGATTGGTGGTACAGACTCTGATAGGAGCCATACTAGCTGTACAACCGCAATTGTAGTCAACACCATCTTCCATACCGCCTGTCGGACGTGAGCAGACCATAGAACTCGTTGGATGGGAATGAATTTGTCATCACCGTACTCGTTGTACTGGGCCGAATTTTTAGTAATTACCACTCGTTTGTCGGGACCAGATCATCACTGTACTGCCGCATGAAACGAGATGGCAATTGTCACCGTACGCATGGGTTCACACATGAAATTTCTCACGTAGGCGAAACGGCGGGGATTTGAGCGTACGGAAGGGATTGGAATTTTGCCATGTACGGAGCGACATTACAGCCGGCGCTGTACTCGCTGTAAGGGACGGATTTGTTTTGTTTTTTCACCGTCCTCGTTGAATCCGACCAAAATCGTAGTATCATGATCACTCGTCGTACGGGACAAGATGGTCTTTATAACTCGTGTTCATTGTGCGAACCGCCGTTCTCGTTGTAGCGATCAAGATTTAGTCATCGCCGAAGCTCGAATGATAAAACAAACTGTAGTTATTACCGTTCTGGATAGGGTTGTAACGATCACCGTACTCGTGGGATCGGACCCAGTCTGTCGTCGCTGGATGGGACCGAATTGTGGACACCACAGTACCCGTTGTACAGGTTACGAGCTAATGTAGTTAACACTTATATACATTGCACCAACCGGATCGTAGCCATTTGCCTTACTCATCGTTGGCTCGGTCTGGATTGTCGTCGCCACTCTTGCTAGATTATATTAAACCATACGGACCAGCCAGCACCGTCGTCGGACGCATTCGTTCTACGGAGCGATACTGTCGTTGTCATCGTACTCAGGACCGGGTTGTATCCAGCACCATACTGATTGTACGAGGCGTATCGGATTGTAGTCATCATCATACTCGTTGTTTTGCGGATTAATCGTAGATCGTCGGTTTCTCCTTGTCGTGGCCAGTTGTCGGACAACAACTTGTCCTGGATTGTTGCCTTCCTTCATTCGGAAAACCAATTTAACTCTTGATCCGCCTGCTTCGCTTGCTGCACCGGGTAAATTCATAGTTCCGTCGACTTGATGGAAGCTTTTTGAAAAGTAAGCTAATGTCGACTTCTGTCATACTGGTAGTCAATTCTTAGAAATATGCTGTTTTCTCACCAATCAGCACTCCAACTTTTTCGGTCGCTGCGGTAGCCACTCTTCCCTCATTGGGACACCTCTAGCTACCGCGCACCGAATCAGTAGGGTTACATAGGGGTTGGTAAGTTAATCTAAGTGTTTACACTTTCCTCTTATAATTGGCGACAACAATTGATGAGCAGCAAGAACACTCTCATTTAACACGACGACGAGTTTACCGAACGTGAGTGTGCCGGAGTTGCGAGTTGTGAAATGCTTGGAGGCGCTCGCCGCTCGGGCGGACTGCACGTTTACTACCGGTACACGTACTGACTGCATTCATGGAGAGCAAGCCTACGCTTAACGAGGCGTTATGGCCACGTTGTTTCTGGCCAAAAAAGGCTCAAAACTTTTCACTCGAAAGAGACGCTTTGCCGACCCGGCTTCGACGCCTGCCTCCACGATGAACCTAACCAGAGCAAACGTGTTCAGCTGCAGTTTCAGCTGTTGCATGAAAGAAACCAGTAGCCTTTAGAACTCATTATATACAATGGCACAACGCCGCCTAAGCAAGTGCTAAATAGTACTTTTGAAGTACTTTAAAAAGCGTTCATGAAAACTAAGTAAACAGTTGACCTTCATAAATCTATATCCCTGGAAAACTGACCCGTTATAGTTGTCATTTGCCCCCATGAATTGGTAGCCCTGCACAAGCTAAAATTTGTATGTCTGAAAACTATGTGCACCACATTGACCAATTAAGCGAATTAACGGCTGTACGTACTAGTATTAACAATACATTTCTGCACATCTGAGGCAATCATGGATGGCAACTTGAGACAAAAGTTTTCCCGAACAAGATATTAGTATTTTAACTCTTCTAGAATTACTAGAGTTCGGTCTTACGATATTAATGTCAAAATACGCGGTTACGCTTTATTTTGCAGGACGACTATCACTAACGTAAAGAGAGCTATGTCGGCGTCAGGACGGCTATCATAGCAAAGTGACCGCTGCTTCTAATGCACTTCCCATTGGAAAGAGTAGTACGAGTCAGACGATAGTAGGATACCAATCCCCTGTCACATCAAATACCCTTTCAAAACAGCATGGAACGACGAGCCATTCCCTTATTGCGCTCCCCCGTCAGCAGTTCTAGCACATTGGGCCGGCTGTCTCGCTGTGGATAAGACTACATAGTGATAGGAGTGGATCTTTGTGGTGTCGATCGACGTGCGCGATTGTTTTGTTAAAGCCTATTAGATTGCAAGGAATCGAAGTGGAGCGCTACAGTGGAGCGCTACAGTGGAGCGCTACGGTGTCGACGTGAGCGTTGATTGTCCTGATGTGGATTTGATTGCAGCAGGGTCGGAGTGGTGCGCTGAGGGGGCGGCGTGTGCGTTGCTTATCTCGCCGTGAAGTGTGAGCCGGTCGCTGTCCATACCGTTGACGAAAACACACAGCGGCGTGTCCACGCTAACTACTGCGCGCACGATGTTGGTGCACTTGCGGCTGTGAAGACGCTCCCGCCGCGATGTCCAAAACCTCTTGTCTTTTATGCTGCAATCTTTTCGATACATCATGTATCGATTAAAACACAACAATGCTTTCGAATGGCTCATTTATGATCATATTGTTGCACTTGCTGCCGCGGCGGCAGCTATTAGCTGCCAGCTAACCGAGTGTCGACGACTTCTAGGCTGTATTCAGGCTAAAACGAAAGTTTCACTCACTCAGCACGGCTCATTAGCCTCGTGTTGTACCTCCTAATGTGCCCTATCAATAGCAAGTCCAACTTACTTTGTCCGGAATACTTTTGTTACTGTGTGCCATCAAATACGCCTTTTTGTGCCTCAGATTTACAGAATTTTACTGTTAATAGTACGATACTACTACTCGTAGCTCTACCAGGATAAATGTAAGCAATACTGTGACAAATGCATGTAGTCGGTATGGTTGGACACGTGACGTACCGGGGGCGATCATTATCTCATGCTTCTTTGGACCGTATCCGGATTCACTCACACCAGCCACTTCAGTGTCTTATAAGACTGGTGGAGAGCGAATGGATTTACGAAGAAATAGGAATATAGGAATCGCAGAGTTCACCACAACCGTTCCCAACGGTGGACCGCTCTCGCTACGGCAGAACTTCTTGGGTGATCGGCACGACTTGACATCTTCTCCAATATTCCAGAATGTCGCGCAAATAATTTAATGGTAATTACATCGTAATTTCACGACTGGAGGTTGTGAAGTAGGTGCTTCAGGAAAAAGGAGGGGGATTAACAAATGTTTTTTTAATGAATTGAAAGATGATTACATCTCCGATTCAAAACGGATTGACCAGTCACAAACATAAGAATAGTTAACATCGCTCGTGAAGGTATTAATACATGTAGCGGATCACGCAACTTCGTTCCTCGCCAAATATTTTATCCTAGTCACTCACAGATATACCAGTTAAACGGCTGAACTTCCAGTGTACACTCGTCGAACGCATTTGGCATTCGACCCAGATATTTGTTTCGGTGCTCTGTAGAGACTCTCTAGTGGCCGAAGCCTCCAATAAGCTACCATACCATCGTCTAATTCATTCCGGAGAACCGAAGCAAGCGTATCGGCAGCTATGAGTCTCGCTTGGTTTACTATCGCTGGTGTTATCCTACTTGCGGCTCAGTTCAGATGTGAAATCGAAGCCAAGACCGAAACCGAGTACGGCGAGGAAGGAAACAGCCCAATGAGAGGTAAACTATGCAGGGACTTTCGCTCGCGAAGCTGCTTGAATCAGTGAGGCGAATGGCAAGTATACGTCGCTAATGGGCTCATGTGACGTTGCCACGACTAGTTAACGTTTTTTTTTTAATAAATTGCCAATGCTTGAGTTTGATGCCTACGGATGGGTCATTCTTTGACCCCAAATGAAAGAAGATGCAGGAGCTGGCGGGCCTTACGGCAGCGCTCGCAACGCCGCGAAGCTTTGGTAGTGTTGAAGCCTGACGTCACGCTGAAAACCGAGATGAAGCATGTTAAGTAGCGCCCCGCGTCCCGCAACAAGATCTTGACGACATGCTGAGCGTCGGACTTGTGAGGGATGTTCAATGAAAAAAGAACTGCATCGCTCGGAGCGATTGAAGCATGTATGATAAATGATCATCTAGAAAGTGTCCATTTGGGGCTTGTATCGATAGCCATCGAAAAGTAGCTGCATTGTTCATAGCCAATCGAGCGCATCCCTCAGTGTGTTGTTGTGCGACCACGTTACAGTGAACCCAGCAAGATGTCCATTCGCAGTAGCTTTGCGTCCAACACCCTCGCTCCCACGGAACCACTGTACGATTTTCAGACCACCAAGGGCAACAACACTGCTGTTATTTTATATAATAAGTATACATGGAGTCACTATAGAACACTGAGGTCAGTTTCCCTTTGCTTAAGTCCTAGAATTGCAGCCTCGTTCGGTGTGCGTGAGGCCATTACACTATTGAACAATGTCAATAATTGCACAGTGGGAACATCGTTCGAGCGCAGTTGAGGGTATGTATACCTGTCCCCCGCTTTGGTGCTGAATAAGAAGAGTTCTGTGGCTAATAGAACGAGTGTAATACGCAACTCTGTCGAAAAAAAAGTGATAATAATGTGCAATAGTTCTGGACTAACGTGCCCGTCGACGCTCAGTTGCTGTCGGTCGCGTCGAGCTCTGCCCCTGGATTCGGATTTTGAATCACAATTAATGCGTAATCTTTGTCTGCAGCGACAAGACTAATGTTAGCGATACTGTAACAGATGCATGGAGTCGGTATGGACCCGTGACGTACCGGGGGCGATCATTATCTCATGCTTCTTGGACCGGATCCGGAGGAACGTCATGTCGTTCGTGGGGTCCAGCGTGCGGATCGTGGACTTGGCCTTGGCCGCAAGCTGCGAGATGAGCGCCGCGTGGTCCATGGCGAACTCGTCGTCGTTCGTGCTCGAGTAGATCGGAACACCTTCCTGGTTGACAATGAGTACGGCCTGCACGCCCTTGTGGCTCTTTATGCGCTTGATGGTCTCTTCAGCTTCGTATCCTGGCTAGGCACACGCAGCAGCGAGTGGAGATTAGAGCGATATGGAGACACACGAGAGACGTAGGTGCCGGTACAGCGGCATACCATGGCGGAGCTCCTCAAAATCCGACGCTTCGGTACCAATATAATGTTGCAGCAATGAAGGTCGCACGAAGCGGCTTTATAAATTTCTCTGTTTTTATACCTTGTTAGAATTTTTTTAGAAAAGTGAAAAGCATTACAATAAAAATGTTCACTTATCTTGAAAAGCGAACAGACATCGCATTTTCTTCAATCAATCGCCAGCTATTCTGAACTAGCCAGTCACGAATATACCAGTTCTCTCGCCAGTATTACCACTGTGCACCTGTCAAGCGCATTTGGAGCGCGAGCAAGTAACCATTCCGTAACCTCCAACCGTATAAACTTAACAGTGCCACTCAACTTAATTGCACGGCATTCCGGGAATACGGAGAAGATATACTCCACTGTGTCGAGTCCGGGCGATACACGCAAAAGTTGGTTCATCACGAACGGTGTGCATCTTTCGGAACGATTAAGGTGGAGCCATTTTACCACTTTTATGTGGCCGTTAGTTGCAGCTCCTTTAGCGCTATCCATGATCCCTTCAAGATTAAACCTTTCTCGCCGGTTAGCGTATTCTGCAGCGCTTTTCATCGTGTAAGAGAAGCAAGACACGTTTTGGTTTTCGTGAAGCCACTTCACGACATCAAGGTGACCATGAACTGCGGCATCGTGCATAGACGAAGAACTGAATCCTCCCAGACGATTTTCAAGAAGCCATTGATTAATGTCAAGGTTACCGCGGCATGCGGCTTTATTCATCGCGGCGTAGGAGCATCGGGCCTGAGTGTGGCATGAAGCCACTTAATAGTTCTCAAACTGTCTCCTCTTGCTGCAACATCCAGAAGATAGTCAGTTGTATTATTCTCTAGTCTCTTTTCGTATAAGTATTTTAACACTTCTAGTTGGCCGTTTTTGGCAGCTTCACTGTATCCGTAACCAGCATTTGTGACCCCCTTTTCCTCGTGGAGCCACTTGATAATGTGAATATGGCATGGAGCGTTGTACTCTGGGCCATCGACAATTGTAAGCGCAATAGTGTGGCTAAGCGACTCCTATATGTACTCTGCTCTAGGCGAGTTCGGTGATTTGGATGCTTTAAAGTTTTTCTTCGACCACGAATTAGTGCACAACCCTATCGAAGTTCTGGAAGCGGCTGCTTTACGAGTGATCATTTTCCACCGCTGAATAGATCACAAAGAGGATTTCTACCTCGAAGTTTTCATACAGCAAACGTACAAAGTACACATCGCCATCTGCTGCAGCAAGTTCTATTAAGTGCTGGGCAATTCCCGGTCGAGCTTCAATACGTGTCTGAGTCAGTAGCCACCGTATCACGCCACGTCGTCTACTTTCCAGCATGTAACAGGCTCTGACTTCTTCCCAGTTGCCTCTGCTTCGATGATTATCCCATAGCCACTCCAGGATATGCAGGTGATTATGGTAAGCAGCATAGTCTACCACTTCCGTTAAAAACTCAAGAGGACAGTAATTTTCAACCAGCCACTTCAAAGTCTCCACGTGCGGCTGCTTCTCCTGCCACGTTGTTGAATTCCCAGCGACGAAGAATCGGGTTTTTCCTTGGTGATTATCGAGTTGCCAAATACTGCAACAACCGCAAACTGCCGTATTTTCTTGTATGCTGTTGTTAGTGTTAGCCACTCCGATAAGATGTCTAGAAATGAGTCGATGAGTCGACTCAAATTTTTATCTCCGTCGAAAAAACACATTTACTACACACGACGCGGGCAACCGTCAACAGAGGGAACGATGGCCACGCAGATGTGTCGACACCAATAGACAGAGAATGGGGCATCTCAAAAAGGAAAATGTTGCTTCAGAAAGCCCGCCTAGTGACTGGATCGAGAAACATCACTCGTAAAATCCTCACACCTTTTCTATGATTATCTTAAAAATAATTATTTTAAATATATTTAAAATTTAACCCTTTTTCCTTTAAAAAAAAATCATTCCAAGGACTACATTTGTAAATTAAAAATAGTCTCCATAATCTTGCCTAAAAGATGCCGCCCCGCACACCCCGCAGCTCGCTCAAGAAGCACGATGCGGCCGCCGAGTCGCGAGCGCTGAAGGCGCGACGTCAGCGCACCACAGCCCAGGTCCGCAAGGACAAGCGCCGAGCTGCCGTGCAGACCAAGCGCCGGCGCCTCATGTCGGCGGAACAGCCGCCACTTACGGGCCGTAGTATCACCGAGTTGGTTCGCGTTCTGGGGGACACGAGCAATGCATCAGCTGCCCAAAGCCAAGCGCGCTTCGAGACGTTGAAGGAGATTCGTGTGCTGCTGGCGAGGCACGAGAACGACTACGAGCAGGTGGAGCAGATCATCGAATCCGGAGTACGTAGTGTCCGACCTCAAGTGTCCAATTGAAGTGTTTTTCTATGAGCAACGAGTCTCATGGGACACTCTACGCAGGACAGATGCAATCTATTTGTGGCACATGTTCTAATTTATGGTTCTTGTTTGTGGCAGATTGTGCCCGTCATGGTCTCACTGCTCAACTCGGCGTCTCCACTAGCCAGCGCCACTCGTACGGGTGGAGAAGTGTACCGTGAGATCTTGTGGTGCCTCACCAACATCGCCAGTGGCCAATACGAGCACACGAAGCTGGTGCTCCCCGCTGTTCCCCGCCTGCTCCAGTTTCTAGAGGGAGCCAACCATTCCTTGGCGGAACACTCCGCCTGGGTATTGGGCAACATTGCAGCGGACTGCGAGGAGTTCCGTCAGCAACTTATCGCGAACGGAGCCGTGTTGCCATTGGTAAAATTACTGAGTAACCCTAGTGAGAAGGAATTAGCCAAGACCAGTGCATGGGCACTCTCCAACTTAGCGCGTGGTTTCGAGACATCAGCCAAACAATTTGTGGACGCAGGCATCGTCCCCGTTGTGGTCAGAGGCCTTTCTCAACCTGCCACTTCTGCCACATTCAGCGAGGATATCGTGGTCGAAGTGGCATGGCTCTTGAGCTTCCTAACTGCTCGAGAAGAAGAGTATCTGAAGCTCATGCTGGGGCAAGGACTCGTGGATCACCTCCTTCCTTACTTCTCGACCAGCAACGAGCTCCTGCTGACGCCGATCTTGCGTGTGTTCGGCAACATTTGCTGCGGATCCCCCGACCACCACACGGACGAGTGGCAGATGCCGTATGTGCGTCGTTTATTGAGTGCAGACTCTGTGGTTCTGCCCAAACTACACGAGTTCCTACAGCCACAACCTGCAGGCACGCAGCAAAAATCTCTGGCGGCGGAAGCCGCATGGGTGATCTCCAACCTGGCAGCTACTGAAGTCCCTGTAGTGGAACAACTCATGCAAGCTCAGCTCCTCCCTCTATTAGGACAACACTTTAAAGATGACAGCTACGAAGTGCGCCGCGAAGTGGCCTTTGCGTTGACAAACATCGCACTGACTAGTGCTGCGCACATGGAGAAGGTGCTGGCTCTGGATGTACTCAAGGGATTCCTACATCTCCTTACAGTGGCAGACGTAGCGATTGTTGGCAACTCGCTGCGTTTTATTGAGAGTGTGCTGCGTGTAGCTACACGTGGTGTGTCTCTGGTTGAAGTGAACGAGGGGATTGATGCACTGGAGACGGTGCAGTTCGAGTGTGGAGAAGAACATTTGTCCAAATGGGCTGCTGCGCTGGTTAACGAGTTCTACGGAGAGAATTACGGGGTTAACTCACCACCCAGCGCTGCTGGTGTCCCTGGGTTCGGTTTCCCCATGAGGGAGCCTGTGCAGTTTCAGCTGGGAGCTCCCCAGCAAGCCCCCGGTCCTGGCGGCCGAGGTCGGGGCGCTCACATGACCACACCTGCGTGGAAGAAGTAGGAGCGGACAACCAACAAGCGATAACTGTATCTCATTATTTTCGCAGTTGTCAGACACTAAAACAGAACTAACACACGCCATGGCAATAGCAAAACATTTATTTCTTACGGCAACCAAAAACCTAATTGACAAAAGAGCGTGTTCGCTACACACTTGGAGATGGAGATCTTCAAACCACATAGGATAAAAGAAGACAAATGCCAACAACGTCACAACTCGAGATTAAATCAGGTTTTCTTCTCTATATGTACCTCTTTGAGGTGGAGAAGGGCGGATAGAGTTAGAGCAAAAAGATGTTCAATTTGACTTTATTTTGTGATTTGAATAACACAGATAATTGTTAGATTCCCAACTGTGTAGACGTCGGAATTCAGCAGCAAAGAGAAGCAGTGCTCGAACAGTGTGGAAGTAGGAGTCGTGCTATGAGACTGGGGACCATGCGCAGGCTTGAACTAAGGCAAGAATGCTTGTATTTCGAATTTGGTCGGTGATAAAGCACCTGATTGGTTTAACTGTAATAGCATAACTGACCCGTGCTATTGGATAAAAAGGTAGCTGGAGATGTAATAGCTGGGTTCTGAGCCCATTATGACCTGCTATTTAATATAGCCCGTTTTTGATGACCAAGAAAGATAACCAGATCTACAGCCGACCAACTTCAACTTTATCAATACAAAATTTGGTATAACCAGCAATGGCTGTCAGAAAGCAGGTCAACATTCAGAGTTGGCAGATTTTGGTTCATGTACGAACCACGACATATAATAGGGACACTAATGTTGCAAGAGCGTACCATCGAATTTACTGTGCGATGCGCCACTATCAACTCCTATTGAACTGATGCTGATGATTCGTACGTCAGTTTCAGCCAAATGCCCAGTACGGATCCTCACACTTTGGACAGCGCATTCTCCAAGCTCGAGGCTATTTTGTGCGTACTGGGATCTTCCCGTGCCATGATGAGCATCTTCTTTAGAGCATCGTCTGTGAAGTTGTCTTAAAAAATCTTGCCCAGAGTCACTTCTTCGTTGGGGTACTTGGAGGAGAACGCCTCTAGGTATTTAGCCCAAAGCTTAAAATCCGGACTGGAAAAAAAATCACTCGGCACCTTGTCATTTTTCACATCGTAGATGGTGCCATCTGGACGTTTTCCAAAACGAGTAACTAAATCGGTTCTAGGCCTGTCTATTGCGAGTATGTGGAAAGCGCTTTTAGGGTGGAGCGCGATGGTCAGCCAGTTATTGAGTCGTTCGGCCGCCAACTCCTTCGCGCGTTCTACCGCTTCAGGTTCTTCGTTGCCTCGTCAACTATCTTTGCCACTCCACCATCGCGAAGATGCGCACGTATCGCAATCAACAAACTCACTCTCTTATCGGGATATGTGCCGTTGAACGTCTCATGTAGTCGAACCAAGTCTTGAACAGCGGGGTGTCTAAAACGGTGTCCCCAATCTTATGAAGTTTGAATGCCCCGAAGACATAATTGGGGGATTTATCGCTGCTCAGCAGCCTCGTAATCTGATCAGCCTGTAGTTTGGACGCAAGCTCCTTTGTTGATTCAACTTTCTTCGCCGCTTCAAGTACTTCAAACAATGCGGCGTCTCCGTACCGTTCAGCAAGTGGAAGTTCCATCGAGGCTTTCTGTTCCGGATACTTGACATTAAACTCGTCCACGTACTTGGTCCAAGCGACAAACCGAGGGTCCGTTAATATTCCATCGACAGCGTCGTCTAGCATGATCATTTTGAGGACATACTGCGGGGTTTTGCCTTCGTCAAGGCACCACTGAATTTGCTCCTTCCTTAGGTTTGTGGCGAGTGCCTCAGCGGCCGAAAACTTTTTTGCCAGCTCTAGGGTATTGGACAAGCTCATGTCACCGTGAATAGTCATTAAGGTCGGATCATCAATTCTTTTTTCGTAGGGTTCTTTGCGTTGAAATCGTCCACGAACTGTACCCAAGTTATTAATTGTGGGCGGCCAAAAATCGTGCTATCGAGCATATTCGTGCGAGGCAGCAGAATTTTGTCAAGTCCAAGCAGCTCAAACACATCTCCTGTAGATTTTCCTTCGCGGAGCCACTGCTGGTTCTGCGGAGTTCGTAGCGTGCAGCTGTTTCAATGGTGCTCTTTACTGGATTCGATGCATGAAGCACCTGGGATATCGTTTCGTCGGGAGCATTTTCAGAGGAAGGCTTCGGTTCGTGGCGGTATGCTTAAGCAGAGATTTGAACAGTGTTGTGATCTTATCCAAGTGTCTCTTGATATCGTTCACCGCTCCCAAGTTTCGTTTGATCTCGTTCTCCGCGACTGATCGTGCTAAGCTTGGGGCACGTAAATTGACCGATGTAGGGTTCGCGGCCGTTAATGCAATGTCCACATGAAAAAGAAGAAAACCGCACACAAAAACCCGCGGTAGAGAAGATGCATGATCGAGCGTCCTGTGAAGTTTGCTGCTCAATACAGAAGTGAGTGAGTGCCATGATGGTACTGGTATAAAAGTCTAATAGATAGAAATACTAATTTGGGCAGCTTTGCTTTGTCACATCATATGGGAACGACCTTACTTTTGAGGAAACTTTACGGACTTCTGAGTAATGGCAATTCTAGGAGGATAAATGAGGAAACAACCCTGTTTCATATGGAAAGGCGTCAGACACATCTTAGGCTGAGTTCTGAGTAAAATGGATGCACTAGAACATTTGTTGTTGATGTTTTAGGTTTCAAAGAGGTGCGATAGCGCCTCAGATCAACTAAGGCGAACGGGTGCGAAGCGCGTAGCCATAGCAAACCCCCGCGGGGTGCCCCCGATGCAGGGCCGCGCAGTATTTGCGGAGGCGGGCCCAGCGCCGAGCTCACCAGCGAGCCGAACACTGCACTCTCCAGTACATTCTATCTTAATATCGCGAGCGAAGCGAGCCGCGGAGGCGCCGAAGGGGCGCCCAGCCAAGCGTAGCGCGGCTGGTAACCTTCATACTTCGAAGTAGTTTCCTCAAAAGAAACGCGTCTTAATCTTTACTCAGAAGTAAGGGCTTTTTGGAATTACTCAGAAGTCAGTAAAAGTTCCTCAAAAGTAAGTAGCACCCCATTATATGTGACTAAGTGTTCAGCATGGTTTAGTCACATTTTATGTGACTAAGCCTAGCTGTCCTTACCGCTTCAGGGTCATGAAATAGCAGATAGCTCACTGGAGGATTTGCATGGGAGGTTCTGGTGCTCAGAAAATGGTTTTAGAATGCAGGTTATTTTACAGGTCTGTGTCAATTCAGTATTACAGTTAATTAAGTTTATTGCGGTTATGTCGGCCGCCAGCGCGCACAGCAGCAGCACCGTATACGAGACTACCTGCAAAGGCATCATTGGTTTATTTGCTCTACAGTGGCCGAGTAACCATAGTGTCGGTGACGCCGTAATGCATCCACCTTACAGTATTTACCTTTCTTTTTCCCTATTCGTGCACGTTTTCACTGGGATTATAACCGACCTCAAGCTTTCGTACAATGTTTTCACATATTCATATTTCCTTATTAACCGTGTTCTTATTCTTTTTAAACAAATACGTGCTATGCACGAAGAAGCTCTGAAATTTAAGAAACATGTTATATTCACATACTTAAACTGTAAGTAGGCAGTTCTACGCAGCTTTTTGTAATCAGCGGGCAGATGCTGCGGCCGCGTAGCAGGCGCAGGCGCAGGAGATGCATTAAAGCTCCGAGGGCATACAGGACTGATTATATCTTGTGCAATTAATGTGTCAGCTAGTAGATTTGAGCCGGCTTTTTCTCACGCACAATGAATTTGAACGTTAAGCTGACTGCACCTGTATGATAAACCATTTCTTTTCTAGGTACTGTCAAAGCCGTATAACTAAGTGGCAGTACCTGGTACTTCTTCTTTTTTCTGGAACTATTTTATTAAAACGCTACTGCAGCGCGGATATAGTTTGCAGTGCCGTGCTTGAGCTGACACAAATTAATAGCACAACATATAATCCGTCCTGTATGCCCTCGGAGCTCTAATGCATCTCCTGCACCTGCTTCGCAGCCGCAGCATCTGCCCGATTACAAAAAGCCACGTACGACTGCCAACTTACAATAGGGTTACCGATTAAATAACGTAAAATCGGATTAACCCCTCGTAGTTCTCTAAAACGAAATAGCATCGAATTTTGTCCGATACGGAAGGCTTAAAGTATGCCTCGAAATGCCTCGTTGTTTATTGTTCTTGATTGCGGTTGACTGTTTCCTCGGGAAATTCATGTGCCTACTGAATACATGTACTACAGAATATGGCTCTTTCATTTTATATTTAGCGATCAGAACGGTGCGTCCACAAACCGCACGGCTACGAAATTTTATGGTGAAAACGGGCCGATAAAGCCTTCACGTTGCTGGTTTAACACGGTAGACGCTCTAGCTTCGCCTTGGCCTCGCTAGTGAACTGTGAGCGTTTTTATCCAATTCCATACCATTAATTTGAGTAAAATTGATATATGTCGCTTTTAACTTTGCGCGATCAAGGCGTAGTTGATATACTGCTATCTACCGAAGGTCTCCCTTACTGTAGGAGCCTGCAGACAGCATCGGCCACCATCGGGGCGGATTTGTTTTGATGCCCAATAGTAACCGAACAAAACTCTTTTTTGTATTGATTCTGGAATTAAGCTCCACTCGAGCAACATCATTGCGCAAAAATTTATTAACAAGTCTGGCCACGGCCACTTCGTAGTTGTAGGCTACACATGCTGTCCTCAAATTTCGTATCAGGTTTTTCATTTGAGCAATATCAAGTTTACTCCATAGTAATATCTGGGAACGGACTCGGTGGAACGCCATGCCGAGGCTGGAATTGCACCAACAATGACTTCCAAGGAGATTACTTGATGGGTCTGATCGCAGGATTTACGCCTGCTGGAGTGCTGTGTGGCGTTTACCTGACGGATATCCGGATTTGAACCGTCCACCTCAGCTAAGCAATATTTATTTTTTTATTACCATGCGTAGCTGAGGTAGGACGGTCGAGCGACATGCATGAAATTTATAAGTTTATCATGGATTTCTTAGGTCGCATTTAATCTATTTTGAGACACCTAAGTTTGTATTAAAACTTTTTGATTTGATAATTTTCTAAATTAATAAATTGCCAGGTTTTAATTATGGAAAATCCAGTCTGATCCTGAAATAAATCTCAGAGAACTGCGCATGATTTTTATCCGTTTCAAAGACAAGAGCTTAGCGTATGCTGGGATAGCTGTTTTTATTATCTGAAACTGTTTGCCTGAATATGCTTTGAAATTTAACATAATCAATTCTGTTTAATCGTTTTAAGCGATGTGCTTTTGTTCGCAGTTCGAAGAACTGTGTTAGGTGGCCTACAAACCAGGGCTGTTTGAGATCATACAACATTCGTGCAACTAGTCTCTTGATTGCAAAGTTGCTCAGCGGCCAACAAAGCCAGGCAATTTTGAGATCATGCAACAGTCGTGGAACGTTTCTCTGAGGTCACATCTGCTGTGATTTTGAGATCATACAACATTCGTGTGACTTGTTTGATATTGAGACAAGTTGGTTGCAAAGTTGCTCCTTGACCTTAACGTTAACACAGTCAGCAAAATGTGCACTCATCCGCAACCAAAATGATTTACAGGGACATGTGATACATTAGCCTCGTATAGTGCCAGGGTAGAAGCTTCCGGCGGCAGGTCGGTCTGCGACTGCAGACCGACCTGCTCCAGGCATATCTTACAATAACTACGTTGGACTACGGCTGAAGTAGTACGCAGTAGATGACAGAGTTCAGTTCTCAGTGAGTATCGGTGTGTTCATGTATAGCTCGTAGAGATCTGCGTTTGCACAGATGCTCTTGCATGAGCCCTAGCAGACGATGAGTTTTGAAGTTTGCTTTTTGCTCGAGTTCAACAAGTTCGACTTGTAAGAGAATGCTCGCTGAGCTACAAAACCAGAAGTGAGCGTGAGAGAGCACGCCGTGCTGTAGATAAGAACGATGATATTATTTGATACGGTATTGATATCATATCACGCGGTGTCTATTACTTTAATTACGAGAAAAAAAATCAAAATTGCTGGATTAATTAATGAGATGGAAGGTAGAAAAGGCCAAGACCATAAGGAGCAAACGCGAGTCCTTTCAGTTTGGACTGGCCCAGTAGAAACTAACGGGCCAACGAGCACCGAAGGTGATGAATGTAAGTTTCTCATAACTATTACTCATCACATTTTATTTTTAATGTTTGCTCTGTTGTTACCTATGTCCTGCGTGGACGAATTTTGGGTGGAGGAAGTCGCTGCAACATCAAACACACAGGCAGATGCTGCGGCTGCTTTGCGGCCGCAGGCGATGCATGGCGGAAGACAAGCATTTAAATGTGACGGAGTGGAGCGTAATTTTGTTAGAGGGCATGGAGCGGGAGTATGTGGTTACCATTACAGAGGTGAGGAAGATCGTGCCAACAAATTAGTGCTTGAGCCTTCCACTGATTGTTTTACTCTGAAGTCCGCATGTTATTGTATGTTTTTTTTATTCGAACGGTTGATACGAATCGAATCGTCGTGGCACCATATCTACAAAAAATCGACGGAAATGGCATATGACTTAATCTCATTAAAGATAGTACGGAAGACGAATTTATTTATGTCCGAACTTGTTCTTAGATGCGAAGCACTTGAAAACTGTATTGGACGGTTCAACCCACGCTGTGTAGCCACGATCGGCTATTTTTGTCGGAATTCACACATTTCAACTGATGCCTGCGCATTAACCCGGCAAATGTCTGTGACGAAGACTCATATCACCAAAATACTTATTATATCACGAGAGAACTGCGAACCCCTCGGGCCTGAAGGTCGGGGTACCCAATACGATTTTCTACCACATCTCAAAAAAATATTACCTTTGCGAAGGCATCTACTGCACGAGCTTCGCAGCCCCAGCACCTGCACTGCGGTTTCACTGCAACATACATAAATATTTCCGTTGCTACTGCTTGGATACGCTTGTTTTTCTAGCAATCAATGGTGTCCCGGCAGAGTTGGAAGGTTGCCTCCGGTGACACTTTTACTCAGTTACCGGCTTCACACCTTTGGCGTACTTGCCATTCCAGTTTAAAGTTACCTTTTTATTTCTCACCTTTATTTTTATTATTGTATTTTCAGTTTTGAACAAACCCTGCCTACTGAAATTTATTTCAGAGGATGCGATTCGAGGTGTTTTTATGTGGATCCTTGAATTCCTGTCTAAAACGATGTTGATGTATCGGTAGAAAAGAGTGATCTGCTTATATAGTTCAAATAATGCAAGCCCGTGGATCTTAATATCTGAGTGAAAATGCTAGACTAACTGAATGTGTGACACTGTCGTCCGGGTTAGGTCCCAACAGTATTACACAATGTTGCCAGAAGGTGTCGAAGACTCTGGCAGATAGAGCTATCCTGTGTTTCGAAGTACAATTGTCTTGGCTGTGACAAGAGTACCGAGCGGGTGGAATACATACAATAACCGAGACAGATCCTGGTGCCGACAAGTGCGTATGTGGCGATCAGGCGATCAGCCTCGTAGTTCTCTGGATTTTAGTCCAGAGTTGTTACAACGATCTGAACGTAGGTCTGACTTTTTAAACCAAAGCACATTTTTCATACATATCCTTTATCAAAAAGTTGCAATCATTTCAGTTCGGAAGACGATGTCGCTTGTAACTCCGTCCACCTCGAACACAATGATGGTCATGGCATGCATTCATACGAGCGACATCCCGCAGCCAAAGAAATAATACGTGTCTTGAGTTCTAAATAAAATAATAATTAATTATAGTTTATTCATTGAGTTGCAGATGCTCCATTGTTATAACCAGTAATGGGTAAATATGTACGAGAGGGCATTGCAAAGGAGAAAGCACGGTGCAATATATAATGCAGTTAGTCATCACATAGCAGTAAGAACTGCAACACTAACCAAACATGCAATATTAATTGCAATACCTGCTGCATCTTATTACGTTGTAGTTTCCGTCGTACCTCGTGTCTTCATAGCCTGTGTTACCATGCCACCATTCCAAAGGTGTCTATTATGCATTAAAAAATAACATATCGCACTCTAAGTTGGCCGTCGAGCGCAGGACGTGCTGCTGAATTGCCGATCTGTGGATGCAGAGGTGCCAATGGACCGGAGATCAGGGTAATCTCAACTAAAGCTGGCTTATTGCAATGGTGAGCAGGTCTAAGATATCCCTCACACCACCCGTTTTCTGTCACGATTCAGGGGGCGGTTAGAAATTGCTTGAAACGCTAACTGGATAGGTGTGAGGGGCATCAGTATAAATTGCGGTCTCGTGCCTTCCAGCAATGTGTATTGTGTATTGTATACGCTAGCAGTATGGAATCGCGAGTAGTATTGATCAATGCCAATATTTTCAATACATTTTTGCCCATCACTGGTTATAACAAGGCGTATTCCAATACTGTAAGTACGTTGCAAATTGCAGCAACATGCAACTTGCAATCAATCATTCGTTTCGAGCAATCGTAAGATGAGGGAGCTACGGAATAATCAGTCGATCTGATTGGATGAAACTATTGGGTTTACATCAACGAGTTGATTAGTCTTGATGCCGGTTTATTGCTTGCCTCCGGCACATCGCTATAATAGAGTAGTAGCTGACAGTTTGCACCTCCAAGCACTACTTAGATCTATATGTTGACAGGAAGTCTTCGTACTACATTATTGGCTGACTATGCGAAGGTTGTAAGTCACAACCTTCGCACACTCTGCATAAACCTGAAACAAAAATCAAGATCTACTGTACACAAGCACTCTGAGCGCCCGCTCCGCGGGCTCTTGGGCATGGTTGGATAGTGTAATGGGGGCTGTCTGCCTCCGCTGCGCTGCGGCGAGTTAAAAAAATACTGAAATCAAAGCTACATGTACTATTTGTATTGCGTGGCCTACCAACTCCGCGTCCCAAAGATCTCTCTGTACACTATATTCTTGGTGTGCACATTTCCGTACTCGTCGATGGCCTCTGGGTTCACAGCAATCTTGATCGCCTTCCTTGAAGTCACTCTCGACAACGCCACATATAGCTGTCCATGTGCGAACACTGGCGATTCCAAGTAGATACCCACGTGGTGGATCGATTGTCCTTGGGCCTTGTTGATAGTAATGGCAAACGCTGGAACCACCGGAAATGGTTTACGCTTCAGGCTGAACGGAAACCCCTTGTCATCGTCCTCGCTATAGAAGATGATTCGGGGGATGAACACCTTCTTACCCTTGAACAACCCAGACATAATGCTGGCCTCAATGATCCTCTCGCGCAGTGAAACAACCCGAAGTCGCGTTCTTTTGCAATGCCTTTGCGCCGCTGTTCAGGTTTCGGATCATGATGATAGGTGTCCCAATCTTCAGGACAATCCTGTGCGGGGGGATACCAGAGAAGTTAGCGAGTTCAAGAACTCCTGCTCAAACATATTTGCGTCCGCGACTTCTTCGAGGCTGTCCACCCGACAGTCGTTCCGCAACCATGTCGTTGGTACGTCAAACACTCGCATTTGTTGGGGCTAGTATGGCCCGCTCGACTAAGTATTCATCGGGCAAATTATCGGCACCAACGCCAGGGTACACCGCATCGATGAGTGCGTTGACGTTGCGGGTCCATAGGTCTTCTTCAACTTCGCCCAAGTCTTGCTCGTGCTGGTCATCCACAGGAGGAAGTAGTGTGAAATTTGGGGGAGGCTCCATGTCCACGTCGTCTTCGTCAGAGGAATTCTTGTCTTCTCCTTTCTGAAATTTTGCACATGTCTCTGGGAAGGCATATGTCGTCGTCACCGATCTCTGAGTTGACAGGATAACGACCTTTTCCAATTTGAAGTAAGAATTCGGAGAACTCCGCCAACTCTGCTGCGCTGGCCGCGTCTGGAGCGATGCGGACACGCATGGTTTCGGTAAGACGCACTTGACGCAAATGTTCCCAGAGTGGAGATGTCTTAAAGCAAGCTTCAATTGTCTCCGCACGCGTAGCATCCTTTAATACAGGTAAAATCTGGCGGTGATCACCGCTGAACACCATTACCTTTCCGCCGAACGGTTCCAGCTCGTTCTTCATAATATCCCGGAACGACCTGTCCACCGCCTCGAAGCACGCTCGATTCATCATCGGCGCTTCTTCCCAGATGATCAAACTCGCGTTACGAATCAACTCAGCTTTCTGGCTCTGCCATGAAAGGCTCCAAGTCGACGTCTCTGTAAGCTTAATTGGTATTTGGAACGTCGAATGCGCGGTATGGCCGGTTAAGAGGGTAGCTGCGATTCCACTCGACGCAACAGCAATGCCAACCTTACGTTGCATCCGAACGTGAGCAAATATTTGCTTAAGTAGAAAGGACTTTCCTGTCCCGCCAGGTCCATCCAAAAAGAAAAGTTTCTCCCCTCCAATCAGTCGGTTCACAGCCGTAATAACTTGGTCAAAAATCTCTTTCTGGTTGTTGTTCAGCTGGCTCGACTGCTCTGCAACATGCTCCAGTTCATTGTGGGGGTACGCGTCTATTTCTTGCTGGACAATATACACTAACGTTGTACCCTGGCCGCCCATTTGAGCGGATATATCGTCGTAATCGGACAACGAAGGTAGACCATAAATTTCGAGATGTTTTTGATTCGAAGCCAAATATTCAGCCAAGATCTTCAACACCTTGTTCTCCGACATGCGAAGACGAACCCCCTCTTCGCGTACAACATAAAGGTCCGCATCTCTTTCTTCAATGCTGCGTGCGTAATCCTCTGAAATATCCTTCTTGAACTTGTCCCAGTGATCTTTGGCATTACCAGGCATCGAATATACCAAAACAATTCTGAAGAGCTGGCGTAGCTGGTATGGCATCTTGCCCTCGGCGGCTTCGCGTAAACACTATATCCACTCGTCGTCATTTTCAAGATTCCCCAGAGCAAAAGCGGCTTGCTGGTATGTATGATGCTCCGTACCATCAACCATCCGGAGATCTGCAAACGACTTAGGCGAGCGTCGATTACACAGGAGAAGTCGCGAGTAGAACCTTTAGGGGTCTTGCGGTGATACATGTACGATGCGACCCAGTGAAGCGACGTACTTCTTGTACGGCTCCCACGTCTTGTACTCCGTCCACCTGTATTTCCGCGAAACATCCTAGTAGAGTAGATTTGCCGTAGCTTCTGAGTTACGCGCGCACAGCTTGAAAAACTCCGTCAGCATTGTTCTGTCCTCTCGATTGATCAACTTGTGGAGCAGGGGGGGGGGGTCGTTTGATCGCGGTAAGCAATCATGCTCATTCCTTCCAAGTGAAGAGGTAGCGCCACCACAGAATATATTTGATCCTTGAGTTTGATGCCGGAATAGCCGCATGCAAGCTTCTACCGGAGAAATATACCGTCCGAGGAGGTACTGAAGAATTTCGTTTGCCCGAATCTCTTTGCCCTCAATCGTAATTGTCGTCATGTCCGAGCCCTTGTAGACGTACTTGTAGATGTACTTGATGGCCTTGTTCGTGGCACAAACCTCGACGTTGATGTGGCAGTTGTACTTCTGCGACAGGAACGGATTGTAGGGGACCACCCATTGATTAATAGTCGCGTTGTCCCATACTTTCCCGTTGTGGCACAGGATCCCATCCGGACGGCAACCACGCTTGTATTTGGGGTATTTGTCGGGGGTCATCACCGTTTCGTCCGCCACTGGCTTTGGAAACTTCTTGGAACACTGACCGTTCTTCATGCAGGGGCAGTTCGGTTTTTTTGACCACGGGCCCGTGTAGCATATTGGACATCACCGTTTCATACAACTCGGGGTGCTTCTCTTTATCCGAGAGTTCCGCGGACACCAGCTTGTTGACGTCTTCCGCTGTAACGGGCTTGTCCTCCGGCCTCAGGATGAGAAGTATATGGGCGTGAGGGAGGCCACGCTTCTGGTATTCCACAACATGGTCTCGGGCGGCTTGAATCCCCAACATCTCTTCATCGAGATCCTTGTTAAGAGCTTTCAATTTTTGCATGAACACGCGAGCCACAATGTTCGGCCGATCAGACGCCTTCTCACCAGGTCGTAAATTTTCCTTGATCTCAGGCCAGTTGGGGTTGCATGTCATCGTTACTAACAGGTTGGGTGCTCCTGTTTCACGGACAATAGCCATGGCATCAAAAAAGCGCTGGTACATGTACCGGGGGCCACCGGTAAACTTTGGAGGAATGATGATCTTGCGTCCCAGCTCCCCCGCCTCTGGTTCGACCGATTCCTGCTCCGTGTTGTTACCTCGCCGAGTCCTGCGCAACTCCGCATCGTCGTCTGCAGCCATTCTGTGGATTTCAACGGACTCGCTACGTAACGCGTCCGTGAGTCCCTGAAGCGTTTCCAATCGATACTGAAGCTGGTCTTTCTTGATGAAGCGCAGGCGTTCGTGTTCGCTTTTAGCCCATTGATCAACGCAGTATTGCTGCGTCAGTCGCTGCCACGCAGAATGAGCGAATTACTGCCCGTCCGATCGTAAAGTAGATACGCCTCATACTCTCAAAACGACATCGTTAACGGGTCGCCGTGGCGATCAACGGGGTCCCCAACGTACGGGATGTCGTAAGTCCAGCAATTCTCGCCGTGGGGGAAGAGTAGAGGGTACTGCAGCGGGTCGTACGTTACACTTGTCTCGAAAATGCGCTTCAAACCTCCTCCTGTCGTATGTAGGATAATATCCCTGTGCTCAGCAGCGTTTGTGCCGATTACAACGGCCGCCACTTCCGACGCAGTCGGAGTGTTGTGAGTTCCGGGGTCAATACCTTCTTTTTTTTTAATTCCCAAGAGGTTCGCGTTCCGGGTAACATGCAAACGCAGTCTAAAGTGATCCCCTTCTGGGAGGAAATTCCGCAAGGCTAACGATGGATCCTTGTCGTTGGCGTCTTCGCCTGCCGCGCGACGCCGTTCGTGGTCCATTAGTGCAGCTGCATGCGCCTCCCAACCACGCTGTATCAAAAGACTGCGCGCATTGATGAACTGCTGTGTGTAGGGGTTGTGCGCCACCATGACTCGGTCAATCGTCTCAACAATTGCACGATCGAGCCCTAGAGTCGTATTCATGCGGCTTCTCACACGGGCGTTAATGTCGGGGTCGTTAAAATACACTTGGGCATGAATTGAGCGACCGAAGGGAGGGGGAAGTAACGATCCCATGCGGTGGCACACTGACCTCTGTACGCGGAAGTTGTAGGCGCCGCCTCTTGTCACGCTCTCGTCAACATTGAGTGGTTGAAATCGCGAAGCCTCCATGGGCGTAAACGCAAATACGTTGTTGTAGGCTCGAATTGATCGCATGAAGTTCGGTTCTCGAAAAGTGTTAGAAGAGCATCCGGGGCTTCGCGCGATGAGGAAACGAACACCAGTCCGTTACGACAGCATCGCCCAGCTGTCTCATCAGGAAATTTCCGTGCGTTGCAATTGCGACAAACCCGCTCTCTGTCCCGGTTTTCGTCCGTGTAACGCGTGAAGTACTGACGACCACCGGTCACTCCGGAAGAATCAAAATCTTCGTGGTGCGCGAGACCCTTCTAGTACTGCCGAGAACGCCTCTCTTCTTCCTTTTGTTGCTCCCGTTGATCTTCCGACATGCTTCCCTTCGTGCTCTATGTGCGGATGCATCTCGGTCGCGCTCTGCTTGGCGCTGTTCATCTGTCATGCCTACCCTGCGATCTTCGTGTCCCACCGCATCACGTATCCTTGCGTCTTGACGCTCTGCCTCTGTTCTGGTGGATCTGTGGTTAGCTTGAGCGTATCCATCGTACTCTTGATGAACTTCGAGGTCATCCGATGACATTCTACCGCGTCGTATCCTTGTTTGCTCGGCATCTCGTCCACAGTCTAATCTGCGATTCGGATATGTTAGCTCTACGCATCCGCTTCCTCTCTGCATCATTCGCTCGTGCCCGTTGTTTCTGTGAACTCGTCATAAAAGCTCGCCTGGATCGGGCTCTTTCTGCATCACGCGCACGTTTATCTGCGGCCCTATCTGTAGCTACAGGTCCTGACACACCAATCTGGAAACCACGGGTATTGGCGACAGGTTCTTCGCGATGCGTTTCTTCAACGAATCGACGTTGATGCTCCGCGGGGTCATCGTCTTCTGTCGTCTCCTCACGGTCCATACCTGGACCAGATACGCGCAGTTGTCCTAATTCGGTTACCACTGGTCCTTCAGCTAAGTCGAGCTGCTCCAACTCTTGGATAGTCTTGCGATAGCGCGCCTCAGCGTTACGAAGCCTTTGTTTACAGAGTTGCCTTTCCTTCCTCGATTCCAGTCGCGCTGGCGAAGCGTTATCCTGTCGAGCTCGTTGCACACGCTCATCTAGTTCCTCGCGGGTAATTCTAACGGCCAGAGCGAGTTAGTCGAGTTTATTGTGCGCCAAAGCCCACTACACAGTTTATAAAAAAATCTTTTTATTTTCCTCGCGCTCCCTGCCATGCAATCGTATCTTGAGCTCCAGCCCCGCTCTGCTTCAGATGGTAAAATATATATATTGGCGGTTAGACTCGACAGTCTAAGTGCACTGGGAACCTATTAGTACAACTATTTCATAAATGTAAGCATCAAACCATGGACACGATAGCTTAAGCAACGTGGTACACGGATAGAACCCTGGACTTTCCTTTTCACTACTTATCCAGAAGTCCTCTGTGAATACAACACACTACTGTCGGATGCCTTTCGTTGAACGCCTTCCCGTACTTGAGCCAACGCATGAACACCGGACTGTCTACAACTGTGTTATCAATCTTATCAATATTGAATGCTCTGAAGATATACCTGGGAGATTTATCGCTGTTCAGCAGCCTCGTAATCAGATCAGCCTGCAGTTTGGACGCAAGCTCTTGTGTTGATTCAACTTTCTTCGCCGCTTCAAGTGCGCCAGACATTGCAGCGTCGCCGTAATGACCAGCACGACTAGATTCGATCGAGGCTTTCTGTCCTGGATACTTGACATTAAACTCGTCCACGTACTTGGTCCAAGCGACAAACCGCGAATTCGTTAGTAATCCATCCAAAGTGTGGTCTCCTAGCATGAACATGCCCGGGGTCTGCCACCGTCAAGACATCGCTGGGTTTGCTCGTTTTGAAGGTTAGTGTCGAGCGTCTTAATGGGCGAGGCCGTTTTTGCCAGCTCAAGGGCTCTCGATAACTGTTCATCACTGTAGATGGTTCTTAAAGCCGGGATCATCGATTGTTTTTTCGTCGGGTTTTTTTTTGCGTTGAAATCGTCCACGTAGTGCATCCATATGTAGAATTCTGGGCGGTACAAAATTGTCTGCTCAAGCTTGGTAAACTTAGGCGGCAAAGGCATAGTATTTCTGAGCAGCTTCATCACTTCTCTTGCAGGTTTTTCTTTGCTAAACCACCACTGGGTGTCTTGAACTCCTCGCACTACATCATCGTCAAAGGTGCCCTTTACTTGCTCCGATCCACGAAACATCTTTGATAGCGTCTCGTCAGGCACATTCTTAGTTAGTTTGGCGGCGGTTTCCTTAGACAGAGGTTTGATCAGCTTCTCAATAGACTCGAGGTTGAGACTGCTACCCAATCGTCTCACGTTGTCGTTCACAACACCCAAGTTCCGTTTGCTCTGGTTCTCTGCGGCTGGTCGTGCGAAGCTTGGAGTACTTAGCCTCATCGACGTAAAGCTCGCGGCTGCTGCGGTAGAGTTCACATTCAAACAGAAGAGAGTCGCAAACAACAACACTGGAGATATACTGCATGGTCGAGAGTCGTTTAACGGTTGATTGCAGATTTCGAAGTGAGAAGCTGCCCTGATGTTACAACAATGGATGGACAAATGTCTAACTGCTATTGTACTGTAGCAGTTAGGCTTAGTCACATTGCGGCTTAAGGATAATCAATGGACAGACTGAGGATTTGCAGGAGCGGTGGTGCAAATCACACTACATACAGTGTATGTGTTGTAAAGCAGGCCACCTAAAAGGCTTCTAACTATTAAAAACAAAATTTTACGAATAGAAACCCCCTTATTATTAGAAGACCTCCAGGAGGATTTTGAAGGCGTTCAGGCATTAAAAGACTGCTTCAGTTAAGAGACCGCCGTTTTTTTCTTTGTTCAATTTTTATACGACAAGAAAGAGAATTGGTTTACTACAATTTTTGGTTATCATCGAGATATCGGTGTGGCAAAGATACTTGACACGGCGAAGAAGAACCCCAAATATAAACACCTCGCGACGGAGTTTGAGGCCGAACGACTCAGTCGCTGGCGGCAGTACGAAACATCTCCCGAAAGCGTTTTCAGGTTACTCGTAGTGGATCGGCCCAAAACAAATGCCAAACTTGACACTAAACTTCTCGCCAGTCCGGATTTTGATCTTTGGGCTAGCTACCTAAAAGAGTTCAACACCAAGCACCCTGACCAAGAAGTGCCTATGCTCAAGATTCTTCGAACCTACTACACCGACGACGAACTAAATCAAATTCTCACTACAGCACTCCTAAATTCCAGAACATGGAGTCTAGTCTCGAGCTTGGGGAAGGCGTTGTCGAATGCGTGAGGTCGCGCGAAGACTCCCTCACTGGGTATTTTGGCAGAACCTGATGTACGCAGGCACGAGAACAGGCTGTAGTGTTTCTGTAATTAACAATACGACCGGTACTGGTATTATAGTTGACACAAGTAGCACAGCTTGAATGGCTCGTAATACACGGTACGATTTATAAATCGTACGATTTAGAATTCAGACCGTACAAAACTACTATTCGAAGTGCCAAAAGCGCTGCAAAGCACAATTTAAGTAGACGATACACATCGAAATCTGCTATCCTTGTTACTTCGCAGTATTCATATTTACCATTTAAGACGTTTGGGTTATCCATGAACTGTACTCGTTGGAACGGAGCAACGTTGTGATATACTTACTGTAGTAATATTGACCAAGATGGCCTTCAATTTTAGCTACTAGCTGGTATTTCTATTCTTACTAAATAAGGCTAGAAGTCTTATATGTTCAGTGGCCATTAAACCGGACTAAAGAGCTACCAAGCTTTTCACGAGCAAATCAGAACAGTCACCGAAAACGTGCTCCTCATTTGCTCTTAGAACGTATTGCTAGGGGACCGAGCTGCTTCCATATTTTGCCAGCTCAAGCTCACTTTATCAGAAAGCGCTGTCCCTTGTAGTTGCTTTTATACCAGAGCTTGGACTGTACATGTACTGTAAACCTTGCCTTTTATCTCTGGTTTAAACCAATCCAAACCTACGCAGTTTCGTCGAAATTCACGGTCGTCCTCGCCGCGGTTGTCGCTTTCCCGTTTGTACTTGGGGCTCGCCGCGCGACAGAGGAGCTTATTAAAATTTTTAACAGAAACATTTAATGTTTCTATCAACTCTAGATTGGATTTATACTCATACTGATACTCAGATACGTGTATGTAGCTTCAAACTATTTTTCCTAGTAGTATATGGTGCCTATCGTCCAGAAGTATTCGTAGCTCGAGCACCACGTAGATCTAAGATAAACCGCTCTTGGACCGCAGCCTAAATAGTTCTAGCCTCCTGGCAAACTCACCGACATCATCGCAAAGATCCGACCAGTCCTGGACTCTCTTTGACATAGAAATAGTATTTTTGAACAATTAGACAAGAATATATAGTGGAAATGAGTTATTTGACTGAAATAAAGCACGTACTCTAATCGAGAAAACGGCATTGCCTTGTAGTTTCATCTTGGTTATCTCGAGATAAATCGTCTGATCTTCGCGAAAATGTTGGTAAAACAGCACTCGTAGTAGGTGCTTTACTTCTTAGCAGTCATCACAGGCACTTGTTATAGGAGTTTAATCGAATTCAGTATTATCCCAGCCCAGGGAAGAACTAGCGGTACTGATACATCGTGCTACGTGTAGTGCGGTTGATCCTGATCCTGATACGTTTATTTAGTGGTCCGGTATTTGAGTATTCGCAAGTATTATTAATACCGTCTAATCCGAACCCCTATATGTCTAAGACATTCCTGCAAATCCTCTTGCCAGTCTGTTGATTTTCCTAAAGCCGAAACGTGACTAAGCCTAACTGGGGGAAATTTAAGGAGCTCGAGCTTAGGGGGCTCGAGGTACCCAAATTTTAAAATAGGAAAATGTAGTGTACCCAAAATGAATCTTGCTGAACTCCCAGATTCCCTTCATAGTTTTATTTTAATAAAGAAGTCTGTTGCACTTAGTGCTGGCTTGGGGAAGAACCATCAATTCAGCAACTAATTACGTCTCTAAAGGAGCTGTCGTGGCAAAGACGCAAAGGGAAAGCTTGGCAGTGAAGTTTTTTTCTTGTAAATCAACACCGCCATGCCGGTAAGACGTGCAAAAGGATATAGTTGTGGTGGCTGTGCGGATGCAGCGAACTCAACCCGACATTCCAGTCAATTTTGTTACGCGCTCAATGATTGTGCAGAGCTGCTCGTAAGCGTAGGCTAGGAATCCGATGTAATGCAAGCACGAATTTTCTATTAAACTTAGTCGTTAGCTCTTTTGTCACTAACGCGATATCTTGCTTGCCAAAAGAAGACTGGGCCACTCAAATGCAAAATACACTCCAGCGACCTATACTCACAGGACACTTGCTGGGTTTCTCCTGTGGGAGGCTGCATTGGTCTTCAACTCGCAGAGCATACTGAATTCACAACAAATTTGATGTATGCAACGAAGCGAAAAGTAGAGTTTTCTGGATGGGATCACTCAGGTGCGGACGTGACCGGTATTTTGCACGCGCGTATGAAGAGCGTCCTGTTCAATATTTGCTTCAATAGTAAGTACAAGTAGCTACCTCCTGCCAGCAAGCTGCTGAAGCTTTTTACCTGCTGTAATTTCAGCTAAAATAGATGTCGACTATTAGGAACAAATACTTGATCCAGCCTGTTTGTTGCCTACATCAGCTGAGCATTTATCTGTGTCACTATTCTTTATGACGAGGACACATTTGTCTTTTGGGCATTTCCTTTTGGGTACAATGCATTTTCCTTTTTCTAAATTTGGGTACCTCGAGCTCCTTAGATTTTCCCCCTAACTGCTATCGGTTAGCCATCGATCCATTCATACTTGCAGTTTCTCACTTAAAAATCAACGAGCAACCTTTGTACGCCTCTCGATCATGCATGTTATCTACAGCGTGCTGTTGCTGCTTGCGGCTTCCTTGTGGACACTGCCTCAACGGTTGTGAATACTAAGTCAGTGGAACGAAGCGCCTCAAGCTTCCCACGATCAGTCGCAGAGAACCAGATCAAACGGAACTTGAAAGTTGTGAACGAAAACGAGAGACAACTGAATAGAATTCCCGCTGCCGAGAAGATCAAAACAATGATCAGATCTCTGTTTAAGAAACCCACCACGAAGCTGCATGCTCCTGCAAAGGTCCCTGGCGAAGGGTTGTCAAAGGTGCGTCGTGCATCGAAAACCACCACGAAATCAAGGCCTGTCCCTAAGAATGTTCGTGGCGAAGCACTATCATAGGTGCGTCGTGCATCGATGCCAGAAAAGAGCGCCTTTGAAGCTGCTCTCAAGCTAGAAACTCAGAAGATTTAGACGTTGCTCCGCGATCGAGAATCTACAGAAGAAGTCTTTAAGGTGCTTGGAATCTGCTCTGTCTGGCGTTAAAAAGTATAAGCAGCCTAGCTTTGAAACGTTTGAAGACACGGTTTTTGTCCTCCTACAATTCTATACTTGGGAGAAGTATGTGGGCAACTTCAACGCAAAGAACCTTACCAATAAAGAATAGATGATCCCGACATTGGAGACTATTGACGATGACATCGAGTTGTCGAAAGCCCTTGAGTTGGCAAAAACTTAAACGATCACCAGGGAACTCGCCACAAACCTAAGGAAGGAGCAAATTCAGTGGTGCCTTGACGAAGGCAAAACCCCGCAGTATGTCCTCAAAATGATCATGCTAGACGACGCTGTCGATGGAATATTAACGGACCCTCGGTTTGTCGCTTGGACCAAGTACGTGGACGAGTTTAATGTCAAGTATCCGGAACAGAAAGCCTCGATGGAACTTCCACTTGCTGAACGGTACGGAGACGCCGCATTGTTTGAAGTACTTGAAGCGGCGAAGAAAGTTGAATCAACAAAGGAGCTTGCGTCCAAACTACAGGCTGATCAGATTACGAGGCTGCTGAGCAGCGATAAATCCCCCAATTATGTCTTCGGGGCATTCAAACTTCATAAGATTGGGGACACCGTTTTAGACACCCCGCTGTTCAAGACTTGGTTCGACTACATGAGACGTTCAACGGCACATATCCCGATAAGAGAGTGAGTTTGTTGATTGCGATACGTGCGCATCTTCGCGATGGTGGAGTGGCAAAGATAGTTGACGAGGCAACGAAGAACCTGAAGCGGTAGAACGCGCGAAGGAGTTGGCGGCCGAACGACTCAATAACTGGCTGACCATCGCGCTCCACCCTAAAAGCGCTTTCCACATACTCGCAATAGACAGGCCTAGAACCGATTTAGTTACTCGTTTTGGAAAACGTCCAGATGGCACCATCTACGATGTGAAAAATGACAAGGTGCCGAGTGATTTTTTTTCCAGTCCGGATTTTAAGCTTTGGGCTAAATACCTAGAGGCGTTCTCCTCCAAGTACCCCAACGAAGAAGTGACTCTGGGCAAGATTTTTTAAGACAACTTCACAGACGATGCTCTAAAGAAGATGCTCATCATGGCACGGAAAGATCCCAGCATGCAGAAAATAGCCTCGAGCTTGAAGAATGCACAAAAATTACTTCGAAAGTATATTTTAAATAGTTGACCGTGCGCCTAAACAAGAGCACAAGGTGGTGGTATTGCTTGCCATGCACCTTGGAGAGTAGACAATTAACTCAGCCGTTAGGGTTGGGAGGGAGCGGACGATGGGACATAGACCACACTATGAAAGCGTTGGTAAGGGAAATAGCATGACAATCCAATGTTTAACAGTATACTTCGAAGTATTATACTATATTTTTAGAATTTTAACCCTTAAGGGTTAACCCTTTCGCGGCAAAAGGGCGCAGAAGTCGCCCTTTTAGAGGATTGTGCAAAGAACAGTAGGAACCAGCCTCTTAAAGGTCGCATTTTAATGGTCTTAATTAACATTCCCCTTGTGGCACCATCGGTGATGTTGGAATATTCAGGTGGTTATAGACAATGTGTCAGGCTTGACTAACCGTTAGAAGTAATCAGGAGATTGGACAGCACTAACATTCCAAATTATGTCATACAAGCTCAACTGAGCTACGGTTGTCAATACTAGCCGCAAGAGCTCCACACAGCCATTTCACAATTGAGAAAAAAAACATAGGAGAGCTTGTCCAACACAGGTTGGCTGAACATTTTAGGATTACAAGACATCTTCGCCTCCTATCTAAAGCGATCTCTACTAATAAATACAAGACCGACTACGAATTGTGAAAATCCATTAATTTAAGATTTTTAATCCATCATTTTTGTCTATGTGGACAGTAAAGTTTAGTGTTAATATAGCATGATCTATTCTGTATTTTAATTGATAGTGTTCTATTTATATTAAATCTCTTATAAGATCGAACATCGACCGCTGTATTTTTGTCAAAGTCAACGACGAGGTATTTGGTTGTGATCTCGCGCATCTAACGATCATTGAAGGTCGATCGGGTCAGAGCTGGTAGATTTATATGTAATTAGACCGATCATTGAAGGTCGGTCGGGTCAGAGCTGGTAGATTTATATGTAATTAGACAGGGATGCCCAGGTATTAGTACATGTAGCTGACGGCATCCTGAGGTATTGGTAAATAAATCGACCGTCATTTGGTAATGGTAAATCGCTTAAGAGTGAGTACATCTAAAAGGACAAAATAGATGGTGCTCACGGTAAATCAACTTATTTTCAGTTTGAGATACCCCGAAACGAAATAATACTAATCTACCCTTTTGAGGTTTTTTGAAATCGAGGTTTAAAGATTTGGCTGGTTAGTTCGAACTTAAATGAACGGCATCGTTTGCGTCCAGGTATCACGTTTTAGCTTTTGATTGGCTCTGAGACGATCCGGCTAAGTACGAAAGATACCGATATCAGTGCCTGCTCCTGGTGAAGATAAAAATGTTGAATGAGCTTGAGCTTACCATCAAGATGCGCACTTCTCCGGGGTTTTGATCGAGCTAACGCTCAACAGAGTAGCCTGTAGACAAATCGCAACGGACGGACCCTCGGATGTGATTTTGGTAGACGATCGTACTTCGTCAGGTAGGTACGGTACGTTGAGAAATACTTTACGAGGATAATGCCTGGGACAGATTCATAAAAAGGGTGAAGCCTGGGCAATTACCTGGGTCAAATACCTGGACTTTAAGCTCGTCCTGAAATGAATAGCTGAGTAAAATAAGATTTTTTTGTTTGGCGGTCAATTCGCCAATCAAAGCATTTACTAAACTCGTGGGGCAGCGGAAATGGATGAGAGGGCGACTGGAGTCGACGGGGATCCGATTATTTCATTGGTTTTAGCCAAATAGACGTGAAAGACGTTCATAAAGACAATGCGTATTAAGTTCGCATGTACGTTTTGTCACCAATGAACCACAAAAATTGTACTTGGTACAATCATTTCATTATGGCGACAAGCATCATTCCGTTTCAAGCGATGATTTCTCAAACGTTTCAGCGTGTCGTGGTGGTCGGGACCACGCTCTCAATAATAATTACGATACATACAGGAGACAAGAGCGCTTCATCGTTTCCGAGCGCTTTAATTTATTTCGCAAGTCCAGTTCATTCGGATCTCAGTAGCGCTTAATTACATACCGTCGCCCAGCAAAGTCATCGGTGGCTGCTTCCTAAACCCATTTCGCTTGACTCGCATTCGACACGGTTGTCTTAGCCGCGATCACGTCCATACACATGGTGCACGCCTCCAAACAACGCCAAATCCAGACCGTGTTGCACGAGCTTCCTGACCTTGCTGCGTCATGGATGGGATCAACAGCGCAATCTCTACGCGTTTGCCTTCATCCTTTCTGCCTTCGATAGCACTGACTACCCTCGCTCACACTCAGCGAAATTTTACCCCAGAATAGCCAATAAAAGAAAAATCGAACCTAAGAAAAGCTTAGCTTTTCAACTTTTCAAACGGTCGTAACTTGGCCGTAAAATTCGGATTGAGTGAGACAGTGGTAAAAAGCAAATCGGCGCATTATTGTTGGTAAATGCTGGATGTTGTAAACCATTCAATCAGTATGTCTCACTCAATCCGGATTTTACGGTACAGCCCGTACTGTATGAGAATTATAGTTACCTCGGCACTGGTACATGTATAAGTGCCTCTTCTCTGTGATTATTTCGTTTCAATCATACCAGTACTTATTAGAGTAAAAAGGAGGGATTGAAAATGATATACGCGCGAATAAGAGCGCAGACTGTACCAGGGTGATGGGGAATGCTGACGAGGTGAAACCAAGTGCGGTGCGTCGTGTGTAACGTTCGCCCAAGACGACGAGAGGACGGAGGCAGATAAGGAGACGCAGGTTGTGGTAAAGAGTCGAAGGAGCTTGAGTGTCCGTTTTGGTGCGGACGTTGGGTGCAGCGACGTAGAGAAGCCGGAGGAGACAGATTGACAGCCAAGACGAGCAAAGTGACGCGCTGGGTGGAGACCAAAGACGAGTACGAGGCCTGCGAAACAAAGTACAATGACGGAAGCTCGCCGAGATGCGCCCGTACGACGAGACCCAAGGGGTCAATGTGAGATGCACACGCCAGCGCCAGGTGTGTCTACAAATGCTGGCGGGACAGAAGCGGAGACACGAGGGTCGCGATTAAAGACGAGTGTGGCGACATTAGAGTTGGCGGGTTTGAAAATTGCAGCAGCATAGAAGAAGAATTAATTGCAAAAGATGGTGAAGACAGTGCCATATGAACTTTGGGCCAGTCGTCATCGGCACGGTGAGGGCAAGCGTGCTGTATTCGAGTTGTCGTATTCAAGGAGTGCCACACGACGCATGTGGGTCGGACGCTTAAGAATTACACGCACGTATTCGAGGATCTTGTAAGTGTACTGGTGGCCGGACTTCATGAGAAAAGTCATGTAATGGGTGAGAGGTTGCCAGGAGTGCGGAACCCGGAAGCAAACCCAAGGGAAGAAATTCCTCCCTTGAGAAGCGCTCATGGAGGAGACGTCGGCGACAGATAGGCTTTAGATGTAGCAGGATCTTTGCCCGCGATCGACGGAGAACAACGCTATGTAATAGCGGTGATTGAATACGCCACGGGAGTATGCGGTTGCTGTCATCATGAAGCAACACGCGGAGAAGAACGTCGCATAGCTGTTGATGCAGCATGTGGTTCTAAGGCTCGGCCCGTTTCGCGAGTTGCTGACGGGGCGGACCTCCTGAACTTACGGGGCTGGTAATAGGTTAGCTAGTGTGTTGTTGTTAGCGCAACAGGTATACATGAAAAGATGAGATATTGAACAACGAGGAGCAGCTCGATTGGAACACTTGCGTAGACTTTGCGGTGTATACGTATAACTCGCGCAGCACCAGGTATGGACGTATCGACCTACAAGAAAGCCAGAAGCGTCTACGTTGGTTCCCAATGGATAGGTTCCATTCGTGTCGTTGAAACCGCCTGTTCCAAAACCTTCTCGAGCGAGAGAGAGGATACGGACAAGGAATACGAGCGATACATTGCCCATGTTTTATTCATGATTAAGTATCAGTATTCTACCGAGGGGTTGAAGAAAATCGCGGACGACAATAAGCACATTTAGTCTACGAGGATGTTTGCAAGCAAAGAGCAGATGTTTCGGATGAAGCAAATGTACCAACAGCAATGCATCTGATCAACCGCAGACGTCAAGAAGGCGCCCAATACGACCTCGAGACGTAATGGAAAACGAAGAAGAGTAGAAGCGACTGATTGGTGAAACTTCGGCGAAAGAGCAGAAGAAACAAGGCAGTGCAGTACATTGTCGAGATAGATCTGCGTCCGGCATATGCCGATGGCAAACTACGATGGGTCTTGATGTCGCAGTATGAGGAGATCTTCGCCTGAGATAGAGTTGTGGCAGTGTGATATTGGGATTCGCCTCGAAAGGGAATCGTCTCGGTATCGCAGCGTGGGTCAATTGCCATCTCCGTCGCCTTTCAAGGGTTCGTCGGGACCGGTTCGACCAATCGGCATTAGCCGTGATTGGTGCCGTGACAACAGGGAGTCATAGTGATGTGAACCACGCGAGACGATGGTTTCGATTGGTTGAAGCCATCGCGATTGGACGCACGGTAAGACTCGGACTGATTTTACTTATTATTGCATATAAAAGTTAGGGGGTAAAAATTTAGAAGCGGCTAAGGCCGCCGGGCTCTAACAATAGAGCGGAATTTCCCCTGAAGCACACCAGAGATTTAAGCGTCGAGGTAAGCACCTTATCCATAGTGGGTTTACAGGTATGCCTACCAGTGAGCAGCAACTTTCCTGAAATTAGCGTTCGTATATAGTAAAGCCAATAGAGTAGTAAAGGCGTGTGTTTTGATTTTACTTACCGTATCCCTTATGTGATTGCCGACGTTCAGTCATTAATGACTATCAAATGAACCAATCATGTCTCTCTAAATATTGTACCGTCGTAGTTTATGTACTTACGGACAGAATACAAAGTGCAAGATAAAACCTGGTCAAATTACCGAAGGTATTTTTTGTTTAGCGATTAGCAGCATTCACTTCAAGAATATGGTTGTCTTTAATCACATAAGGAATGCAGTATTGAGAGAAGTTCGGGTTTGAAAATCCCGATATTTGTGGTTTGAGTATTGATCGTACAGCTTAATGCCTGAGTTATTCTCGGGCACCCCCGTACAAAATTAAAGGGGACTAGGTAACCTTCACCTTGGGGCTAGAGAGAAAGAGACAGAGGATAGTCGTACAAGTGACGTTCGTACCTGCTACATTTGTGTGTTAAGCCACCTACGCAAACGGTAACGTTGGCTCAGGGTGCTGGGTCGGATTTGGTTCCTTCAGGTTCGCCGAGAACTTTCGCCGACACTTGTGGCGTAGTGTTGCGTGCAGAGACTAGCTACATAATCAGCGAATAAAAAGCGATAATTCCCTACATCACAGGGGATTCGTGGGTGATGAAGGCGTTTGGTAGGACATTGAGTTTGAAGTGCAGGCACGTGAGGGGAACGGCATTCAGTAGCGATCTGGGAGTTAAGGAGAGAGATGGTGCGAGCGCGGCGCGCGAGGAAGGCGAAGAGGCGCCGTGCTTGGGTGAGAACCCACTGTCGACTGATACCAGGTGCACGGATGGTCGTGTGCTGCTCAAGACCGCATTTAGTTGTATTTGGCGCAGCGGAGCGCTACTCAGTTCAGAATTGGTGCAGTGGAGCACAAATCGCCTTAACGTTGGCTCTAAGAGGCATCATTGCGTGGTGATTCGCGTGATTGGAGTGCGCATGGATTGCTAGGAGCGCGGAGAAGTCCAAACAGTCGGGAGTGGCTTTGAGTGCGACCGCTAAAGGCCAGGGGAAATATGTAGAGAGTGGAGAACAGCCAAACGAAGGAGAGTGTAGAGTGTGAAGTTGGTCGACAGGTTACGGGCGCGTGACGGCTTGACTAAGGTAGTACGTGGGTACAGTGCACGTACTTGTCGCAACAGGCGGAGCTGAGTGGTAGCTTGCAAGACATGGAATCGACCAGGGGCTGTCTGTTTCTGCAAGAGGTGGAGACCTAGAGAGAGAGAGAGAGAGAGAGAGAGAGAGAGAGAGAGAGAGAGAGAGAGAGAGAGAGAGAGAGAGAGAGAGAGAGAGAGAGAGAGAGAGAGAGAGAGAGGCTGAAGTGCAGAATAGCAGTGTTGAATGGGTGGCAAATAAATTGGAGCCTAGGTTTCGGCATCTTTTATTGGGGCCTATACGGTGTTGTGCGGGCGTCGTGACAAACCTTTTGCAGATGCGGACTGCTGGTAAATAGCCGCAGGTGACATACAAACTATACGATTCGCCGGCAACCAGCTTAGATTTTGCTACAAAATCATGGTAAAACTGTGACAGGTCTCCTAAGATTAGGCCTCTCTGTGATAAGAGCCTACAATGGTGCTCCTCTAATTGAGTAAGGCGGCCCATGTCAAATCCTTCTTTTTTTTTGGAACATGATTCTCATTTAATAATTATGCTAACGACCTCCTATGATCTTGATGGCAGCAGTATCTACCCGTCTGTCCTAGGTCCCTTTCTGACGGTCGAGAGCCTCATCATAGCTATAGTAGTGAGGCCCTGAGTCTCAAAGACTCTCATTAGAATTGTTATATAACCAGTGTCCTACATCGTAGAGGATATACTCGTATACTCGGATCCACCGTGTTCCCAGTCGATCCGCACCAGTCAGTCTGGTTTGCATACTCCGTTTCAAGCCCTATGCCCGATTTGCCAGCGTAACCGCGATCCGGTCGAACTGGTGAAGGTGGTATTGCCAAGTCAACACCATGAGTCGTTTTGCAAGTCGACGGCATTGCCAAAACATTCCTTCAAGATGTCTGGCCTTCGGCGAGATCCGCCGATGTTGGTGCTGCAGAACAAGTTGACGGTCACCAACGATGTGTAAGGGTCCCCAGTATTTGCGGTGACATGCGCGCAGCCATTTAACAGCCCCATCACCTCGGCGACGTTGCTGGTGTATTTGCCGAGGCGTACGAGTTGCTACCAACCCAGCACAGAGTCACGCCTCCCATGTCCTCGCCGACTATCACCACCGCAGCACCGCTACCACAGGCTCCGGAATACCCCGGGAGCCCCCGTCGATAAACAGATGTTCCTCGCACACTCTGATCACACAGTTGGCATAGGTACAACTCCCCTAAGCTGTAGTGCCTTCCGCATTATGAGCCCCGCTTGCTCATTTTAATGGCACTTGCCGGTTGGGAGCAAGATATAAGTGCACCATAGCATAACCTTGTCTTAGCCTCGTCTTGAACGTTGTCTGATGCTGTCCAGCGGTCAGAATATTATGCTGGTCGAAGTGTGCCACCCTCTATCTCAAGGCCCAGTGGGAATATACAACCTCCAGCAGCTCTCAACCGTCTTTATGGGTATCGAAGTGAGATCCTTCACGTCCTGAGAGCTAATTAGCGGGAATCATTGGTCGACGAGACTCCATATTCCATTCGGACTCGCGGAAGTGTGACCATGAAAAAATACAGTGACGAGATCGAGCCCTCAAAGTCCTGCACGTCGCCACGCAAGTAGAAATACAGCCCTCAGTTGCAACATCGCTGGGCAGGACCAAAACACATGCATGAGGTCTACTCCACGCAAGGTGCCACAGGCCTCATGGGGACATCCTGCTGCCTTTTCGAGGGTCATACAGCGAAAGCGCGTGTGCTTTGATCCAAAATAGAAGCTGCTTACCCCATGGACCAATGCTCACTATTTGACGTAGCCCCCGTCATCCTTCGTAGCAGTTCTGTTCGCATCTTCCCAACGCGACTGTCTCCGTTTGAGGATATTGTTCGCTTTCTGTCTCCTTGAACCCGAGAGCACCAGTTTAAAATGCCCTTTGTCCCTTGGATTTTCGATCGCGGGCTTCACAAGAGGCCAAGACGGCAGATCCGAGGGTGCGGATGAATCCGTGCTGCACTGACGTCCGGTGCCATGGACGTCCGCACGAAGGCCTCCAATTGCGGCATACTCAGCACAAGCATGGGAGCCATCTCAGTCTTGAAGGCTACTGTCATAACAACTTCCTGCGGTGTGTAATATGAGAGCCTAAATGCCTCCGGATGGCCCGGCGGAGCCGCCACAATCAGTATTTCGTTGCTACAGACGCGGTCCTTCAATAGCTGCGGATAAATGGTCACTAACACGATCATGTATCTCTCAATGAGCGAATATATAATTCACTGCCGTGAGATGACGCTTTCCTCTCAACATCATTCATTCCATTCTTCCGTAGCCAGTAAACCTCGGCCCCACTAGATGCAGTCGACGGAAAGTGATCTTTCCTGTGAACGCACCCATTCCTCAATCGAATAGACTCATGTTGGAGAGCAGCAGTGTTGATAGGGTGGTAGATAAATTGGAACCTAGGTTTCGGTACCTTGTACAGGAGCCTATATGGTGTTGTGCGGGCGTCCTGACGAATCCTTCCGTAGATGCGGGCTGCTGGTAAATAGCCGCAGGTGACATACAAACTATACGATTCGCCGGCAACCGGCTTAGATTTCGCTACAAAATCATGGTAAAACTATGACAGGTCTCCTAAGATTAGGCCTCTCTGTGAAAAGAGCCAACAATAGTGCACCTCTACCTCTCTATCTTGCGGGGCGGACCATATCAAATCCTGCAGATCATTATATGTTACGATGTTTTAGATCACAAAATGTACACAAATCGGAATCGATTTCCTATTTATAATTTGTGCCGGTACACCACTGTAATTTAACTCACTTATGGTTTCAAAAGTGCATAATTTCTAACTGACCTCCCAATAGTTAAATCAAGATAAACAGAAAGATTTTGCTTCTTCTCACTATTTCAGACACTTCCAGCCACAGGTGCGCCCCCATTAACGCTTTCCAGAAGAACTACAAACGGTATGATACTTATGTTTGTATCGCCCTGGTTCGGGGACGTCTCTTCTCTGTGTTATTTTTACCTTTAAATCCTACTTTTAGGTGGCATAGCTGCTATACCGTTTGAAGTGTTGAGCATTTATTTTTCTCTTATATGTAAGAGCACCTCCACCGGTCAACAAAAACTCCTGACAAAATTTTGACAATACCTAACTATTGTCAAAATTGGTGTGGGATTTTGTTGGCTTTTTCTTTACAAATATCACTATTGTTGGAGTTTTTGCTGACCGGTGGAGATGCTCTTAGTTCGGTGTTTCTTTTATTGGCTATTCAGAGGTACATTTTAGCGGGGAATCCGAAAAAGCCATCGGTTTTGGCTAATGATGTGGAAAACGTTCAAGAAGACAATATGGATTAAGTTCACATGTACATTGCGTTACGAATGAATCACAAAAAGGCCACGACAAAGCTAAAAAAAATGTTTTTTTTAGAGTTTATCATTTCGTTTTGAGGTGCCTCATTATCGTCATCACTGACCAGCACACCTTGTTCTACTGGTATTCGATGTTGAAATCCAATTTAGTGTGGGTTTAATTCTCAACACAAGTTTCAAACGTCTTTGCTCCTTTTAAGCTGTAAAAGACAAGGTAGCAACTTTATTGCTTCCGTTTAGCCAAAGCGCTCATCGGGATGAAAGACAAGGGCGGACCTGCAGAGTGAATGCGTTCATATATTTCAGTATATGTACCACAAGATGCCCGCTTTTAGTAAACGGAAAATCTTGCGCCCATGTTTCCGAAATGGAGGGGGCGAAAATACCCACAAATCTTCCAACAGCACCCAAACCAAATCGACACGAAGAGATTATGGCGTTTGAGAGTGCTGAACGGCCCGTTGACTTTGCCCAAAGGCCTTGCTTGGACTTTTTCTTCCCTGTTTGGCGCCGGGTCGGTGGTCTACATATTGTAGTGGCTTTAAGAGCATCTCCACCGGCAAGTCTTAACGGCGGTTTTAACGTAAAAGTAGCGTGTTAGGACCTGATCAAAAGTTTTATGCTTCTAGCGGGAGGTCCTATTGCAGGTTTTAACTTCAGGAAGTCTTACGAGTACGACCGGAGTCTTAAAATAAGACTCCGGATTTAATGGATTGTGTGTAATACACAGCTAAATACTACGTAGAATGCATTTTGATTGGATCAAAAGAGTCAAATGTGGTCCACAAACAATTCTTTGAACATAAAAGTTGGTATAAAACTAGAAATTTGCCCGCTGAAGTTTTAACACTCGGGTCCTTGGAGTCCTATTGTAAAAAATTGGTCTTAAAGCCGCCCGTTTGGACTTCGAATAGAACTTACCGGTGGAGATGCTCTAAGTGCATATAATTCGACATTTGCTAGCTGCGACTAATGTAGTGGCTTTAAGTGCATATAATTCTACGTTTGCTAGGTGCGACTTGCCTTAGAGCATTTCCACCGGTTTCGATCAAACTAAATGTGATTTGGACGTAGACCAGGCATTATAAAGTCGAGCAGGGAGAAACTATCACTTTCACAATTCATTACGTTTAAGCACCATAAACTCTCTGCAGCACCGTCTCAGTAACACAACACGTTACGGTAGCACAAATAGATGGGCTGTCTCTGATCGGGCGCTCGATCTCTGGCTATACAAACACTTGAAGGAGGAGGATACTAAGCAGCCAATCAGATTCGTCGTGGAGGAGGTGTCACTAATCAAGTTTGTGTACTCTCAAAAACTGTGATCTCAGTTTGGAGCCTATTTTTATGTATCACAAATTCTTGTTGTGGAACACATCAGACACATTCATTGTGTGGCCCACTACTACCGCTGCAAATGCCGAAGCGGATCCCTTGGATCGAGCGCACTCTCGCCGAGGATGCTCGTGACTCCGATCAGATCCTCAACACCTTCAAGTCCTTCGACGTTGGGAAGAGCAATACCATGGCGTGTTCTATATGCGTCTGCGACGATGCACACAAGATGCGTTACAGACTTCTGTAGTGCAGTTCAGAGTCTTGCAGCGAAGGCTCTGGACTCGCCTGCTCGTGGCGGAGCAAGGTGCTTACCTGTCTAACGACGAATCGAGTGTTTGTGTACGACTTTGGATCCCATGCCTCTGAGGCCATGTCCCCAAAAAAGAAGAAATTGACCGAGTCACACAAGACATTTTGCAGAGAGATGGCGGAGCACAACTTGCGCCCTATGCGCATACGACGCGCGCTATCACGTAAATTCGAAACCCCGCTGGAGGACCTACCTGCACTCCGAGTATTCCAGAACCGTGTAAACCACTACAGTCGAACTCATCTAGAGAACCACGACCGAGTGGACGAGATAAAAGACTGGATCCACGCGAGGACATTTTGCGGAGACGAGGCCGAGGACCAGGCCTTCACCTTCGGGTGAGAATTAGACCGTGAAGGCAAGCCAGTCGTGGGGAACAGCTCCGACGAGCGCCCTTTCGTTGTGGGGATTTCTATGAAGTCGTTAATTCGGCGCTTGCCACTACCGCCCGAGTGTTTTATTCTACACATCGATGCTACGTACAAGACAAACTACCGCGGTTACCCCGTGGTGGTTATTGGCGTGTCAGGTCGGGCTCGTAGTTTTCATGTTGTCGCCATTGTTAAATTGTCTCAAGAAACGCAAGTTATATTCGAAGCCTGCTTACTCTCCCTACGCCGACTCTTCAGCTTCCTAACCCAGAAGGATCTCGTTGTGCGCTACGCGATGGTCGATGCTGACAAAGCCCAGTACAACGCGCTCTACTCTGTATTTGGACATCATCCCGGCTACCAGTTCTTGATGTGTTTCTTTCACGTTATGAAGAACGTGCAGAAAGCCATTAAGAGTTTTTCCGCGGTTGTGGCGGCTGTATTGGCGCGTGGATATACGATCTGCACTTTGTACGCGGCGAAATTGAATTTGAACGACTAGGGACAGCCTAGAAAGTACGTGGATGTCGAACATTTACTTGGCTCCATTCGCGGAGTACATGAAGGCCTAATGGCTGCATGGGAGGTACTCGGGGTGGCAGACCTTCCGGACGCCACCCGGTTTCGCGTCTACCAACATCCTGCTGAAACATTCAACGCGTTGTTGAAAAGCGACTACACACTGAGACGTCGTCTCAAAATGGGAATTTTGCTACGCGAGCTGAGTGGCTGTTGCCACGACCTATCACAGACTACGCGCCCCTTCAGCCTCGAAGTCACTACAGCGAAAACCCTCACGCGCAGGGTCGGCGCGATGATACGAACACGTCTACTTGGTACTGTCGACGGCATGATTCCTCATTTTGCGTATCCTGGAGGCCCCATTATAGTCAGGGCTGTCTCCAATATGGCGAAGCGGATCCAAGTGGTCCCTCACAAGCGAACCGAAGAAGGAATCGCGGTATCTTCGCAGATGGGTGCAAACTACGCCCGCATGGAGGTTGAGGGTCAGCCCGGGGCGGCTGGCCCGTCGACCTCCATAACAAGTGCTGCCCATGCAATTACTATTTTGCTTTCGGGTTATGCGTGCATGTTGTATACGCCCTCCGAGCCACGGAGCACGTTGACAGCAGAGGAAGAAACGTGCTCGTGAATAGGAACAAACGGAAAAGAGGAGAGGATCAGAACGAGAGCACCGGGGGCCGACCCCCTCTGGCTGGACAGCTTGGGCTCTCGTGTGATCCAGCATCAGCAACTTACGTGCCACATCCCTTCCACGGCTTATTCCATGCTTTCATACACGTACATGTCATTGTTGAGGCGAGGAATTTTCTTAGTTCCTTTTTGAATACAAGAATTTGCACCCCGTCGAATTATTTTTTAAGAAACTGTATTTTCGAAGATTTCCTCGCGTGGATATGTTTAAGTATTACTTGCTCTACACCGTAGTTACGATTAAGGAGCATTCTACTGCATTTCTAATGTTCTACATTTGATTTAATATCTAACCATTAGTGAAGAACTGCCCGAGCGCCTGAACTCCCCACACGCAACATTCAGTACTATAAGGAATGTGTAGTGCCAATTAACGTATCGGCTTAATAGAAGCACCCGAGGAGTGACACATACGACCAGTCCAGTGTTCATATATGACACCCCGTATAGGTTTGAAATCTGCATCTAAATTTAAGTAACGTAGACGGCCAGAACTCACATGAGGAAATATCACGAATACACTTGCTTCCCGCAAACAGTACATGTTTCTCTGGTGATCTCGCAAATTCCTCATGTTTTCAACATGATCAGCTCCATTAATAGTAAGGAAACTTGCTTTAAAACTACAACACTGAAGAACCCAACGCGCTGGACGAACTTTTAACATTACACTATACAGCAATCCATACCAAAATCTAAACAAAGTTGATCCCTTTTGTTTATGTATGCACATTGCGTACACGTCCGATTACACAGCCGTCCGGGTACTTCGGGTTACTCATCGTTCTCCTTCAGATTATTCTTCCTGTCGCCTTCCCTCCTCGAAAACCAGCACTTATCGCACGCACATTTGAACCACCTTTGGTTCCCATAGTTTACTGTTATCTGGGCACCCGCCTTCACGTTCCGAATCATTTTGACGAGCACCTTCACATTCGTCCTGTTCTGCAACTCCACAAATGCTGCGTTTGGCTCACAGGCGTGGCTTATGAAGCGGGTTATCAATCCGCACTCAACAGCCTCCACGTACACTTTACTTTTTCTTGTTTGACAGGGTATTGTAGAGCATAGTATATCCACTGTTGTACTGCAGAGCCTTCGCGGCTGGCCCTCCACAACGCCTTCATATTCACCAAGAGTGCCAGTGTACTCTCCAACCACGTCAGCCACGTCCAGCTCAGTCGTCGTAAATACACCCAACCCAACGCGACCTGTGTCGTACAACTTCAAAGTGTCTCGATTTCTGGGGGCATTGCTGCACTATGCATCTAGCTTGCAGCTTTCAGGTGTACAGTACACGTGACAATGTACATTGCTGCATGTATCCATGAAGCAGTCCCCAAAGCAATTGCACATGTTGTAGTCTCCAATGTGGTGAATGTTGGAGCCACTACGAGTAATTCCGCACAGCTTCTGGTGGCGTCTCTTTCGGGACCGTGCAACACTCCACGTACCAGCCCTCTTTTTGGCTTGGTGACGAATTTTAGAACGCATCCATCGAGCAGGTACTGATTTGATGTAGGAGTCAGCTTCTAGTACATCCACTGTAGGAGTCGCACCAAATACACTCATCCGCCGATTTGGCTGCCCCTTCCGCCTTTTTGCTATCTTCAGATGCACTTCACTTCAGGTGCAACCCACTCCATCGTCAGGTTCACCCACGTCCGGCTCCTGAAGAGGATGGCTGCTCGGACAAGATTCCGGATCAGATTAAGTGAGGTCAATCATGTGCTCTAGAACCACAGCGGCGGTGCTGGACGCAACACGTGTTCCCCATAGCACAATCGGCACCAACCTCCTAGTCATTCGCACTCTTCGTTGAGTTTTCACTAGTTTCATCGGGTCCATCACGTAGTTTACCAGCAGTTGCCTTAAAAGCATCATCGATAGTGTCGGCTAGCGCCTTGCAGAGAGTGCTGACCAGGGCTGGATGGTCACAGGAATCTTGTACCATCTTGTACGAACGCAAAGTGCGCCACTTCACTGCAATGATCGCCAGGCGGGTCCCGTGAGTGTCTTGGCGTCGTCTCATCAGATTAGTGAGTGGTAGCGGCTCCCCGTGTCCAGCGCGACGAGCAGTGGATTGCCCGGGCTGGTGTCAATGCTGAGGACCACAGCAACGCGAAGACCGAGAGGGTCCCCACACACAAAGCGCCTCGAGTAGTATTCAACTACACCGCCCGGTTGAAGTGTCCCGGGCGGTAGTTCGGCCAGGCTCAGGCCCGGCATGATCGTCTTGCACGGCCACGGCAGGGTCGCTGCTGTGGCGTACGGCCCCTTGCTCCTGGTTCAAAATTTCAAATGCTTGGAAAGTAAGTTTTACTTTCAAGTTACTTTATTTAATGCTACATTTGCGTCACTTAATGAAATCCAACTTTACAGTTACATTCAGCTACAGCTACTTTTCAGAGACAGCTATATGCCCTCGGTGCCAAGCGCTGTGCGATTGAGAATGGCTACGTACACCGTTTTTTTGGGAGGAGGCGAAATGTGTTAACGTCCGTTCTCCTTCCCGTTTTCACATCCCTCGCGATAAATGGGTTCCATTCAAAAGCTAAGTTCGGTAATATTTTTGACAAAAAATAACGGTGTACGTAGTCTCGGCTCTGTGCGATTAAAACGGCCAGAAAGCTGGGGCTTCTCTGCGTTGTTGTGTTCTAATTTTCCCTGCATTGTTGTGTTGGTCAGGCCTGGTCGTGTGTTTTTCACGTTTCCTCTCGTGCAGGAGGCCGAATAGTCAGTGCAGAAAACGGTCTATTTCGGGTTATCCATCAGCTAAAATAGTGGGCGGATAGTAGCCGATTATTCAGCTCACTTGATTTTTGTATGCCGTTTGACTGCCTTTTTGTCGAGGTTTAGTTGAACTGTGAAAACTTTATAGCGCCCGGCTACGCCCCAATTTGACTTTGTTTTACCGTATTCCTTATGTGATTAGCGACGCTCAGTCATCAGCGACAAACAAAGTAACCAATCATGGCTCCCTAAAATGTACCGTCGTAGTTTATTTGCTTACTGACAGAATACATGTATTCTGTCAGTAAGCACAACGCAAGATAAAACCTGGTCTAATTGTCGAAGGTATTGTTTTTGTTTAGCAAATACCGGTAGGTGCATTCACCTCAAGAATATGGTTGTCGTCAATCACATAAGGAATACGGTAGTCGGAACCGGTGGAAATACTCGTAGCTCAAGAGATTTGTATCGGATTTGCGAGCCGTGACACCCTTCCCAAAAGTCAAAACATGGATCCATGATTCCACCATGGTTTTTGCATGTTTGGCATCTTTACTTGATTTCAGTATGCGTTTCAGCCTAACCTTTATAGAAAACATGGGCGCTACCGGTCGCCTTGAGTAAAGATTGCTTTACTCCCCAGGTGAAAAGCCTACCAGTAGCCTGACCGAAAGCCTACTGGTAGGCTTTAGGCGAAATAAATTTTGACTTAGAATTTGTAAACAACAGAGATTTTATATTGAAATTTGTATCGGATGGGGTCAGGCTGAAAGATGAGCTTCTCCAATAAAACGCCGTAGAAGGTTCGCAAACTAATATTAATTGAGCCTACTAGTAGGCTCAATGGGGAGTAGAGATTAAGTAAATGCACATCGAAGTAGGTACTTATTGGAAAAATTCCAACTGACACTTTCGACACACACTTTCATGTTCATAAATTAAAATACATCTGTACCGTACTAGAGGGATAGCAGAGCCCTCACTTGAAGTACATGTATCTTGATGAAGGGCCGAGTGTACCGGTAGGTCAAAAAAAGATGTTTGCGCTTCGCTGTACAGCTGTAAAATATGAACATCGGTCAAAAACGAATGAGCCCCGTTAGTGACTTTAGGTAGCGTACAGAATTTGGCACGCAGCAGAACACTGTGTTCTGGGGCGGCGGTTCGCTGTCTGTAGAATTTGTTGTTTACGTCTTTGAGTCAAAGCCTTTGATAACCGACCTGTGCAATTCATGTCTGCTAATTCTTTCGCCTGTTCAGACCGAACTTCGGTGGAATCGTCTGTCCAATTTTGCTGCAATGCAAGTTATGGTACATGTACATGTAACGTTAGTGATCCCATACAGTATGAACCATACATGCTGTACCAGCAAGTACTGTAGATTGTTAACAGTAAAACCATGGACTGCTGCCATTAATCCTAGTTTAACATGGCAAAGCAGGCATACATCCTGGTCGTTTAGTACCGAGTACGTCTTTAATCATAGCGTAATCTCTCATGTGGTAGAAGACTGAGTGCTCTGACTCTGAGCCACGTCAACAGTCAGCAGATCTGCGTCCTAGCTCCCAGTTGGCTTCTCATACGTTCTTCTTTGAACATTATATCGGATAATGCGTGTGTTCGTGCTCCATGCAAAACTCAATACTGTATTATAATACGCCGCTCGCAATCGATGGAATGCTCCCGAATCCGATCTGCTAGCGTAACAGAGGGATGCTCTCTGCAAGGACTCCTTTCCCCGTTTACCGGTACGGACCATATACCTCAACTCCACATCGTGAGGTTAGAACGGGGACTTCACTTTTCAACTCACCAAGTTTGACACAGCACCTTCCAGCGCAAAATGAAATTCAGCGCCTTCTTCACTGCTGCTGTCCTTGCGGTTGTCCTGACCCAGGCCCAAGAGGAACAGCAACAACAACAACAACAAGAGCAGCAGCAACAATCCCCAGTGGAGTGGCACCCGAAGACCATTCCGCACAAGGATGTCAAGCCGTTCGCTCAACCTGATCCTGTGACGATCTCCGAGAAGGCCGGAATCAAGTTCAAACCCAAAATCATAATCAATACGGGGTGTGTTCCGTATCCCGCAGTTAACGAAGAAGGCGAGACCAGCGGCGGTCTCCAAACGTCCGGCAGTCCGCAGGGTGGATGCCGAGGATCCGGTCACGGCTCGCAGGTCTACGGCCGCTCTACCTGGTTCAACGGCCTCTGGGCCATCATGTACTCCTGGTACTTCCCCAAGGACGCACCGTCTTCTCGGATGGGCCACCGTCACGACTGGGAACACCTCGTGGTGTTCATCGACAACCCAGAAGTGGCGGAGCCCAAGATCTTGGGCTGTTCGCCGTCGTGGCACAGCGGATATAACAAATACGCCCCGTGCCCAGCCAACGTCATTGATGGCAGTAGCGTCAAGGTTAAGTACGAGCACTCATGGCCGCTCAACCACGCACTGGACATCACCAAGGAGGCTGGCGATTTCCAAGACCTGATTATGTGGGATCAAATGTCCGATCTGGCTCGCAGGGCTTTGAACGACACCAAGTTCGGCAAGGCCAACACGCCCATGAACGACTGGAACTTCCGTGGCAAGGTTGAGAAGGCCTGGCCTTTCAAAAACTAACTCTTGACAAAAGCTAGCGTAGCCGTAGCTGTACAAACGTTGCGTCATGTGATGAATATAAGTGAACGTTCACCCTGCAAAAGGGTCTTGTAGAAACTGCCTCGAAACAAACATGAGTGAGTTTTGTCATTTTGTCAACGTTGACACGGCGCAAGAAAGTGCATGAGCTGTAGAGTCGAATTTCACGAGACAGTGCGCAAACTGTTCACGATAAGGGCGCAGTACTTCAAAGTATTGCGCCCTTATCGATTAAGGTCTTGAGCAGCACGAACCCTTTCGTGCAACAGAATAATGGGGCATGGCAGGCTAACAACGTAGGTGACGGAGCAGCAACAGATTCATGCTAGGCTCATTCGCTCTTGAGAATTGTCGGTCAGTGTCACGGTGCATTCTTTTTTGTAGTACCGTACCGTACGGTACAAATTGTAACCAACTTACCACCAGCGACGGCGGCGACGATGTTCACGACACCAAGACACTGGCGCCTCAGCTGGTGGGCGGTCACGCTTGGCGACGAGCGCGCGCAGCGACCTGTAACCTCGAGCGACAACGTGGGAGAGTGCCGTCCCGTAGAGAGTTTGGTACCGGTACTTAAGTACGTGCATTGACAATACGCCAACTACGTTATCCTTCACCTGGCCACGCACACACGTTTAACCAACTTTAGCCGTCACTTCATGATGGTCTTGTCATGCATGAGCTTCACGGACATCATCACCATAGATCCAGTCATAACTTTCACTAGAGCCGCGCATGTAACCTATTTGTGGAACAGTCTATCGTTTCTAGGTTGTTTTTGTCCAAAAAAATTAACATTGCTAGTTTGATTTTTCGAGAAGAAAAGTGAGCAGCCGATGCCTTCTCCAAGCATCCATTGTATGATAAAAATTATTATGCAAACTGTAGCTTGATCATACTACAATTTCATTTTGGGAACCCGGGCCCAGGTGTCAGGGAGATTCGCAGTTCTCACCTCGCGCAGAAAAATTACACTTGAGTAAGATGGTCGATACTTATACATCACGGAACGCACGCCTTCTACTTTCTACCCTACTTTTTTATGAGATGTGGTGATTTTTGAGCATTTTACATGGGGTCACGTCGAGATCTACTGCTAAGTTGACAGCATATTTAACTGAACAAGATTAACCTGCTACATCGAAGTAGTTATTTGAACATGACTGGTAATAAAACTCTTTGAAGGAATATATCTAATTCTCCTGAACTTGTATGCATCACTCTATGGATTTGAAACAAAACTTCTGCGTTTAGTTCTGCGTTTGGCGCATACAAGTTCTTTGTACCCACTAATAGCTCCCATACAAAACACTGTTGTTTGGAGGGTAATCGTGCGGCTGTTTAGACCTTGTATGCGTCTGACGCAGAAACTATTAAACAGCATCATGCCTCTCAAAGAGCAAGTACAGTCACGCACTCGCCGCAAACGAGCACAGCAGCCTGTGCAAGGCGCAAATACAAAGTATCTCTCACACTAACACCATGGCGATACTGCAGTAGGTGATTACATTGCCTACAACTGTGATTTACTGATAAAACTTCACCAATTTCACGAATACCTTCAAAATTTGACCATTTTGTGACGCTTTTTATTCCTAGTGATTCCATAGCAGCTTCAAAGTTTTGGTAAAGCATCTAGTAGCTACATACGTGCGTGATCCACCTGCAAAGCACTCGGCTCCGATGTATTGTGTTACTGGCCGAATAGAAGACTTTACCAATGGTAACAAACCACAACTACTTCTGTGCGATTGAAACACTCGTTACTCCGACAGCGAAAGACACAAAAGCGCAGTTCTTTCTTCGATAATTTCACTTTATCAGTGATTTTTGCATTGCTACAGTCCGTTCTAATATGCCCTTAAAACTTATCGTAGCGGCTAACTAACTTTACGTCCATATTCACATTTGTAAACTAGTAGCATCAGATATAAATTGGATTTCCAGGTTCCCTCTTTATGATCTTACAGAGGCATTAGGAGCTCCTCCAAGCCGCGCAAGCTGTACTTAAGTACTGAGTAGGGAGTAGTTAACCATGCTGAGTACCACATACTTCAGTATTCTGATGAGAACAACATGGATCTTTAGCGCCACTAAGCCGCATCGCCATAGATGAATGCACGACACTGCAGCGTTCGTAGCACTTCATTGCTACAGATGCCTCGTGTTAAAACTTTACAACCAAGCTACAAAGCGATTAACGCATGCACATTTTGATCGCCTTCGTCTCGATGATGTTCTTCTTCATCGAGACGAAGGCGATCAAGACGTTCAACCTGAATAGGAAGTCGTCCGGGAGATAACCAATATCGCCAGGCTCCTCACGTTCCACATCCGACCGTCCGAATCATCAGCGAGGCCGAGGGACAGCTTGCTTGCATCACGCCATGCTTGTACTAGACACTGCCACAAGGACAGCCCTAAGCGACGTATAGTAATGACTCGGATGAGTACGAGCAGAAGAAACGCAGAAAAGTTCTTGCTAGATACAGGTATAAATGGCATTCTATGAATATATTCGGTTTCAATTGACTTGAGAAAACGTAAGAGCCTATCTGCGACGATTCAGGGGTGCAATATGATTGGATAACTATGTTCAAAATGCACTAAGTGCGGTTGTAGTACTACCGTTCTGTTCTGTGCAGTAACTTCACACAGCAAGAGCGCATGACAAGCAACCCAGCGGCGCGCGCACTCAAGAAAATATGCACCGATGTACTGCAAGGAAATCAGTTCAATATCGTTGGATGCCATCACGGTTTCATTTCTGATTTTGTTGAGTACCCCTCTTATCACTTTGCCAGACAATTTTGAGCACTGCTACCTGCTCTACCTGGTACATGCTGACTTGCATAACTCATATCCACGGAGTGTCGTGTACTATTCTAACAGCTCCGTTCGTCTTACGATCGTCAGCATCGACATCCAAGCTGGTTTAATAGCAGTAATTTACATGTAGCATAGAGAACTAGCTCGCTGCATAAAAAAAGTATGCGATTTCGCGTGATAATGACACCGATCGAGGCTTTCTTGGTATTGACAAGGTCTATGTCAATACAAGCACTCCTTACTCAAGACTTGAATATGCATTTGCTGCAGTTAACGAACGACCGAGGCGCGCCACGCTGCATAGTATAGAAAACAAACAATCAGGATGCACACTAGACATGGGCAAATAAGGGAAATGTCTCGCTATCTAAGTTCACTATGCGTTCAAACGATAATTGGTCAGAAGCTATGTTTTTAATACCTGCGTTTAGCTTTCAGCAAGATGCCGTACTCTGTCAGGCCCTGTAGGACAGATTTTTTTTTTAAAAAACAAAAAATCTCAAGATATACCGCTGATACAACTCTGTCAGAGCAAAAGCATCATACTAGCCGTACGGCAATTGCAAATTTCGTACGATTAGTATGATGCTGTTGCTTGAAAGCTATCTTGCTCCTCATTTCAAATGCATCGATAGAATCGATACTGCTGGCTAGTGTTGTGCTCCACCACGTCATTTGCAGGCTTAGAAATATCAGCCAATGGGCGACTCCTGAAATCGTAGGCGGAGACCTCCGACGATTGCTCAGACAAACTTGATGGAAAGTCCATCTATAGTGAAGCTGAATCAAATAGCGGTGTGGAATACACATTTCCGATAAAACGTAAGGGTCAGCGACGTTTCGGCGTAAACTACTAGATGTTACTTTCGAAAGCGAAGGAATCTTCATGTCAATTCATTACAAGAATGTTGCTCGCTATGTCTATCTTAGAAAATTGAGCGTTTTTCCATCAGTTTTGTGCAGCGATCGTGACGTGCGGGGTTGGAGGCGTCGTCGTTTATCGTCTTCTTCTTGCACATCTTCACACTGTTGCTGTGTCTGGCGTTTGTTCTTCGTCTTCTTCTTAGTCTGTCGGCTGGCGGCGAGTGGCTGAGAACCTTAATTAATGAGCTGTCGATTTCCTGAAATAGAATTGATGTGAAGACTTTCTTGTTGGTTCTTAAAATTGTTTTCGAAATATATAACTGTGTCTTATTTCGTAGTAACATAATGATTAAGCATCAAACATAACGTAAGGAAAAGCTGACTGTAGAATGAAATCGAAAAATTTGACTTTTTTGTTGCTACACATACGGCCATACCTGACCTTAGATCAATTTGAATAGTACCGCCACATTCCCAGACCGGATACTCGCTCAACTAAAAGAGTTGAGCAAGTATGCTAATCTACATTTCAAATGCAAAAGCGTGAAAGTTCTAGTCAATAATTTTTCGTTTATTAGGTCGTCAGGTGACCAAACCCTTGATATACATAACGTCGCTAAAGCTTGTTTTTCCTACGGATAGAAGCAGGGTTTGGATAAATAAAAATATCGAATCTACAGGCGCATTGTTAGCTACATATAGGCGAGTGTGGATAATTCATCACTAGAGCTTATACACTCGGTTAGGTTATCGCAACTGTTGAGGAGCGCAGCTTCGGTATGTCGCGCGATGGCGTCACTATGCGGCTTTATAACGCAAATGACTTACCTCGCAGCGTAATATTGCGGGATGCAAACTTTTGCTGGCCTGCCTAACACAGTTTCGTTACTACGTTGTACACTACCCAGAACTGCGAATAGGAATCTCAACTTGCAAGACATCGCTGTCGGCTCAAGGGAAAATGTGACAAGCACACATGAAGCAGCACGGAACATGGTCTGACTGCACTTTCGACTTTTGCTGGGGGTTGCAGAAGCACGGCATCTTTCGCCGTTATCGGATGAGGGTAATGCACGGGCAGCAATTCTTGGCACCGTCTCGAGGAGCTTACCGGTTACTCTATTTACCTGCATGTGATCCTTAAACCTCCCGCACTAGACTCTCCGGTAGAGTCGTCCACTTGCCTACTTATAATACTGGTACATGGACAGTAGGACAAAAATGATCTCTCCCGTTTAAGTTACGTCAGGGAGCGCGAAAGAAATTAATCAGGTGGCCGCTCCCTACTCGAGTCGAGCGCTGTGAGCCACAAAAAGGCGCAGCTGCGTTGCTAGATTCAATTGATTCGAGATGGCACACTGTACCACCGCGGATTCAACATGCACTGTTCGTCCTCGAAAATGTCGGGTAGATTTCACCGATTATAATGAACTTCGCAGGGCAAGTTGCTCGGAGTAATCGCTGCCTCTGCATTCATATTGTCTGCCTGATTCTCTGTCCAACGGCAGCGAAACAAATTTTGTAGCACCCTCGCCAGAGCAAACGTTCACGTTAATATTTGGACGAAGAAAGTTTCCTCAGGAAACCGCTACCGAACGCAAATTTTCTCCATCCTCCTTCACCATATTGCATGCTTGAATAAATAGCTTTTGTTGCTGAGTGTATATCGATTTTTATACACTGTCGTGATCTTTTGTGTCCTATTATTCTGATGCCTACAATTTCACTCATGGGGGCCGCAAAAATATACTACTAATTCAGGCGCTGGCGCTTGATCTCGAGCAGCGCGTCCGAGTCGTCCGCCTTCCACTGCTGCGTGGAGCTCCAGGACCCGGTGGTTGCCTGCGAGTTGGCGTTCGAGGGCGTTGACTCGGCCATTTCCACGTTCTCGCGGTCCTCATTCGCGTCATTACTCAGTTGCTTCTTGTCCTCCGATTTCTTTTTCGAGAACACAAAGCGGCGGAGCACTTCCATGCCGGCCTCGTCCGTCTTGGGCTCATTCCGGCGTTTGCCGTTGCCCGGGCCCTTAAGAACGGCGCCAGGCAAAGAGCTCATTTCCTCGGCGAGCTCCCAGATTGCGTCATCCTCGGGCATGTTTCGCAACAGCTTGGCAAAGTAGCCGTACGCATGGGTGCGCACCTGCACGGCCGTCTTGGTCTTAACGAACGTCTGGATTTTCTTCCACTTGCGACCGTAACGGTTCAAACCCTCCATAAAGCGAGCGTGTTCGTCTTCCGTCCAGCGTTCACGTCGCTTATTAGTTTCGCTCGTTTGGCTTACGGGCGAGGCGGCGCCCATGGGGCTTTGCAACTCATCGCCCATGGTAGACGACGTGTCCATGTTCATGTTAGTGTCCACACGAGGTGGTGCGTACGCCGTGTAGCTGCCTTCCATGGGCATTGGCTGTGGCTGGTACATGGGTGCCATCATCTGTTGCTCCGGTTGCATTTGCATTTGCATTTCCTCTTCCATCGGCGCCTCCATGGCGGGAGCGGGGGCCTCAGTGGGCTCGCTCGACCGGCCCATGAGGTGCAGAAGGTTAGTTCGTGCCAGAATGTCAGCGAAACTCGGCAGACGACGTGGCGCCGGAGCGGGTGCTTGTACCGGGGCAGGAGGGGACGGGGGAGTCAGTAGAGGAGTCTGCTGGGGCGCGGCGCGACTCCGGAAGCCCCCGGAGAGCAGGTTGGACACGCTCATACGCGGCGCAGGCTGCTCCTGCGGCAACTTCCATGCGGGCGACTGCTGCGTGAGTGCAAAGGGCGGCACCTGCAGGCGGGGCAGCTCCTGGAAACGCACGGGGTGCTGCGGTGGCGCCTGCATGTGCATCTGAGGCTGGTACACGGGGTTGTAGCTGTCGTTGACGGCGCTGCCGGGCGCGTTGGCCATGTGCTTGTGCGCCATCTCCGAGTACTCCGACATGTTTGTCCTGGCTTGTGTGTGTGGCTGGCTAAGCGAGTGCCTGATTCGGAGGGTTCAACTTCGTGATACCGGTAACACGCACGCAACACCAGCACAAATACTTGCGATCTTTGCGGCGAATTGCAGAATAAAGCGAGCAGAGGGAGAAAGTGGTTGTGTGTTCGGGGTTGCGTCTTTGGGCAGTCAGTTGCACATTCAGGGGGGAGCCCCTCTCGCTTCGTCGCCCTACACCTAGCCTAAGGTCTTACAGTATGGAGCATCAGCCGTTTTTTGACTGACGGTTTGTATGAGTACAAAACGGTGGGCGCGATGCAGAAGAGACCCAAGGGTCTGTCTTGATGCCAGCGCTGGACGTCGGCGTTGTTGTTGCCCAGATGGGCGGCGCCATCGAATTGCCAGGCCGCTGCCGCAGATGATTTACTGGTACTTTCGTAATGTTTGGGCTGGAGATGTACCCGCCGCCTGCAGACACCAGAGAGAGCGTTTGAAGTCCCCGCTGCAATGTACACATCCAAGTGTATGTTTGTTTTGCGTACAATCCAGTGCTGACATCGTATTTAAGGAACGGGGTAGGGGAGCTCTTGTCCGGTTAATGTCCTACACAGTGTACCTAATTGTCCTGTCTGCAGATTTAACATCTTGCATTTTCGGGCATTGTTAATTCAAGGCAAAATTATTAGGACCGAACATTTTTCTCAGTGCTCGCCAACTATTAGGAGCGAACGCCTCGAAACGGACCGACGCTTCTTAGGCCTAAGTAGCTCGGTCAGCAGCAACGGCCGCCTTATTTTCCGGCCCGTGCTAGTAGCTAGTAGCTCTGCTACTTGCTATGCAGTTTCGGAAGGCTGGCGTGATTACCTCCACCAGTACGCGTCGCTTGGTGCTCACTGCTGACGGATTCGCCGTGCAAGTGTATTACGCCGCTGACCCGCTGCCGTCGGGTTCATTCCGATTTGTCCCAACATCCGACGGTGTGAGAAAATTAGGACCTGGAAGGTTCTGGGGCCAGGTCGTTACTAAGGAAGCCTTCTTCGGTTGTAGAGAGCGGCTGCGTGCTTGAATGGACTCTCGGCTAGTTGCTTTGGAATGCCGCGAACGTTGGTGCTCACACTCTGTGGCCCAGTCTCGTAGTCGATAATCTCGAGTTGAGATTCTCGAGGCTGCCGTTGATCCCAGAGTCGATCTGAGCCCAGCTGCGCGATTTGAGCGGCGACTTCAGAACCAGAGAAAACCTCGACACTTGCTTCGGTGGTGGACCATCGATTTTAACGGGGTTTCGAAAGTGACTGTTCGGCCGGTTTTTGCCACAGAATATCCACTTTCGCAGGAGTTGGTACGCTGTACCAACATAGATACGGACCAACAGTAGCACGATTGCATCCAGCAGAACTTTTGCACAAGCTCGCTTGAAGCACTTCACCATTTGGTGTGTCCCGCAGCAATAATTGAATCACATGAATGCAGAGTTCGGCTCTGCTCTCGCACTGATTGCACTTTTGACACGAGACCCGGTCTCTCAGAGACTCTCTGATCTCGAAATGGTGCTTCGGCTCGTACATGTACCGTAACGGTACAGTGTATCAAACGCAGCGGCACCACCTGGTGTTGTTATTAGCAGCTTCATGTTGAGCTCTAAAGCTTGCTGGCAATCTCGGTTGCAATGTAGAACTACACTTTTACTGGTATCGTACACCATATCAACACACCAGACACTATCCTTGTTAGAATCTGCCTTGAGAGCGAGGATCGCTCCGCATTCTTGATTGGAAGCAGCGGCGAGCGAGCTTAGCAAATCTCTTAGGCACAATGCTGTCACGACATTGCCCGCGGTCCCTTCAAAGCAGAGACACGAAAAACCGAGACGGGGCAGGAGTTGTCAACTCGGATCCTGTTGGCAACAGGCTGTTGCTGCTTGCTCACGGACTTCAACTGCGTGGAGACCTACACTATGCAAATCTCTGCGTGTCCTTGATCTCGACACGCCCAGATATGACATGCGCCAATTTGACTCGCCTCTCTTTGGTGCTCGTTGGGCGTGAACGAGCATCCGCCCGGCCACAATTTGTGTACAGAACTGGGATGCTGCATTGCGACATCACTGGCTGAGAACGTTCGTTGTCGATTGCACACACTTTCGCATCGCTCCGGATCAACATGGCTGCAGCGCTTCAACAACAACAACATCAACACAATAACGACAACGCCATGTTCCCCTCGCTCGTCTGCCCCGCGGTACGCGCACAACTGAGCTTGAAGACCGCGAGCGCTTTGCCCGTCATGATGATCCTCGTCATGTGAAAAATTGCGATCCTGATAAATGTAGTGTGGTGTACATCAAAGTACTTCACCTAGACCTAGTACATGGACTCTATTTTCCCGTCAGCATGCTGATTGGTGGGTCGATCTGCGAGAGGGACAGGATATACACAAGAGACGGGTCGACGATGCAAAAACAAGGAGCGCCGCCTTAGAGCCTGCGGAAATCTATGCATCTCTAAACTAAAAACGTTATAAATTCAAGGCAAACGGAAGCATCAGAAACGAATCCCTCGGAAGAGTGCCTGCCCACATGTTCAGCAGCAACCGATGAGGCGGACCAATCAGCGTTCGGTTCCTTATTTTTCAAAGTCGGTATCCGCCTCGCGCTCCACCGTTCGCTTCCGTCTCCAAAGCTAAAGCCGCCGATAGTGACAAGGAGAAGAGCTCCCCGCCTCCCCTTCGTCTCCCTGACCGCGATCCGCCTTGGATCATACACTTTCCCACCCCAATATGACGACTGTGGTGCTTTCTCCTCCGTCTGGGCCCACTAGCTCGCCCGCCACGGTACCAAGTGGCAGTAAGAGCGTCTTGATGAGTGTAGCTGTCGATACTGCGGAAGCGAAAGAGGCATCTGGGGCAGACTCCGACAGTCCAACCAGCACCGCGATAGATCTGGGACTAGACCAGGTGGAGGACGTGGATGTGGACGTCGAGCCAGCGCAAGACTCGGAGAACGTCGAGTGGAAAGCTAACGGCGTATCAGACGAGAACGCCGGTGAACAGCGCCCCAATAAGAAGCGGAGGCGCGTGTCCTTCGAGTGCGCGGACATCGTGGAGTTCGAACCCACAGTCTACACGACGAGCGTCACGTCGGGCGGCGTGCCCGTAGGTTTATCGCTTAACGAGCGATCTCGGTCGCGACGACGACTGGACTCGTTCGAGATGGAGCGATCGACTGAGTATGTATCAGTTAACAGTTAAAATTGTTGAGTAGAATGTGTATACTGAGGTTGGTATCATGATACAGACGCGTGGGGCGACAGAACTACATGGAGGAGGGCTATTTGGACCCTCAGGAGCGCGAGATTATTCTGAATAACGCAGGCTGTGACGAGCCCGTGCTAGCGTCGGTGGAAGCTGAAGTGAACGCCATCATCCAGAACAGACGCGAGTCGAACGAGATCGATTTTGACTTCTTGTATGGCTCCACCGAGATGGAGGACGACGAGGACGTCGAAGAGGACGCGGACGAGTCGAACGGAGTGTCTAATGATGGTGTCGGAGAAGAGAGCGAGGAGGAGCAAGATGACGCATCTGGCGAGCAGGAAGAGCAGCCAGCGTCGCTGGAAGCCACGGTACATCCAAACAGCGACGATGTACCGGAAGCCGCTTCGATATAGAGAGCGCAACGTCATGTCCGCGACGGTGGAGCGTCGTCCATCGTGTCGATATCGCCTCTTCCTCGTCCTAGTTGGTTGGGTTTTGTCCATTTTGTATTTCTGTTTTTATTGGCTTCGACTGGCCACAAGTCACGGTATATCCTCAACTCATATACAAGACGCCTTGAATGTCTTTTAATTTCTTCGGACTACTGTACGTCTTCGTATCTTATCTGCGTTGAAGTGAATGCATCTTGAAGCAGGTTACTGTACGGGCTCAACTTTTTTGCTTGGCCATGCCCGACTTGTCATATTTCAGCCAATCAGTGAGAGAGAGAATTGATCCGATCTTTTCTCGTTGGTTGACAAGGTCATAAAGCTCACTGACGTTGGCACTCGGCGCTGTCTCTGTTGTCTCTACAAGCAGCTCTTAAGCTACCAGACATCTCTATCCGCTATCTACACACACACTCCCTATGGCAGCAGCAAGCGAAACGCACCGCAAGCTCCGACGCGCCACGTGTACGATGCTGACACATTCTCGTTGATATCAGATCACTTCTGCGTCCAATTGGGCTAATTTCCAGCGTGGTGTATGCATTTGACGTTAGATGTAAAGGTTGCAGACCTCACACCAGGCTCGCAAGGCCACAATTTGGTGCTGGAAGTGGTTTGCATTGCCCCAACAGTGGAGAAAAAACGCTACGACGGCTCCATCTCACGCATCGCTGAGGCGGTGCTGGCGGACGAGACCGGATGCGTCACGTTCACTGCAAGAAATGGTATGTAAGCTTAGCGATAGTTGCACCGGTGTATTTGGTTGATGGTGGAGACTAATGTGAACTTTGTACGGTGTTGGCAGACCAGATTGACATGCTGAAGGAAGGACTTGTAGTGGTGGCGCGCAATAGTAACGCGGATATCTTCAATGGCTTCATGAGGCTTAATGTGACGCAGTGGGGGAAGCTGTCACTGCATCCGGACGGCGTGGCGTCCACGCCAGCACCTCCGCCCGTTGTCGACTTGGATAACAACATCTCCTCTGTTGAATACGAGCTGGTTACGGTCGACGACGCCGATGAATAAGTGCTTACCAAGATCGGCGCAGGGGATAGGATCAGTGTTTCAGTTGTAGGTGCGTCCAAGGGCGTTAAAATCGAACACGCAAGAGCTTTCTGATGCAACTTGAAGGTGTTCACCTTGTAATGGAACATTTTTGCACCGTGTTTTGACATTCTCGTTTTATGTGTCGCACTCTAAATAAATATGTGTTCTATCCGAATATCTCGCATATACAAAGTTGTATGTGTCATCTTGATGTAAAACATTTTTCCTGTGTGCATAACATCCGAGCTAATAATTCAATCGAGATGCGCGCGCTGCAGCCAACGGTTAGTTTAGCGCTTTTTTTTTGTTTTTTTGCTAAGGAGCGTCGTTACAGTGTCATTTCTAAAAAAGAGAGAATTCCTAGTCAACCATGGGTGTCCGTACCAAGACCGTGAAGGGCTCTGCTGTCAAGATCATCGAGAAGTACTACTCGCGTCTTACTCTGGACTTCGACACGAACAAGCGTGTGTGCGATGAAGTTGCCATCATCCCGTCCAAGCGCATGCGCAACAAGATCGCCGGTTACATCACGCACCTCATGAAGCGCATCCAGCACGGCCAGGTGCGCGGCATCTCGCTCAAGCTCCAGGAGGAGGAGCGTGAGCGCCGCATGGACTTCGTGCCGGAGGTTTCGGCCATCGACACGGAGAACATCGAGATCGACAACGACACCAAGGACCTGCTGGCCCACCTGGACCTCAAGCTGGCCGGCGTGCACGTGCCCCAGGTACGATAAACTTTATATTTGGAGAGACAATGCTGGAGCCGATGATGACCGAGTGTGGTCGGAGCGGTGGACCCATTGCAGCCGACAGCTGAACACAGGACAAGGACCTGCGTTGGTTGTTATGGCGTAGCAAAGCGGCAATGAGTCTGCTATTAGGGTGTACGGTTACAGCACTGTAATGGTCGCTTAATCATCGGCTCCCTCAGTGTCAATCCAGACTTTGGATGGTGCTGAGGTTGAGTGGTTTTTGCTAATGTAACATTTGTTTTTTCTTGCAGCCGAAGGCCCGTGAGCAGCACCACCACCACCGCAACTAAGCGTCTTCCGCTAATGTTGCAATGTTCTAGGTTGCTAGTAGGAATATTGCGGTAGCACCAGTATTTCTATCTCGATAATCCCATGGACGATTCTTTCTTCATCTCTCATTTTTAATTGTTTGCGTGTTGTGATTGGTTAAAACTCTGTGGATTGCTTCATGATCATGAAGAATTCCTCCAAACTGATCTCTCCATCTTGATCTTGATCAAACTCGTCGATCATAGCCTGCAGTAAGAAAAACACAGTAAGGAAAATGGCTGCGTACACTTAATCTACACTTTACACACCTGCAACTCGTCGTCACCAAGATTTTCGCCCAATTCCTTAGCCACTCTACGCATTTTCTGTCATAAAACGCAATCCATACCAACGCAATACGTAACCTCGAATTATCACACTAGCAAAAACAGATCAGATAAACTCACCCGTAGAGTGATTGTGCCTGATCCGTCTTCATCAAAAAGCTCGAATGCCTAGAGCAAATGGGTACAATCAGTCTGATTCCAACTCTGTGCCTGAGTACGTGGGGTCATGAGGCGAACGGCCTACGCGTCCTACCCGCGCGATCTCCTCGTCCGGATCTCGTGCCAAGACTTTTCGCCGCACTATTATAGCCACACGACGCGTCAGTTCTGTGCGTGGCTTAATGCCTCTGCTTAGAATCCTCTTACTGATCTCCATGTAGTCGTTAAAGTCGACGCGACCGCTGCGTTGCACGTCCACGTCCTCCACGAGGTCCAGCACCTCTCGCTTAGATACTTGGAAACCCAGTGCACGCATCAGCACTTTGAGCTCGTGGTAGTCGATGGAGCCCACTTTATCTGTGTCAAAGAGCTCGAAAGCCTCTTTGAGCTCTTTCTTCTGCTCCTCTGGCAGTTCTTGCTTATTTCTTCGGCCTGAACGAGCCATACGCGCGCTCCCAGACGTTCTGGACGTGCGGCTCAGTGGATACAGCGGCACAGCGCCGTCCCCGCGCTCCTGGTGGCTGCGCTGCACGCGTGTAGAGCGCATGGGTGCCAGACACTTAGTGACTTTTCGCAATACAAAGCCGTTTTTGGAATTAAAGAACTTGATTGGATAGAAAGGAGACCTTCAACTGCATTTAGATTGGCTAATATGAGGAGTTATTATCTCCCTTTTGACAAAAGCTCTTAGTACCATTATCTATTGGGTGCGCCAATGGAGACGGCGGCCTTCTCCACGGGCGTGTCGATCCAGTATCCCAAGGGCCGAACGACAGCTAAAATCCAATCGAAGCATCACAAGGGACGCGAGGAGTACCCGTTCCCGTTTCCCGGGAGCTCTAAAACCTCCTCAGAGCGTCAATACAGATCCCAAACTGAGGCTTACATTGTGTGTCAAGAGCTCGCGTATCACTTCGCCTGCGAGAAAACGCGCCGAGCCGTGCAGGAATTATTACGCAAAAGCAATGACACGAGCTACAGCCAAGTTCTGAGGTTCTTTGAGAAATACTGCATGCGTGACGAGTCGGTAGCAGAAGCCAAAGCACCAACCAAGAGAGTGTCGCCCTCGGGCCGACGACTGCGCGATCCCAATGCTCCTGTGCTATTCCCAGCGTTCCACGCGTTCCCGACCGCCGCTGTGATCGCTGGAACGGATGCAACGTCCAGCGATCTGTGGATTGAGCCGCTAACGCTTAAATTACGTCGAACATTTCCACTCTGTGTTAAGGTACGACGAGATGTAGCAACAGCTCGACGATTCATCGAGTGGCTGGCTGCCAGACTGGCGAAAATGTGTGCAGCCAAGCAACGAGAGGAGAATTGGCTTGAGGGATTAGTGGATAGATTCGATCTATTACCGTTAGATCAACCGCCCGTAATTGTCGGTAACCGGGTAACTAGGCACCAGAATGTGAAGACAGAAGACATCAAAGACGACGATAAAGACGAGGATTGTCGGAGTGATGGTAGCTTTATCAACTCTAGTTCCGAGTCTGAAGGTAGCGAAGAAGACGTTGAGTTTAGCAAGAAGAAGAAAGTGAAGAAGAGACGGAAAACTCGTGCGTTGGTGGCGTATGGGAGGTGGACGATGACCAAGTTATTGACGACTATACAGCGAGATATTGACGAGCTATTAGCTCAAAATAGTAGCGATACGAGTCGTGAATTGCTCGCGATGTTAGGGAAATTGGTACGCGAGCGTGTTGAGGAAGCGTTGACGTTGGTGAGGAAATTACACCACAAAGAAGACGAAATGGTTACGCAAACTATGGCGTGTCTTGACGAGGTCGTGGCATGGCTACAGCAGAAGATCGTAACGTGTCGAGACGTGGCAGCTAAACTGCTCAATGTAGCGGACTCGGTACATATCGGCAGCTCCGAGATGTCGTTGGCTAAAATACTACAATGTGTGTTTCTGCAGTACACATCCGTATTGGACGAATGGGGTGTGGATCGACAAACTGTTAATGACCGACGGAGATCAGTGACGAAAGAAATGCTCAAACATGAGGAGTATTACATGCTTAAGGGTAATGATCCAGATACAGTTACCGTTAGAGCACAGCAGCCGTTCCTGTTACTGTGTATTGAACAACTTGAAGCTTTCCCGCAACAAGTTTTTGGCGATTTCTTGGAGATTTGGACGCATTTTACGAATGAAGCAAAGAGCTGCACGCTCGGGTTTGTGGTTGGAGTGGCGTCAGCTACCTCTCCAGCACTGAGACGGTTGGAGTTGACTGTAACGAACCGATTAGAGTTACAGTTTTTCTCACTTGTGGACTCGCGCAAGTGCTTTGACGACGTGTTAGAGTCGCTGGTTGTAAAGGCAAAGCTGCCGCTTGCGCTAAGTGGCCAAGTGCTACGAGCTATCGCCAGTCGCCATCATCGTCTCCCCAGTGTACCACGTTTGCTGCTGGCGTTGAGGTTTCTATTATTCACGCACTTTCGACGTTGTCCTTGGAGTTTCCTGGCACTCGCTATTGACGACTTAGCGACTGGGGAATCCCCTATTTTAATGGCTGCCGATATGACACCTTTACCGCACCGTATCTCTACTTGGATTAAGCGACAGCGAAGGCGTTTAGCGTATGACGCGCAGGACAGAACAGAGTCTGAATCTGCTCTTGGCTCGTGGCTTGCTCTGTGCAGCGACTTGGAGTTAGAAGACTTGGCTTCTCGTGTTATGGTTAAGGATGCTGTAACTGAAGATGACGCTAATTGGATTACGGTGTTAGAGTCTGCGCTAACGAAGGAGCGACGACGACAAGCGTGCTGGCAATTGGGATGGGAATGTTTCCGTTCGGCTTGCTCGTGGCTGGACGTGCGTATTGATAGCAACGTGAAATATTGCTCGGATAAGCAGGAAGACGTGGCAGTGATGCACTTAGCGTTAGCGCTTGAAGGACGTTTGGGTGAATCTCCACGCTTTATGGAAGTTCTACGACGCTTACAGACGTGTGACTGGGTTGTGCTGGTAGGCATGATTCAACATTGGAAGGTCTCGTTCCGTGTATTTGGCTCGCTTGAAGGCGACGAGATGGAGACGACGTTGAATGAATTGGCGATGTTGTGTGCCTATGCAAGGACGGAGAAGACCCCCGCGAAGATGCTGTTAGCGTTACGGGATGAGATCGTTACGGTGTTTACGTCCCTTACCACTACATTGCTACACCCACCTGCTTCTGGCTCGATGACTCCTGCTGATAAATTGGTTTCAAGTTGGTCAACTTTAAATGACGCTACTGTATTGGAAGAACGACTGCGGTTGGAGTACCATGACCATCTCCGTAACGTGCTGCAAGACGCAGGTATTGGAGATAATACTGACAGTAACGGCACGTGGATCCATGATGTGGGTCTGGCCTTCCTGTTCTACCAGGAGAGCGCCAGTGCGAGTCTGAGTCTTCGAGAATGGTTCGATAGCTTCTCGTCGGAACTGGAAGAGGAGGCTAAGACTATGAGTAAGGGGAAGGCCAAGAACTTGAGGGACGACCCAGGGATTAAGGCTCGCTTCGTCCGTGCTGTCTGCACTCTGCGTCACTGGGGCTTCATCAAGAGCGACGCACCTCGTGACTCGGAGCAGGATCTCATCGAAAAACTAGTCTTTATCTGAGGTTTAGGGCGGTAATAGAGATTAGAGCGTTAGGGTATATATAACACGGTGTGTATAGAGTAAAATGAAATGATTGCGGGTGCGATTTAAAGTAGTGAAGGAAGACTATAATACTATCACAAGAGCGGCCGTAGCTCTTCGGTCTCCATGCTCTTACGCGTGTCAAAAGCCACTTAGTCGTCGCCTCGCTCGATAGCTGCAATACAGAATAGCAGTAAATCCGTTAGTGCGTCCGTAATGGTCTCATGTAAATAATTGTCCAATGACAACTCGTACCGCCAGTGTTGTAGTGCAGCAGCTTCTCAATAAGGTCCACGTGGGTCAGCATCATGCGGCGGCAGCAGTAACGCTTAAGCGACAGCTCGTCCAGCGCGTCGCGCTCTGTGTAGTCGGCACGCAGTAGACCCAGGTACGTCTCCCACTTGTTGGCCAGCACCTTGCCGCACGTAAAGCAGCGCACAGGAACGATCATAGTGTCCGAAGGCGAATATTACCGAGTGACGACTGCCAGTGGTCCCAATAACAGCACTTGTGTATCATTGGACGAAAGTGAATTAATTAATTTTGGCGAATCACAGGGCGTTTTTTTGTTTGCTCCAATCAAATGTGATCTTCTCGACTAAGTACGTTTTTGAAGATTTGGGCTCTTTTTGTGGCCACGCAAACAAAAAGAAGCAGACTTTGACAAGCTGCGAGTGCCTCTGGGTATGTGAGTATGGCAACAACGGAGGAACAACAGCAACCTCAGGCAGCTTGTCATGAAGACGAGAACGCGGCGCACGTGGGCAACCAGGTCTCGTCCAAATCGTCCCTGAAACCGCTGAGAAATGGCTCCGAAAAGGCAGAATCCGAGCTGGATACGGGAGAAAACAAGGAAAACGAGGCAAAGCAGACAGATACGACGATCAGCGCTGGCTCGAACGATGAACCGGAGAAGGAACTACACGGAGAGATATCTGGTACCCACGCTAACGCAGCAGCAGATACCGAGATAGATACCGACGGTGCAGCACCAAATCCGTTGGTGGAAGATGACGCGCCTTTGCCAATGGATGTGGACGACGCTCAACATGAGAAAGAAGCAAAGATAGTGGAGGATAATGAGACCATTGAGACGGAGACTAAGGATGTATCGCTGGAGTCAGTGGGAAGTGACAAGATTGCATCTGCAGGACAGAGTGATGGTAATACGGATGGGGTAGTGGCTATGGACGTGGACGGAAGCGATGAGGCTGCGAAACGAATGAATAACGACGAGATGGAGGTTGAAATGGATACTGCGGAGACAAATGAGGACCAATCTGGACTAAAAATAAGTCCTGGGCTATTTGATGAGGCAGTACAAACCGTTACCGAGGTCGTCACCGCATTGGTGGAAAATGTGGCGGATTTTACGGTTGAAGCCGTAACGGTGGATCCAGAGGCTGTAAAAATACTGAGCAGCCCGTTACTGCCGCATCTTAGCGCCGACGAGGCCATGGAGCTGCTCGAATTCCACCAAGCGGATGACCACGAGCTGCTCCCGGAGCATGATACCTGTACAGACGCCGATATCGAGGCGGATGCAACCGACCACCGCGAGTATCAGTGGTTTGATGGCGATGACGATGACGACGCGGCTGCGATTGAAGCTCCGTCAGTCTTACACGTCGATTCCGAGTCCAACGACGACGTTTTCGGCTTCAGTGGCGTCGATTTGACAGGTGTAACCCCGAAACTTGATAACAATACCGATACTAACAGTGACGGGAGTGGGGACACGCTGGTTATACCGGATAAAAGCAACAGTTCGAGCTCGAGCTCGAGCTCGAGCTCGTCGTCAAGTTCGTCATCCTTTTCTAGTAGCGCCAGTTCGGCGTCAGAGGACGAAGACGTACGAATCTCATCCAAGAAACGTCATATATCAGCCAGTTCTGGCCCTCGCAAGCTTCTTAAGTATAAAAAACAGAAACGCGAGTATGACAATCAGCCTACGAGGCGGTTTAAACGTAAACGCAAGACGCCGCAGCCGGTTATTCCGCCGGAATTCGCCGTCTTCGAGACGGAAGCGGCCGATCCGATCCTTAGAGGCTCGTACTCTATACGGAACAACCGTCGCGCGTGCTTTGTGGGCAATTGGGGCTTCAGTGACGAAGCGTTTCAGAACTGTGACAGTGTCAGTCCCTTCGAATACACGTCCAGGGCGCGTGTGCTGCAGTCCCGACGTAAGGACGATAAGCGTCCCGTGTCGGGGAAATACGGGGGCTTCTTTAAGTTGCGCCAGTTTAATGGCAAGTTGGTCAAGATACGAGAAGATCAAGTAGATTTACAGTTCCTGCCCATGCCAGCGTCAGACGGGGACGATGAGGATGAGGATATGGAAGCATACGACAGTGAAGATGATGAGGAGCCAGTCGCCAGTCGATATGTGGTGCTGGGCAAAGGGAAGAACCGATTCGGACGGTTCTTAATCCGAGGTTATCTGAACCCGGAAAGCGGCCGACTGTCGGTCAAGCGTCGGTATTTGGAGTGAGTTTTGAGAAACAGAAGAAAGATGTATGAACCACGAATGGACTTTATGATTGACAGAGATGAAACAGAATACTGCTATGCGTAGTGGGATAGCGGTTTTGATACAAAGATTTATAATTTAAGTGTGGTGCAACACTAACTACGCCAAGAAATGTTTGCAAAATTTACCGTTTCTGTTTGAACCTTTTGCATGTAGTATTTGCAAGCCTTTTGCCAAATTTCATTACATTACTGGAATTTGCGCATCTGCTGGCCTCCTCCAATAGTATTAGGCAGAGGTCTAAAAAAATACATTGGCCGGTATTTTTAGCTCCAGCTGTAAATCGCAGTACGGATTGCAGTAAATGTGTTTGATACAATCAGAATTTGGATTGCAGGGCCAGGGGTTAATATCAATCATTGATATTGGATATTATATCGATACCGAACTCCTGTATCAATATCACCTGCTATAGATGAGATCTTCGTATCAGGATCATTGATCCTTGAGCACCCAAAAATTGATCTTTCCGATACTGTAACGATACTATATCACCCGATTACATCGCGTCTTTAAAATTCCTACTTTTCTTAAGCTTACACCACTATACGCGCTCTGAGTGACATTGAGGCGCCTACTGAGGGTGCGAGCCTGCTACCAAGATTGCAATCGACCACAACCGACACTACTGCTTCAAAGCAGAGTAGAAATCAAGTTGTCTTCCGTGGCCTTCAATTTTTTCTTACTAAATCTCTTCGCACAGTAATAGATAGCTGAACTATTATATCGAAGCTAAAAGTCTACAAGGTCCAGAGTGGCGGCTACTGCAATGTTTTCCTTGGATAGCTTTCTGCCTAAAAATATTTGGGGACGCTTTTCTAGCCATACTGAATTATAACGTTACCTGAAAAACAAGTGCATACTGCGGTACAGCAAAACCAATATTCCACTCAGTGGCTATTGTAAACGGCTTCATGCTCAAATGATGTTTATGATGAAGAGGCAAGTATTTAAGCCAACAAAACTATTTCCTACCTTATCCGCTTAAGATTTTAAATAGTATTTATAAATATAAGTAATATTATTACCTATTATTTGTAAAAGCCAAATTCGCTGATAAAATACTTATGTTTTGATATTGATATTGATACGGTATTGATATCGGAGTGGCAGAGGATCAGGATCCAGTGATCTTAGCGAAGTTGCGCATACCCTGAGGATCAATATCAATGATATTGTCAAAATCGCCGGTGATATTAACCCCTGTGCAGGGCTTCACACAATTTGTATTGCAGTATCTTATGTCCTCGCAATATCGCATTGCAAGCAATACAAAATTTCAAAGAAAAGGCACACACCATCCATTTTCGGGGCGCTGCGCGCGCCGAAGACGACAACTCATTTTTTTTCGCTTTGCTTAGAAGACAAGCCTTATAGATCAGTGCAATCGGCACCTCCGCAACGTTGGTAGTTCACATCCTGGTATTTATTTACGTGCTTTAGCCTATGCTGTACTTCCGATTGAGCTAGCGGGTGTAATTTCTCGACACGTTGCTTGCAGAATCTCGAAAGCCTGGAGAGTATGCTTGTGCTGCCAAATTGAGTGTTTGTTTTGGCGTTGTTCTCGTTGCATACCGCTTTGGTTACGAATGAGTCATTCAATGACCACCTTAGCTATCCACCTCTACTACTGACGATACTTTTATTGGGCACAGGGGCACAATGCGTATTGCGCATTGTTCTGAAATACAGTATTGCAATACTGCCAGCGGTCACAATATGGATTCCAGTTAATTGCACGCCTGCAATACCGTACTGGAGTGTTCAGAAAAGTATTGCAATCTGGCCAATATATTTTTTTCAGACCTCTGGTATTAGGATCTCAAGGAAATTGTACGCTTTCATGCAATCCCACAAAAATTATTCTCAGGGTAACACCTCTATTTGTTGACTAACGCACTTTCAGCTACCGACACCAGTTGCTCTCCCGGCTTTAGTTACCGCAAACTAGGTCGTCTGCGACTTACACTTGGAATGCATATACGGAATTGGGCCCTGTTTCTCTTTTCAAGTTTTGATAGGTATTAATAAGGCTTAATTTATAAAAAGTATTTCCGGTGTCTAAATCAACTATCAATCGCCTCATCAATGAGACAAGGGACGCACTACCGGTACTGGACAACTTGTGCCTGGAGTCACTGGATAAATCTGTGAGGATAAGCATTCTTTCTTCGAATACAATTTCCTAAATAAATCTATCTGGTCCATAGAAGCCGTGTCGGCAGCACAAACTGCTTTCTTGGGCTTCCAATACTCTCGCGAGTTCAAAGTCGCCTCTGGTCTGAAGCAGTCAAATCAGCGGTCAGACCATTCTTCATCAAGTAGAAGAGTGTTATCAACAAATTTTCAACAAAAGAACAAATAAAAAAAACAATTGCAAAATGGATCTGCGTTTCAGTCTGGCTCAGTGACCGAAGCTGCACAATACATCTCGACTAGTCTCGGTGGCAGTGGGCAATTCTTCATATTAAAAATAAAAGGCTCCTTAACTGCATAAGCAGAAAGTAAGACAACGCAGAAAACCCCTTATGCTTGTATGTTGTCTTACTTTCATCAGATCAACTGGTGTCTACCGGCCGCGCGCAACTGTTTGTTTCTTTTTGCCGCACAAGCTGCCGCGTACGGGATATTGCACAGGCGGCTTTTGCTATCTGTGCTTGTGAGCAAATGCCCTAGCTTTAATGGCTTCTCAAGGGTGTCTGAACAAGACGTCAGATTACATGAAACGAACAAAACAACAGCAAACCTTTTCGTCAACAACTTCATAATCATCCATTGGGTGCCTTCGAAAACCCATATAAAACGGTTTAATCAGTTTAATCGGTAATTTAAAATAAATTACAAATCGCTTTAATGCGCATCAAAACGGTTGCTGAAACACGACCTTCGGGTTTAGAAAAACCGTTTTTTTGCCGGTGACACGAATGTTGACCCAGGTTACATTACGCGTTTCGATCTACACAGTACCGTGGAATTAATCCGGTGTGGGCTGTCCATACCTCTATGAGGCATTCCCAGTATTAACCTACGTATCGGATCATGGCAGCGAACTTGTCGTTGTACTGGAGCTGCTGCGAACTTAAAGATCCTGTCGCATCGAGATGACCAATCGTGATTTTGCTGGTTTTACGATGCTCAGCACCGCGATCTTAGCTTGTAACGGGAACTTCTCCTTCACGATAGGCAACCAATCTCCGTCATGCACTCCGATCTTGTTTTTCTCCTCTTCATCGACATTACTACGAGAATCTTCGATCCTCAGCTCAATCGCATCCGCGTCCATGTGTTTTGCAGATACGGTGCGAGGTCTGGAAGGGTGTCGCTCGATTGCATGGCAAATTTCTGGGCTAGCCAAGCATGCAACGCGTCATCGTAGGTAGGCAACACAGTCGCGTCAATGTTGAGGAACGAGACACTTTTAAGCTCGGGACACACGGCAGCAAGCCGTCCTAAATCCACATCAAAATTGGCCCACTCAGGGGAAGTTTCAGGACTGTACTGCGCTCGACAGCGGGGATTATCTGTACATCTGAACACCTCGGCATCTCGTGCTGTTAGACGTGTTGATCTGAGCTCTGCACCTTCTGGGATAGCCACAATACCGTGCTGTTAGCCTCTCCTCGTGGTGGGGTGTTTGTACTTGAGCACATCCTTAATAGCGAGAAAGTCAATCTCTGTTAACGCTATATCAATTTGAAGATATTGTAGATCAAAGTTTCTAGACCCGCAACAAAGCATATAAACCAGCCAATTGCAACGACCACCAAACACGTTGAAGAGAATCAGCCTGTCCAACATTGATCCTGACGGAAGCTCAGACACTGCAGAGCAAATTGCGGCGAAGATCCCATTCGAAAGCGCTACACCCGACAACCCGAGGAAATATGAAAAATCCCTGGCTTTTTGAGAGAATTTCCACAGGACGGCGTGCCCAGTCCACAACGATGTAACAACAGGACGCACGATGATGGCTTCACAATCCCCCGCACTTGCATTAACCTCAAAGCGACGTAAAACCACCGTATTTTGGCACCGAGGTCGAACTTCTTTTGGAGATATGTGTGTTGCACTTGTGTGTTGTTGCTGTGGCATAAAGCCCATCAAAGTTTTTCGGCAGAAACTCACAAGCAAGATGAGCGCAGCTGGTGGCTCCGACGTGATTGACCTCGTTAGCAGCGATGACCCGTCCAGCGAGGAGGAGGACATGGACGCTATCGACCTAACTGTTAGCAGTGAAGACGCCAGCGATGGAGATAGCGAGAACACTCGAGAAGAGAGCAAAAAAACACAAAAGCTGGAGGTCATCTCGAATCCTGAGGCTTCTATCCAGACGTATATAACCATAGAGAAGAGGCATAAAAGAATCCGAAAAAGACAACGCGTGGCCCTCGAGACTCTCCCGAAAGCCGACAAGACAGGCGCGTCCGCTGCAAATAAGGATTCAAAGCGCGTGTATCACGCGAAGACAATGCAAACGAAATTTATCCAAGCATATTTGCAGTTATCGGGCGCTCGGGAGGCTTTACAACTCCTTCGTCAGCGACGGGCGGAAGAAGAAAAGACCGCACAGCAGAATGAAGGTGAAGAACAGGTCGAAGAAACGACAGAGAGAGAAGATCAGGTCGATGCGCAGAAGGATTTTGAGCAGGAAGACCGTGAAGAAGAGGTTGTTTACCTAACAGATGCGGAACCAGACGCATGCGCGTCACAGCCGGCTCCAGCTATCGCGTGGCCAGCGTCTATTATCCGTTTTCTCCAGCTAAATAAGGAATGAATGGTGATTAAAGATTATTGGCCATCAGACCGATGCAAGTGCTACTGTGACTGCTACGCTGATACATGCCCTAATGCAGAGGCACAAATCTTCTGCGAATCTGGAAATTGCGCATTTAGAGGCCGATGCTCAAATGGAGTCTACGAACACCCAGATGTCGACCTATTCATGTCTGCTACTGGAGTAGGCGTGCGTGCGACTGACACCATCCCTGTCGGTACCACAATTGCACCGTACACTGGATTGATGACGGACTTCGACTACGACGGCAATTTCCATCAGTTTGAATACGTTGTCAGTTTGCAATGCAAAAGCCGTGATAACAAAAAGCTGTATATTGACGCACAAGAGTGGGGAATGGTGGCGCGATTTATTAATCATTCCTGCGGCCCAAACAGGTAGTTTATCGAGATGCGGCACAACAGAAAGGTCCACGTCATGGTGAAAACTACAAAGGAGATTAAGCGTGGCAAAGAAATCACCGTGGACTACTTAGAGACATGGTTTACTCACGGGTGTAAGACCAAAAAGTTGCGCAACCCAAACAGCGTCTCGTAGCGGTAAAGTCACGAGATTCCCGTACTCACGGTTTGAACATAGTGATTTAATTAATACAAAAAACAATTTCTTACTGAATAATGACGACTTTGACGAGGAGGGCCGTGTATTAGTTCACGCGATATGTATAGATACTACGGTGATGTAATTTGTGACACAGTAATTGGTTACAGTTACGGTACTGATTTTATTGAAAGGTACTTGATGTCAGTTACAGTACCACATAGTAGTACCGTAATGTGCGGAAGTCTACCTTTATCGACACCCGAAGTACCGTGAGTGAAATTTAACTACCGTGTACATAATTTATAATCTTGATTTGTATAGACAATCTATACCTTTACAATTCACGTACTCGCCACTGGATGGATGGACGATTCTGGATCCTCTGTCGAATCCGCGGGAGCGCTAAGGCCAAAGCGTACGCCTGGGCGCGAAAGGATATTCCCAGAGAGGAGCACACGGCGAGTGACGAGAAATTCTTTTGCAGTCGGGCCGGTAAGGGTATGCGAGCCCGGTTCTGGCAGATCGACCGGACGGAAAGCCTTCTTAACGACGATGGAGAACAAGAGGATGAGGCAGAGCTTCTTCAATCCTGTCTCCGACGCACTGAACTGGAAATATGTGGTGCGCCGGATTGTAAGTTGCTGAAGCGTCTTCACAAACAGTATGTTGAACGTCTACGCGTCGCCTGCTTACAACGGAAGCACACACGAATGTTGAACAAGCGGAAGGATCAGGACGAGTCCCGCATGTCAGACCTGTTGAGACTTGTAAAAGAACGATTTCCAAGTTTTGAAGGGTAGAAGGTATCATCAGAGAAAGAGATTTCCATCCCCCGCGACGGAATGCATCCCTTCGCGATTCCCGCAGTGACAACACGTAGGACTGATCTTTGCAAACATCACCGCGGTCTTTATCCCCCCATTGTGTCAATATTGATAGCGAGGGGCTCAAGTTTAGTTGTTTTGTAGATGGAGCACCCAAGGCTGGTGTAAATTGAAATATTGACTTGAAATAGCAATTCGAGTCAATTCCCGCAGTCACACCCTACAGTCTTATGAGTCGCAAACATAATTTCACCACTTGATGTACCATACAACCAATATTGAGAGTGAGGAGCTCAATTGAATGCATTTGTTAAGCTCTAAGGATATCGTGGACATAAGTGAGCTCCACATACGCCCATGCAGGCCCATTCAGAATTGGTCGTCCTCTCTTTGCTTCCGTGGCCGCAACAGCTTCGGCAATCTGTTTCTCCATGGGTTTCCTCTTGTGGCGCCGACTGAGACTGTATAGCTTTCGTTTGTCGGGTTGATCAGTCCCGAATCGCGTGTGAAGAGCGAAGAGCAACTGAACACACTGCCCTTTATGGAAAAAATATTTGCACGGACAGATTTGGTTGGCAATATCGACAGACAAACCTCCCGCTGGCTGTCCATCTCGCTCCATACGCGCGGCGTTGGCTCCAAGTTGGACTGCCACTTCCACTATCTCCACAGTCTTCTTGCGTGGTCTCACATAAATTCGTGGAGTCGCTTTCGAAATAACTAACACGAACTCACCTGAACTGTCGATCGCCGGGGTTTCCACTAATAGATTTTGTCTACGCAGGTTAGTCGCGCGTCGGCTGAGTCGATCAGACGCCCTTGGCTTTTCTTGAAAGTCGACCCCTGATACACTTTCCATGCGGCAGCATATCTCCAGTTGTCCGAGCAAGGCCCCCATCAGCATACGTGCTCTCAGAGTGTAAGGCCTCTTCAACTTTGCATTAAACGTTTCGACTGGATTGTTGGTGGTTGGCCATCCAATAGGTGTTCTGAAGCTTTGCCACTTAATAGATTTGCCGGAGAGCCATTGCTTATGAAAGTAGTTGCCGAACTGTTCTGTATCTGGATCCTCAAGCCATTGTCGTAGTGCAGTTGTTTTTTTAGAATGGAACTGCGACGCAGTTTTAGCGTAGTGCATATCAAATATGTCGGCTACCACGAGGCTTCGTTTGCCTGGAAGGATGGAGCTGCTGCGCTCGTGAACTTTAGCGGCCACATGGTAAAAACACATCAGAATGTCGGGATTGCAGTCTTCAAAAACCCTTTCCATGGCGTTGTACTGAGCCCCATCTGCATCGCCCATTATGTAGCATACATCCATAGGGTTTTCCATAACGCGAGCGTAGATCGCACGCAATGACTTCAACGCAGACGTGTAGTTGAACTCTTCTTGTTGGGACGACACAAATACCGATTCCAAATGGAACGAACGGGCATGATCTGAAATGCCACAGACAAAGGTCGGATAGTCGACCTGATTGAGCATGTATGTAGCGTCGAAATGGAAAATAAAGCTTTTCGGGTCTCGGTCCATTCTCTTCAACATCCTTTTCGTTGTGAACCCCACCAAAAAGGCATCGTTGTCCGTGTCTTCGCCTACATATATCTGTCCGGTCGTCTCCAAATTGCATGAAAACGAGAAGGCATCAATATCATCCACTTCGTTGCTGTAAGCCTTGTCCTTCACCATTTTAGCAATCACATCCAAATCATCCGTATTGTTCATGTTTGTCTTTCGAAAGTGGGTCACAAAGTTCTGAACCTTGTTCAGGTGCGGGATTCTATCTTCTGGAGCGTTGACGCAGAGTGCGTTCCGGATGCGGGCGGGCTCCATGCCGCCAGCGGCTAGCTCACGCGCTCGTTTTTTTGCTTAACAGTCGGCTTGCCAGAAGGTGGGTCCATGCCTTGGACTTCGTGAGAGCCGATTTCATATATATTCGCTACACTGTTTTCCAAGCAAGTTAGCACCTTGCACCGCCATTGACACTTCATTGCAGCCACGCACGCCTCCGAACAAACACGCGAGCCACAGGAGAGAATCTGGTTTCGCATTTGGTGCAGACTAGGAGCTCTACAAACTGTGTAGTTAGCTAGGTTGCTCACGGTAATTGTGTGATTTTTGGCATGCTTCATATTGCCTACGATACGGTCGCTCTTCTCTGTCGCCACCTGGCGATGCACCAACACCCACGGCAGCGTCTTCCGCATTTGTGATGCTACCCTTGCGCTGAGAGAATGGCAAGAGGGGGGAGGCGGCTCACAGCTTCGAGTCAAGTCAGCTCGAGTTCGAAGCGAATGGCATAGGTACTTGAAGTACGAGTTAAGTGAATGCAAGGTTTAGGGTAAATGTTATCCAAATGCATTGATTGGTTGGAATAGCTCATAATGGATGGATCCGCGATATTATGGATTGGCCTGGTACTCCGATGGATTAACCTGCCAAACTGTTGATGATGTCACGAAACCGTGGAGTTTTCACGAGTTTGGTGGTTTTATGTACCATCTGTGTGGATTACGCCCATCTCTGTGAATTGATCTGGCACTATTGTGGAGTTTGTTAGCGTCCTCCCGACAACCCGGTCTTCATAGATCCAGATAAAAGTCTCGGATTTTCTCCAGCCACGTTACATCCTCGGAATAGCGTGTTCAACATAAGCGCCCCGTTTGCCACGATAGCGGGCGAGTCTGGTACCTGTATCATACCAGGTTTTGTTCGTTATCATCGGCAGCAAAATTCAGCATGAAGCCCTCCGTCGAAGTTTCAGTTACTGCGGTAATTATCTAGGGTAAATCTTTAGATGTCGTAAGATCCGCATCATTTGCCGTGACGTATTGACACACAGCAGATGCAGAACTCGTTCGACACTCACTTTCTTCTTTGGGTCAGGTGGAACGGGTTTATCGCGGTTGAGACAGAGTCTAACCACAGGTGGGATGCCCAAATTCAGTAGATTCTTCAGCTGGTTCTCTGGATTTTTAGCGTCCTGCCACCCCTCAATTTGCGTGGCCTGAAAGCCACACGTCCGGGCAAGGAAAAATATAAGTTGATCTATCCACCGGATATGTATTGCAATTTTAATTGCAATACATAAAAATGGAGAGATTGCAGAGATCTAGATATTGCAATACCCAATTGGAGTGGAACCTGCAGTACCCAACTGCTGCACTGATCTACATAAATGGTTGCTATCCTAGCATGCGGCTATCTGATAGACTTGGCTACTCTGTATTTGCCGCCCTTCATCGCGGCGCAATTTGTGCTTTGACAGGGCTATCTTTAGTAGTGGCAAAGAAGATCTTGTGCGAGGACGGCGAGGGTTAACGGGCGTAAGGACTGTTTTGCCCACCGAGCGGATTGGAGAATGAAGTAGAGAGCGTGGTCCGGAGTAGACGCCGCGAGATGCTATGCCGCAAGTGCTCTGCCAACGCTACACCTGCTGCATTTCGTCGTGTTGAAGCGATAAGACATTATCAAAAAATTTAAAGTTACATGTACGTTAAAGTGAAGTATTGCAATTTTAAATTGCAATGCCCAATTGCATGGTCCTTGCGGATTGCAATACTGAATTGCACTCGAGAAGCTAACTGCAATGTAAACGGCAATAGGGAGTAATCCAAGAAATTGATGCAAATTGATTTTTTCCCTTGCCTGCACACGTCCAAAGAAGCTTGAAAGTTTGTTTGGGTCTAGACTCCTCCGGTTTCATCGCCTGGATCTTCTGCATAGCGGATCTAAATGACGGGGAATAATCCCACGGATCCTCGGGGAACCGGAAAAGGTCTCCCCCATGTCACTGGGGACTCGTTGCGTGGTAAGTAGTAAGTGGCCAAAGATGCCATTCGAGACGGCATTTATCTGCTATTTGTCGATGCAACAGCTCACCAAATTTCTCTTGGTTGAACTCGAAAAGAGACGTGAAAAGCTCCAATGCCTCTCGAACAAATTGGAGTTTCCTCCGATACTTCGGTGATGCGTCTACGACAATACCGTGCAAGGGGATAGAGAGATAGTGTTCGTCGCGTCCCCGAGTTGTAACCGTCAAATGAGCATTCTATTCAGCGCAAATGTTTCCCATCCCACAGGTCATGGTCGCGTATTGTAGTGCACAGCGTAGCACGCCACGGATCCAGAAACCCCCAGCCCATACTGTCTGTGCGTGCAAAATTGAATTTTGGACTGATTGTATTTATAGGTAAGCTAACTGTAAGCTTGATTTCTAATACGAACTATACATCACCTATAGGTGACCTATAGTGAAGCTATGTAATTATCCAATGGTTGGTTCCTGGAGCCCTAAGTACATAGTCCCAGGGAGTGGTTACTTTAAACAAAAGAAAAAAGAGGACTACAGCACTGCGTGCCGTGGATTGATGGGGGAAATGGCCTCGTGGCAATGGTTAAGAAGGAACGAGCAGCGAGGACTTGACGTGACCCTGAGGTTAAGCTTTGCATCCATCAGTTCAGTGCTTACCATTACTTTATTGAAATAATCCAAACAAACACTGGGTGGGTGGGTCGTTTAATCGACCCAAAACCCAAAAATTCCAAAACGCACCTTAAACTGGTAACTTCGCTCCCTTTGGCAAAGGACCTGTGTGCTGCCGTTCCCTTAGAGTTTGTATACTCTCGGAAGCCAGCATCCTCAAGCGCAAGGTGTTGTGTGACGTCCCGTCACATTTGGTAGCTCTTGTAGTCAATCCACGCCAACGCGGGTAGACTATCTTAACCTCTGAAGTTCTGTCATCATGGACCGGAACCATTTCCCTGCTGAATGAGGTTCTGCTAAACTTCTTCTTGCCCACGCTACCTGGCCTAGTGTCACACATGGAGCGATGTGACGTTTTATGGGCACTGGAGAAAGACTACGGTCAAGGGGGTGCGGCTGCTAATAGAACTGATCCGAGCATTGTCGAAGTTGGCCTGTAGCTAGTGGCGTGATATCAGGACGCTGTTCGGGAAGTTGAAAAAGGCGAGAAACGAAATCAACCGCAAAACGCAAAATCTGTGACGATGTTGGAAGTGACGATCTTGCGTGTCACGATGACGCTGACACGCCCATGAATTAGCAAGGGAGCGAATTGCAAATGGATCTGGACATGATTGAGCGAGAAGTAAGGGAAAACAATGCCGGGTATCTAAGGAAGCTAAAACAACTCACGCTAACGGGTGGCTTATGGGTCGTGGATAGAGGGACTGGCCATGCTGTGATCCCTAATAGAGGGTGGTTCACGCACCTGCGACACTGGGACCCCTAATAAAGGGTGGATCACGTACCTGCGACAAAGTCAGGGTCATCGGTTTACGTACGGCAATAGTAATACTTCTCATAGTACTTTAGTTGATTCAGTCCAGCTTAGTATTCTTACCTCAACTGGGAAAAAAGGAAGTCGTAATACTTAATGAAGTAGAATATAACAACCAGTGTGATAGTAATTTGCTTAGCGCGTACTACTTAGCAAAGCAGGGTTATTGTCACCAAAAATCCAAAACGGTTTTTTTTAATTCTTTTTCGATAAAGGTTTAAGATTAAAATATGCCGCTGTAGCAATTGGCGAAGTGTACTACTTGCCGAGTACTAAAGTAACAAAGAAAACGGTCCTCACAGTACAGACCAAAAACTATGATCGCCTATTCAAGGAATGGCATTTAAGACTGGGTCATCTGGGGTATGACCAGTTACTGAGCAATCAACAAGAAGGTGATGCGTCTGGGGCGACCTTCACGCAGCTGAAAGCATCCCATTTTTCTGTAAAACATGCACAGAAATGAAAGACCACCGGATGTCCTATCGGAATATGATAGGACATCCGGCGGTCTTTCATTTCTGTGTCATATTCCAATAGGACATCCGGCGGTCTTTCATTTTTTTTAGCTTTGGGGGTAAAAGCTAAAGATCCACTGCATACATTGCACATGGGTTCCATAGGAAAGCTAAAAGTGAATGGTCTATACGGTACATTTGGCTATAGATGCGCCCTTGCGGTAGTTGATGATGCTACTGCTTACAAATGGTACTTCTTGCTAAAGAGTTTGAAGGAAGTACCGGCCAAAGTAAAATAGCTGCTAAAGGAGTTGTCAGCACAATTCCCAAACACCGTGAAAAGAATTAGAACCGACGGTGGAACTGAATTTGTAAATCAACAGATTTCAGATCTGTGTACAAAAGGCGGTATTAAATTTCAGATATCTAATGTAGAATCTCAAGAAGAAAATGGCAGGGCAGAAAGAGCGCACCAACGAGAAATGGCTGGGGTCCGCTGTGCTCTAAATGCGCAAAAATAGCACCAAAGTGGTGACCGGAGGCATTGCTGTACATGGTGGATGTAACCAATCGCCTTCCCATGAGGCGATTAGGAATGAAAAGACCTTTATGAAATGCTCCATAAAGAAAAGCATAAAAGTGTAGAATTTCAGATTGGGGGGGGGGCTGCATGTTATGCACATGTTTCTCAATCAAAAAGAAAGGACCAAAAGTTGAGCAGCAGTTCGGTGGAGTGCAAACTACTTGGATTGTCACCTAACTATAAAGGCTATCGGCTGTTGGAGGTAAAAAAAATAAGTACATCATAGCTAGAGATGTAAAGTTTAGTTCTGTGGCAACAGCCGCCTTGATTGCAGAATCGTTCCCACTTTAGGAGCGCTCAATCACAAAAATAGTGCTGAATATTTCTAATTTAGGGGAACGATCAAGACAATCAAATCGCGATGAAGAAGCAGTCGAAGCAGACATTTCAGGCTCTGTCGCCGCACCGTCATTACCAATAGTGGGAGATAAGAAGGGTCCTACCACTGATGCAGTACGTCGCTCTAAACGAAATCGCCACCCTAATTCAAGGTAAAAGGATATCTGACAGACCTAATTTAGTATCTGTCACTCAGCCTCATATACCCATTACTAGATCTATAAAGGAGGCTAGATCTGGACCACACGCCAAACAGTGGGAGGCAGCAATTAAGACGGATTTTTAAGCGCTGCTAAGCAATCAAACGTGGAAACTAGTTCCACTCCCACCTGGGCGCAGGGCGCTGGGGTGCCATTGGCTATTTGATGTTAAGTATAACGCTGGCAATGTTGAGCGCTTTAAAGATCCCTAAGTAGTGCAGAGAAACACCAAAATGTATGGAATTGACTATAAAGAGATCTTTTATCCTGTGGCTCGGTACGAGTCGTTGCGGTTGTCACTAGACCTTGCTACAATCTCATCAGATGGACGTGCCCACCGCGTTCTTGAACGGCCTCTTACTCGAGTCCATCTACACGAGGCAGCCACTTATGTTCCGACACGGTTCGGCATCCCTTGTGTGTAAATTAAGGAAAAGCCTATATAGCCTAAAACAACACCTAGATATTGTATGGTGTCCTAAATGTATTTCTAAAATCACTTGGGGTTTTGAGGTGCAAGAAAGAGCATTGCTTGTACCACAAAAGTGGGAGGTTGATGGAGTTGTGCACACACTACTAGTTTGTGTGTATGTAGATGATTAGGCCATTGCCGGAGAACACCTCAGCTCAATTAAAATCTTCAAGATCAACTAGCACAAAAGTTCACAATGAAGGATTTAGGAGAATTGCAGTATCTTCTAAAAATGGAGATATCAAGAGATTTGGGTACAAAATTACTTCGTATCTCGCAGCATATATATACTCATGACTTGCTGCAGAAGTATGAAGGATTGGACTACTAAGCCCACACTAAAAGCAAAAAGTGTTATATCACAAAAGGAAGAGACGCTCACACGTGAGCAAATCGCGGCTCAGCCGTTCGACTACAGGGGAGTAGTGGGCTCACTAATGTTTCTAGTTAGAGGGACTAGGCCTGATATAGCAAACGCTGTAAGGGAGTTAAGTAAGTACCTATATTGCTACAATATAAGAGCCACTGCAGGGCAGCGCAGCGGGTACTTAAGTACTTGAAAGGAACATCGCAGTATGGCTTAGTATACCATGGAGATAGTAATACTACTAAGTTGGAGCTATGCACAGACGCGAGCTTCGCGAATGCACATGAAAAGAGGAAATCTATTATAGGATCCATATTATCACTACTCGCTAGTGCATGCATTACGTGAATAAGCGCTAAGCAAGACTGTATTAGCCTGAATACAGCAGAGACAGAATTAGTCGCTGCCAGTGAAGGTGTAAGAGAAGCAATGTGGCTTCGTCGACTAGTTAAGGAATTGGGCACGAGCAAGTAGTACCAACACAATGCTGGTGTGATAATACTGCGGCAACCAGTATTATATAGGACCCATGTAGTCATTCATCCACGAAGCATATTGATATTAGACATCTTTATGCTCGTGATAAGCATGAAGCAAACTGTATCGCTGTTGCGTATTGTGATACGAACGATATGATAGCAGATGCTCTAACAAAGCCTCTGAGCCAGCATCAGTTTGAAAAACTCTGTGATGTGATGGGAGTTATAGACTTGGAGGAAAGGGGTTTTAGCCCTTTCGTGAAACATCTATTTTGGTTATACCATACAAATCGAAGACATTGAGTTGTCTAAAGGCGCCTCGTGCGCCCTTAAATAGAATCACTGTACTCGTTTGGTACAGTCTCTTGTGACAAATCATTGAAGATGATTTGAGGATGCATCCTGATGTAGAAATACATTTTGATGAAAGTATACTTGATGATTACGAATTGTACTGTATGCCATTTGTTATAGTAGACGGAACAGAATCAGGTGAACTTGTGCAGAAGGGCGCACCAGGCGCCCTTAAAGGACCTGATCCGATCCCTTCTCTTGCAAGAATACTCTAAAGGTGCACCAGGCGCCCTTATGCCACGAAAGGGTTAAATAGGGGTACCTCAAAAAATAGTTTTCCCCTCAAATAAAGTGCCTTGACGGAAAGGCAGCCTTACAAAATGAAAGTGAGTTTTCCAGAAAAGAATTACAAACTCGGATAAAAGCTAACAATAAAGAGAGAGTTAAAAGGATAAGGGTAGGGCAAAAGCTGATTTAAGGATAGAGAGCCAGTTTTATGGGCTCCTAGCCCTAAGAAAGATTATCTGACATCTTCAGGCTTCAAGCCCTTGCCCCTAAGTACATTTTACTCACTTTTAAGTACATTCTACTTCCTGACTCTCTTTTTTGCTGCAACTGAAAAGTACTATGGGTCAAAGACTAGACGCCCACGAGTAGCCGGATAACCGGACTTTCTCCTTGCAGTTCCGTTAGCGTGCAAAGGCCGGGACTGGAAAACCACTGTGGCTTAGACCAGATCACTGTCGCCTGGCAGATCACAAGCAGCTTGTAGACCCCCCCCCCTCCCCGGAGGCTTTCATCGGGACCAGCACTGGTGCAGTAAAGAAGCAAAAGAGAGAGTGAGAAGCCTCACCTATTCTCGGGATCGCCTATATAAAGAATAAGTGACACCTCAATATGAGATACAGTAAGGATCTGATATGGGCAATAAAATAGGCTTCAATAAGTATCCATAACTGCAAAAGGAAACATGTAAAAGGTAATTTGGGTTTACAAATCTGAGAATGGTGTTGAAGTTGATGCTTTCAAGAATAATCTTGATAGACAAGAAAGATTGATGGACAACGCTAGCATCTTTAGTGGGAGTGTTGCGCCACAATATATATATATATATATAAGTCTGTATGACGTGGCTGAAAAGGAGCGGGATTGGCTATTACGTTTGCTAAGTCAATGTTATTGGCCGAAAAGAGCAGCCACCACCACCAACAAAACAAAAAAGAGGCCAGTTTGGGCCATCAAAGGAAAAGCCGAGGGATGTGATGGAAGAGATGGCTTGAGACCATCTCACTTTCCAGACTGACGGCATCTACACAATCAAACAATGTAGAACCATGTTACCCACACAGGAAGCGCACCCCGTGTCTTCTTCCTCAGTTAGGGTCTGGGCGACCGTGTGCAGAACTATGTTACCCGCGTGTGGACCTAAGTTACCCACTTGGCCGTCGTCTGTCTGTGCCGCCACCTTCGAAGTCTCCTCGGAGGCTCATATACGTCGACGACCGTCAGGCGGCGTGCGAAATTTTATCGACGCCCCAGAATCGATCAAGATTCTAAATGGATGCTCGTATCCCCGCACACCTCCATGTACAGCAAGCAGCCCACCGCTACCCGATTCGAGAGTGCGTAGACTCTCAGGGGCTAAATCCCCATGGTTGGCGCCACCCGCGTATCACTCGTGAAGACTTAGTTTTTCTCCAGTAGGGCGCCCCACCCCTACTGTTTTCCGGTGTTCCCCTGGCCTCGGGGTCTTGGCTTCTGCCAGCGCCCTTGAGAACAGGCTTGGATTTGAACCACCTGTGGTGTCTCTCCGCGGGGCAGCCCCTCTTGATGTGGCCCAGCTTTCCACAGCCGAAACAGCGAATGTCTTGCGGTTCGGCGGACCCAATCTCCATGGGAACTGGTCCGGCGGGATTCGCCCGGTTGGGGTTCGAAGCCGAATTCCGGGGTCATGCTGGCGCCGGCGTACGCGCCTGGAGGTGGCTATACTCTTCTTAAAGAGCCACTTGAATCGCCTCTTCGAGGGGGCTTGACTGCACCCGGAACAACTGGGTTCGCGCGGGGCCCACGCGAAGGCAGTCCATGAACTCCGTCACATTGATGGGTTTATTGAGCGTAGGGACGCGGTGAGCTCCCGCATCTCTTGGATGTACTCGTGCAGCTCACGCTTCCTTGTTTGCACGAGAGGAAACGCGAGCGCTGGCGGTACTCGTAGTTCGGCGGGAGGAACACGGCTCGAAGCTGTTCGCACAGCTGAGCCCAGGCCGCGAAGCATCCAGGTGTTGTCACCTCCCGCGTGTACACCCAACTCTTAGCACGACCGCTAAAGTTGGAGAGCGCTATAGCAACGCAGAGTTGCTCGGTCGAGATCAGAGCCGCGTCCATAGCGAGCTCTACTTCTCGAATCCAGAAGTGAAGGCGATCATCTTCCTTCCCTTGGTACGGCTGCACCTTCAGCCGTAATGACTTCTGGTGTAGCAGCTTCACTTCTGCCACCGGAGCCTGCAGGTTTCCCCGCACATGCGCGATGAGCCCTTGTTCATAAGTGTCAAACGCACCGGCACATTCGACCTGCTCGGTCGGTGTTGACGCCACCAGACTCTGCAGGGCCTCCATCCAGTCGTTCAGGTGTGGATATGTAGGTCTCCTCTACCTCTTTCCCAATCCCTCACCTTCCGTCGAGTTGGAATCGTCTCCTTCTAGACAAATCGCTCTGCTCTGAGACAGGTGGGGGATTTTCTAGCGTTTCAGGAAGGATGTTTTGCTGTCAAGACATGCACTTTTGGCACACCTTTCTCAAGTTGCTTTCTTTTGTACAACTGATGGAGGTGATTGACGTGGGTAAAAACCTTATCCTTCCACATGGCAAACCCTTTGCCATTAAAACGCTCAAGGCCGCTTGTGTTTCTTCCTCCAGCAGTCATGGGCTTTGTTCGTACTTGCAATATTTGATTGTGTCATTGCCGTCAGTCTGGAAAGTGAGATGACCTCAAGCCATCTCTTCCATCACATCCCTCGGCTTTTCCTTTGATTGCCCAAACTGGCCTTTTTCGTTTTTGGTTGGAAGTGGTGGCTGCTTTTATCGGCCAATAACACTGACTTAGCAAACGAAATAGCCAATCACGTTCCTTTTCAGCCACATCATGCAGACTTATTTATATTGTGGCGCAACACACACGAGGTGTTGAGCGCCTCAGATGTCGCTATCGAGACATCACACGGCGCGGGTACGTCACGGCATCTTCTGGGCTCGCCTTTTGTAATGTACACCGACCGTGCATCCTTGAGGGCGGCGGCCAATTTGCCTCACCTCTCCCAGCAGATGGCGAGGTGGCTGTCCTTCTTCGCGGAGTACAACTTCCGCGCCGAATACAAGCCGGGCAAGTTCAACGTGCTTGCCGACGCCCTGTCTCGGCGTCCGGACTATGAGTTGGCCCACATCACAGGGGTGACAACGGATCTTCATGATCGGATACACTTGGCGTATCGAGACGATGAGGCTATCGCGCCCATCGTCCGGTTCCTGGCTGCAGACACGGAGGCCAAGTCCGAATGGCTATCGCCGCAGTAGCGCTCCCGGCTCCACCGATATGTGTTGACGGACGCCCTCATCTATTCCCGAGTGAAGCCTAGCAATCCTCCACGGGTTGTCGTACCCAACGACAAGGATCGGAAGTTTGACATCCTCAAGGTGGCGCATGACGCACCCTCCAGTGGCCCCTTGGGCCGTGAGAAGACCTTCTTGTTGGCCTCTCATGCCTTCTGGTGGACCCACATGTACAAATGGGTCCCCAGGTACGTGAAGACATGCGAAACATGTCAGCGGGTGAAGCCCGCTGGACACGCTTCGGCTCCATTGCAGAGCATACCCGCGCCTACCGACTGCTGGAATCGATGAGCCTCGACTTCAATTTTTGGACTTCCACCGATGACCACGGCAACACCGGCATCTTGGTTTCCCGTGTCGGCTGAGCAAGATGGTGCAACTGGCTCCGGTGCCCGATACTATCACGAGTGAACACGCCGCGAGGCTGTTCGCCGATGGCATGCTTCACTATCACAGTTTACCAGAGACAATCGTCTCGGGCCGAGACCCGCGGTTCACCGCTGCGTTCTGGAATAAGTTGTTCCCCTTGAGCGGAACTCTTTTTGCCGATGTCCACCGCTGATCACCCGCAGACGGACGGCCAGTGCTCAACAACACTCTGCGCAGTGTCTGCGTGGGTGCCCCACGTACGTGGTCGGTGCAGCTCCCAATTGTTGAATGCGCGCTCAACAACGCGGTGCACGTGTCCGCGGGGCTCACGCCATTCTATTTGAACGGTTTCCGCCACCCCATAGTGCCTCTCACTCTTCGAGGAGACGCTGAGTCCTCTAATTTAAGTGGAGGAGAGGCTCGGAAAGCCCTTGCCTACCAACTCGCGGATTTGAGACCAGTTTCTTTGAAGGAACAAGTGAAGTCCTTTGTGGACACCAAGCGGAACGTTATCAGCAGGGTCCGCGATACAATTGCAGCGGCACAGGACAGACAAAAGGAGTGCTCGGATAGACATGGAGGAGGAAACTTTACTGTGTTTCAAATGCGTGAATTAGTTATATAAACCTACCGCTAGACTCTGTTAGCTCCGTCGGCAGCAACCAGTTGAAGCATTGCTTCATCGGGCCGTTCGCAGTCCTGACCAGACACGGTGCTTCGTACACCATCGACCTCCCAAAGTTAATGAAGATGCACCCGACGCTTTATGCCGGACGTCTTATGCGGTACCATAAGTTGCTGACTCGCAGATTCACCTTGGTCCAGCTCTTTAGTGCAGGACTCGATGGAGATTCCTTTGGTATCAGCGTCCTACGATATTTGGATCCAGCGTCCGGATTGAAACGTCGAAGGTGCACAGCAACTGTACCGGACAGCTGACTGACTATTTCAAACTGTATTTTGTTTCCTATTACGACCCTACATGGTTTGGAATATTGATATGTGGGCATTGAAAAAACGATAAACACTACTTCACCCGTCCAAGTACTGACTTGGGTTTTGGTATTGACGTTAAATAACACCGGATTGATTTATAGTATCTTTTTTGTGTTAAAATATGTTCTGCTTTGTCGCCAGGAGTCGCAAGAAGAACAACGTCTTCATGTTTCCCACTCCGGCACCATGCACGCTCTCTCAAGTGAAAAGAAAATGCAACTCGCTTCACTCTGGGTCCAGCGATATTTTATTCAACGTCGTTTTCAATTCGACGGGTGGACTGCACTGCGTCCGTTGCCAGGCGGAGAAAAACGAGGACATCATTGTGGTTTCCCTTTTTTTGAACCATCACTAGCTAAATCAACTACTCGTTTGATGCAAAACTTCAGTGACAATTTCTCTCATGAAAAACACGCAAACATTTGGCTATATCGAACGTGTGTTCGATACGCGAGCAAGTTAAATAACAGCTCACAACATCCAATGAAGGTGAAGTTTTAATTTTCGTGGAGGTTTACCTTACACTTGAGCTGCTGATCTAGAAGAAAATGTTAGACTTCATTGCTAGGTTTTGGTTGATGGCATCGATCAAGACAAAGATGCGACAGAGGACGCGCCGTATCGTTCATTTTAGGGTTCCTACTGTTTGGCTACTTGATTTTTTGCAACTGGTCTCGAGATGCATAAACAATACATGCATCGAAAAGCGATGTTGTCTGATGGTCAACCCACAATCACCACTTAAGTTTCTAGTTCGCCGAAAGGTGGTTCGTGGTGCTCCCACTGTTATGGTCTCCGAAGTCGGACACTTGTCGGAAGCACCAACACCGTGCGAATCGCCGAAACGAACGACCAAACGAAAAAAAACAATCGGAACTGGTGCTTAGATTGTAAGCCACCTCGTTCTTTTGGCGAGCCAAATTCATTTATCAAACACAAGGACCGGGTGCAAGCATCGAGATAGACCAGTTTGTATGCTGCACCTACGTGCAAGCAAGACCCACGACACTCAAGCAAACTCGAAATTCACAATTAAAAAAAAATACATTGCGTTATTACTCTTATTGTAAGCTTGACTGTACTAGAGTTTGGCTGCGTTTGTTACATTTAGTCTTCTTCTGTTTAAGTTATTCTGTAGTGCAGGATTCGATGGAGATTCCTTTGGTATCAGCGTCCTGCTATATCTGGATCCAGCGTCCGGATTGAAACGTCGAAGGTGCACAGCAACTGTACCGGACAGCGGACGGACTATTTCAAACTGTATTTTGTTTCCTATTACGACCCTACATGGTTTGGAATATTGATATGTGGGCATTGAAAAAACGATAAACACTACTTCACCCGTCCAAGTACTGACTTGGGTTTTGGTATTGACGTTAAATAACACCGGATTGATTTATAGTATCTTTTTTGTGTTAAAATATGTTCTGCTTTGTCGCCAGGAGTCGCAAGAAGAACAACGTCTTCATGTTTCCCACTCCGGCACCATGCACGCTCTCTCAAGTGAAAAGAAAATGCAACTCGCTTCACTCTGGGTCCAGCGATATTTTATTCAACGTCGTTTTCAATTCGACGGGTGGACTGCACTGCGTCCGTTGCCAGGCGGAGAAAAACGAGGACATCATTGTGGTTTCCCTTTTTTTGAACCATCACTAGCTAAATCAACTACTCGTTTGATGCAAAACTTCAGTGACAATTTCTCTCATGAAAAACACGCAAACATTTGGCTATATCGAACGTGTGTTCGATACGCGAGCAAGTTAAATAACAGCTCACAACATCCAATGAAGGTGAAGTTTTAATTTTCGTGGAGGTTTACCTTACACTTGAGCTGCTGATCTAGAAGAAAATGTTAGACTTCATTGCTAGGTTTTGGTTGATGGCATCGATCAAGACAAAGATGCGACAGAGGACGCGCCGTATCGTTCATTTTAGGGTTCCTACTGTTTGGCTACTTGATTTTTTGCAACTGGTCTCGAGATGCATAAACAATACATGCATCGAAAAGCGATGTTGTCTGATGGTCAACCCACAATCACCACTTAAGTTTCTAGTTCGCCGAAAGGTGGTTCGTGGTGCTCCCACTGTTATGGTCTCCGAAGTCGGACACTTGTCGGAAGCACCAACACCGTGCGAATCGCCGAAACGAACGACCAAACGAAAAAAAACAATCGGAACTGGTGCTTAGATTGTAAGCCACCTCGTTCTTTTGGCGAGCCAAATTCATTTATCAAACACAAGGACCGGGTGCAAGCATCGAGATAGACCAGTTTGTATGCTGCACCTACGTGCAAGCAAGACCCACGACACTCAAGCAAACTCGAAATTCACAATTAAAAAAAAATACATTGCGTTATTACTCTTATTGTAAGCTTGACTGTACTAGAGTTTGGCTGCGTTTGTTACATTTAGTCTTCTTCTGTTTAAGTTATTCTGTAGTGCAGGATTCGATGGAGATTCCTTTGGTATCAGCGTCCTGCTATATCTGGATCCAGCGTCCGGATTGAAACGTCGAAGGTGCACAGCAACTGTACCGGACAGCGGACGGACTATTTCAAACTGTATTTTGTTTCCTATTACGACCCTACATGGTTTGGAATATTGATATGTGGGCATTGAAAAAACGATAAACACTACTTCACCCGTCCAAGTACTGACTTGGGTTTTGGTATTGACGTTAAATAACACCGGATTGATTTATAGTATCTTTTTTGTGTTAAAATATGTTCTGCTTTGTCGCCAGGAGTCGCAAGAAGAACAACGTCTTCATGTTTCCCACTCCGGCACCATGCACGCTCTCTCAAGTGAAAAGAAAATGCAACTCGCTTCACTCTGGGTCCAGCGATATTTTATTCAACGTCGTTTTCAATTCGACGGGTGGACTGCACTGCGTCCGTTGCCAGGCGGAGAAAAACGAGGACATCATTGTGGTTTCCCTTTTTTTGAACCATCACTAGCTAAATCAACTACTCGTTTGGTGCAAGCTTCAGTGATAACCCACATGCGAGTACGGATCCACGGAGCTACGAATAACAGGGACCACGTAAATGCATGAAGCCCAAGGAGTAGTGAACAACAACGGAAGAGTACGCGCCTATGGAAGTGTATGGAACCGCGGGAGATCTTGGAATGGTAAAGTAGTTCAAGTACTTAAACACACGGCGCACTTGAACCCACGAGCACACGCGAAACATCCATGCACGCGACAACTACGATGCACGCGATACCACGAAGCACTCGGATCTGCGAACACCTTTTCTCCAACAAACCATGCCACCTCCGCCGCGAAGCGGCGGCAGCCGGCTAGTCTTAAAACTCAGCGGCAGTGTGGTGTCTGTCTGTACGTCCGTCCGCAACGGGCTAGGGCTAATAATTGTAACGCAAAAATAGAGGCGTTCGTTCTACTGGCTGTTGAGCGCACGAAGGCGGCCCCAATTGACTAAAAAGAGTTTTTGCTAAAACATAATTGAATTTTGTGATTACGTATTCTATGTGGGTTACATATCGTACTTAAATACACCATTCAAATTTTGCGCATAAGTCTACCGCCGGCCCTGCAAAGTTGACCCCTGTACGATGAAGAAGCTGCAGTTGGCCGTTTTGTCACTAAATTAGTTGACCATGTCTGTGAATGCTGAGCTCTTCATCTGCCTCGGTAGACTTGTGACCTTCGTGTTTGTGTTGCAGGTAGCCGTCAAGTAGACCTTGACTTCAATCTAAACCACAATGACTCGATAATGTTAGTGGGTTCTGCTAAAAGCTTTACGCTTTCCTGCTATCATACACATAAATACTTATAAACGTTTCTAACAGCGCAGTACACGCGCAATAAGCTAAGTCGTAACGCAATGGTAAGCCAGGAACTTACCAGCACAAGGTCAGAGCTAGGTATTGCTGTCTCCCTCCGCTGGCGTAGCATCCACGAAAATACAGCTGCTAATGCAGTGGGGACGTGCTCGCTTGAGCTAGCTGTATGTGTATCGCCTTTGCATCCCTTCGTTAAAGCGGCATCCGCTGGTAGAGTGTCTCGGAGTACGCGGGAGATCTTCCTTCTTCGCGAGCGACGACTGACAAGGCGCAGGATGTAGCATATTTTCGCCAAATGGCACCTGTTATTTCATAATCGCTCACATCTGGAGGTGGGTGCTTTTGAAATGCCATGTTATTTACCGAAAAATCACATGTGCTTTGGGGCGAAATCGCATGTTTACAATATACGTGTAGCGTCATTCGATCGTTCACATACTCCATAGGGGTGAACTATTATTAATACATCAAATTCTTCAAAGCGATACAAATATATTTCTCTTGAATTTGTTGGCGTCCGACGCCCTTTTTCGTATGTAAACTATTGCGTTTTCTGTGCGTCTGTGCACACACGAAATCGTTTTAGCCTGGACAACTTTTCCATACAAATCGCTGCTATTTTGGGGGGTAAGCAAACTGCTTACGAATTTGAGACGCACAGAAAACACTAATGTGAAACACAAAACTAAAAGCCATATCGCGCGGACTAGCATAGCAGAGCACGATGTGTTAAGCTCAAGGTGGAGCAGCGTGTTAAGGAGCTGTATTATATGGGGATGACGTTATATGGCTAATTCTAAGTACGATCGCCCGCCACTCATGCAGTAGCTGTTCAGGTTTACCCTGCAGTGGCTCGGCCACCGCCACATTCGACGCCGCCGTTGTCTAATAATCTAAAGCTGCGCGCCATCATCTCCCGCCAATATCGGTAGCTGGATACGCAGAACCTTCACTATAATAAGATGCCACAAGTAGTGTAGGTTCTGCGCACCCAGCTACCGAGTCGTGGCAGGACGATCTTAAATCATTATATCGTGGTTGCTTCTACTGCATCGTTCGCGCGGTGGCATTGCTGAGGATATGTGTCATAGTGTGATCTATTCCAACTCCATTGTTGACAGTACTACTATAGTACAACTTTTGGTGCTTCATTAAATTGACAACAATGCTTGAATACCTGGCCTGGGCAAAATCGTCAACGAGTCGCTAAAGCTCCCAAACACACATGAAAATTACCAGGAATAATAAATGCTCGTGAAATCCGCGATATCTATCAAAGAATTTGAACTGCATTTCGTAGTCTCTCCGCGGTGTTTCCCAGAGTTGAGAGCGGTGCAATTATGATATGCATGCCCAGTGTCAGAAGTGAGTACTCTACCAAAAGTCACGCACCACTCGACTAAGTACGGTCACATGATTGTCAAACAAATTCTTGCTACATACTAGGGCTTCGCGAGGCTGGGATAGGATACAGCAAGCACCGAGTAGCACAATTTTGGGGCCGAAACACGAGTACATTACATTCCAGTACAGCACCCCGTTTTCGCGGTGGGGGGGGGGGGCATATAGCCTCTCTACCACTTGAAATATACTAGGGCGCGAATGTGGTTTCGAATGTCGTAGAAGAAAAAAGAAAAAAATATTTTTAAAACATTTTTTAAAAAGCATTTTGTTATTATAAATATTTGTTATGCTGTGGATTCCGGACAATTGCCCCTTTATAAAGACAGGATTATCTTGGATGCGAATTGCATTGGTGCTTAGCTCACTTGGCGCATTTCCTGCGCTTGCTTCGCAGCCGCAACATCTACGAGTGTAGAATTTCTGCATTCAACCCAAATCGTTTGAAAAATTCTTGACCATCTCAGATTTCAATCGTGGTGACCATTACAGCTGGCGAGAGCACACGTTATAAATTCGGAAATGGTTCGAGATATTGAAAAGGTTGTTAGATGTACCGAGTCAATCAATCGATATTTTTTTCTTGTTAACCCTCATACATATTCGACCTTTTCTTGGGGTCATTCAATCAACTGTCACTTTCTTTCTTGCCATTACTGGTTATTGTTACCTGTCATTACCGGTTCGCGCACGACAGACAGCACTCTCAAATTAATCCTGGTGGGGCTGTGATATCCAGCACTTCGTCGCTTCCTATCCCAGAATAATATATTAGCACGAAACATACGAACACTGCGAATGACTTATCACCCCTACAGCCCCCCTAACGTCTGTGAGTAACTCCGCTAAACCCATCGATCCGTGGCAGCGATCCGAGCAACGAGTGCATCATCAGCTGCTAGTATGGGTCCTTCACGGTGACAAAGCTGGTGTGCGACAAAATGGAGGCCGCGAGTCCGCGTGTCGGCGTATCGTAGCGCGCGTCCGCAGCGTCTTGTCCATCGTGTGCAAATGGTAGGAAGCATAGGGCTTTAGGGCAGGGCAGCGGATCGACTGCTGAGTCCTGGTCGAGCTGTCACTATTCGCCTCTGCCTCGCAACTTTCGCAGTACATGTACCCTTCTATGAATTTGTATACCCCGTGGCAGTCTCTGGAAGCATCCGACTACTTTTGCAATTATCCACTCCTTCTTTACAAGGTTTTGATTATTTACTGGCATACTTTTTGTTTTGTATATTACAAATTTCATAGTTGTCGGTCTTTATATCGATCTACTAGTAATGTCCATTAGCTTTTGGGGATCATGTAAGTGCTACCGATGGCTCGGTATTTGTATCGATTTACTAATAGCGACCATCCCACCGCATTAAGCCTGTGGGTGTCATGTAAGTGCTACTGATGGCTCGGTATTTGTATTGATTTACTAGTAGCGACCATCCCACCGCATTAAGCCTTTTGGGGGTCATGTAAGTGCTACCGATGGCTCGTTATTTGTATCGATTTACTAATAGCGACCATCCCACCGCATTAAGCCTGTGGGTGTCATGTAAGTGCTACTGATGGCTCGGTATTTGTACCAGTATACCAGTGAAACGATGTCACGATGGATCACCGAATTTATCCATGTTGGGCTGTCCCCTACAGCACTAAAGTGCTTCCTATCCCAGTATAAAAGACTATTATAAAAGTAAATGCAAAACGAGAGAAATTTAATTTTATTTTTGAAAAGCATTATATTCTCATGAACAAATGCGCAGTTTAAAAAATAAGAACGGTAATGTACCACCATCCCTAAGAACGGCGACCACGGTACTTTCATCAAATATGCCACCAAATGGGTCTCTCGTCCAGCGTAGTATTTCTGGTGAGAAATAGCTCTGCAGTCAGTGTGAACACTAACGAAGTGCTCATCAAAAATGTTCTATAAAAAAGGTGCAATCAACTCTCGTTGTTACCACGAAATTCCAACGCTAGTGGTATGGCGCTTGTACACTACCAGCCCAACCTTCTAGTAATTTTAGAATAACTAGAATAAGAATATAATAAGATATTCTACCCTAACCTTTTGCGGCAGATGCTAATACTTCATTGGCTTAGAAGTTATTCTCGGATTTATTTAATTCTGACTTTCAAAGTCAGAATAACTTTAATCTTGGGAATAAACTTGTACGAGCTGATACTTATCAGTGGTCAGCCGTGGGCCATGGCTGTGGGCGCGCGCTGTGCAGACAGCGCTGATGCAGACGTGCGAGATGACGCTTGGTGTAGGTAGGGATGCACGTGGTTCTTCAAAAACAGATAACAAAGCCACCATGGCATAGTTTCCCTCGGGTAGTGATGAACCCCAAGCACACGGGCTTGTCCGCCTACATTTTCGCCGAAGGCGACGGTACTACGCGTTCTTAATCAATATAAACCCGTAGAAAAGCGACGCATGCAGTTTGGTAGGCAATGACGGGCATGATGTGGCGGCTGCAGCAAGCGCGCAGCACGCTCCGTCGGTAGCACATCCGCAGTTCGGGCGGGCATCAGATACCTGCAGAACTTGATATCGGTCTTCCACGAAATTGAACTTATTCCAAATCTGTTTCACTTGATTTGCTATTCCGGCTAAGTTATTCCGCTACTTATTCTCTAATGAAACAGCCCCTAAGGGGCTGTTTCATTTGAGAACAACGAGTTACGCTTTGAAGCGAAATACAGCATCAAACACGATCGAACACAAGGAAACATGACCAAAATCAGACGCCTGTCGGCAAGTATTTGTATTGACACCCCGGGTGCAAGTGGTACATGTACAAATGCTGAAAGGCTGAATGTACGAGTTGTGCTTACAAGAGGCAACTAACCACGAGAAAGGATTACAGTAATAGAGAGAGATTCGCGCGTAGTTGCCGCAAAGCCGCTTGCTTGAGTTCCTGTTGGCAGGTAGGTCGTGAGAGTTCATCACCCTTGTGGACAGCTCGATTCCGTTGAATCCACAATACTGACAGGCAGATAGAGCTCATAACCCACCAGATCCAGTTCCAATCCGCTTCAAATGTCGGTGCGTCCCCGCCAAACCATTCTTGTAGCCGAAGTTTCACCTGGTCTGTCATTGGTGGCGCTCGCCTCGTGGCGCAGTAAACTCATCAATCCTGTCCTCCGCACAGCCATAACCCGATTATCAACCGCCAGCTATCACGCGCCACTTGGCAGTCCCAGAAAATATGCTAAGGATAACTGTACTGTACCAGTAATAGCTCAACCGATCCTGGGGGGAACACCGGCGCTGATCACAAAGCTTAGCGCTAAATCAAGGCTTGAATCACTCAATGAGTGAGTCACAGTCAATCAAGCCGTTCAGTGTGACTCAGTTTGATGGTCGACCAGTCCGACAACAGGCTGATACTACATGCAATAGCCGATCTTCCTGCTACCACTGATCGCCGACCAGGACCATTTATTAATAATGCCTTATATTACTGCTGCACTGCTGAATTGGATGCATCTTCCAGTCTGCCTTATTATTATTTTATCATATATTTTTTTGCAAATAATTAAAAATATTGTAATAAAAAAGAATATAATAAAAAACGATTTATAGTAGTTATGAAAGGCAAGGTTAATTAAAAGTACCGGTAAGGCCCTCTCCAGATGAAAACGGGACCTAATTTTTTCACAAAGAGGATATGTAGTTTTAAAACTGCAAGAACAAGCTTGTATACGTAGTATTAAAGACTATATTTGTTGTAAGCGTAAGAGCAGCTAACACTACCTGTTTTGACGCGGTTGTCATAAATTCAATGTGGTTTTGGCTGCAAAATACGTCCGTACGTAATCATAGCTATTTTAATAGCTAAAATATTGATGCCGTAAAGAAAGTTACCAAGGTTCTCTACATTTTGCGGTGGCTTTCAATTTTGCTCCCCAGTCTTACTCGCACGATTGGTCAACTATTGAGGCAAGGCTGTGGAAATATAGATTGTTTAGGGTAGTTGATTGTATACCCATTTCTCAAACAATCATTTGTGTCGAGCATTCGTAAGACGAGGGAGTTACGGAATATTAAGTCGATATGATTGGATAAAAATAAGTCGATTTTAATCGCAGTTGCTTACTGTACTCAGACCGAGTGTTGACTCACTCAACACTGTTGAGGTCGGCTTTGCCAGCGCCTCTTGCAACATAGGCATAGTAGCTTCCCTATCTCACTGCAAGTTGTCTTCGCCTCCAGGCATCCCGTTGGCTCTGTTTATGAATGCGATGTTGACATGAATATAGGTATTCCTCTCAAGCAGCGCGGTGGCGTTATGAGGATCGGTAGTGACCGAATTCTATCTAGTGTACAGGCGAGCTTTGTAACATAAACTCAGGTAGATCCCAGTCGCTGGCGTCACCCAGCTGCACGAAATAATTGTCCATTCTGATTACAATAACATGCTTTAGGTTTTTCGGCGTTGAAGCTGCTGCAGCCTTAGTGCGATTAGCCTCGCGTCTAAATGACTGCATTAAGCACGAAGGGCATCCACAACATGCTCATTAATAGCACTTACCACCTTGACGGTATTCCCCTGCGACTTCTCACCGCGGCTTCTTGCTCTTGCGTATTGGAAGGCTGAAGCCTTTTCTGCCTCATTACTTCGAATTGACATCATTTTCATGCAAGCGGGTATTTGGTTTACAAAGAAGGCAATGTTGTCACTTCACACTCCACAAACTCAAATTATAGTCTATACGAAGCCAGTACACCAGTATGCAATAGCAGCAAACCGTATACCGCTGAATTTAGTCGCAATTCATGACCGCAATTGCATGTAGTATCACAATGATGATTCAACTGAAGTTCCACCTAATATTGACGTCAACAGGTAACTCGATACATGTGCCACACATAGACAATGTCTACCCAACTGAGGCAACGTTGCATTTTTAAGTTATTGCTGCTTGTTGCCATGGAGATGTGGAAAGCGTGTTAGACTAGCAGCTCTGCTAGTCGTCAGGGTGTAGATTTTCACCCATAGGAGACGACTTTCTGGCGTAAGACAACCGTGTTACGAATGCTTGTTACATCTCATTGTGCGCCAGACTATACTAAATCAAGATGTTTTCCTTCTCGTCAAAACTTTTGTTGAGAAAAAATAGAACATGCGTCTTACGCTGGCTCACAAAAGGGCAGTTTGGTCTCACTAAAGTAGTTGAATCAATAATTGCAATCTTGACAATCTAAATGCTGGATATTGCAATCTATTGTGTTACCATACATTTATTCAGTAAAAGGGGAAGTGTCAATTCGGGGCCGGAATGCCAGTTAGGTGCCGGTTCATTCGGCCAATGAAAGACTCGAATTTTGCATTTATCAATTGTGATTGGTCACTTATAGGGTCATGTAAGAGACAAGGCAAGATCAATAGTGAAATCAAGTCACTGAAACCGGCCCCGAATTGACACGACCATCACTCTTAATTTTATTTTTTAATTGGATCTATTGTGATTTGTCCATTGGCTAGAAGTTTCAGAAATAGCCAGCAAAATTTACAAAAACGACAGCTTTCGATTGGTACCCTTGGTGCCGCTTTGCTTGTATTAGATCAAAAGATACAAGCAAAGTTAGAAATGTATGTTTGAACCGGCCTCGAATTGACACTTCCCCTTAATAGTAGCCTCGGTCATTCCAATATGTCCAACTGGGCTCTAACCATGGTCCGTGCGTTCGTCGTGTTGAGTATTGACCCAGCCGACGTAAGCTTACACTACTAATGGTCGTTTTTACGTTGACGCCGGGGTAGATACAGGGTGTATGGAAACGCATGTGCAGCTACAATAACACTTCACGAGCTTGGTGCAAACAATGTCGGGGAATCGCGTAACGATAAGGTACCGATCGACAAGCTCGTTATCACCCGGTGATGAGGTACTGATTAACAAACTCTTTATAATTCGGCCTGCACGCGTAGTGGACAGTAGTTCAACGATCGATAAATCGAAGTTTCTGGTATAGATTTAAACCACTGGTCTATGAATGTACTGTTTAAATGACTCCAAACCACGCAGCTATTACTTGCAGAGTTCAGTCGTTGTTGCACAAGCAAAACAACGAGTCTGAGTGTCCCTTACGATAGTGGTTGGCCCGCATTACTGTTAGTTTTTGTGTGGAGACAATAAGTAAATTGTGATTGCTGATTGTGATTACAGAACAATCAATTATTGTGATTGACAATATAGACAATCTCACAACCACAATCCTGCTATTGACGACCTCGGACTCCGAGTCGGAGAGATGTTCAGAATCTATTTTATTTATTTTGTGGCCTTCATGTAAATGATTTTATGTAATAAGATGGTAGCGTGATCTTTAACTGCATTTTTGCTTGTAACCGTTTCGTAAACGCCTTGTAGGCGTTTACAAAACGGCTCCGACATATGGGGCCCGATTTGCTGAGCGCTTCCGATATTATCGGAGGCAATTACCGGTATTACCTGTGTGAACACGTCTTCGCTTCCCCAGCACGCGTTTCCTCCTGCACGACCAGGTATGCATCGTGCAGTGCTCGACACAAACCTGGTCTCCCTCTACAGTAGAGGGAGACCAGCCTGGTCACCAGGTGTAGAGTCTACACCGTCAGAGTCCAACGGTGGAAAACATCTGGCAGCGAACAGAGTACCTGGTACTACTTTCCAGCATGATATCAAATTTTTTGATATCATTTTGATTCAAAATCCATACTATCGTGGGTTTGACCACTCGAAGAAATCCTCGTGACGTGATACATGTATCCCAAATAGTGATAGAAATACTCTATGGGCCCCCCGTTTACAAACTCAAGTCAAATATCCCTCTACCCTCTCGTTAGTGGGTTGTTACTAAATATAGGTCGTTAACTATTGAAATGAGCGATACACGGAAGGACGGTCTTTGCTTGGTTGATGGACGGCTCATAGCCATCTATCTATCTATAGTGTTGTGCGTAGGAGTGCCTTTTTAACAGGCTCAGCCTACCAGTCTGGTGGGTATTGCTGAGTATAGATGAGATACGAACCTGGTTGACAATGCCAACCAGTCAACTGAACAGGCCTCCACCGTTTATCAAGCTCACTAAATCGTAGGTCAGCGCATGCAAACAACCTCTAAGTTATTATCAAATCGCAATATTGGAGCCAGCAAGCTACAGTACCGATCACGATATACCTGGTACACTCTGGACTGTAATATCCCCATTTGTGATAATTTGGTGGTTCCCGAGAGGATTGGATGTACCGTAGTACAGGGAATATGATGACTGATGCTCAACACAGTAGTAATATGAGAGTACTATTATATACAAATACAAGATACTACTGGTACTGTATCACCCTCTGCCTTCGTTATTATTACCTGTACCTTTGTAGCAAAGCTTTGTTTGCGTGCAGTTACTGTACCAATACTGGTAATCCTTTCTGTACAGAATCAGTCACGGGAAAATGCCCAAAGGTGTATGAATTCGGTCGGTTTATGCTGAAGGTGTAAAAGTGTGTCCATACGAATTTGCGGTATCCATATGATATTTTTTATGCCTATGGAGGTATGAATTAATTTGCAGCACGCCTGAACGTGTATGTATGAGACCTTCCGCTACACAAGCCTCAGAAACTAGAAGTCTTACAGTAAGGTTTCTCAGTTGTAAGATTCTCTCTAACTGAGGTGGAGCTCCAGCTAATACCATAAGCCCCCTCGGTGGGGCCAGAACGGTGTTCCTGTTCGTGTTCTCATCCACCTCGGACGTCTCCAACCTCTGCACGTGCACAAGGAGTAGCTCGACACTGCTGCTTGTATGTCAGCGAGGGATGAAGGGGAGCGGTGGGCTTTGTCCGTCCTCTTGACTCCATCAGATCGGATGTGAGCTTCACAACTTTCATTCTAGACTTCGGTCCTTTGTCGTCATGCGCACCTTGATCTGGCCAATCGAGCTCGCGCACGATATTAGCTGGCGTTGCAGCTTCGTGCACATCTGCACGAAGTTCTTAGGCGCATCCAGGTATCCGATAGGTCCTTGCACACAGCCAAGTACTGAGCGAGCAGAGTACGGAGCTCCGAGGTTTCTTCACGTCCGTGTACTTCACCTTGCCCTCCGTCATACCAGCCTCCAGCACTCTGTCCACAGGGCCACGTCGGGCTCACCCACCCTGCACCGCATCCATCTTGGAAATGTCCAGCCGTATGGTTGAAGCATTCGCCAGCGTAGTTTAGCCCACGGCAGACGTTGGTGTCATTCTCGCAGTACTCGTCTGGTTCGGTGCACTTCAGATAGCAAACGGAGGGGGGAAACGTCGCTGGAGGGATCGCCGAGCATTTGTTGTTGATGCACGTTAAGCCAGCAGCGCGGGGGCTTGTTCCCAAGTTTCTGTCTATAATAATTTCCAGTAGCGAGACTTCAAATCTCACGAGCTCGATAAACAAATACGAGCACTATGGCTGACACAACCAAGGGGCATGCGTACTCGCCCATACTCTTGTCGGTGCTAGCAAGGGCCTTCTCCTAGACTCATACAGTACCCTTGATCTCTTTTAAGTTTTTGTGACCATAGGTGTATGCGGGTGTATGCGGAGATACCGATGGTGGCGGTACCGGGTAGGCTTAGTCGGTTGCTACACGTTTGGCCCTTTTGGGCCGAATTCATATCTCTTTGGACATTTTCCCATCAGTCACTGGTCGCAATTCATTATGACTAAACATATGACCGTATGTGGATTCCATAGCAGCGGATCAGGTTAATTCTTCAAGTATGTATGTCGTACACTGTACGGTACAGCCCTACAAAATGTACATATGCTACGAAATTATCGAACGGTAGTAATCGACCGATCAACCAGCAAATCCTTTCGTATGTGATAATATCGTCAGATATTATGGATTAGAAACACAACAAAAAGCCTGATTAGCACAAAGCCTTGTAACAAAAGCATACTGGGGGTTGCACCCCCAGACCCCCGCATTAGAAAAAACATGTACTGGACAGCGCAACGGGTCCGTTCGCTGGAGAGCTCGTCACTGTGCCCGCCTACGCCAATACCGCGCGGGTTTGCTACGGCTACGCTCCTCGCACCCGCTCACTCCCGGTTCAATCTTAAGACGACATCGGTGTGTGAGCACGCCGGCCGGTTTGAACATCACCATTCGAGCGCTAAAGTACGCAGAGTAGATGCGGACACGCGCTAGATGCGTTCGTAGGCCCCTGGTTACCCGTGCTTTAGCATCGGGAGAGGTGCTCCAACAAACTTGCACTCGATTCTACGGATTCAAGCTAGGCCATAATGCTGTCGACCACTCTTTATCGAGCTTGCCGATAAGTTCCAGCGTACATCAGCTGCAATTTGCTGCAATCACGCGAGGTCCTATTCAATATAGGCTATTGATCAACTAAGCTAGGCCATACTTAAGTAAACAACAAAAGTAAAAAAAAACTGGGCTTCATTGACGTCCTTCATTTCCATTGTAAATTATTAATACCTTTGATTAGTGCTAATCGATATTTTCATATCACTAACCACTAACGAGGGAGATTTGACTTTACCAGGTAGTTTGTATGCGTCGACCATTGGTAACCCACCTTCTATCCCTGACTGGATGTAGGTACATGTACCTACTTCGAAGTATCACTGTTTGGGATCAAGAGAATTGTGTGCATGTAGCTCAAACACTATTAATAAGAACAACTTGTAGCACTCGTTTTATCATTTCGGACTTGAGTGCTTATACCGGTAAGAGTATGAATTTTTTCCTGTACTTCAAGGAATACATCGTTTAATGAATTACCGTATATCATACAGAACTAGGGGAATGGAGGAAGGCTGTGCATGCACTGTATCTCTTCCCATTGGATTAGCTAGCACCACTGGCCCAGACATTGTCTGAGACTCTACTGTATGGGTCCAACAATGAAGAAGGGGATAGCTAAGGACAACGAGGGCCCTCCTCAGCGATCCCCCAGGAAGAACTATGCACAGGAACCTCGATTTACTGTTGCCAGCAACCAACAAGTCTCACTTCTCGATTTTCTACTCAAGGCTCAAGACTCAAGTCCACCACAGAATATACTTATGCGGGTGCCCTACGTACTACTGTTCGTAGTGTGTATTGCCATCGCTGCGTGTAATGCTCTGTCTGCTTTCGGAGACTATGAGCACGAAGTTGCAGCCACGCAAAACGCTCAACTTCGGAGCTCACCTCGTTCCCTTGCTGCTGCTGAAACTCACGACACGTCCGACAAGCGGCTGCTAAGATTTAACGGTGTTGCGACGAAAAACGACGCTGACGGTGAAGAGAGGGACATGGCATGGTTGACGAAGACACAGGAATTTTTCAAGACGAAAAGATTTGATCATCAGATGCGCAAGTACGCGAGCAAGGTTAAGCTTGGTCAAACCGACGATGACATTGCCAAAGCGTGGCTTTTGAAAACGAAAAGCGTGGATTCCGTTTTCAAGCGCTGGACTCGTCTTGGACGGTCGAATGTGGATACGGCCCAACTCTTGTTGAAGAACGGTGCAAACTTGGACGACATTTTTAAGGTATTGAACAAACGAGGTATGAACACAGAGGCGCTTTACAAGTTTTCGCGAGATACCAAGCTCGACGAAGCCGCATTTGTTAACGCTTGGAAGGCGTTGCCAAAGAAAGCGGGACAAACTGACGATGATCTGTACAGAGCTTTTCAAAAGGCTGGGAGGTCCGATGAAGATATTGCAAAGGCGCTGAAAATTGAGGATGATGTCTTGGATGCTGCGAGAAACGAGAATTACAAGTATTGGGTGGGTTACAAAGAGTTCCTCTTTGGGGCGACATAAACAGGAATCTTTCGGCGTTGGAACATGGCATTAAGTCGCTTGCTATAAAAAGCGTACTTCTGGTAACTGTAAGCACAATACATTGTTCCATGAGCTATCTTTCCATTTCAGATTTGGCCGGGCCTTCTTGTTGTAAACCGTAATTCGCTTACTTTTTTTATACAAGTTTATGAGTTTACTGCACAATACTGTTAGTGGTGTTCGCAAACATGTTAGTGTGTTTGTGCCCTTACAACTAGGGATTGATTCTTTTTAGAAATTCGCCATTTGAAACATTTAAAATGTTCAAGATGTATATCTCCGTCTTTTATGCGTTTTTTTTATTGTTATGCTGTCTTTGCACGTCTTTGCACTCATTCTTTCGCATGAATAAGGCATACAAGTAGCTACAGAGCATTCTCTGGAAAGAGAAGAGAGTCTGGCACGCCTGTCAAACTAGACACACTCCGATTTAAGCGTTTACCACAGCTACCAACCGAACAGAGAGGATGGAGCAGCACTACAGAGAAGTCGGTTGGGGAACCACCGGCCAAGGAAGCCACTACACAGCCGACAGCATCACCACCACAGCACGGCGAAATTTACGTAGTACGCCTTCAGTAGCTTTGCCAGAAACGAGATCATCAAACGCTCTCCAACGTACGCAGCACATCATTACACTTGTGCCACAAGAACGATTTAAAATCATTCTTTCTCAATAAAAGACGTTTAAAACGGCGTTTAAAAGGTTTATTTTAAATGCGATAAAAATCAACAAATCTCTACTTACAACACTCTGCAGCAGGAGTGCTGTAAGTAAAGATTTGTCCTGCTACCTCGCCGGTCCTCGTAGCTTCTTCTTTCAAACTTCTGAACAAGTATAAATTATCTTCACACTGCGTGTGACGCATCGTGTAACAGGGTATAGAAACGAGATTCCTATCCTGTCGGGAGACTATCGAGGCATCTCTACTACTTCTGGGGAAAACGGCACAGGATAATCTTCACACCAGGAAATTCACCATCCAACAAACTCAGTTCGCCCAGATCTTTATCAATCACCGTAACCTTGATCTGAGTCCAGCATAGGTTGTTAAAGATAAATGAATTATAGATGATAGAATCCCGCATTGTCGCGTTCCTCCCAAGTCCAGTCCGGGGTCGTGAGTACTTCTGGCGGAAGTCGGACCAAGAGAAGAAAGATAAGAGAAGAAATATACGTAAATCACTTGTTTCTGTAGCTGTAGCTGTCCTTTTAAAGACTTGGAAAGTTCACGACTGTCCTCGTACCTTCGGGTGGCTCGCAGCTTCAAAGTCGCACGCCAGTCCTTCTCGTAGGCAGCTCCATCTTCGCAGGCCTTCACCCCGTCCGCTCCGAGCTCACCGTCGCTCGACTTGCAGGCACGATCCCCGCCTTGTCATCCTCGCGGCGCCTTAGCGCCCTCTCGCCTCGCGTCATCTTCCAGCGATGACTGTCCTCCTGCGAAGTGGCTACACATGGTACAACGTACCATGTTGAAGTGGCTCGAGCGAAGCCACCCGCTCGGCCTCCGACTCCGCGTACTGCTCAACGCTCTTCGACACCCCTGTCAGTCTGGTGTCCCACTGCGACCCGCGACAACCCTCCCCGACTTCCGGTTGGCGTCCCCTTCAACCAGTGACGGGAACCCAAGTCGAGGGCGCGCTCCTTGGTCCGGTGCCTCATCAATATCCACCTTTACGTGTCCAGCGTCTTGAAAGTCTTCTAACTTATCTCGTCCATGCCTTAAGCCCTGCGCGTCTCCTGGCGCAGCTTGTCCTTTGCTAACGTTCGCCTGGCCCTTGGTCTCTCCACGCAACCGAGACACGGTCTCTCGTTCGTCCTTATTCCGTGTCCTAACGCGATCCTTCATTGTCGTGAGACGACGTTCACTACGGTTGCAGGCTTCGTCACGCTCAGCCTCTCTTCATGTTGCTGCAGTAGCTTGTTGTAGCCACCGCAGGCCACCACGACACCACTGAACGCCACGGCCGCGTCCGTGAATCACCACTAAATGTTCACCGCGACCAGTAATACTGCCTCGCCCTTCCAACCCAATAAATAACATGCCTTCCAACACGTCGTAGCTCAACTTCGGCAGGTATAATGATAGCGAGAGACCTAACATCACTGCCAAGCACACACCGAACACCCCATCGCCGATGCGTCCTCCTATAGCTACCACTTCCTCACACGTTGCACGTCCGTACGCCCAACTGCTCTTCCAGGCATCTTGGACAGCGTCCGGCACGTACACACAGACGGTGTGGTGCCACGCCACCCATCATTGGCACAGCACCCTGCCGCCCGCCCTGAATCGCTCCTCGTAGTCACGGAGGACAGCGATGGGCACTATAAACTGCATTGCGAGCATGGCGCACGCGTAGTCCTCCGGGCTGATCTGCATCGCCTCGGGACTGCGCACAGCTCCCAAGTATCGTTCTCCACAAATCATCACGAAGAACCTGGCGTCGTTCACGAACTCGAACACGCGGCTCACGAACACCATCACCTCGTCGCGCACCGGTGTCGTGACAACCCACACCAAGATCGTAGAGAACACGCAGGTCACCGTCGCGCCGTACTCACCCAGCAGAGCAGCTTGCCCACTCCACATATAGTTAATTATCCACGAATACATGTAATTCTCCCCCGTTTGTCTCCTCTTCAACTCTCCACCAATGAATTCGAAGTGCCCGTTAATGTCGTCACGGGTCATCGAGACCTGTCCCCACCGGGACGAGAACTTCCGGCCAATAGATCTCGCCAGCAGTCACCCAGGTCAGTTCCTGTCTCTCAAGCTTCAGGCTCCGTTCTGATCAAAAGTGACTCATTCTCGAATTCGCAGTCTCGAGGCCTTGCCACGACTCCGTCATGGCGCAGCATTACACGCCGCAAGAACTGGAAGAGGTCAAGGACTTCCTTCCCGACCTCATCGATCGAGAGGCTCAAGGCAGCGTCCAGGCAGACCAGCGCGCCGCCGAGAAGGCCTTCTGGGCTAGCGTTCGCCCACACCTTGTCGTCAATGCTCAATCCAGTGGAGCTGAGCAGTTGGACCGCGTGGTGCAGAGTGTCATCGACGGCGACGATGAGGCTACCCTGACCAGCACCGTGCTCCTGCTTCCACCTGCAGATCCTTCCGCTGGCTCGACTGCTGCAAGCGCCGTCAGTGGCACTGCGTCCGCCGCGCCGTCTCGCTCGTCGTCACCTCCGTCGACCAAGTCGCACAAGTCGTCCAAGTCGCACAAGTCTTCCCAGAAATCTCGAATTCGCCAAGACCACCAGCGCGCGGCCTCTCCGACTCACAATCGCTTACGGTCGTCGACTAAAACTCGCAAGACTTCTCCTCCGTCTACGTCGAAGTTACCTTCGCCCGAGTCGATGCCCCACATCAGCCGGACAGCCAAGCACGAGGTCTGCGCTGCTATCCATGGCGTCTTCCCTGAGGCCAAGGAGTTGGGCCAAGAGCCTTGGCGCCTCGCTTATCCTTGGCGAGGGCCAGCTCTTCTACGATGCGACCGAGTTCCCTAAGGTCTACTGCTCTCACTGGCGGTTCTACATGACGGGACGTCGCCTGTTCTGGGCCTGGGCGTTCCACTCGCCGCTCGAGAACAAGACGTACACGGACGCACGTCGGAAGCTCAAGTGGCGCTCGGTGCAGTCGCGCACGGCCTTCATCAGCTTCCTGATTGAAGTCTTCGGCTTCTACGAGCTCCTGGGTCGCCTGGACGACTGCTCCGACCGCTTCTGGATGGGAGGTCAGCCTGGCAAAGGCTCAAACGAGTCCAGGAACTACCCTGGCCTGCTTGTAGAGGACCTCAACACGTTGTACACCCGAGACCCCAGGCGCGTCGACTTCTTGATCGAGCACGACTTGGACCCCGACCACATCGACGAGTATGGCTACCCCACTATGAGCGTCCTGCTTGAGTTCACCGGCATCCTGAATCCTGACGCTACGTCGCCCTCTCGCCTGTCGGACCTCGTTCTGGCACGCGTTCGTAAGGACTTCATGTGTTCCGGAGAAGTCTCGAAGACGTTGGTCAGCGACAAGCCCCACGAGCCGTGGAAGAGTCTCATTAACAGCTATCGCATCAAGCAACTACAGTACCGCTACTATGGCTCCAAGGACAAGACTATTTTCGCTCCCCTCGCTCCATCCGACCCTACGCCAGCCGAGTTGGAAGACGAGGACTGGTCCGACTTCGAGGACGAGGACAGCAACCCTACGGCGCTCCTGCCTGGCACTCTACTCTCGAACGAAGAGGAGGACGACGCCAGCGACGAGCAGAAGAGCGACGGTAGCGTCGACTCCAGCGACGCTGAGTTAAATGCCACTCTGAACGAGTAGGCCGCCCGTTCCGTCCCGTAGCTACGCTACCCCGCACGTAACAATGCCTTCTGTTTTGCGTTTTCCCCGTTCTTTCGTCTTCTCCGTCCTGCACTGCCCCTTATAGAACGCTTCAACCAGCGAGACTCCAAATAGGGAGCTCCAGCCTGTGCCCCTATTAAAGTGAAACTTAAAATCCAAAATATACCATACTCATTCCGAGAGTGTCACTCAGCCCTCGAAATATCCACACCATTTATCGCGTTTTTCTCCGATTTTCTCCATTTCTCAAGGGATCGGTATTCCAATACCGGTTTCCCCTAGAAAAGTAATTCATTTTCGTCCACCATAGCGTTCGCCTCCATTAAACAAGCGCTGCGACGAATCTCAGGCAGACCCTTCCATTTATTCTCAACTTCTCGAACCGCACTATTAGGGTGTCGTACTCAGGCGACAATGCTGCCCGCGGCAACCAGAACGTCTCGTAGGTAGCCGTCAACGCCAGATACTGTACCTGCCAGGCCTCACTTCTTGTCGCCACTATGTCCACTATCGGCGAGCTCACTCCCGAGAACGACGTCTCTTCCCTACCAATCGTCCGACGCTCAGCGAAGCTTGTCTTGGGCAAGTCCTCCTCTTCCAGCGGACCTCCGTCGGCGTCTTCCGTCGTAGCTTCTTCCACGCCTTCTGGAACGTCCTCAGCGAACGGTTGGCTCCACCGTCCTTTGAACCGCTTCAGCCGGTTTACAGTCACCACCTTGTCCGGGTGACTCGGGATCGCGACACGGTAGGCGCTCTCCCCGACTTGGCCGACGATCCGATACGGACCGAGCCACGAGAACGCCGACTTATTGGTCTTCCTTTCCCCGCGTCTCTCCCTAAAAAACTGATATACCCACACTTGGTCACCTTCTGCGAACTCCACGTGCTCCTGCCTGCTCAGGCGTCGTTCGTGACGATCCTGGGCCTTGATAAGCTGGCGTTCTACCATCCGCCTCGAGTCTCACAGGGACCGATACAACTGACGCCTGTACGACGCCACTTCACTTGACTTCCAGTCTTGCGCAGTATTCAGGAGCGCTAAGTCGAGAGGTAGCACCGGGTCACGCCCGTAAAGATTAAAGAAGGGCGAGTCTCTCAGCGCCTCGTGATACGCCGTTCTGGAAGCGAACAGAACGCGCGGCAGATACACATCCCAGTCTTTCTGAGACTCGTGGACGTACATTAGTAGCATATTGAGTAGCGTCCCATTGAACCTTTCCACTAGGCCCTGCGTCTGTGGGTGATACGCCGTGCTGAAAAGTTTTTATCTCTAGCGTCTCGTAGAGAGACCTCGCAAGTCCCGACGCAAAGTCGGATCCCTGATCACTCAATAACCGTTCTGGAACGTCATGGCGCGAGATGACTCCGTCGACCATGACCTCCACGAAAGTGATCGTGTCCAGATCTTTCACCGCGAACGCCTCAACCCACCGCGTGAAATAATCCGCGAATACCAAGATGTACTTGTTACCCCGTTCCGTCGTAGGGAGGATACCAATAGCGTCCACCACCAACAACGAGAACGGCCCCGGCAAGTCCATCACGGGCATTCTTTGAATGAGTCCGGACCTCCAAGGTCGCGCTCCCTTCCCTCCACTGCAGATCGGGCGCGCTCGAACGTACTCGTCCACGTCCTTCCTACATTCAGGCCAGTAGGCATGCTTTCTGACGCGGTCCGTCGTCTTCGTCTTCCCCATGTGTGCTGCAAAGATGTCGGCGTGACAATAGTGCAACACCGTCCTCACGAACAGCACCGGAATCACAGGGACGACGATCGTGTTGGCCGGTCCTGACCTAGCGCGCAAGTAGACCTTCCTCATCTGAATTCCGTTCTTTATCACAAAGTGAGGGGCCATCTTCAGTGTTTGCACGCGCAGTTACGGATCCAAGGCCAGGGCTCCGTCTTTTAGGAACGCCTTCATAGCCCGCATCCAGGGCGTCCTGGCCTGTTCTTTCACAAACTTCTCGCTGTCCACCTCGAAAGCGTTTTGAGCCGACCGGCCAGGCGTCACCGCACCCCCGGCCTCGTCCTCCTCCTGCTCTTCTTGAGTCGGCCGGCCGCCCTCCGTTACTTCCTCAGTGGGTGGGACAGGAGTCGAATTCTGCTCTATCGGCACTCTGCTGACATCGTTCAGCTCCTTGGCCCCGATGGCTGCACCTCCTTCTTCCGTTGAAGGGTTCAAAAGACCCGCCAATCCTAACCGTCGCCCCTCGACTTGGTCTCGATTACTTTGGTCGTCAGCGTCGTTCAGGATATCAGTCATTTGCGGAACACTCACCACGGGACGCGGGTGGAGTCTCGATTGTCCGTCCGCGTGACCCATCAGCGCTCCCGGTCGGTGGTGCACCTTGAACTGCAACTGGGAAAGTTCCATCGCCCACCGAGCCAGCTTGGCGTTGCTGGTGCGGGTGTTCTCCCCAAACATCCATGTTAGGGCCTGATGGTCGGTGTACAGATCGAATTCCCCATGATCCAAATAACACCTAAATTTCCTGGTCGCCCAAATTATTCCCCAGCACTCGATTTCCGTAGTTCCGCTAGTTTTGTTAACCCAGTTCCGCTGGGACCCCGTTAACATCTTGCTGGCGTACGCAACCACCCTGTCACGCCTGTTCACCTCCTGCATGAGGCACGCTCCGTCTGCCAGGTGTGAAGAGTCGACGAATAGCTTGAACTTCATCGTAAAACCCGGGTAAACCAGAATCGGAGGTCTCACCAAACCACGCTGGAGCTGCAAGAACGCTCCGTCACAGTCTTGGTTCCAGTGGAACGCAACGCCCTTCTGCTTTAGACGCACTAGCGGTGCAGCGATCGCCGCAAAGTCAGGTATGTAGCGTCTAAAGTAGCTTGTTAACCCCTCCAAACCGGAGATTTTTGGCTGCCTTTTTCTACCCTAAGCTGTTTATACAGCGTTCGTTTATATAAAAATTAGTATGCTCTAGGGGAACTGAGTAGGATGGGACGTTACAGGGCCGGAGATTCGTAGGGGTGGGTGATAGCTACTGCTGTATATACACCACGCAAGGGGTACCTCTTACCTGTATATATACAGCTACACATAATCTATGTACCCCGAAACGTGCGGTTGAAACATCGTGTGTAGCACAGTCATAAGTTTATGCTGCGTCGTCAGAGACGATGTCAAGATGATACGAGCGAGAGCCGCGTTTTTGTAGGAAAACATATCTCTAAATCTATAGAAAATGTGCCACAGACGGGTATCTCCACGTGCAATACTAAATCCAAGTTAATTTACAGCTATCATCTTGCAATCAATGATGACGTTCAGCCGTTCTGGCCAATCCTATCTTACTACTCTATTACGTCTTGAGCGCTGCTTGCTGTAATCAATGATGTGTGAACAACTTGAGCTCGTACAGTATGTTTGCTCACAGACCAACTATCATAGAAAGCACAGTGCATACAATCCATGCAAGCTCAACCATTTTCATTCACCATGTACTACCACGCAATACCTCTCAACGCTACTCCGAGTCCACGCGGCGGCGCTTGGCAGACGGCTTCCCCGGAGACCCTGCGGTGTTGCGAACGCGGATCCTGCCCTTCAGTTCCTCGGGAATGGCCGTGCCGTTGTTGAGCTCCTTGTGCCAGATGTCCCAACAGCTCTGCATCTTCTTATTCACGACCCACTTGGGCTTGACACACAAATGTATAGGCCCGGGGAAGTCACATCCATCACAGAAGTAAGTAGAAGTTGCTCCCCGTTTGCCCTTCGGTGTCATGAGAGTGCAAACCTTGCAATTCTTCTGAACGCGCTTCCGTTGACATGAATGGTCGCGCCAGTCCTCACTCTGCTTCACCAAATGTCCACTTGATTCACCTTCAGTGACTTGCATATTCGGTTCCATTGGGGCAACTTCAGTTGGGCTTTCTTCGACTGGCACGTATTTTACAGTTAGTATGATGTAAATACAGCGTAACAAACCCATCTAATACAGCATAGTGGAACGTACCAGGCTGAAAGGTGTTCTCTTCGTACATATCATCGGAAGTCAGCGTGATCAGCTGCATGTGCAATTTGCACATGTACTGGACATGGGTCATAGGTTTGACCTTCGTCTTCGCGCTATACGCGCGGTGCACGATGTACCCATTGGTAATTGCTAAGTCTACCAGTCCCATAAAAAGCCCACGATAGTACTTGCGATATGTGATCGCAAGCTTACGGAGTATCGTTGTAGGCGGAGTTGATCATGAACATCAACTCCGCCCATATATCGATTTTAGTCCTTGATGACTTTTGGACAAGCCACTTCGTTCAGATCTCCATTTTTCTCCCGGCGTACAACGCGGCCAAGCGCTAAATTTCCTTTCACAGAGAGAAAATGCACAGGTTTGCTGTCCCACCAGCAAAGTGCAGCCATGTTGCTCACGTGTTTGGAGCGCGCAAACGTCAGTGTGCCACGCGGAATGTCCTTGGGCCTCGTTTTCTTCTTCGAAACCACAGCCTTGCAATATCCGCGCCGATTCGTCATGATGGTGCCAATAGTATAGAATCTCATTAGTAGTAGTTGCACGGCCAACACAATAGACGTGTAAAAGCGGGCAACCACTACAAGTCGCATTTCCTTCCCGGGTGGGCCATCCCCGAACACGGCGCGCAGGTTTCGAACGACAGCCGCAGGACCAGACTTCGTATCAACAGTTCCAGACTCTGCAACATGTTGCTTTTGCCCACAGTAGATTTCAAAACTGGAAAGCACAACATAGTAAAAGACGAATATACAGCATAAGTAAATACAGCTAATACAGCACAAAGATGTCGGCACTCTTACCGAATACAAAATGCGGAGCGAGCACAGCAAAGCATAAATAGCTTGGTGCCCCACTTGTGGGGCTTATCTTTCATATACATTCGTGTTTGGTTGTATGACGATCTTGACGGAAGCATGGCTTCGTCGAAGGAAAGCTCTGGTGGAGGAATGATCGCACTTGCAAACGTCTTCTGCAGGACGTTGACAACCGAGCGGATTTTCCAAGCGCGATCCGTTTTTGCGCGTGGGTCTTGGTTGCTGTTGAAATGCAGGTTCCGGCTGATTTCCATGAATCGGTCACGAGCCATCAACTGGCCGAAAATACCACGGGAAATGCCTCCAACATCATCTTGACGCCAGTGATTCGCAAGCTTCTCCCGGTTTGGCGTGATAGTCCTAGCAACCCGCAACCCAAAATACACGCAGAGTTCATGCGGTAGTATGGGCTTCACAGAGAGGAAGTCTTCACGCACATCTCGAACCGTCTTGTTCTTCTTTGAAGCAGCGATCTCTCGTCCAGCAGCCTTGTCCTTGGCGTCTTTCTGTTTCTTCTTCTCAAAATAGGCATGCACGCGGTACTCGAGCTGCTCGTGCATGTAGAAGTTGCTACATTCCGCGATGTGCTACCACAGAGCCACAGGCATGAACAGGAAGGAGAGGGAAATGGGAGATCCCCCGCGCTTTAGCGCCTCTTCCGTTAACCCATGCGGTCCATGCCAGAGATGCGAATATTCATCCGAATCGCTCACTGGTCTGTACTGTGTGTCCAAATACCCCAACACGTCCGGTGTATTAGGCTCCTCCGACCCAGTAGTCGAAATCTCTTTCAGCGCAGGAGCCAAAACTTGGCCAGCAAGCACCTTCTCCTCTCCTCCCATGGACTCCAGGAACTGGTCGGCAAAGTGACGCTCTTCGTTCGCGTACAACTCATCATCGTCTTCGTCTACGCTACCGGATGCCACTGAATCGGTGTCACTGACGTCCAACTCACTCAGGTCCTCTTCTTCAGACTCATCTCCGAGTCTAATACACTGTATTCCTCGCCCTCATCCATGCTACAATTGATTTCATCCTCGGCAGCCCGGACGATATCTACAGTAGAGTGTAGGGCTGATACAGCGGAACATATAACATATAATACAGGTTAGTTGTAATTTCTTTCATGTATATACAGGTTTGTGCGTGGAACCTACCGGACGGCGCACAGACCTCAAAAGGAGATTCTTCCTTCGATTCATCGTCACCGCCCGCACAGTTGTCAGGTTCTCCATGACCTCGCGACTGTTGCGTTGTAGGGATGATATCATGGACGGGGACTACGGAATCTGTATATACAGTATAACAAAACAGATATACAGTATTACACATACAGTTTAGCAACTACCAGAATATTCAGATTCCAAGGTACACGTACCAGGCTTACTGGCCACTTGCGCAGATGTCTCCACCAGCGGCGTCTTGGTCACGACTGGCGGCTTAAGCGACGGCTTGGACGGCGCATTCGATGACGACTTGGGCTTGGACGATGCCTTGGGCGACGGCTTGGACACGGGCGACGCCTTAGACGACGACTTGGGCTCGGACGATGCCTTGGACGACAACTTGGGCTTGGACGACGATTTGGATGGCGCTTTGGACGACGCCTTGGGCTTGGACGACAACTTGGGCTCGGACAACGCTGTGGACGACGCTTTGGACGATGCCTTGGACGACGGCTTGGGCACGGACGACGACTTGGACGACGCAGATGCTGTGCGGGAGGAGACCGCGGCAGCGGCAGCACGATTTCCTGCTGCAGCCAGGGCTTCTTGGGCAGCGTTGAACCTCTCCACAGTTTGTTCTCGCGCCACTACACACTCCACAGCATTAGAATAGAAATAAAGCACACGTTTACTTATAATAATCTCACATTTTCCCGCGTATTCGACCACAGCTTGTTCACCAACGACGTAATCAACGCCTTCGACGCCGTTGAGGTCGCGCACTGGCATTACATACTTCCAGAGCGTGCCAATGCCGCGTGGGGGAGGCTTGGACGTCCATCCGGCGGCCTTGAATGACGCCCAAACCAGCTTGAAGTTCTTGGGTGCGTGCTCGGGGGCTGCATCCCCGGGTGACGTGCTTCCTCGCGTACCAACCATCGTCTCTCCCGCGCGGCAAAATCTCAACTGACTGGATAGAATGGATTGGCGCGAAATGTACCTATCAAACTTTATGTTCAATCTGAATGATTGTAGCAAACCTGTAAATTTTCATCCTGAAACTTGAGAAACTCGGAGTGGTACCGCAACCCCAAACCACATCAGATAGACAACGGGGCACTTTTTCGTGTTCAGCAAAATTTATTGAAGATTATGTATGAGCAGAGATTTGCAAATGGAAGCACCATACTGAAACACAGGCTATTTTTCCTTATGCTGTATATACAGCATGAGCCCTCATAGCCGGGGCCCCTTTCCGCATTGTAACCCAGCTTATACAGCTACCGGTTTGTAGGGGTTAACTCCAGGAACGCCCTCAATGAGTGCAAATCGTGGGGCTTCCCGATGTTCACAACCGCCTTCACCTTTTCAGGGTTCGGGAGGATGCCGGACGGTGTCACTATGTGGCCTAGGAACGCCACTTGACTCCGTCCCCAATGGCACTTCTTCATTTTTAGCTTGAATCCCGCTGCTATGAATCGCTCTAGAACTTGTCGAACTCTCACTAGATGTGTAGGAAAGTCCCTGCTGAACACCATGCAGTCATCCAGGTAGACCAGGCACGTCCGCCATTTTAGATCCACTAACACGTTCTCCATGAGTCTCTCGAATGCAGGAATGGCGTTGCACAACCGGAACGGCATAACCAGCCACTCGTACAACCCGAACTTGCTCGTGAACGCTGTCGTCTCCACGCTATCCGGATGCATCGGCACATTCCAATACCCCGACGCTATATCCATGGTGGAAATAACATGGCGTTCCCCAGAACATCCAGGATATCATCGATCAGAGGCATAGGGTAGCTATCCTTGATCGTGACTGCGTTCAGCTTTCTGTAATCAATACAGAACCTAATTCCTCCGTCGGGCTTCCTTATCATCAGCACAGGGCTGGCCCACGGGTTCGTGGACGGCCTGATCAAGTTCAGCTCCAAATATTGCTGCAACTCGGCCTCCATCACGTCCCCTTCGGCTTTTGACACCCGGTAAGGTTGCTGCTTGTTAGACCCGTGCGTTCCAGTGTCAATCTTGAATTCGAGTAGGTCCGTCCTACCCGGTCGTTTCGACGTTTCCACAAATAGACCCCGTAACTCGTAGAGCATGTCCGTAAACAAAGACCGCTGCTCTCCTTCGAGCGCCGAGTCACTAAAGTCAGCACCGAGCTCCTCTTCCTTGCTCGACACGGGGGCTTCCTCCATTTTGGCCACACCATTGTCGGTAGGAACGGAGCGGATCACCGCCGTCACTGCGATGATCCGATCCACTTCCGATGTGCTAGAATTCCCTTCTTGCTCTTGTCTGAAGGCCGTCGTAGGAACGACAGCGGCCACCGCGACCACCGTCTCCGCTTTGACCTCCAGTCCCACCGTAGACGAGTTGCATACTTCGACCACTACCTGCCCGCCTCTCACAGTGCAGAGGGTCCTCGCCGCGCGCAACTATTTATCCAACCCCGGGACGTGTTCTACGAGAACGACCGTTCCGTCCTCCACCCTCCCTCGAACCCGAGAGCGCACGAGAGCTTGGTACCCTGATTGCAGAGACATGTCGGCGGCAACACCCACCGTGTAGGTCTCCTCCACTCGCGTAGCTCCCATTGGCAACACTTCTCCTGTGGCCTTCAGTTTCATCGTTCTCGCTTTGAGGTCAACCACCGCACGGAACGCGAGTCAGTTCCCAGGATCGCATCTACGTGTAGGCTGTTGACGACGACGAACGGTAGCTCCTTGTCGACCGCTCCCAGCGTTACCGGCCATTTGATAGCCCCTAGAACCTCGATCTTATGTCCCGACGCGCTGCTCAGACTGCCAGTATAAGGCTATATACTAGTCCATACCAGCGTGAGCGCGATGAAGTGTAGCCGTACTGATTCATTAGGAGAATAATATCTCCGAAAGGCTAGTCTGCGATATAAATGTATGCATTCAGGGATAATAGCTAATTTCGGTCCGATTTCAAGACGGCGTTGAGTGCAGGAAGCGATATACAAGAACATTTTTGGATCTTTTTTTTGTACTTTTTTAGTTCTGATCAAAAGCCTCGGTTATCACGTGCATCGTACATGTATTTCGTACCCGCGGATTCAGCTAGCAAGAATAATTAAAGAGCAATTTGAGTCGACAAAACGAGCAAGCTTGATATACGGGCCATGACTAATCGAAATGCAACTCACAAATTTAACCAATATACTAAGAGTCATCATGACACAGCAAAAAAATACGTTTATCGCGTGAACGCATAAGAACAAAAACAAAACTGTCGTAGTTGGCCACGTCTCTTTCCGTCGCCGAGCAAGAGATAGCGTGGGGCCAGATTTCTCCTACGTCATTGGCCCAACGTCCACAAGAAAATGAGCCCGCAGTGCTCTGAGCTTTTGATAAAATAAAGCTCCTATTGGATAGGTGTGTTCTTCACAGATACGCTAGCAATGACAGCCGACCACAATTCGATAATACAAGACCTATAACTGGATTTCGCAAAAGTGCAATCTGGAGGTGTCATTTCTCCATGAATGAACCTCCTGGCGAGCTACTCAGATTGTATGGTATGATCTTTGCAACGAATTTGTATTGGCGTCATCCAAAACAAGTTGGAAATTGAGCTGGAATACATGGTAACACCGTGTAGTAAAGGATTTATCGACCAGAAGAGATGCAAGTAAGTACTTACCCTTGATGTTTGAGGAGGAGTCTGTCGTTCCACGACAGTGCAGGACACATCAAATTAATCAGTATTATGGGCATTATAATTCTCAGCTTACTGAAGCCGTCGGTGGTTTATTTCACCACGCAAAATATGTAAGCGGTAGGTAGCTAGTAAAAACTAGGCCTCAAACCAAAACACGTTCACGCTTAATCTACCAGTCAGTGCTTCTCTGTGTGCCTTGGTTTAGATAGCGATACCGCTGGTTTGCCATCTCCAGCCTGCAATCAAGCAGGCCAGCGCCTATTTCCGTAAGGAGTTTTCGAAGGGGTTTGGCCTTGTCTCCGTGGGCAGTATCGCCGGCAGGGAGTCTTTTTAATACATGAAGACGCTTGCGGGCAGTACCAACCTAAAGACCGTCTTCATGGGCGGTCTTTAGGTTGGGGCTACCCGCAAACAGCTATTCCGTACGCACGCAACCACTGGAGAGGCGATTTGGATCTTGGTTTTCTTAGGTTAAATCTTAGTACTTCCTGGGAGGGAGGGGGGGGGGGAGCGATACAAAGCTCCGCCCAAACCGGGCTCTCTGGACTTTTTACACGCACTCGCCAAGTCCTCCATTCTATTCCTCACAAGAGAGAAAATACGAGGGCTGGTAGACCAAAGCGACTTGACGCAGTCCCACTGCAATCAGTTAGGTCTTCAAGGCTATAGATTACGTTGCCATGACAACACTTCTGTACGAGATTGGTAGCGTTTCAACATGGTTGATCGTCGCACTATTTGAGAAACCAGCCGGCGTAGCGGAGGCAAAATACTTTCGGGACGAAGGAGACCAACTAGAAATCGTAAAGCTATTGCGCAAAATCTCCTGTATCCCGGTCAAGATAATCAGCAAAGCCTTTGGGAACGCAGTCCGCACCCGAACTTGCCCAGTTGATGCTGAACGACAGTCGTATTGCTTAAGAAAGTAGATCGGAAGTGTTCAAGATATGGTCGCAGATCATAAAGAAGGTTTGATGGAGATGTTGTACCCAAGCTTGGACAGGTTTGAACGAGCTCACCTTTATCGCAGCGAGGCCAATTTAACCCCCTGCTTACCAACGTTGTAACTTACGACCCAGAGAAAACCTCCAGCCGTAAGTTACGACTAAATTTTCATTTTAAACAGAAAATGGCTCAGATGCGGCGATCCAATACGTAGTCAACTCTTCATTTCACGGTTAAAACTATAAACTACAAAATTAGCGTAACAGGGGAGATAGGGGCGGTAGCTGGATTCACTGTCCCACTATCTGGGGGTCGTGCATTTGGTGGATGAATAGTCTCCATCAGTGCGAGCAAAGATGCCGGCCAGAACCAGCAAGCGGATAAAAGCCAAAGCGGAGGCGTTACCTGCAACCGACGTGCGAGATGTTGACTTCGGTCATCTTTGGCGTTAGCTCGTGCGTGTCGGATGGACTTCAAAGAGACCAACGCGGCTGTCCAACTCGTACTCATACTACTCCCCCAACGCTGCAAAGGAGCCACGTGTTGAGGGTGTGAACCTTTTTGTCGGTAAGTCTGCCATGCTTATTATAATGTAAATATATCTAATACGTGTTGTGTGGTGTACTGTGTGCACGTAGATGAACATGCGGTAATTATACATGCGCTTGTACAGGGCACACTCGGCGCTGACGAGGGCGGTGCAGGCGATAACAGAGAGGATAAGCGTGAACACGATGAGCCAGAAGTGCCTGGAGAACGCGAGAGAGCGTCAGCGTCTCAGATTGACACGACTTTTGCCCTCCGTTGAAGCATTGTTCGGGTCCAAGAGCAGGGAAAGCGAGGAAGGTGCGGTACGCCCGCAATTGATCACAAGCCCGCACTTAGAGGACAATAGCGCGAGGGTGCCACAGATATGCACGAGTATTGCGCTTTCAACAAACACCATAGACGGCATATTTGGAGGAGCTCTGAGTGGCAAAGAGCAGGAGGTAGTGCAATCGCTATTGGCAATCATGGGGCGAAATGATGCTGTCGCCGCGACAAACGCGAGACGAAGTGGCTCGTTAGTACCGTTCCGTGAGTACTTCCCCCTCCTTCTCGGTCTCGCAAGCACCAGTGCCCACTTTTCTCGCCTGTACAGCCCCAACCATCGACGAAGGTTGATCAGTCACGGCGCTAGTAGCATATTCCGTGCCCGCACGGAGGGCGCCACTGTATCCCGTATGACTGTAGGACGGCACTTCGGTCTGTTTTCTTTCCAAACCTTTTTTTCGGCTTTCATAGTTGAATTGGAGCTTTCCGCGTCCCTCTTTCCGACGTCAATCGTTTCCTCAAGCGTTCCATTGCTCCGCTTTCGACGTTGATAGCTCCCTCGGAGCGTTCCGTTGCTCCTTCAGCGCAAAAAATCACGGTAGATCGTTCCATTAATCCGGCCGTGACGTCATATCCCAGTGTAGACTTTGCCGTAAAGCCCTTTGTCCTTCCGACTTCGTGACCAATCCCTCCGTTTGGACCGTCTTTCATATCCGTTTCAATCTCAGTATCCGCATTTTTAGTCCTTGTGCCCTCGACAGGAACGCTTCGAGCACCATCACCATTTCCAGTTCCCCTTCGAGGAGACCTTATAGGCCCACAGGAGCTCTCCTCGGTAAACCTTCATTTCTTTTAGTGTCGCAAACAAGGCTAGAGGAAGGAGCGACCCCCCCCCTCCCCCTTTTATTGTTAGGACGGTCCAGAGACGCAGATGTTCCGGGCGCGGTCACGGTCCCTGCCAGCGCTTTTAGTTTGGCGATATCTGAACAGGTCGCAATGACTTTCCTAGTGACAAATGACACATTCAGGCCTCTGGCGATATACGTTCTGATTACCTTGCGGTCTGGACCAGTTACAAAACCTAGGAAAGTGACCGTAACGTTAACAACGGTTGCAGATGCCTTTTCCTCTCGGACAATTCTTTCGATTACAGCCCTTTCGTTCACACCGACCGCATACCACTTCACCTTCTGTTGTACGGGTGTCAGATTCAAGACGAATACAAAGCGGTCCAAGGTCACATCGGCGTTTCCATCTGAAGTAGGGGCGCTAGGTGCCGTAGTCGTTGCCGGCTTCACAGCGCCAATGTAGCCTTGATGCGTTCAATAATGTTGCTTCGACATCATGGTTAACCTGCTGCAGCTGTTAGAGCATTTGCGACTGGTTCGAAGCCAACTAGCTGTTCCAGGCCGGGCCGTTCCATCACCAGCGCACTCGTCTTCCTCTTCAGCTAGCAGAACGAGGTTCTTGTACAGCAGCAAAGTACACGGATCTGGAATCGTCGTCACCATACTTGCATTCAAGGCTGCCCCCAGCTGCTTGTTGCGAAGAACTCAAACCGCATGCATGGCTCATGGAAGTTAAGGGCATCACAGATTTTTGCGATCCGGTCCCCACTCTTCAGCAGATTCTCCCCGATTACGCTTGCCCGCTTTGAGGCGGTCTCACAATTGTCCAGGCGTCGGGCAGACGAAGTGATTGTGAAATTTACTCGAAGCGCCTCGAAATTGTTGATAATCGAGTATAACCACCATTCCTGTCCCACCTTGCCCTTCAAGCACTGTTCAAAACGCCGTCAACCTCATCTCACCATCCATTCCACCGGTGCGCTTCTCGAAGGAACGCCAGAGCGCAGCAGCCTTTACGCTGGGAGCCGTGCCAGAGTAGAATGCGACGATAACTTTCACTGCGTCCCGTAACTCAGTCGGAATCCCTAAATAAGGAGCGTTCCGGTGAGAGAGACCTCCTTGCGCCGGTGTACTAGAACGATGACCGTTCCCTTCCAAATCGAGGCGCCCTATTTGTCCCATTGAATCACGGAATTCCGCATCATTCGTAGGGGTCCGAGGGTCCATAGCGCAAGACCATGTCTGTCCTGTTCCAGGAGTCGTCGTTCCCCATCCAGGCGTAATAGTCATTGGCGACGGGACGGCAGTCGGGTGAAGCGTTCTGGCACCTCCATAGCTCACACTGACGCTCGGCATTTGCATTGCCGCTCCTCCGTACGACGGGATCGCCGCCATAGGCAACCCCTCTGGAGCAGAGGCTGGCGTCATTCATGGCTTCGTAGCGTTCCCGGGCAGAGGCACAGCTTCGTTCGCGGAACGGCTAGCCACTCATTCACTAGCATGCTCCGATCTAGTCGCAGGCGTCGACATAGGCGGCGTGTCGAAGGTCCATCATCCGTGGGTAACTGCTGTAGAGCATGGCTCACAATGTTCACTAGGAACGCTTGCAAGGCAGGGCCACCCGCAGACGCTTGGGTTCCTACAGGCAAGGCCGGGGTCGTCGGCTTAGTAGCTGCAGCGCGACTCCTGGCGCCCTTCCAAGAAGCCGTTTCATGGGTTCTAGAGTGTTCCCCCTCGCCGCTGCGAGCTCCTTGGGTTGACACGTCCCCAGTATTGCCAGCTCGAGTGGCTGGAACGCTTCCCCTTGCTTGGTCCGTTCGGTCCAACGTCGATCGTGCCTGAGCAAGCGTACTATCTCTACCTTGAGTACCTACCGACGCTAGCGGCGGTCGAGACAATCGCCACGCCTGGGGGAATTCCATCCGTCATGCGTCCGCCGTCACGCGTTCCTTGTCCTTGAGATCGTTCCTTACTAGACGCCGACCGTCCCACGAACATGCTTCTCTGACCCACTTAAGAATCGACACTTTGGTTTTCTGGCCGACAGTAGTCGTAAGATTATTGTCGAGGACAATTAAAACAAAGCCGAGGTTGTTCTCTTTTTATTAATGCTATTGGTTTCCCCCAACCTTTAAAAACAGAGAAACTACAAGTCTTTTTGTAACCCCGATTTAATATGTCATTAGTTTTTTTTGTAGTACGGCCTCAATTTGGAGACAGAAAACAAAACTTGGATATTCATAATCTAGATTTACGCCGCAAAGCGCCTCTTTAAGCCTCTTTATAGCCCAATACTTTTTTTAGCGTTTTTCACGCTTTTTCTTTCAATCTTGTAAACGTTTAACCAATCGAGACCTTTGTATCTGGATCTTATCCAATTAGATTTGAAGTGTGGGCCACATCATATTGATAGGTTTTGGAACGGCCAATTCTTAAGTGGGCCAGTGAAGCACCAAGCCAGTGGTTGAACAACACAGCCCACGCGGCGTCTACATTGGCGAGGCCAGTCGGCTCCGTTTCCATCGGGGAGACCAACCTTGTCCAGCATCATCACCTCGTCCGTCTCCGGACCGTCCGTGGGTCATAGCGTTCCTACTCCCTTTCTCATTCGCTCGTTCTCTCCGTAGCAGCGCTTCCTCTTCAGATGCACACTCCGTGTAAACCTTCCCGCGGTTTATCCGACAAGAAAATATCCTGCTTCTCCACCAAATTGTCACGGTCTTCCTCTATATCGGGGTCGTGTATCTTGGGCCGACGTAGGTGTAGAGTGGGCGCATCTTTCAAGAGAAATAAGCTTATGTATTCTCGTGTTCTTATTAGATGGAAAATTCACGAGTGCGCTACGCGCTACTTCTCGCGTTGAGCGAGGAGCCCCTTACCTCGCAGCCCATCCATCTTCACACGTGACGGTCCAGTACCGCCACAACCGGTCGACGGGAGGCGTTCCCTTCTCACTTGGAGCACCTTCGTTGGTACTCCAAGTCTCAGCTGGTCGTGCGTGGCTCGCTGCGAGTGCAGCAAGCAGAACTTGTGGATACAATAGCGCAAGTCCGCGTCCAGCTGAGGACCGTAACAGCCTAATGCATTGCACTGACCTACTGCGCTATCGTACTGGTGTTGTACTTTCATACAGCACGGTACAGTGTAAACGCGTTTCGCGCATTGCATTGTCAAAAGAGGTCGCAAAACTAAAATTCCGGGTTATCATGCCGTAAAACTTATGCGCAAACGGACAAGTCATGTTTATATTGACCCATCTATATCACATATCTTAGATGTCTTGATCTTTGTGAAAGTTCCATATATTACATTATTGATACCAAGTTTTAAAAGTACCGGTACCAACTTTTAACGAGTTGAGCTTCTGTTTGTTAGTTTTTTTTGGCTTATTCGTTTTCTTCTTATTTGCTATCGCTATCGCCGGCCAGATCATCGTGGGATGAGAGGTCTTTACCGATATCACTCACTAATCAAGCTCTCATTAGTGCACCAAACATTTCGATAGGATTATCAGGAAGAAGCGGGGTGAGTGGGGCTTTGCAGCTGGAAGGGAGAGGTGAGATTATATGGGCCTTCTTGAAGGCATTTATAATAGTTGTACGCGACAGCTTATCCCAGCTTTGCCTAACCCATCCCTGCGATCATCGATCTGTCGGGAGCTTTAAACGCGAATCCCTTGTGCTTGCGAAGCTGTTCTTGCAAATTCGCGACCCACTCGCACCTCAGATTATTCTTGAATGGGCGATTCCAGGCAATATCGGCTGGCTAGGTTGTCGACGTACAGGATGGAGGCACCTTTAAGAGATGCATATCGTTTGAAAGAAGATACCCTTCCATTTTCGGGGTCCGGTGCCCCGAAAAAGCGTTTTCAAGCAGAATTGCAGGCTGCCATGGGCGCGGTCGCGGTTCAAAAACCACTTTTAGGAATTACAAGTGGGCATCGGGGTTCCGCCACGCAGTAGGATTACCGTACAGCTCCAAACGGGTCTGCTACATGCTGACTTGGGCCTCTTTCCAAATGCGTCCACAAAATCCACGCCGTTCAACCCAATTCGCTACAACGCCACCGTCAACAGTTGGTCTACCAATTATAAAAATGAGAAATAGCGTCGACAGGTTACTATCTGAACCAGCCAGCAGCATTACAATGACTCGTTCTTTGACTTTGCCACCATGACGAACCCATACTGTTTTAGTACGACATAAAAACACACCTAAAAACCTGTTGTTAGAAATATCAATACTTATTGAATAGTTGCCGTATCTGTACCGGTTTGATCAGCGCTATAGACCTTTTTCAGACCCAGCGCAAGCATTTTTATTGTACTTGAAGGCCGAATCCCAGGGCAATGCCGTTTGCGTCCTCGGGCGCAATCTGTTCTTGGCGTCTTTGGGCTCTTATACTCAGCTCATGTCGCCGCATGAAGCCGTGCTGCCAGTGTCACAAGGCTTTGAAGCCTACAACCTCGTGCTCCACAGCGATTTCGAGCACCCGCGTTTCTAGCATGGGTTCGCTTACATACACGCCGTCTTTCCGCAGAATATTCACCCAGCCACGAGCTTCTGCTCGGCCTCAGCGGGCAGTATCGTGGCCGCACCAACCGGGCGGAAATATTTGAGATCAGCGGTTCTAGGGTCCTCGCACAGGATCTTCATAGGCTCGTGGTTTGCAACACTCGTATAGATGAGCTTGCGCTTAGAGTCCTTCGACTTGTCAAGAGCTAAAATTCCTGCCTACAGTCTTCTCCATATTTAAAGTACGATTCTAATCGTCAAAGCATACTTTAACCGAGTCAAAGCCAAAATTGTTCATGCAATATCTTCGGAAGAAGACTGGCGAGTAAAGTGCGTGATGTTTATCATGAGTATCTAACATGGGTTCTGCTGTCCTTGTTAGGCAAGAATGTGACACTTCGTGATGTTCGCGATATGGTGGCAAAATGCGAGAAAAGCGGCGCGGAGGAGCAAGTACAGAAGAACGGCTAGAAGCTGTTTTACGGAGCTGTGTGAATGTCGTGTCGTGATAATCGCGCCGCCGTGTTCGTTGACGACTCGAAGACAGCGCAGGCGATCACGCTGCAGACGCGTCAAATGAGGCGATGGCTCAAGGCTTTCCCTGAAGTGGTGCTGGTTGATGCAACACACAACACAAACGAGTCGCGCTACAAGCTATACTCGTTTATAGTAAATGATGTGTATGGGCACGTACGTTTGAGTATCTGTAGGCACTCCTGAATGTACCTCAAGTAACTACTCGGTATCTCTAGATACTGGACAGTATTAGAGTTACATTGTATAGTTGATGGTGTATTAATGTTATTCGGTATATACTAACTGTTTCCATGATTGTTGTAGGGTCAACACATAACCACAGTCTTATGGAAAATGAAAGAGCGGAGTGCATGCAGTGTCGCGGGTCGCGGTGGGACACCAAACTGACAGGGGTGTCGAGGAGCGTTGAGCAGTACGCGGAGTCGGAGGCCGAGCGGGTGGCTTCGCTCGAGCCACTTCAATATGGTACGTTGTACCATGTGTAGCCACTTCGCAGGAGGACAGTCATCGCTGGAAGATGACGCGAGGCGAGAGGGCGCTAAGGCGCCGCGAGGATGACAAGGCGGGGATCGTGCCTGCAAGTCGAGCGACGGTGAGATCGGAGCGGACGGGGTGAAGGCCTGCTGTAAGCTGATTCCACTGCCGACAGCATTTGCATCTCCAATTTTCTAAACTCATATTCTTCTTCAGTGGTAGAGCGTAGAACAAGAAGAAAAAGCGTCACAGAAATTTCTGTGGGCTTCAGAATCCGTCCGATTAGTAGTTCTAGAAGTAGAAGTTTCCTCGTCAGGAACTTGTCGAAATGTGTTTTTTCGCGCGTGATTCTCAACGTTTTTAATGACGTGCCATCTACACAGTAGATGAGGAACGGTGGGATAGACCACTTCAAGCGCATTGATTGGTGCAAGTTCTGCGTCGCTGAAAACAACTTGAGGTATCGGGATTCCGTAATGTGACATCATCTGTAGTAGGTGCCGTAGAGCCCATTCGTAGTCTGCATGCTCTTCTTGACGGATAAAAGCTTGAGCTATGTGGATGGTGGTATTCATCCCGGTTACCCCAATAATGTTCAACAGCGGCAATCTGTATCGTTTCGTGCGGTACGTGCAATCCAGTTGCACAACGTCACAGTTTTATTGGAAAACAGCAATAGCAGGCACGAACGCAAAGAATAAATGTGTTATCTTCTCATGGTCGTCTGTATTGAACTCAAAGTAGTAGTCGTCTTGCTGTAAGACTTGTAGTAGATACTCGACCCGCGTAAGGCCTCCAATATGGAGATTCACAGACCGCTGTCGCTCGTTGTAGATGTCACGATGCAACACCAGACGCCCTGTATCCTCGAGACTGAGACGAGCTAGGGTCTGTGCAGCTGTTACTCCAACTTCGGCATCAGCGGATATGGCTTGACACACTTCCTGAGTTCTAGCAGCTCGCCGATGCACCGGATGTGCCGCTGGGTGACTGGATGGCGGGTGATTGTGAGCAATCGCCCTGTCGCGATGCTCGATATTCCAACTCTCCATTAACGAACCATGCTCTCCACTCCGAACTATACTAACCTCCATCGGACAACCGCAACGACGAGAAGCAGAGTTCTCTCGGCGTCGCAGTGATGTTGAAACATACGGACGACGAGATCGATGCCGGTCACACCCCAGAACAACCCGCCGAAGATTCCTTCTCTGTCGTTGGAGCAAGTTTTAACCACTAGAGCGTAGCCGTGGTCTCGAGCAAACAAGTTCAGTTCTCGCTTCGCGGTGTCTCATCAGGATAGCTAGCTTCTGGATGGCATGGCATCATCCACAATTGCGGTGTCGAAGACATCACCAATAGTACTTCGAAGTAATACCTGTAGTTCCTTGTTCTGGTGAAGTGAAACCAAAAAGTCGCCAAATAAAAATCCGATGGGTCCAGGCGCAGCTCTTTATATTCTTGTAGTTCCACTAGGCTCTTGTGGTGGTCAAGGCCTTACACCAGTCAATGGACACGCTGCTGCACAGAATAACGATACTGCTCACAGACTCTCGGCTGATCACGGCCTTGCTGCAGTCGACCGGACTTCTTGTGGACGACGGACTTCTTCTTGTTGACGGACTTACTGCTGTCGACGGGCACGCTGCTGCACACGGACTTGCTCGTACTCACGGAGTCGCTACTGGTCAAGGCGTTGCTGTTGTTGACGGGATCGATGCTGTCCACGGGCACGCTGCTGCACACGGACTTGCTCGTACTCACGGAGTCGCTACTGGTCAAGGCGTTGCTGTTGTTGACGGGATCGATGCTGTCCACGGGCACGCTGCTGCACACGGACTTGCTCGTACTCACGGACAAACTACTGGATACGGCCTTGCTGCTTTTGACGGACGCGCTGTTTTCAGCGGATTCGGTGCTCTCCGCGAACTTGGCGCTGACCACGGACCTGGGACAGCACCAGGACTTGTTACTGCTCTCGCCTTGTTACTGCGCACGGACTTGCTGCTTCAAACGGACATGATACTGCTCCCTAACTTGTTGTAGTGGACGGAGGTGTTGACGTAGTTGAAGGACTTGCTGGTCCTCGCGGACTTCTTCACGCCCTTGATTCTGTTCACGACTCCTGGCCGCGGACTTTGTTGCTTTCTGTTTCGATCTTGCTGCGCGTGTTCTCTCAAGCTGGCAAGACACTTGATATAAAGTGTCCTTATTTCAAGTGTTATAAATTAATTTTGGGCTGCATAAGGTTCGAGGCTGTCCCTCGTCTTCGTACGTTCCGGCGAATATATTTGAGCTTCCGGCGAATATCATCTCCCTTCGCTAAGATATCCGCTTCCTACTCATCCGGCATCGCTCTACAATCACTACAATGGAGAGTCCAGACAATATCAACATAAACGAGATGGCCTTGAACGCCTTGAAGCGTGAGCAATCGCGGCTCAAGTCTCAGCGTCGACGCATGGTAGCGAAAGAGAGAGATGACTACCAGCCGCGAAGAGAGACTATGCCTCGAAAATGTGTTGGAGCAGCTTCTACATTCTGCACATACGGCGCTCCATCAGCTATCGCCCGAATCGATGGCTGCGGCATTATTCCGAGCCGCCATTGAGCGAGCAGCGTTGCATAGAGAAAACTTACAGTTACAACAAGAACTCAAGCTCCAGCTCGACGTCGGGAGCAAACTAAAGCGGGAAACATACAAGTTTCTCAACGAACTACAAGAAGCGACCAAGTTAACGACTACGGCGTCGCATCTTCCTACAGACAGCGAAGGGTGGTGGGTGTACTTCCCGAGGGGCGAGTCACCCTTCAACTTCTGCCCACTCTCGAAGACGGAATTCCTGTACAAGTTGAACCAGCGTGAGGCTCAATTCAGAGAGCGCTATCTGTACACCGCTACCATCGGTAACCTGTACGGTTGGATGGTTGATTATATGCCACCTTATCGTCAGGGGTCTGGCACTACGATGGCGAATGCGCTATTCTCGAGACGGCTTCGTTGCTCCTTTGAACATGCACGTAGCACTCTAATAAAACTGGAAACAAGCCTGTGGCCAATGGTTATTTCTCCTCGAAGTTTGGGATGTGAAAAGCGTGGTGACTTCTATTGTCAGCCACTTCAAAAGTTTAACGCACACGACTTCGTGCTGGTATGCAACATTCCAGGTGACGTCCACGTTCAGTACATTCCTGTCGCATAAAACACGGTGACCATGCTGCTAGACAATAGGCGAACTGCTAGTGCTCGCGAACGAGAAGCGGAGGGACCACAATAAAACATGCAATGGGCTTTCACGGAGGTGACGGTTGATGTCGTACTGATCGGAGTGTTTGAGCGAGGCACATGTGCGCGAGCTGTACACCGATTGGATGCGGTATCCGGCTCGCTAAGAGGAATACATTGCGCCGGTGCGGGTGCTCCAGGGCTAGCTAAAATAAAATTTCATTACATATTAACATGGCACATCTCTTACGATCAGGCGGGGTTTTCGGAGGTCACACCAATTTGGAGTCTGTTGTAAAGCTCGTTCGGTGTTGAGATAAACTAGAGGCAAAGCGTAATCGTGTTAATAGTAGATTGCAAGGAGCTGTTTCTCCTATATTTGTTTTGAAGTTGATGCATTCAATTTCGGGACCGCAGAATTTAGAAGTATATTGCATGGTTAAATGAATGTCCTTCCGTCCCCCCAAATCTGGACTTCTGATTGGATGGAAATAATCACTTACAACAGTACATTATTTAGCAAAAAAGTTAGATACTTCGAAGTAGAAAATTCTAGAAAGCGCTACATTAGCGTAATCTTAACCTTCGTTTTCATGATGATATAGGGTCGTAATATGTTGAAAAATGTATGAATAGATACAGTACATTGTGCTCTTCGCTGTGATGTTGTACAAATACGCTAAAGTGGCATCTAGTCCGCAGGAGATGCGGTCAAACATGAGCTCGAGAGCGGTGTTTCCGTTGAAGGCAAGTTGCCCATCTCCCTTTTGTCGATTTGTTGACACGTTGTAAAAGAAAAAGATGAAAACGCGGGTTACACAGTGTAACCAGAGTTTTCATACTGCAAACGTTTGCGTATTAAGGCGCCGTCTTTGGCGGCGCTGCACCGACAGCTCAAGTTACCCTGCTGTTACTGATTACTTGGACCGAGGTGTTGCTCAAGGTTGTATGCTTTTGTGGTCTGTAGGGAAGTTAATACGCGGACAGTTACAATGAAGAGATAGCGTTCGTATTAAGAACATGGCCATCCGTCTCCTGTGCGCGCTAAAGTGCCTTAAGGGAGCTGTAATTGTGCCAGCCAGGTGTAATATGCAACAGCATTGCAGACGCCTTGTAATAGAGAGTAGAGGACGATGCGATCGAGGCTTGTAGTCGATGTGAGTCGATGAATGGAAATTTGAAAGTGAGATTGATTGAGTTAGAAGTCCTAGTGCTGCTCGATCCTTCCTACATGCAGCTCCTAGTACCCTCTACAATCGGCGAGTCCACGTATACAGCAAGTATACTGGGACGGAAACACTTGTGTGGGACGGAAACACCTTGTATACGAACATGCACATAAACCGTAAACTGGACGGAATCACCTGAGTGGGGCGGAAACACTGTATACCGCGGGGATGCCACATGTCACGATTTTCCTCCCGCGGCAGATCCCATGATAGGCCAAATTGAAGTCGTCGCCTCATCACAATCCAAGACACCAAATGATCTGCCAATCAGGTCGCATCATTCACATAACTTCAACTGCAACACGCGTCCGGCACGTGCCCCGCGGTAGGTACCAAGCGCAGTAGACGGCGAACTGCAGCCACAACACCCCCACTCAATTCGATGTCTCGAGCTTGCTTCCGACGTTGCTGCGGCCCATCAAGTAGCGCAGAGGCTTGGTCGACAAACCCTTCGTGAGGTAATTCGCGAGCTGGTTCTTGGTGTCAATGTACTCCAGCTCAACTTCACCATTTGCAACCTTCTCGCGAATAAAATGGTAGCGATTGTCGATGTGCTTGGTGCGAGCTTGGTAGCCAGTGTTCTTCGCCAATGCCACAGCTCCTTGGTTGTCCTCGTAGATAACTGTTCCTTCGTCCTGTTTCGAACCAATGTCCTTGAGCAAAAGTCGCAACCACACCACCTCATTCATGCAGTCGCTGTGCACCATGTACTCTGCCTCAGTCGAACTCAACGTGGCAGTCTTCTGAAAACTTGATCGTCACACCACAGGAGCACCGCACATCAGGTGCATAATGCCACTAACAGAGCGTCTCTTATCGCGGTTTCCGGCCCAATCCGCATCCGAGTACGCGACGAGCTGCGTTCCATGGTGGCCGTCGTCCGTGATGCCAACATCCTTGGTGTTCAACAGGTAGCGCACCACCCTAATCCCAGCAGCCCAGTGCTTCTACCCCGGATTCTCCAGGAAGCGGCTTAGCTGAGCAACGTTGATTGAGATGTCGGGCTACCAAATGCAAGGTACATCAGGCTCCCCACGAGCGAACGGTACGGATCTCATCTTGGCCATGTCGCCTTCGCTTTGGGGTTGGTCAGCCTTGCCAGATGAAAGCCAGCTTCCAGTGGAGTGAGGAACGGCTTAACGACCTCCTGACCGAACTTCTTGATGATTGACTCTGTTTACGCTTATTGGCTGATGCGTAAAGTCTTGCACTCCATGTCGTAGTCGATCTTGATTCCGAGAATGAAGCGTGCACGTCCGAGGCCCTTGATCTTGAACTTCTCTGCGATTCCAGCCTTCGCCGAAGCGATGGTAGCCTTGTCCTTCGCAGCAATGAGCATGTCGTCGACGTAGAGACACACTATTCACTCGTTGTCACAATCACCTCTCGTGTATACGCATGGGTCGGCGTCCGCTGCCTCGAAACCCATGCCCTTGAGGTGGCTGTCGATTGTCTCGTTCCACGCACGAGACGCTTGCTTGAGTCCGTAGAGGCTCTGGAGCAACAGACAGAGGACGTCATCCTCACCTTCAGCCTCAGCCAAAGTGAGCAGCTCACGTAGTCCCTCAGGCAACTCCATATATATCTTCTCATTGGGTTTACCAAACCGGAATGCCGTGTCAACACCACACTGCTCAATCTCGAATCCGTCAGCAACGCAGCTCGCGAGCTTGGCACGAATCGAATTCAGAAAAGCCACGGGCGCGTACGTCTCTTCCGTAGTCGATGCCATGTTTTTGCGAGAACCATTTGCTACGAGACGAGCCTTGTGTCGAATATCTTGCCCCTTCTCGTCACGCTTTAACGTGAATACCTAACTACAGCCGATTGGACGCTGGTGTGTTGGTATTGGCACCAACTTCCAGGTCTTGTTTGCAGTGAGTGACTCCACTTCACTCGATTTTGCCTTCTTCCACTCGTCACTGTCCACACCAGAGGTCGCCTCGTCATATGAGTTAATACGTCGGCAGTAGCCGCCATTGCTTGTCCACCTTCGTAGATGACCAGCTGCTGGTCATTAGCTTTCGAACGTTCTTGAGTCATCCTCTGGCGCTTTGTTCCGACCTCGTACGATGCCACCTCTTGCTTCTTCCTTGCCCCTGCCTCTTCAGGATCCGTCGTTTCATTAATGTGACGTGTGCGTGCTCGCGTAATCATGGGATGGGTTGAACCATACGACGCGAACGAGTTGTTTACGCTCACGTCACGATGTAGTGGGATCACGTCACCAGCCTCAACTTCAACAGGAACAATCTGTCTCTCGCTTCCAGCTTGCGTACTGTTCAGTGCTGCCACAGTAACACCGTCTTGTCCATCTTCCTCATCATGATGTGTTACCAGATGCCCTGGACTTGTCGTCTCGACGAACGTCACGGTGCGCACGATTTGCACCATCCAGGTCTCAACGTTCTGGACACGGTATCCATTGACACCATCTTCGTAGCCCATGAAGCGACATTTGAACGCCTTTGCGTCAAGCTTGCGACGCTTCTCGTCCGGAATGAGAGCGTAGCCGAGCGCACCGAACACCTTCATGTTCTTGAGTTGTGGCTTGGTGCGGTATACAATCTCGTACGCTGTCTTGACGGTGACTGAATTGGGGATCCGATTGACGATCCACGCGGCTGTGTTAACAGCTTCAGCTCACCACTTCTTCTCGATGCTTTCGTGATAAAGCATGCTTCGAGCCATCTCCACGAGGCTCCAGCTCATGCGCTTAGCTAATCCGTTCTGCTGAGGCGTCTACAGCACCGTCTTTTCATGCTTGATGCCGCTGCGGTTGAGGTAGTTCTTGAACTGTCGATCCGTGTACTCACCTCCGTTATCCGAACGCAGACGCTTGATCTTCTTCTCCGTTGCGTTCTCATTGCTGCCTTGTAGATCTTGAACTTTGACAGCACATCCGACTTCGTCAACATGAAGTACACAGTGACGTGACGTTAGTAATCATCGATAAACGCCACCACATATGTGCAACCACCAGGCGTCTTGGTCTGCATCGGTCCCATCACGTCCGTATGCACCAAGTCCAGCACCCCGGCCTTCTTGACGAGATTGTCCGGGTGTCGAGGGAAATCATCGACCCTCATCTTCCCGATGCAGCAGCCTGCACCGACGTCGTCACCCTTGACTCTATCCGTGACGCGAGGCACTCCTTCTGCCAAGGTCAATAGTTGTTCGTAGCGCTTGAGTGGGATGTGGCCCAGGCGTGCATGTAGTACAGCCCACAGCTCCTTATGAGTTGTCGCAACATGACACATCTCGTCCCCCACATTCTTCGGCTTGTAGACGTTTCCACAGCGCTTGGCCTCCATGACAGTGGCGTCACCATAGTGACAGACACACTTGTCCTTGCTGAACTGCGCGACGACGTCCTTCTCCAGCTTGGACACCGAGATAAGGCTTCCTCAACTTCATGGATGTATAGAACATCTGACAGCGTGACGGACGTTCCATCCATTAGCTTCAATCCGACGGTGCCCGTTGCAATCGCGTCGATCTTCGAGCCATCCGCAATCGTGATACGGATTAGCATCTTTAGATCCCTCATGGACACGAACTTGTCCCGGACGCTGGTCATGTGCGAACTTGCACCCGAGCCGACGAGCAATTCCGAATTGGCCATCGCACCCGCAGCCGTGAACGCGAAGTCTGACGCTCGAGCTTGCGCCACTTGACCACGTCCCTCGTCGGCCTTCTTTTTCCGGCACTCAAATTCCTTGTGCCCTGGCTTCTTGCAGTAGAAGCATTTGCCGCCAAAGCGACGCTTGTTTCCGAAGCCCTTCCTCTTCGTTGCGAACACCCTCTCTTGAGCCGGTGATGATCCGTCTGAGGCATCAACACCAGAGAGTGCTTGGATTGCATAAGCTAGCGTCACGTTGGGCGTGTTCTCGAGGACAGTGGCAAACATACGGTACTCGTCAGTTAAACTACCGAGTAGCAGTACCAGCTGACGAGTCTCGTCCAGAGACTTACCGATTGGCTCCATCTGCAGTACCAGCTCCTTGAACTTGTCCACATGGACAGCGAACTTCGTACCGGGCTCTATCTTGAAGCTGTGCAGCTTCTTGGTAACGATGAGCCGGTTCTTGAGAGTCTTCCGAATGAAGAGCTCCTCGAGCTGGGCCCACGCCTCAGCGGCGGTCAGTGCTCCACGGATGTAGACTTGGTACGTATGACTCACGTCTCCAGCGATCACACCATGGGCTTTCAAATCGTTGGTCTTCCATGCAACCGTGGAGCGATCACTCACTTCGTCGAACTCGGCCTTGATAATCTGCTGGGGTAGACCCTTACGGGCCAGCTTCATCTGCACGGTGAACTTCCAGTAGAAGTAGTTGTCCCCCACGAGCTTTTCGATACTGTCGGCGTAGCTTGGGCTCATAACCAATTGAAAGTAGAGGACGATGCGATCGAAGCTTGTAGTCGATGTGAGTCGATGAATGGAAATTTGAAAGTGAGATTGATTGAGTTAGAAGTCCTAGTGCTGCTCGATCCTTCCTACATGCAGCTCCTAGTACCCTCTACAATCGGCGAGTCCACGTATACAGCAAGTATACTGGGACGGAAACACTTGTGTGGGACGGAAACACCTTGTATACGAACATGCACATAAACCGTAAACTGGACGGAATCACCTGAGTGGGGCGGAAACACTGTATACCGCGGGGATGCCACATGTCACGATTTTCCTCCCACGGCAGATCCCATGATAGGCCAAATTGAAGTCGTCGCCTCATCACAATCCAAGACACCAAATGATCTGCCAATCAGGTCGCATCATTCACATAGCTTCAACTGCAACACGCGTCCGGCACGTGCCCCGCGGTAGGTACCTAGCGCAGTAGACAGCGAACTGCAACCACAACACTTGCCACGCCCATCCATCTATGGATATTCGCAACAGGGTAACCCACCGTCGCTCAGCCACTGGGCCTTGAAGGATGAACGCACGCTGCGCGTCGCGTCAGCATCTAAGTCCTTCGAGTACCATATAGAGTCCTTTTTCAATCACGTCTTGAACTTTGAGGATCTTACGATAGCTTAACAAAAATAATACTGGATAATTTCAAGATTCCTCACGAGGTTTTGCCAGGATGGGCGGTACGACTGAATAGTGGAAGTACGTACGGAGCAAAATACATCGGTCCTTTTCGAGATGATATCAGAAAGCTTTTTAACCACAGAGAAGTATCAAACGCAGAGAAAAAGGTTCGGGTGGTATGCTTGAAATGCTACAAGTTCGATACCCAGGGAGGTTTGACCTCCCTAGCAAAAACGAAATTCGCCAGGAGATATCAAAACTAAAAGGCAAGCAAAAAATACGACACAGAATGAGTTGGTCGAAGACAGTTCGAAATCAAGAATTACCCAAGCGTAAACCACGTTTATTAAGCAAGTCGTATCGAGAAATTTGGCAGCACAACCCGGAGTGGTTGTAGCAGAATTTCGAGAAGCTTACAATGATTCCGAACTGACTGACAATCAAATCATGTACGATAAAAAAGAAGAAGAAAGCAAGTCGAGTAAGGTCAACACCGCTTAGCAATCTTGTACCTGGGCCGCTTGTGTGCTGCAAATTTACTACTGTTATACCATCAGCAAGCAAATTGTACACATCCGGGTCGCTTTAAATTTGGTACGCGCAGATTTTTACAGTCACTATTAGTTGCGTCAGTCAACACAAAGATAGCATGAACACATTAACTGAAACACACTAGTTCCATTCGCATTATACAACATGAACGTAACTACATGTATATGGCGGTAAAAGCATAAGGATGCAACTTGCAATGGTTAAGTACATGATGCAGCTTAGTGATGGTTGCGTTGATGTTTGGGATCAGCTCGAAAACAAACGAACTTTGAGATTGCTGACGCTCAAAATACGAGAAAAAAACAATGAGCGCTTTGTTCGAAGTTGTATTTGTGCTCCAGAAGCTGGTGTTATGCCAAGCGCAAAAACAGAATGAACCAGTCTGGTAAAACACATCAAAATACAGATGTGGACTGAGAAGGATTCTGGTGATACAGCAAGTATAGAAGGAGAGCGTTTTACCTCGTATATAGTTGACTCGGCGGATGTAATTGGGCAGTCGGGTACGTAGTCTCAAGCACAGTTTTGCGCAGCTTATTAGACCAGATCAGCTCTGAAAACGCACTGCATGTATCAGCGTACAAGACTGGTGAATAATATGGTATTTTTTACCAGTTCATGCACTAAATAAATTAGCCCCGATTTCGTTTATAGTGACATTTTGTATGCCATTTTAAATTTTAACTTAGAAATATTGAAGAAGTATTTTACATATTTATAAAGTATTGGAAGGAAGTAGGAGCAATATCAATTATTCCGAACAAAAAAACAATAGTTATTTTATTGATATTATTTTTTCCAACCTCTGGTGATCGTGGTTTATTGTGCCAGCTCACAAAAATTGTGCCAGAAGGCGTGCCCGACATATTCGATTTACCAACTCACGAAAATAATGTCACTGACCGTGGTGAACCTTACGTTCATGTGTCACAAACCGAGGTGTACCTCATCCAGTCAAATTTGAAGGGGCGTTGCAGCCACTCAGTGTTAGACCGTCGTGGCACTTTGCCAAACACTCTTATTTTAATTCCTTGACAATGTTTGCGTCGGTGTCCTACAACTACTACATTCAGCTGACAGCCCATGGAGCAAGACGCCAATACAGACGGCGGGGTAGGGATTGCTTCAGGTCTCTTTACGAGGCGCTGCGGTCGTCCAAAGACCCGGCGCATTCGCAGCAACGGTGTAAGTAGGCGGTAAATGCGACCTATGATTTCGCAATAAGAGAACATAAGGATGAGATTCCTTACTGAATTGGCGAGTCTTGATGTAGCGAACACGTCGAGTATTGAGAACTAGAACCTTATGGTCACAGTTCAAAGCTTCATACAATACGCGCTCCTAGACATACGACTTGGATGTCTGTAGCTACTAAATTTAACATACCCAGCGCTGTTCTATAATGATTTAATGTTGAATACTTCCCCATCTTTATGCCTGAAATTATTTTGCGAGTCAGGAAACGTGGCCGACAAATTCACCATGCCAACCACCACGCTTTCTGCATATAAGTTACAATCATTACGTTTTTTGTCATTTCCCCTATAACCGAGTTTTAGCAAAACAGTGCAGTCGTAATTAAGACTATGAAGCTCGAGATTTATGTGCTCTGGCTCAGCCCAGATCGTATTAATATGAAGCCAGTAACCGATGCCAGATACTGAAGCCTCTTTTGACGGATTTGACAACGAATCTGACGCCGGAAACTCGAGCCGGTTACTGAGCCTGTGTGAATACTTTTCTATCCATCACTAAAAAAAAAGTCGGGGCTTGCAGCCTTCAAACTAACACACCTCTTTCTAGTGAGGCTGCACTGCAGGAGATGCCTTCGCAAGGATAATAGTTTTTGTTGATATGTTTAACTTAAGGGTACAGGAAATGTTTGGGTAAAAAAGCACATCACTGAAAGCGATTAAACCGCGAAATTTTGCTAAATTTCCCAGCTTCTTCGGGTGGAGCAGCTTTTTGTTTCAGAGAGTAACAGCTATCCCAGCCTACGGGAAGCTCCCGTTTTCTGGTTTTGCAAACATACTTGCAAAGCACAATACGTGTAATACCTACTATGCCCCGATGAACAGAATGACTAAGATTCACAGAAAAAAGCAACGAACCAAAAATTGAATACATTCAGTCAAAAATATTTCTTTGGTTAGCCCTACACTGGAGCACTAAGCGAGCAGGATACCGAATCCAATCGACGGTACTGCATTGCAGTTCGAAGAACTGTGTTAGGGGGCCATGAAAAGTTTGACATCCTGCAACATTACGCTTACTTCAGCGAAGTTGCGCAACCAGCGATGTTTGTCATCCAACAACTTACCGATGCGTGTTAAGGTTGCTCTACGGCAGCATGGCAACAAAGCTAAGTACAGGTAGCGTTTAGCATCCTGTTGCATTGATCAAACACGTATAGCTATTTGTATAGCTACAGCGCCATATAGTTTTGTTAGCCGTGAATCCGTCAACTCAACGCAACAGCGAGGAGTACCACGAAAACAGGTCTCCTCCAATTCAGTATCATATAGGATTGCCTTCCAACGACAGCAGTAATAATAGCGGCAATATAACCGCGTGCATAAATAAAAATTGCCTAAATACTGCAATATCTCTGTGGTTGACAACTGAAAATAATGTACACAGAGTGTCTATGATTGCGCGGGGAAGCTCTGAATTTTATTGAGATCACGTGCCGATATCAATTAGTGAGTGTTTCGGCGGTAGGCCACCGCCGAAACACCCACTACTACAATTAAAGCACTCTATAAGTTGTGTGCTATCAGATAGCGTGGGTAAATGTTTGATTGCCATCGATACCGAATCACTGTCGTTATGCCTACTTAACTGAAAAATCATGAGTTTAATGATGCATTACTTCTCCAAGCTGGCTCAAGTTATTTCAGACCTTGAACCAGCTTGGAGAAGTAGGCCAAAGTCACCGATATGGCCAGTAAGTATCCAATTCCTATCGTTCCGAATTTGCTTTTTTTTTCAACTACAAATACCGTAAAGCTTATAATAGTCATTTTGATCAATATGCTACTACCGAATAAGACCAATCTAATTTGTCATCGAAACCAGTTTTAGTAGTGTAAATTGAAAAAAAAAGTTTTCTCGGCTCAGAACCTTAACGCTAAATTGAAGAAATTGACGCAGTGGGTTTCGTATAGCTTGAAAGATCGGCAGGTCGAACGATCGGATAGAAATCACGAGGTGACGGAGAGGAGCGCAGCACATTTATCAGCTGGCGGCCTGCTGCGAGGCTCGATACGATTAGTGTGTGAGCGCCTTTGGTGACGTTGGAGTAAAAAAAAACGTGTTCTACGGATACTGTATTGTATGTGTCTTGCACGTAACAAACCCGAGGGACATGAATCTTGGGTTTGTAAACTAATGAAGTTTGTAGCATATCTAAAGTTCCTTAAAATCCATAAAAAGTCTATGTGTGATATGCAAAGCCCGCGACACCTAAAAAAATGAGTTCTGGGATGTGGGAAGCTATCATGTACTAAAGTAAATTCATTCGGATGGACGTACGTGAAGTTGGGCGCATTAATCTTATTCGGTTAAGAATATACTGTTTGGGGCACCAGTAGACCCTGAAGTACAGCTTTGTTGGTGCCACAGGAGCTACTATTATAAATAACCCCAATATTTTTCGGCTAATCTGTGGATTGGAGCGTGCCACTAGCCCCTCCTCACGTAAAAAGTATTGGCCACGGAAACGTCTTATCACTTTGGAGCAAGCTGAGAACTGCGAATCCCCAGGGCACTTAGGCCCGGGTCCCCAATACTTGTTGTACGTGGAAATGAATTTGTAACCTATGACGTCTGATCGAACTGGTATATGTTTTTTCCACAGATACGGCCTTTTTCGTATTACCACCAGCTTTGGCATACCTTATGCTCCTAACCATGACGGGCTGAACACGTGATTTCACTCAGGCCAGCAAGCCGAACTGTTTTGCTATCGCTGGCGACAAATCGGCGTTGGGCATAATACTAGTAGATCAAATTGCGGTGGGCAATCGGAAAAACAGATTCTGCCTAGTATCCTGGTTCGTACACGTCCAGATAGACGTAAAAAGCGGTGGAGAACGACTCGCATTAATTGTACGAACCATTCGAGTGACGCTAGTAAAGTGTAAGTTAAAACAGTAAAGCTTTCCAGACTATCTATCGAACACTTTTTTTTATTGTTTTCGCCGTGCCCAAACGTCGACGCTTTTGCTCCCTCTCGATGTTGGTATGTTCTGCAATGCAGCCGCTTCAGTTGTTTAGCGGTAAGTTTACTAACGAGCACACGATGCTACTTAATGATTAAAGTATGCACTGTATTAATAAAGTAACAGCGAGCTCTGGTGATAATCTAAACATTGCATAATATGCTATATAAACTGAGGCTCACGTTTTTTACTGGTCAAAACGAAACGATGAGCATCCCTGTCCAAGCACACAGTACGGATATTTCCTGAAGTATTTTGCGAAAGCTGTATTATTCCGCCGAATCTTCACCACGACCAAAACTATAGCTTCGACTCTCCTTTAAATGCAGTTGTGAAAACGACTCCGAAAAACCCTTCTAATACAGTATTCAAATTGAGCACCTCGAGTTCCCTCAGCACCGGGGCTGATCATGATATTACACTTTCAACCGAAAAATAACAAAACTGACGATTATTGCGGATAAAGTAGGTATCGATACTGTATCGGGAAACGTTACAACAAATTGATGATCCTCTAAGCGATAAAAATTGTGGTTTTACCATCTGATTGGTTAAAAGTAAAGACTGACCATACAGTAGCTCTCGACACTCCTCGTCAAACTACGCGAAACCAGCGTCGGAAACCATTTGAGCTGTGTCAGAAGGACAGCCTCTATCATTATTCGGATGGTTTACCACGGTATAGTCGCTGTTGTCGATAGAAACAATTATGCTGGTAGCATGTGTCCTTCCTGCTTCGCCGAGGATGCACACTGAAGCGCTAGTTCGACCATTTGAAGGCGAACAAGAGCTCGAACTGGTCAGGTTTTCAGGGAGTTGTATTTTTGACTTGATAACTATATGCATCTTGTGCCTAATTTGAATCTGATCTGGCCAAAAAATGATACAATTCCATTTTGATTACCTATTTGAGGGTCGCCCAAAATACCTTGCTAGGCTTGAAGAGGCAGGTAGGTATTATTGTCAACTCTCGATAATACCACAAATCGAGAATCCAGAGCATCCCCGTGTGGAGCTTCAGGCTTGTGTCGCTGAGATACTATCGGATACTGTACAACTCATTCTACTGGTTTCTATTTCGGCCAATGATCGTAAAGTAACCAAATAGTAACTCATAATTCATTGCAAACTAGGGAGGGGCGGGCGAACATGGCTCAAATATCAAGCCTGGCAAAAGCTTAATACAAATCCAGGAAAGGTTCTGCTGGACGCACGTGAAAAAAAAAACAGTCAAGAGTTGTCGGCGCGGTGGGTTGCGGTGCGTTAGTAAAAGAACCGAATAGGCTTCGCTACAACGGCTGGCACGCGAGTCCTGTTGCTTCATACAAGTTCGGCAACAGCGAGGGTATCTATACAGTCTTAAACGGCATGTAAGAGTGGTGCTAAGCTCACTAGATAGTTGTCGCCCTGTTCCTTGAAATACTCGCGAGTTCATCCATTGGCAAAGTATCTGTTGTGAATTTATATTTTATCCAGCAGCTACTAAGCACAAATACTAGAAATGTGATCTGAGTGGGAGAGTACGGTGCGACCGTAGCGCAAGAGTGGCACTTAAACTTGGCAAAATGGCGGCGAGCTCCAACTCTCCACCATGAACTCGTTGTATTTGCACCGTGGGCCTTGCGATGAACTCAAATACGAAGGCGGTTTGGCTTTTCATTCTTTCAACAGAAGAAGAAGGTTTTCTTAAGCATAGCCTTAATTGTTTGACCAAGCCCGCATTAAGCTTCGATCAGAACCGTTGTCCCGTGGCGATCCGCCCGATCTACCGTATCTCACCTCGTTCAGTTGGTTATCGGTCGTCTTGACAACGATCTTGTCTGTTCTGGCAGTCTCGAAGGCTCCGGTTCAGATGATAAGTGAAAACAACACAGTTAAGACGTTGGTTGAGCGCATGGTGAATGAAAATTTGGGCGTTGCTGGCAGCCTCGATGCCCGGAAAATATCGAAGTGATTCGACTGCTTATCGCTGTATTATAGTACAGCGGCAATATCTCTATTTGGGACAAGGACTAGTCAACGACCCCTAGAGAGTTACATCTGTCGACATAAAGTATAAGAGCGATGCCTGGCCAACAACATATTGTGGGATTCCTCCAAATTTAAGTTCGATTGCACTCCGAGAGATTACTAAGCTTTACCAGTTCAAACCCCATATGAAATAGTATATATCTAACATGGTTTGTTACACCTCAGCTAGCTATCCGAGCCTCCGTCGGACACGGCTGCATTTGGCTGAAGCCTAATTTACATGGTGGTTTCTAGAGCATGATTTGTATCTACAGACGCGTAAAAGTGAGGTATCATGTAGAGAAGAAACCCAAAGCCACCACGAGTGTCAAGGGCTGCCGTAACCGGCGAAGCACCAAGGCCGGCAGGTAGCAGCAGTGTCACGTCGTCTACGAGACTCACATCTGGCAAATGTCGCCATCGTTACGGCGATCAAGACGTTCTCAATACGCACCTCGGTAACTCTGGTAGGATAACAGTCAATGCGGTTATGCTGGTAGCCTAGTTCATGCGAATCGTATGATACGACAGTTCTTAGATAACTAACAAATAAGGCTACAACGTATAATTATTGCTGGGTGTTCTTTGCCCACTTCCGCGCCTATGCGCTTGCATTTACCAAATTCAATCGAGTCACATAGACCGTAACGGCCTGATGCGATTCGTTTGGGGACGAAGGGATGGGTTTGTGCAGTTGCATTAATTAGCAATTCCTCGTTGGGGCACACTGATATCGATCCTGCTGACTGACTCAAATCAAACCACCCTGGGTTTTTTGGATGTTTCTGTTGGCTATGGCTCAGCTACGAATCTCACGTTGGTTAGTTTTTGTTGCAGCTTAGATTGAACGTGATGTTTAGGCGCATAGTGTACGGGTCGGCGGCGACAGGCAAGTTGACGTATTTGTAGTATTTGTAGAGGCGGTATGCTGCCGCCGCCAGCACTGCTTGCCGCACGAACTGCTGGGTGCGTCTTTTTTAATGCATTTATCGGCTATTTTCCATTTCCGCTCAGTTAGACGTCTTTTCCTTAATTATTGGTTTTTCCATATCAACAAATCTGTTGCATTTAAAGTGGTGTTATTGCATTGATTGGAAATATACAAGGTACGGGTTACTCGGTCCCTAGTTCGTTGCACCCGCAGTGCTCACTACGTCTAGCCTTATACCGTAACCTTGCTGTTCAAATATGAAATATGTATGGTAATCGTCATGTGGACTGCTGATCGGGCCCGTCTAGGGGACGATGGTGTGTCTTAACTGGAAAGAGTAATTAATCACTCTCTCCAATTCTTCTGCTCCAAGAGGGGTCACTTCGTCCTGATCATCGTACGCCACATCCCAAATCGTTTCCCTCTACGCAGGAAAGGAGGCTTAACGGTTGCCAGGTATGTGCGCTCCCATCTTCAGTCGAGGTTGATTTTAACATCAAAATGCTCCAATTGATGACACTGACCGACTTTTCAACTCGTCGTCGAACGAGCGCCTCGACGGAGTATGGAGGCCGCCACACGCCATCTCTTACAAAACACTTAGTCTTCTTTCTTGGGCGACCAGGAGGCTTCCTTGCCGGCAAATCGCGTAGCATGACTGCGAGCTCTAGTCTATCCATCACCTGCAAGCAGACCGATACGTGCGTACACAACCACCCAGCTTGAACTCTAAGAATTCCTTGGGTGGAGCGCTTATACAGTTTTACTATTGCCGAACTGATCGGTAGACTGTATAAGTTGCCATCTCGAACGACATAGTATGGTGCGTTGAAGAAGCACTTCGTTATGTTTGCGTTGGCTCTACGTGATTTGCGTTTGTGCGTCGGGAAATGGATTTCATCCAAACTCAGATTCATGGCTTCTGTCAATAGTTCAGCTGAAACTGGACCAGACGCGAAATGGCTAATAGGCTCTGATCCAATGTTCGTGGCGCACTGAATCAGAATTCTTGGCAGTGTTGACGCGAGGACATGACTGGCCGCAGCCCGTAGGTAGTTTACTGCCGTAGCCATAATCGCGCGGTGATGTGACTCGATCAGGTTTCGATACGGCACAACGCCTGGACACCCACTAGCCGAGTAGAACCAAAGATCCCAAGGACCTGTGAGATGCTCGACATCGAGCCACTGCGAATATTCGTCTTCCCCCAGATCTGACTAATTCTGAGTAACCACAGTTGAAAGCGCTTCGAACTGCTCCAACGATCGTGCCTGGCTGAAATATTTAAGTTGCGGCCTTATAATGTCGTTGTAGTGCGCTCTCTCGGGCAGAATCCTTTCTTGTCTCGCGATTTTCTCTCGAGATGGGGCCAACAGTTTCAGCGCTTTATGTCGTGCCATACTTCTCGGTACGCGTTAGCAATGACAGAATAGTGATCCATCGAACCGAATTGTAGATCCAAGGATTTCTGGAAAAAGGCTTCGCACCGCTTCTTGCAGACGTAGAACATCATTGCGTATGCAAACGCTGTTTCCGTTCTGACAAACATGAATGCCATAGGGAAAAAATTCTGGCTGTACTTCAAGGTGGCCGTGTAGCGTACACCAAATGTGCCGAATGACACATGCGTCCAGCCTCCGAAATTCAACTTATAAGTCCCATCGGTAACCCCAAGAACCCTTCCTGTTTGTCCGGAGAGTGTACGCCTTTCAACTCGGAAGAGTCTTCGCGATGTGAAGATTATGCCAATCGAAATATCCCCACAGTCGAGTGTGTCGGTAAAGCAATCGAAGGCCAGTAATTCGTTTTGGTACTCGAATGGTTGCCGAGTAATCCGGCGTGCGTCACTGTCGGCAGAGTACCGCATGTGCTTAAAGAAATCGTGCGCCGAAACACACATCCTTGGAGATGCCCATCCCATGACGTCAGCGTATATGGCGATGGCAAAGTCACCACGCTTTCTTAGTCTGTGTGCACGATTATTCAGCTGTGTGACGGTTAGATAAGTGTCAAAGTACTTTCCGACTCGCTGTACTTCAATCGTAGTGTGTTGAGACACCGTTGTGGCCCCTGTCCCACCATGAGCAAACCATCAATCTCAACAAAGAGAGGTTTGTTAATCCCTGTCCGCTTCGCCTCTGCTGGAACAGTAGCTGTAGTGTGCATCCCAGTTCTTGTCAGGCGGTACGAGCCATCAGTCATCGTGACTATGCGCGCCTCAGCCGTACAATCAAGGTGTGATCAACACCGAAGCCATTTGGTGAATCTGCTATTGTTGTACTGAGCAAAACGCGCGTTCTCGAGTCCATCGAATACAGCGCGTGCCTCGCCCAATGTATTAAAGCGAACCGGGTGCTCCATTGTACCAGCGCTATCAAGAAGTAGGTCAGGGCGCGGAGTCAAGGCTTCGTCGTCTGAAGTCGACGTCGAATGACAACTGTCGTCTTGCCCTTCGTTGCTGTTGTACTCGTATTCGTCATCACTGCTTTCATAAGACCGTCGTCCGTCTGAGCGGTTATCGTCAAATGTTGATGGGGCCACATTGACCAAGCTATTGCGGATCTGTAGCGTTTGGGAATCGCCAGATCTGCGGCGCTGAGGGGACCAGTGAAGTCTTCACTCGTCCTCGACGACCCACCTTCGAATCCGCTGCTGTCAAGGTCAGGCATGATCACTTCACGCGACTTCCGTCGCCTGAAATATGTGATCAGTTACCGAAAGTTGTGGCCTTACCGGTTTTGAGTGAAGTGGTGGTGGTGGTAGTGGCGGCGGCGCGGGAGCGGTGGTAGTGCTGTCGCAGTTGTCATTTGTGTTGCTTTGGGAGGAATGAAGCAAATCAAAAACTGTAAACGCACGTGGACGACAGGCGCAAATCACACACAAACAAATTTTCAAGCAAAACGTTCACATACTACTATAGAAGAATGGAGGCCATTAACACAAAATATAAAATCATTACATTGTGGCTTGCGCCTATTGTATTCAACCTAAATTGAACAACAAAGAAATGTTTCTGAACGCAAAAGTATATTTCGAAAGTTTAAAACAGTTTTTCAGTATACTTTGTACGCTGTTTACTGACTATCTCTCGTCAAGTCGATAAGAATGTTTCGAGAACCTTCACCGTCAGTATCAGAGTCGTAGGTACTACGACGGTACGACGGGGGCATAACACGGTCGGTCCGACGTGGTAGTGGTGACGCGTCGTGATCCTCCTATTCCGACTAGATACTCACCTCGGAATCAGAATCAGATATTAAGTCTGATGATGCATCCCCTACCGACGCACTTGATTCATGCTCCGACTCTGACGGAGCGCTATCGTCACGCGAGTTAGGGTTGCTAGAACGGCGAGAAGACCTGCTGAAGTGGCGCAATAGAGAACAGTTGTTAGTGATGAACTGAACATCTTTCTCAGCCGCGGCAAGTTCGGCGAGGACCTCTTCTAGTTGAAGTCGTCGCTGGCGAAGGCGGGCCTCGATGCTGGCGCGGAACTCATCGTCGTGGGTGATGCGGAGGCGTTTGCTTGGAGGCTGCATGGTAGGTTTGAAAGTGATTCTTGTCGACAAAGTAAAACACACGCACTCACAAAACAATGAATTCGAATACAGATTTCTACTTGCATTATTCTGAGCATAAATTTGCTATTAGCTTGCGTTAAATTTAAGTGAGCGGTCTAGCTGCTCAGGTATCCTCGACGGTTGTAAAGCAAGAATATTTCGTTTATAGAAAATAGAATTTAACTGTGCTTAATGCTAGTGAGCCATAGGGAAGTGCTCGGTGTATGTGTTCAGCCAACAAATACATTTCGTATTAGCGAAAATGCAATGAAGCTGTACTGAATGCAAATGAGCTAGAGAGAACGCAATATAACCACAGTACATGGAAAGTAGCTGACGACAGCATGGCAAAAAAGGTTTTCAGGGCACTGCTGACCCAGCAGAGTCTACGGTATAATGACATGCACGACTGTATCAATATTGTCCAATCACAGTAATTAATTCTCCGAAAGAAACCAGTCTTACGAATTCAGACACAATTTCTGTTGGTGATTTCTTAATGGAGTACATGATTCAAAAACTATATATCATTTTGCGAATGATTGTAATTGTAGCGAGGTTGTCTTACGCCACTCTTAAAATCACTATGTGCATCTTACAATCTACATGAATGCCCGATGACAAGCTGGGCACATTCGCATGTATTCCATACTACATGCAAAATATGCCATACAAAAGATGGATTACATCAATTTTAATTAGGGAGTGAATAGAGGCACAGTGTTTCTATTCATCTCCGGTTCTCAAACCAGATGACTTCAAGACTTTCTGGGTCTAGTTCATTTGTACTCACGGTTGGCGACACAAGAGCAGCAGCAACGGCCAGCGCAGGAGTCTCTTTCGCAAGTCGACGGCAAAAACCGCTGCAATCAAGGCCGCCGGATCTGAAATCTCGGTGTTCTGATGTTCATGATTCAAGCACTAGCCACAATCATCGGATCGACCGAGCAGTGTACGAAACCCATCCCGTAGTGCGACGTGTTGGCGACCCTGTACTCCTGGTCTTCGCGGACGTATTTCAAATATCTGGATTCAAGCCAAAGCTAATCATGCATTTTTTCGCGAAATCTCTTGTAAAGTATCTCTATTTGTAATATTTGTACCGCGTCCCGTTTGCAAACGTGCCTGAATTTTGTGTACTGCAGCCCAGAACGTGACGCTTCGACGCGTGCACTATATTGCGACGTGGACGTGAGAGGAGTGATACGGAAACGACACCGTAGAGTACCAGCTGGAGGAACTCCTAAGAGGATTTTTGCGACCGGCGTGAATATTGCTCTGCAGTACTCGTCGATGATGAATCACTGACACAGACGCTTGCAAATTCAGACACGCCAGATACGGCGTTGGCTCAAAGCGTTTCCGGAGGATATATTTGTGTCCACAGCGCACAACACGAACGGGTCAAGATACAATTGTCCTCCTTCATAGTTCACGACGCCTACGGGAATGTAAGTCAACGTATCTATAGGAAAATGTAGTCAACGTATCTATAAAGAAATTCGGTTATTGGCACCCAATGTACTTGATTAAGTATCATACGCGTACCTGTAGGCACTCAATTTATTCATCCTTGTACTAACGATAACTTGTGCGTTACTAGGGGACAATATGTACAACACAGCCTGATGGAAAATGAGAGCGCAGGGTGTATGGCGGATGCAATCGAAGTTCAAGTTTTCGAACCCGGCTTGGGAACAAATTCGCGCCATTAGGATATGGCCGAGTTGTCTCTACTAGAGAGACATTTCTCTCACTTCCGGACTAAAAGCTAGGGCATCACAGTCTTTGATCCACTACAATATCAAAACTCCAAATACTCGACATGTGCGAAACGTTGTTTAAGAACCGCTTTGGCGAATTGTGCTCCATGATGAAGGTCAAGAATGAAATGGGAGCGTGACAGTCAGAAATTGCAAGCTGCGATATGATGGTGCTCACGTTTTTCAAGTCATCACTATCCCATCCAACCAAGCCCAGCAGTTTTGAGATTTCTACGACTACGATACCGACTGAAGTGCCTTCTGTAGTGTGAATACTGAATGAAACGGTCCTTTGCCAAGTTTCTTCCTTTTGTTCGGACATTTACATTCATTAAAGCTATATTGAACAGTGAAAAACACCTTCTTAACTTTGACGCGGATGTAACAGTAGTAACATCCGACAAAATCGGGTTGCTGCTAAGTGGAATGTACGCAGTAGCTGAGTCGATTTAAAGCGGACGGTATCTCCCTCAGAAAGCAACATCAACAGTAGGCTGTCAACATGAAGCTATGTCTAAAACGCGAAGTACTTTCAAACAACCAGATTGCACCAGTCACACCATCCTTACATTTCGTGCAACATTCCTATAACTTGGTGTACATCACACACTCATCCAAGTCTCTAGATTTAGTTTAAAAAATAACGAAAAAATCGAAAATGATACCCCTGTTTTTTTTTAAATTGGTAACGCTACGTGCCAATAGGAAGACCAGTGTCTATAGGTACATCCCAACCCCCCGCTTAAGTATGACCCCACACAGTGCCTCCAACATCGATCCTGTAATTATTAATAAGAGGCAATGGAGGTTTAAAACCTGGATTCGGAATGACAACTTATTGATAGGGGGTGTTTGAATAACAGTTTTTGATGTCGTATCCTTTTCTCTTTATTCACGTTACATGCTGCCAGCCGGTAGGTGGCAAAGGTTGAAAACTTGCTGTACATGCGATGTACATGACGTTCCTGACTACGTCGACAAAGGATCAAATTAGGCACGAATACGCCCTAATTTTCACGATTCCGAACATCCCTCGACCAATATGATTTCGATGTCAAAACAAGATTGCCACCCGATAGGATGGCCTTATCAAATTTAGGCGAAACCACCACTACGCATAATATTAACAATGTAGGCACAATTCACAACACATACAACGTTATTTTCTATAAAAAAAGGCGTCCGTTCAAAAGTCAAGTCACAAGCGCCCCATGTGAACGCCATGCGTTGCCCGGAAGGCTCTGGATATTGCCTAAAAGGTTGTGCGTCCTCGCTCTGGAAATATTTTCTCCATCCTTACGATAAATCGGGTATGCTATTACTATTTTCCATCAGACCAAATATAGCTGTGTTAGTAAGGAGATACATTGCATAATTGTTAAAAGCAATGAAACGCAAGCGAAACACATACAACAACAGCTTTACCAAACAACTTGGCCACTACTCAATAGATGTAATTTCCTCGAGCTCCAATACTACTATATGGACGTCCTCGGCAATCGTTTCTAACACATTGGTTTTGAAAGCAGAATTCAAAACAGGCGTATTTTTTTTGCGATTTGTTGTTCACTTTTCTTCGTGCTGCAAATCGTCTTCATGGTGAAGTAAAAGTAGTTGATGGGAGTAGACCCGGAAGTCAAATTTGATACAAAAACAGAATGGCAATGAATGCTTAAACGATGAGGGATTGATAGTCCTGCCTCCTAGCCGAGCTGGTAATAGTGGTCAGTTGTATGGACTATATCCCCCAAAGAATATGCAAACCACGTTGTGTAATTCGAGCTGACGAATCGAATAACAATATCGCTGAGATCTGTAAAAAGTAGAGCTTATTACTAGGGAAACCGAATGCGACTTCTTGAACGGAGGTCGTTCTCTTCATTAAAGCGTAGCTTTTCAGTCAGGTGTTCAAAGGGATGAACGAAGCAACTCTGAAGAACGGGAGGTATACAGGTACATACGAGCTCGGCAGGAACACGCTTAACAACCATACAAAATAGATAAGACCGGCTTCTTCGCCCTGGACACTATATTACCTACACACAGACGCTGTTTATCTGTGACCGAGGAAAGTTTAGATTTGCCTCAGATCAATACTCGATAGTGAAATGTGTATCTTAATTTGCCAACATCAGCAGCAATCCACAATTTCGCGTTGCGGAGGCGCCTCTCCGAGATGAATAAAATCCAGTCGGCGGTTGTACTGGGGTCCACGAACATTTTCTCGGCCTCCCTAGTCGTCATATAATGAACCAGAAACTAATATTCGCCACCTCAAAATGTCCGATCTCCACGTGCATTGGTGGATCATCCACAGTAAAGCAGCTCCAATAACAGAAGCTGTCAAAAAGGACTGCATATCAGCAAGATGAGCACAAGAGAGAAATAAACGAAATACAACAGCGTCTATAAAGAAGGGCGGCGGGCGACGAAACATAAGGTACAGTACGCTTGAATGGTGCTGGGTGACGATACCTGCGTCGTCAGATTGGCCGCGGGTTGCAGTGATGTTCAGCACACAAAATCTCATGCGCGAACCTTCAATACACGAGAGGTTTGTTCGGTCGAAGTTAGGCGATGAGGGAAAACAATTTTCGCCTGAAGGGGGGGGAGCGTGTTCCTTGTGTAGAATCCCTTTAAGTTTCGATCACTCGATTCGAAAATCAGAAACTTGCACCTCGTGATTTGTCTCCTAAGTGAAGGTCGAGAGAGCGAGGCTGGGTGTAACTTCCAGATGTCGCCGCGATGGCCCAGATAGCCAAAATTCGATATATGTGTACAGTTCGTACCCAGTATACAGCCCTTCCTTATTTCTTCAGACTGTGGAGGGCTGTCCTAACTCCAGTGCACTAGCCAAGGTGTCCGATATACTGGTCGAATTCTCTAAAGGGCTCCACATTCAAGTACTGAGGTAAATTTAAATGAATCAATACTACGACCACGTAATAGCACTTAATTAACTAGTCCTCAGTTGATGTTATTCCCACCAACCCAACCGGTTATCGATCGTATGTCATACAGAGCCTATTAACGGACAGCACGGTCGCAACTAGTGATATAAATAGTGAATATTTTACCGCCACGCTTTCCCCGCTACTAACCCCAACTGTACTTGAATGTTGTGTCAAGTTCCACCACCCAGTCGACTAACTTCTGGGGAGCCTTCACATGCGGCCGTGCGGTGCGGGCCTCTTGGGGTACAAATTCGAGCGAAATTTCCTTCCCGGTATGCTCTTTCTGGCAGGTTTGCCCGCATGACTTGCGGGTAATTCGAACTCTGAATTACGTTAAGCTACCTTCACTTGGTCTAATAGACGCATTCTGGCAACGATTGCTCTGGTTATGGTCTTGTCTCGTAAACGTTCTTGAACTTTCTTCTTCTATGCTTCTGACAGGATGTAGTCTTAAGGTACTTAGTCAGTACTTCACTGTTCCGGACATCTTTGTAGAACCTTGGTCAGTAGAACTGGCCGGTTTTATCATGGCCTCTGTATGCTTGGTTCTTAAGCCCGCGATTATCCGCCCGGGAATACTTCGTCCGAGATTAACCGTACCGTCGACCAGATCCGTTCGCTTCAGATTACCATCGACCAGATCCGTTCGCTTCAGATTACCATCGACCAGATCCGTTAGCTTCAGATCACCATCGACCAGATCCGTTAGCTTCGGGACTAACCGTACCATCGACCATCGACGAGATCCGTTAGCTTCGGGACTCTTGCCGCTACTGCAAAGCCTGTTCTCACTCTCATGTGTGTCCCACGCCATGTCAGGATATGTGGTATGCTGGCTTTCTTCTTGCCTTCATACTCTTGACGCACCCTTGCGCCTTACCTATCATCAGGTTCGCCGTTCCCGGTTGGGGTTCCTTCGGTCGAGATGCTCCGTACAGGTTCCATGTCTATCCTCGACGAAATGCGAGCTCCACTCAGCTCCACTTCGCTAACAGCCCACGTCTAGTCCTCACCATCATCTGGGCTGATCCTCCCGACCAGCCAATCGGTTTTCGGCTTCCCAAAAATCTGTAATTCACATCGTGTCGGAAGCAGCAGTGACGCTCGTAGTCGTCACATATTTTTAGTTTGAATACGGTAACTCAGCCTTCTAACTGTGATATACATGCACCGAGTTTTCATAGCACTTCTCAGACTACTCATAGTGCTCGTATGATTCGTTAAATCTACCAGGAGCTGAAACAACAACGTCTGATGTACCATACAACTAACCAATGGTGGCTAGCGCCCACAGAGCGCTCCAAAGGCGAAGACTTAAGATCGTAAAACTCAGCACGGTGCATTGTTGCAGTAGTTATTAACCGCCATCTTGCTCGTTACATTGACGCTTTCATTTTTACCGTTGCCTTAAACTCCATACCCCAGGTAGGCCGTACCACGCATCTGTCCCACCCGTGGGACCATTGGATGCTTAACTTCCATACATAACACAAGTATAACTCAGATAAATCTGAGCGCATGCGAAATGCAAATAACGCGATCTTGGAAATATAAGTTAGTAATATATTTGAAGTATACCTGACGGGGAAATCACTATCACTACTAATATTCTACTATTATCACTACTAACGAGACTGAAATGGCTACCAAATACGATGCTCTACTCTCCTCCATGCGCTGGAGCTCCATGATGTATTCACCATGATGTATTCAAGAGCTCCAGCGCATGGTGGGGAGCAGAGCATCGTATTTGGTAGCCATTTCCGTGGTGGCCCGTCAAGTTCCTCTCTATACAGCGCACTAGCAGAGCACGGACTTGACGAGACGATTGGCCCAGACAAGCAGCACTTGAGCTTGACCTCATCTGCGCCGGAACATACACGTTGCCGTTTAGCTGCAACCGAGTAGCATACATATAAGAAGACAACTTTTGTAAGCTTATTATTAACTATCATGCACTAACTCAAAAAACTAAAACCAAAATCTCTATTATTAGACATTGCTCGAAGCCCCCCACAATGAAGTGAGCACGCTAATTCTGTTTTTTGCATTGTACAGCACCACAAAAGGTTCTATAGACATAGTAAAAGATAGCTACATTTTGCTACAGCAGTAGCAGTTGCTTAAAGGCATAACAATGACTCGTTTTACATGCGTGCCAACGGATGTGTCCGGGTGCGTCAGTATCTGGTGATTAGCATGCTTGTCTGGCGTAAAACACACACACATACATTTCTTTTACACGCTCCTTAGTGATAAGAATATGTTTCGTTTGCTGTAGATGTATTTGGTGCTCTATTGGTAGCTTTTTGTAGATCTTCATGGGTTGGTAGCCATCACTAACTTTAAGAGATCGTATCACCGTGTGTACTCAGCCAATTTGTTCGGTTCGGGTGGCGGCGAAAACACCTGTTCCTTTAGAGCGTATTTGTTTTGAAAACATGTTTAAATAGCCGCTCCCAACTAACTTTGGTTTTAAAATCTGTATCACCGGTGGTACACCTGGGAGATAGAGGCTAAAAACATTATCAAGCTGTATTGATTTATTATAAATTAACGCGAGTATGACATACTTAGTGATATCGAATTACGCAACGTGGTCTACACACGTTTTGGGTGATAGTATATGTACCTGCAACTGAGCTCTATATTTAATAACATTTTTTTGTACCTTAAATGGACGTTTATTACGTGAAATACGTTTTTAGATAAAATTGTTTTTTAATTTCTTAGACGTTTTTGCATTTGTATGTGTACGTTGTCCTCTCGCCGTCTCACAAAAGTTCAATATTCATTTGAAGCAGCAGACAAACCGGTCGACTTGGCGTCACTTAAGGTTGTTTGATGTTTTTTGGCCGACTGGGTCAGCGGTCACGAAATAAACATCTTACATGAAGCAGTATCAGATGTAAGTTTTACATAATTGCGAAATTAGCCATAGTATTGGTTTACCGATGGTCTGCGAGGATAAGAACTCCGGGTATAAATCGCCAGAGAATAATTATCTGATTCAGTACAATCTATTTTCACTACAAATGGATTTTACGACCTCCAATATGTGTCTTCGCTCCTTTGGTTCTCTCCCTCATAAGTAGTTCACCGGATGCGAGTACAAATCTTGAACAACATATCTGAGTTGGTAATAAAGATAACCAAAATGTTATCTAGTTGCTTCGGCTTGGTGCTCAAAACAAAAAGAATTCGGTAATTAAAGATTTTATCAGTATTTGTCATTTTTAGTGCCTGAATGGCCTCATTCAGGCACTAAATGACAAAATTAAGTAAAAACTCTGTTCTGGCTCGGGGTTGAATGGCCTCAACTATACTCATCGAGAAAAAACGAATAATCTGATTGTTCCGTAAGGAACCTTTCTCCAGTTGTTTGAAAAATGTAATAGGTCGGTACCTACAATTTGGATACGCCACACCACGATGCACTTGAGTTAGTCGCTAGTGGGCTGTCCGTACTACGTGACCGTAGCACTACCTCGAATATCGACAAATATGGTAATGTTTTCTTTGTCGCCTGGGTCGTTAACGTAGCCATGCAACTGTAGCGCCTGTTACAAGCATTTGATAGATATTCAGCGTGCTTATAGCTAACGTGATTGGCACGCTTGGGCGGAATATAGAAATTCTAAGGACCCTTCTGGAACCACCAACATATTCCAATTTTCAGGGTCTGCTTGTAATCGCCCAAAATGATATTCTTGAAAATACCGCGGTATGAAACACCCCCCAAAAAATCTCAATTAAAATATAATCGCACAATTTCGGAACAATCATGGGAACCACACACATATTGCGTTTTCCGTCTAAAATCTCTAGAAGAATTTTAGATTGCAATTGTTGATGTTCCCGCTCTGGCGCCGTTTGATGCAGTTTCGCCGGCTCTAAACCAAGAGCACGTATGGAGGATGGTGTTCAGACACCGGGCGGAATTTACCGTCGTTCTCTGCACAGTATTACTCGTACTACTAGTATTATCTATAAATGTACACCCATCCGGTGAAGGTTAAAATACCGTCCCTGTTCAAGATTATTTTATACTTTCGCGTAACACCTATGGTATAACCGATATTTGATGTACTATTAAAAAAAAATCGCGTTCAGGCGTAACGTACGTTAGCTAAAAGAAAACAAGGGAGAATACGTTTGGTGAACTAGGTGTGCTACGGCAATCTACGGGTGGCGATGGCCCGTGCCATTTTTTGTGCAGAGTGGCGAGTGACGGCTGTGCTACGTAACGAAACTGTTACTGTCATTTTGGTTTAGTAGTCTGCTAATAGGACATGTGGTATGCTGACCACAAAAACTAGAAAGCGAGTATTACTTGCAAGCTGCGAGTCGCAACAAAGTTTGAAGCGGTTTGCTTGCAAGCTGCGAGTCGCAGAAGCTGTAGGCTTCGAGGTACTTGCAAGTTGCGAGTAAGCTCCGAAAATTTGAATTGCAATATTATTTTTATAGACTCAAAACTGATAAAACCTTTAAGATATTGGTTACAGAAAAAATATTGAGTTAATTTACTATACACTACGTTACACAATCGGGTACGTTTACGGGTTTTGTGTTTTTAACTCAAACTCCGCTTTAAAAGCAACTGCAAAAAAAACACTAGCATTTATGGGGAAAAAATGGGGGGTCTACTTTTAGTATAGCGAAAGTAGCGTAATAACTTAGATTTCCACATCGGGATACCGCTCCTTGTTCATACGCCTGTGGTTTTTTTTGCCACTCCGTATCTGAGTAATAGGTCAAGACCATCTTGCACAACCTGGCCTTTGATGTCCACCATGCTCACCTCCGTCTGTCAAAGTCCTTGAGCTCGTAGAATGCGAGCATCCTCACCTAGAAAGTCCTATCATCGCCTGCGGCGTCAGTAGGTAATCAGTGTTCGAACTGTCCTATGTCTATGCAGGAGTTAGATGATGTAAGTTAGAATCTAAAAAGCAACATATTCTCAAGATTAAACTAGACCTTCCAAACATCTACTGCGTCGTGCACCTGCTGCAATGTGGATAAATGTTTTACATATTCTGTCCCCGTATATGTAGTGAATTATAGTTAAGGAGTCGACAAACAGAGGCACAGAAAAAATTGTGAGCAATTCAACGCACGAGTGCAGCGGAATAAAGCAAAGCACAACCCACCGATGCGTTGAACCGACGAGCCAAATTCCAGAGATCAGAACGTTTTTTTTTTACAAATGTTAAGTGACTGAACAATGAACCCCGAAAAATTTGTAACTTTCATGCGTGTCGCTCGAACCGTCCACCTCAGCTAAGTACGGCAATATATTGGCCAAAAATACGTATGACTGTAGCGCGCATGGAGCTTATCCTTTTATTTTGATATTTTGAACTGAAGAAGACAGAACAAGGATGCTGGTCGCATTAGAGATAAAGAAAGCATGACGACGAAGTTTGCTCGCTAAATCTAACTACTGTATTCCGGGTATCTGAAGCACTGATATGATTTATCGAAAAGGTGACTCCTGTCATTAACGATATGTCGTATTTGATTGGTATTTACAGGGATCTTTACAATACAATCCGGATCAAATAAAATATTATTTCCCTTGACAAAGCAATTTTCATTGTGAAAGCTACCTGTTTCGGCCAGGGACAACATCCGTTCAACCATGACCTGAATGCGATGTTCTAGTGTGAATATTGCGTTAGGCAGCCGAGTGATTGACTTTAACCCCTTCCATCACAGAAAAGGCGTCGAGATATCTCTACTGTACCGCTTAACGTATGCCGCAAATAGGTTTTTTTTTGTTTAAAAAAAGCAGTAGCCCCACCGTCTAAGTGGCTTCAGCAGTGCAACAAATACAAAAAAGGTTAAAAAATAGATCCGAAGAAGCTCAGACATTGGCAATATATAATTAATTGTGTTACCAGCTAATAGCTGGAAGCTAGCGTCTGAACTCTAAATAAGGACTATGAATTGCGAAGGTTAAGGTTTCCTGTAGCAAGTTAGTGCATCTTCTGCGTCTCTATCGCAGACGCAGCATCTGCTATGTACAAGCTGCGCTAATTGAGAGTAGAGTTCGATGCGAACGAGGCTTATAGTCGATGTGAGTCGATGAATGGAAATTTGAAAGTGAATTCAATTGAGTTAGAAGTCCTAATCCTGCTTGTTTCCTTCTACAATGTAGATGTCTACGTATACAATCAAGCTTACTGCAACAGGGAGATTTTCCGCAACAGGGAGATCTTTGTGGTGTAGTAAATCCCACGTGAACTCTAGCTGCTAGTGTAGTTAGGATATTCCCACAAAAATACGTCAGCTAGGATAGCTAACGATCGTTGGGGCGGACCTGAAGACCTCAGTACTGCCCTGCTTCGGGACAGACTGGACCTTGCAATCTACTTATATAGGCCAACCAGTTAGAATAAGAACACGCTAGCACGAGCAAAGCTAGCAGGTGGTATGAATGCTCGTGGTCCCAACAGTGGAAGGGTACCAGGCACAGTGAAGCCTTTTACGAGGGCACCGAGTGTTCAACACTCGGTTGGAAGAATATATAGGAGGCAATACAAGCACTCCTAACCGTGCGAATAGGCAAGATATAGCCGTCACGTAAACCTTCCGATATATAATCGGCCAATACACACACAGTCTCTTGGCCTCGCCGGATGAACCCTCGCTAGTAAGCTTCGAGTCCACCGACAGGTATAACACACTCAAACAAGCTTGACCAGACGCTTACCTTGAAGCCGGACCTCGCTTTGTGTGCTTGAGCGGACATTCAGTTCTGTATTTGTGTTGCCCTTTCGGACCATGTCCTAATATGCAATCCTAATCATGTATACTAATAACAAGTGCTACGATCCGTTATGGATCTTCTTGCATTCCAAGCGACGCTCACTCCGTCGCATGTGCCTCTTCATCCGTCAACGTTCCTTCCCAGACCGCGGCCGAGCATTCAAAAGGTCGTGGGGACTTCCACGACGAACTCATCCCAACCGCCTCCGAACCTTCGTACCGTGGCTGGTCAGTTCTTGGCCGCTGAATGCGAATCCGGCCAGTCCCATTATTAATAATAAGGACAGCCTGGGTTCAGTGACATTTTGACCACTAACTGGGCTCAACGAAGACTCGTCGAAGACTCCGTAGTGACACGGTCGAATCTCTCACACCGTCAAGTCACTGTACGTCATGTGACCGAGTGTTCGTGGTTTGGACAACTTGAAGGCCGTCAGGTCTTTGGCTGGTGACAATTGTCGGCGCAGGCGCGGAAATCGCGAAACCACATCTTCTTGCAACAGGGAGATTGTTTTGCAACAGTGAGACGTATTCAAACTCGTTACAAAACGTAGTATGCACCGAGGAGTGGCCTCGTGCACGTGATTATTCATGTAAATCATAGCCGGCGTGCCAACTTCAACCCGTATGGTCCAATGCGCTCGTAGCATTCGCCTCACTTCAACTAGAGGGCCACATGGCACGCGCGCAGAGTGCGCACAGGCAGCAGTATGAATCCAGTCGACTAGACAGCGAAGTGCAACCACAACAGCGCTTTGACCTACACGCTCGCTTTCTAGAATATTAAATCTACCTATAAGCAAACAGCCATAGCACAGGACCGCGAGAGAGAAAGTTACAATCGTGTTCCTAAATCAAGAGCCCAGTGCCTTTATCTCTACACGATATGAGCTGCCTCTTGTCCTCATGTTCTCACAGTAAGTCAGTCACCTTACTAAATGATATGTGAACCTTCGAGCTCCTATTTCAGTTTTGTAAGCAGTACTTGTGCTCCGAATCCAATGTAGTTAACTTAGGGGCTGAACGCCACATACGCACTTGTGGACACCAGGATTTGTATTGGCATATTGCATGTGTTCCAGCGTTGCCGACTATTGTACGTCGAAGTACTTGTACAGTGAAGTCTCCGACACCTTCTTACGACATTCTGTAATACTATTAGGACCCAATCCGGACGAAACAGGCAACATTCAATTAGTCTATCACTTTCACTCAGATATTAAGATCCACGGACTCGCATTATTTGATTTTTTAAGAAGATCTCCGACATATCAACATCGTTTTTAGACAGGAATTTAAGAATCCATGAATAACAACTCGAATTGCAACCCTCCTTTCCTTTGAAATGAATTTCAGAGAACAGCATGACTGTTGTTGTGGATTATGTTTTGTTCTTACTTCGTCGTTTTTGCCGTTTTATTGCGAGCCACGAGCTACACGATACAGTCGTTTGGTCTGGCAGCACCACTCACTATAGTGCGGTATCGTACAAGCCCGTCCACTCCTAATTATAGTCGATACAAAAATGGGCAACGACCCAAATACGAGGTCGTCCACGCGAAGTCAGAGCTTAGTCGAAAGCACGGATTATGCTTGATGATTTTATTTTGTTTTCTTTGCAAGGCCTTGTAAATTTTTCTATAGCTAACATTACAACAGATCTGAAATTTCAGAGCTTCCTCATGCCGAAGGTGCGACTTCGTTTGATCCTTCTTACAGCTAATTCACCAGGTTTTACTTCATGGAAATTCGTACCCTTATTTGACTCTCCCTTACCTCTGAAATAATTTTCAGAGAAAAACATATTTCGCCCGTCAAAATTTGGATATATTATTAACCCCTTCAACCCGATGCGCTGTATCGAGATGTGTTAGCAAATCCTATGGAATGGGTAATCCTCCGTTCTAAGTTGTATATACACAGCACAGGAACCACGCTTTACTTGGGTTTTGTATACGTGGATAATATTTCGTGCCTGCCGCTGTTACAGGCCATACAAATCTAAAGTCAATGAGCTGCGAAGTTTCTATCTGCTTTGGGAATAAAGAGGCGAGGGAAGAGAGTGCAGTCTCTATCCAACTTTTCTGAAAATTAGTTATTGCAGGTCTTACCCACGAGCTCCACATCATCTAACAAATGTAGCAGGCTTTTTCGAATGGCCATCGTACATTCCCGCAAGATTTCGCGGAGGTGGAGAACAATGGGTGCTGCGCGCGAATAACGTCGGGCCGAGCGCATCGTCGACGGCGGGGCGCCTACCTGGCGCCACATGTGGTGCCAGCTGATAGCGAGCGGGTGGACGCACAAGAAGCTCCCAGGTAGCTCAATCAATACCCGGTGGAAGTTTATCCCGCCTGGTGGATATGCAAGCGGCATCGAAAGCAAGGACTACGTGTTGTTCGAAGATCGAGTGTGCGTTCACTCTGTGTCCAGTACGTACACTGCAGTACCGTCACTTGATGATGTTGCTCACACGTGACTTTGCACTACTATTATGTTAGTTTTTTTTTTTTTTCATTAAATGGCTGCGGCCGAAGCGATGAGCTCGGCGTGCACTGCAGAAGGAAATGTAGGGGCATGCCAATGCTGAATGGTTTGCTTTATCTAACGTGTATCGACGGTTATTGCGTATGATTAGCTCCTACGCCGTCGAGCACTAAGGTCGTTGGAGCAACAACTCCAGTTGTACAGGTGTCGAGGAATCCCAGCCGACACCGGAAGATCCGACCAATTCGACCGAAACTGCTGGGGGCTCTTTCCCCCCTCCCCGGCTGGGCGCATCTTCGAGTCCTATAAATAGTATGTACTCTCAACGTTTCTACTTTGATGTCTTACTTAGTGTGTGTTTGCCTTGTGGTGCAGGTGATCGAGGTGATATTGTGAGCTTTGAAGACGAGGATGATGAGTACGAGTTGGTTCCGCGATACAAGGTGCTTCCATCACGACCTGCCGCACATACTTCCAGACCGTGATGACGAGGTTGTCATCGACGACGAGGAGAATGTTATAATCGTAGAGGACGATGACGGCGAATACGACAACGTGAATGGTGTGTTCTATTGTCTCCTGTATATACAACACACACTTGCGCATGTCATTCATGGCAGTCAAGCCAGCGTTTCCTCATGAACTCTAACCTTGATCCACGGGCCAAGACAAACAGAGCCTGGAAGATTCGGAAGGTAGTTCATGTGCTGCAGCGCACATTTCGTCGTGTGTTTATACCTCCTGCTGAGCTTGCCTTCGATGAATCATTGCTACCGTCGCGCTCGTCATTCAACAGGACTCACGTGTACATGAAGGACATTCCGTGGACATGGGGGACAAAGTTGTTTATGCTGTTGCAGCGCGCGCACTGCGTACTGCATCAGGTACTTACCGCACTTGTTGGAGGTGTTATGCTGTATAATACATCTTACCACTATGATATACTGTATATATCTGCTGTATAATACAGGAATGAGGTCTACGTAGGCACGAATCAACACATTGCTGACTCGACTGCGATGGACAAGAAGTCGGGGCCTGCATCGGTGGTCCGCAACCTGAAGGCAGTGTTCCGTAACGGACAAGACAAGGGCTTTCGGCTCGTGGTAGCAGATCGTTTCTACACGAGCGTGGTGCTAGCTATCCAGCTACTGTTGATGGGGTTCTATATCGTCGGCACCATAATGACAAACCGCATTGAGCTCGCTGCAACTATCAAACTGAAGAAAAATGACCCGAAGAAACGACCCAAACATATCAAGTGGGGAACTTTCACTACCGTTCGATCTAAACACGTGAAGTAAACGGCGGCTATCAAGTGGTGGGAAAGCAAGCCGGGTATTTTTTTCTGTGTACTGAGAGTGATCTTTCGCTTGAGAGGGTTGCGAGAAGGGAAAAGACTGGAGAGCAACATGGAGTGGCTTGTCCTGAAGCAGAGAAGGACTACCACAAGTACATGGGCAGAGTTGATGTGCACGATCAACTCCGCCTACAACGGTACTCCTTGTAGCGGGCAGTGACTTTCCGCAAGTACAACAAGTCGTTGGTTTTGGGACTCGTAGATTTAGCTATTGTCAACTGCTACATTGCATACCAGGCTTTTCATGCAGAAAAAGGAACATGTCCTTCGATCCACGTTCAATATATCCGCACGCGGCACCTGGGCCTCACCAAAATGAAGGCTGAAGATATGAATGAAAGCAACACATTCGGTGCAGGTGGGTGCGGTGAACTTGTTGTTGTATGTACAGCTTACTAACATGTATATGATGCTACTGAAGACCCACCTCCTCCTCCAGCATTCAGCACACATTCCGTTCAAGGAACAATTTCTTCCGATGCAGGAGCGCTGGCGGAACATGTTGGGCATTCTGTAAAGTAAATTGATGAGTGGAGGAACCACTCAGGGCAGCTGAAACGTGTAAATCGCGACTGTAAAGTGTGTCCCATGCTTCGGACGGACGGGAAACGTGGCGGGACTACTACATACTTCTGCGATGTATGCTTCAGCTCGCTTCCCGTGTACATGTGCATGAAACCGATGCATACCATCAACGGAAAGCTGCGAAATTGCTGGCATACCTGGCACAGCTCGTTCAAGAACGGCAAGGGCATTCCTGACGACATACAGGGGAAAAATACGTCTGCGCAAGTCGCCCGCAAAGCGCCGCCGATCGTCGTCCCAAAAAGAGATAGATTCAGATTGAGCGTTCCATCGATAAATAGTCAAGGACCTAATGTGATTATTGCTTGTGCTTTCCATTTGGCCGCTAGCTTGTATGCTGGCGTCTAGGACACTTTCTGTGATTTCGTCCGTACCTAAACCAAGCATACTTGAGCTCAGTTGTGGTCCGATCTGCACCGTCTGGGCCACTAACTTTCTTATAATTTGACAAAACTTGAAGGGGGGTCGATCTGATTCTGCACACGTGTTGCGAGGTAAAACGCAAGATGTTAGTGCAGTGCAAGTCCATATACGGCGTAACAGCGATGTATATACAGCACAACGCGCGATATTCGTGGCCTCTACAAAACTAACCTATTCAGTCGCCGTCTCGCCCAACCCTTGAGGTATACACAGTTCTATACTAAACTATGATGCATATACAGGTTCACGTTACACTCAAAATTCTTCGGGTTGAAGGGGTTAACTTAATAATCTATCCACCCATCGGATATCCACCGATTCATTCACCTCACTTGGGGCTCCATCCTCTCGTTAGTGATGTGGCATGTAAGGATTTATACTGGGATAGTAGTACGCCGAAGGTGGCTGTGGCCCAGCCGAGATCGTATTCCTCTTTTGAAGGATGCGAATCTGACGCCGGTAACTGGTGCCGGTTACTGAGCCTGTGTTTGGATACGAATACTTTTCTGAAAGAGTGTCGGGACTTGCCACTTTGCCAGGGTATCGTTGATTGCTACACCTGTTTTTAGTGAGGCCGCACTGCAGATGATGCGGCTGCGAAGCAGGCGAAGGAGACGCCCTCGCAAGGCTCATATATTTTGCTGAGATGCCTAGCTTAATCTTTACTCCCGATTGAGCCTACTACTCTCTTTCACCCTACTATTGGGCTCAACTAGATTTTAGTTTGCGAACCTTCTACGGCATTCTATTGGATTATCTCACGCAATACGTGAGGTAAGACAAAGAGATTGCCTATCTATATTTTTTGGAGCGCCAACGAGTTACTGGGGATTCCTCAGCCCCGGGCCGTACTTGAACGTCCAGAAACTAATAATGACACCTTATCTTTCGCGCATACCTTGCACATAGCACCAACACGACATTAAAATGCAATTGAAGGTATTGTTGGTCAGAAAATGCTCGACGCAGCAACCATAAGCCTGCCCCAGACGCACCTGCGTTTTGACTTGATAGTCGCTTAAAATACCGTGATTCTTATTTGCCAATCACATACCAGTATGTGCTACCATTAATCTTTACTCCACAGCCTGACCGAAAGTCTACTGGTAGGCTTTGGGCGTAATAAAGTTTGACCTAGAATTTGTAAACAGCAGATACTTTATTTTGAAATTTGTATCGGATGGGGCCAGGCCGAAAGACTTCTCGGTAACACTGGAAATCGTTGAGTTAAAAGCACCTCACTGAATTATGCTAAATTTCAAAGCTTCTTCGAGTGATGCACGCTTCGTCAGATTAGGAACAGCAGCTATCCCAGCCTACGCGTAGCTCTCGTTAGTGAAGTTTCGCAACTTTTCACAATGCTATTCCCACACAAAGTATAAATTCTACTAGGTAAGGATCAGGGCTAAGTTTAAATAATGTGGGAGCGAATCTTGTTTTGCTATATCATCCTCCTCATGTATGGGCAAACCATTCCGAAACCTCTCTATTGATTTATTACCACGAACCACGCGTAGTGAACAATAGAAGTATTCCCACCTATAGATGGACAGTCGACTGACTTTGCTGCTTATGGCCTAGTTTAGCTAGCCGATGAACCTCAGCACGAGCTGGAGAACTAATCACGGGGTCGACTCTAGCATTGCGGTCACCACAATCTGGTGTAAGAGCGATGTCCAAATAGAAAATCGATCTATTTTTAGCGCCTGTTCTTTTCTTGAATGTTGCTCGAAGAAAAATGAGGTGGCCAATTGGCCTCTTTATAATTCGGCAAAAAGAAATGGGTGCTGGACCAGTTTTTTTCAGGCGGCGCCTATTTATTGAAAAGGACATGAGATCTTCGAAATGATACAATAGTTTGTACGCGAGTTTCGTTAGGTGGTGTGCTGATCGAAGGCCACTCCGTGGTGGCCCGACAAGTTCCTCTCTATCCAGCGCACTAGCAGACCTGGGTCTTCATGAACGACGTACGGGCGGCACGGCAGGAAGGTGACGATCGCCTTGCCACCCGACAAGAAACTAAGCCCGGAGCTCAATGGAGCCTCTGACAGCGTGTGAAGGGCGCTAATGCAGCCATCAACTGGGGCGGTGAGTCATGTAAGTTCCTGCAGCGCAGCGAAAGGACGGCAACGTGTCTGTCCCGGCGCAGATGAGGTCAAGCTCAAGTGCTGCTTGTCTGGGGCAATCGTCTCGTCAAGTCCGTGCTTGTGTTCTGTACATGCAGAGCCCGGATCCGTATAGGTACTGAGATTTGTTCTGTAGTTTACAACGGAGATTAAGGCTGTGCTTTCATGGCAGGCTTGCCATCGTTAGGCGCTTGATGCCTGGCGCATGCTGCAGCCGAGCTATATGTATGTTTAGTAGCTGAACCTAGTATTGATAATATGAATTTATGGGGTGGGGCTATCAAATAAATTGGTCAGCTATTTTTTTTGTTTGGACATCCCGACCTTTTTTTTCACTTCACTTTTTCCACAGCGTAATAAATAGGTTGGCAGAAAAACGAGTGATTTTCTATTTGGACATCGCTCTAAGTGTTGATTTGAAGAATCGAGTGTATGCGTGTTGAAGGACCTCATTCGCTTATTACGATTTTCTATATGGACATCGCTCTAACGCTCTTAGTATTTGTATTTGTTGCGGTTAACAGCTACCTACACCCGAGTTCGCGCACTTATTCGCTTACGGTAGCCAGAACGCATCTGACGCGTGTCCCCGTCTTCGGGACGTATTCCACGGCCCGTACGGCATCGCTCAAACCCCTCGGTAATGCACACAAACCAATGTCCAGTGGATATAGCATCGCATTGATACACTCTGTATTGTAATAGCTTCAGTCTGAGTTTTATTCCTATCTGGAGTGTACCAAAAATCACGGTCGAGAGGATTGTACGTATCTCATCTCTCTTCTACTTCGACCCTCTCTTTACTGAGTCTAAAATTTCGTGATCACCCTTCTTTCTTCATCCTAGGAGCTCTCAATCGATGAGCTCTTAGCTCATGGAGCCACATTTTCGCGAAATTAGCAGTTGCAGGCACACCTTCTGCTTGCTCGAGCATAGCAGACAAGTCCTTGAAACTGTAGAAGCTCGTCATCGTGTGTATCAAAGTAACTGGATCCGAATCGTGCTTCAAGTTAAACCTGGTTCTGTAGCTCTCCCACATCTGCATGTTTGGGTTAGTCAGAAGGTTGTCCAGTCCCTTATTCAGCTGCAACAGCTCGAAAACCTTGACGGGCGACACATCGTCTTCCAGCCACTTCTTCACCATTCTGGTCTCCAATTTCATGGGAAGATCTCAAACAAGATCGATTCTTCGCTGTCCAAATTGGAATATCTTCGATAGCCCGTCGTATCCATACTTTTCCGCTAATACTCGAAGCATAACATCTTCCGGTTTCCACGTATAACCCTTCTTGATAAAGGTATACCACGTATTCAACAACGGGGACGTGAAAATGTCACCGCCCAGTTCGTCCAGCTTCAGAATCTGGAAAACATCCTCAGCGGTTTCTGCACTGTCGTCCCACTTAGTCAGGAGCTCCGTTTCCAATCTTAACGCGAATTCTTCCGTCTCCATTTTTGAGGATCTCTTCCCCATTTCTATCAATCGGGCCACACCATCGTCTTTGTATTTGTTGCTAAACATGTCAAGCATTGTCACTTTGTTCGAGGGGTTTTTCACGTTGAATCGGTCGATATAGGCTGCGTAAACGTGAATTTCGGGTTGGTGAGAATCTCGTCTAGTCCGCCATTGAGCCCCAATTTCGTAAAGACATACTCCGAGGACTTCTGCTTGTACACCCACTTATAAACTTTGAACTTTTCGGCCAGAGTGAGCTTCGTTGCTGCTGCCATTTTCGGTGCAAGCATCCATTCGACAAACTGTGAAGCACTGGGGGCGTATATTGCTCTCTCTTCGTCGTGTTTCGCTCTGTTAGTTCGTAGCATCCTTCCGCTTACAGAATCAACGTGGACGTAGGAAGCGATTATCTCTATATCTGCAGTTGTCGATACGCCATAAGTGCTTGCAATGAAGGCCACAACAGCCAGGAATACTGGATAGAATCGCATGCTCGGGGGTTCGACAGCAAATTTTAAAGTCAATACATGGGACTCCCATGTCCCTTTGGGAGAGGCTGGACTCCAGCTGTTGTTTGCGTCACAATCCCATCTTGTCTCTTGATATCGAGATACAGTATCACTATATTGCGTGAAATTAAAACAGTTAGCCCAACTGGGCTACGGTTATTGCAAGACATGTATTTTTCAAAAGAAAAGATGCGGAATCATTGATTCCGAGTTTAGAAGGGGAATATCATTGCTCTCGCCGCATTTTTTATAAAGTCCAAACAGGAGCTGATTTCGGCTCTACGTTACTCGGGATACGCTCACTTTCAAGCAACTTGGGCTGCATAACTGGCAGTCGTATGCAAGAGCTACCCGTCGCACTAAATACAGCTTGTTTTGGCGACTTCACGAGCCCCCGTTTCCTCAGGGCATCCCTGGCAAGGCACGATTCGAAAGCACTTAGGCGGTGAGGTCATCCCTCCTCGGTTCCCCCCCGTCGACATATTGGGTTTATTAGCCCGTCAAGAGACAACCTTCAAACGGAGTTGGGCGCCAACTATGAGTCTGCTACTTTGAGTTCGCTTGTGGCGGCGGTCACGACATGCATTATTACTATTTAATTGATAGTGTAGTGACAAAACTTGTTCACAAGTAGCACATACAGGATGTATGAGCTGTCGAAGTGCTACATGTATTATATACATGTATTATAGAAGAAGCGCTACATGTTCTGTAGCTTGAACTTTATGTTTACAACCAAGTTCCACAAATAAAAGTCCAATAAATGTGTGTAATTTTTTTTCTTGAACGGGAGTTGATTACGCGCGCTCTGTATAAGAAAAAAATCTTAAACAAACTGTTCCCGCTGTTGATTACTTCGAAGTACAGTGTATTTAAATGTCCGTCTCTTGAGTAGACGATCCTCTTTGTAGTGATACCGTCGGGAAGCCACTTTTTATCAATACTCGGAGGAATCACTATCTAGAGCTGTACCATTACAAGGGTACCATCGCTTTTATGCTACACTGATGTATTTAGTACAAGTATTGGTGTTGACACCGCTGTTCAGGTCACTAATAGCTCCTAGCGCGGTTAGAGCAACTGTACCGGTAGTGAAAAGGGGCAAAAATACGCTACCCTTTTCACTATTGACACTTTTCGAAACTTATCGGTGTAGTGATAGGGATCATAAGTAACACGACATTGGGTTCAGATGTCCTACGGCCAAGCTGAAGTGATTATAGGCTCTGTATTCACTATTCAAACTGGACAGACGCTCTGTAGGGAATAACCATTTTGCGCAAGTCTGCCTGGAGACGCTTGATAAGAGATCAGCGTCCCCTCGTGTCAAGCCGTCTCTGGAGCTCTCTCACACATATTCTTCCGCACACTACCCACGAGCCCCGAGAAGCCCCCAACGAGAACTGTGCAATTGGTGACCAGCTTTACTACGTTATACAGCGCTCCATTGTATGCGGCGCCGTAGCGGCAGAAATCATCCACAAGCTTTAGAAAAGGTGTTTTGCTCATACGAAAGCGTCGTCTAAACTGCTTGTCTGTGTAGAGTGGTTTTTCACACCGATAGAACTTGAAGAAACGCTCGTATTCGGGTTTTAAATCGCGCTTTATATTTGCTTTACGCGTCCGTCGTGGGCGTCGGCGCCCTTGCGCATGCTTGCGGTGACGTCGATGACGCATGCACGAGGATAGGATTGTAGATGCGATAATGCCGGTCTGCATGACGTGAAGGGCTGCTGGAAATGAGAGAGAAAACTGAATTTGGTGCTTATTCTATTGTGATTGGACTCTATGCGTATCACTACACCGGTAGTTGAAATGTAGTGAATATTTTCGGGATTTTATATGTTGCCATATGCATCGAAATTGCTATTCACTTCAGCTAATTACTTTATGCGGTTTCACTACGGGTACAGTTGCTCTTAACGCTCCAAGCGCAAATGAACTTCCACAAAACAGAACAATGACCATTAAAAAAACTCGTTCTTCCTTGCAGGATACCCTCTCCTGCAAAGCCGCCCACCCGTAGCAGGCCGAGATGGATCACGAAGACCTGCAAAGCCAAGGGCTACGTTCTTTCTTCATGCTGACATCATCAATGTGCCGTACCGAGTAATGAGCGGTCTTCATACTCTGAGAGGGTGGTTCGGGAGGAATTGTGCCGCATGCAGGGCAGAAAGAAGCAAATGTCGTTATTCGGACATGATTTACCAATAGATTTTTTCTATAGTTAAGAACCTCCGGATAGTGATAATCGTCGATTTTGTATCGCTAAGTACAATCTGGAGATTGGAGGTAATTTTGACTTGGGCTTGTATGCTAACAGTCTGCGGGAGACCTCATCAACCTCCTTTAACTAGAGGGTATCACTATTTGGGATATCACTCCAAAGAGGATTGTCTGTAAACGTAGGGAGAAAAAACGAAATGAACAAAACTGTCTCGTTACTCCTCCTTTATTCACTGTATCTTAGGCCGTCTTTAACGAGTTACAGCACTTTTAATGTGATTACTGATCTGATCAAGCACCTTAATGGGTTCCAGCACCTATAATCAGGTTATACAGACGGCCTCTTAATCTAACGTTAGTTCTGCGAGAAGTTGAGGAAGACGAGTTGACATTTTAAAAAAGCTGTTGCTACTGCCAAATTGCCAGTGCCAATACACTACCGATAGTATTCTGCTCGTACATTGCACGTTGCTTCTCTATAACAGACTTCTCCTTTAATAACATGATCAAATTCATTGCAAGAGCTGCAGCAAAAACGATTTTCACCGAATCGAAGTTGGTTTCCTGTCCTCAAAATACTCACCCATACCGATATGCTAAAAAGCCAAGCGGCAACTCTGAAAGCTACACTAGCGACGCATCAAACCACGGTTCTTACTTAATAAATAAATATTTTATTTCAATTACTAGTGTCTGTCCAGGCTCAAATGGATCAGTTTCGTTGTGCGACTCGTATAGGCTTGAGCAAAGCACCGATAACGCATTACCTCCTCCCACAAGGACAGGCAATGCGCTAATGGCCGTCCTCCATGCATGTACGGCTTAGTCGCGACAGCGCAGCGTGCAGGGTAGCAAAGCGCGTAGCAAGACGTCTTCCTGCACCGATGTTGGTGGCTGCAGTCTTGTACACATCTCCTTCGCTCTGCTAAGCACACGTACGCATAACAGCATGTGATGGTAAGCAATAAACTCCAATTGATGTCCGAAAAAATAACCAACCAACACACAACTCGCGGTTTTTGATCACGCGAGCTTGGAGCGGGAGCCCTCCGCCGCCACCAGCTACGCCTACGCCATAGGTGACGTCGGGATGCCACGCTCCTTCGGACGCTGTCGACTTGCTGCCCGCCTACGCTCGCATCGAGGAGAATGACCCCGCCAAGGACCCATTGGGAGAGGGCTTTCGCGCTAAACCGCAAAATTGTCTCTGCCAGTCATTAAAGTAACAGTACAGGAAAAAACGTTAATATACGGGAAATTACGTTTGTTTTATACAACACCTTTGGTGCTTTAAGCACCTTTAACCGTATTTCGTCGTGTTGAAATAAAGGTGCTGTAACGACTTCGGCAACACGATAGCGCGTAATATGCTGCGGACACTCATTGAAAGTTCCTATGTACTGGCCGGATTATGCCTGCAAGGCAGGGGGCAATTTCCATAAATCAGTAATAAGTACTGAGATTTTTTTGAAATATAAATCAGTAATAAGTACTGAGATTTTTTTGAAATCTCAGTACTTATTACTGATTTATGGAAATTGCCCCCTGCCTTGCAGGCAAAAAAATCTCAGTACTTATTACTGATTTATGGAAATTAAAAAAAAGATTGAGAGGTGTAAAGTTTACACTGTAAACTACTTGTCCGAGCACTACAGTAGCATATATATACATAACAATACTAGTACAACTACAAACGTTGTATTTTTGCTGCCGTCAAGTGACAAAACACCTGCATGAAAGGGCACAACTAATGCATACACGTGGCAGTACTCACCGATCGCCAAGTGCTCTATAGAAACTATACTGTCACGCTCTCGCTTGACACTCGACGGTATCACAATTATCGAAACATCTATATTTACTCCTTCACTCGCTTGGATACCATCACACACAAAGAAGTAGTGCTGAAGTTCATCCTTGCTTAAGCAAGACGCATTGAGTCGGAAAAAAAGAAAATTTGTGGTTGTTAAACGTCGCATTTTGCACAAACATATTTGTAGTTTAAAATTGAAGCGGGTCTGACATTGAACATAATTTAGGCTTGATTTGATTTACTGAGATTCATGTAATGCTGAAGGCGGTGTCCGTTGCTTATTTTATTTTCCAAAATGGTATCCGGAGCGGCATTTCTATATCGATTTCAACAACTGGTAGTTGGAAACGAAAGAGCTCATTCGGACCCTACACGTATCCCTTTTGACAGCGCACACTCTACAGTAGTGCGATGGCGGTCAATCGCAGCATCAGCAACTTGTATACCTTTCGCAGATCAATAGAGTAATTGGCTCCGCAGATCCAAGCGTTATAGTTTAATCTTGCATTCATCAACTAAAATCTACTTTGATATATGGAAAGCCGTGCTCTGCCCGAAGAAGCTCTGAAGTTAATACAAGCTGCGCTTTGAACTGCACACTTATTAAATTTTATTAAGCTGACGTACAAACAAACAGCCTTCACGTAAGAGAGAGAGAGAGAAAAGTGTATAATTCTGCTTCTAACACTAAAGCTGCTTCAATTTACATACTAGCAAATTCAAAATCTAAGCACTATGAACTTCGAAGGTTGGGATTTCCTGTAGTAAGTACCCCCGACGCAGCATCTGCTATATACAAGCTGCGCTTCGAAATGCACCCCCCGTTTTCTAGAATATTAAATTTTACGTAAAAACAAGCAAAGAGAGAGCAGAGTTCCTAACACTAGAGCTCAGTGCCCTTACCTAAATACTATGGCAGCCGCCACTTTATTTCCATGTTCCCACAGTAAGTCAGCTTATTACCTGACATTTGATCCTTCGAGCTCATATTCCAGTTCTGGGAACGGCTTACTTTTGAGGAAATTTTACTGACTTCTGTGTAATGGTAATTCTAGAAGAATAAATAAGTAAACAACCCTGTTTCATATGGAAAGGCGTCAGAAACATCTTACGTATAGTTCCGAGTAAAATAGAAGCACTAGAACATTTGTTGTTGGTGTTTTAGGTTTTCAAAGAGGTGCGATAGCGCCTCAGATCAACTAAGGCGAATGGGTGCGAAGCGCGTAGCCATAGCAAACCCACGCGGGGTGCCCCCGAAGCAGGGCCGCGCAGTATTTGCGGAGGCGGGCCCAGCGCCGAGCTCACCAGCGAGCCGAATACTGCACTCTCCAGTACATTCTACCTTAACCGCGAGCGAAGCGAACCGCGGGGGCGCCCAGCCAAGCGAAGCGCAGCTGGTTACCTTGATCATTTCCTCAAAAGTCAGCACGCGCAGAATCGTATTTTCACCTTAACTCAGAAGTCAGTACTATCCTAAAACTCAACCACAGTACGGCGTGCGTCATTCCGTCCGCGGCTAGGGTCAATAATCCTCACGCTAATACCGGCGTTCTACTGGCTGCCGAGCGCAGCGAAGGCGGTCCCAATTAGCTAAAATACAATTATGTGTTGTACATATTCTATGTCGTGTAAATTTCGTACTTAATTGCACCGTTCAAATTTCATTTTGCCCCCATTTTCAAACCCGAAAACGCGGAGCGCCACGTTACGTAAGGTACGCTGCGTGTATGTATGTTAGTTTGCATTAGTAGGCTACGTCACTGCTCACATAGCGTCTCTAGCTGTCATAGAAGCTGTCATAGAAGCTGTCAAGAGAATTTGGGCTGGATTTCGGCTATATTTGGCATTTTAGTATTTATAAAACAGAACCTCTGATCTATTAAAAAAAACTGGTACCGGGCTGACATATGAATTAATTACTACTTATTGAACAAAGAAATCCCTGAATTAATTGAACTATTAACATTAATAACAATATTATCGCTCTCCAATGGAACGTTTACCAACAATATGCCCGACGTACCGGGTGGACATTGTGCACCCGCTGTTCGACCGAAGCGGCATCTGCATGCAGCTTCGACGATGCGCCTGCTGCTAACAGCTCTATGTGTGGGATGCATTCGCACTGGGCGAGGCTAGAGAGGTGCCCGCCAGTGTATCGCGTGTGTCTCTGGCCCATACAGCCAGGCGTTTTGGCACCGCCCACTTGCGCCAGCGCCAGAGCCACTCCAAGACCCTCGACAACGAAGCGCGGCATTAGTGGCCGCTACGATGGGCCGGCCACGCTCACCACCACGCGTCGTCAAGGAGTGCGTGAGCCGCCTCTGTCGTCGCTGGAGGCCTCGCCAGCGCAATCAGCATCCCTATAACCAGCGTAAGAACTGATTGGCTCAATATAAATGTGTTCCATTGGCAATAATATTTTTTGTACTTGCACACTATGTGTGCGAGCCTTACCAAAAGGTGCGAACTTACCAGAACGGTATATGGCACACATTAAACGCTCTTTGGAGAGGTAACACAAGATATAAGAGAAGCATGGAATGACACGAAGCCATGGAAGGACACAGTATCACGGAAGGCCACGAAGACATGACACCACGGGAGGGGCCGAGCCAATAAGGCTCACAGACCATGGAAGAGCGCGCGAACACGACGCCATGGGAGTACAGTAGCCCCGGTAGAACAAGGGCAGAAAATTAGCGAGCCACGGAGCACGATACCACGGTTGAACACGAAAGCACGGGCGGCTGGAGACCGCACCGTGAGTTCAGGAAATCACTGTGACGAACAGACCCACGACAGAGCACGTAGCGGGAGGCCACGGCTCTCGGAAGTTCATGTACCACGAAAGCGAGTGGAACGCGAAATAGTAAGTATCCACGAAAGAGGACCTGACTACGAAAGTTTATGAAACCATGGAAGAGTTCATAACCACTAACAAGCACGAAACCGCGGTGCCAAAGCGGCAGAGCATAATGCCCAACTTGCAGTGTGGAACTAACTGATGAGTACGTATTGACGGCAGCGTGCGGAACCGCGTGACACTATGGAATGGTAAAGTATTTTCAAGCACGTAAAACCACGACGCACTCGGATCCACGAACATACACGAAACTTCGAAGCCCGCGATCACCACGATGCACGGATACCACGAAGCCCTTCGATCTGGGAACACCCTTTCTCCAATGAACCATGGCACCACCGCCGCGAAGCGGCGGCGGCCAGCTAGTCTAAAAACTTAGCGGCAGTGTGGTGTCTGTCTGTCCGTCTGTCCGTCCGTTACGGGCTAGGGTTAATAAAACTCACTGTAATACAGGCGTTCTACTGGCTGCCGAGCGCAGCGAAGGCGGCCCCAATTCGCTAAAATAAAATTATGTGATGTACATATTCGATGTGGTTTACATTTCGTACTTAAATTCACCGTTCAAATTTGATTTTGCCCCCATTTTCAAAACGGAAGCCGCGGAGCGACGCATTATGCAAGGTACGCTGCGTGTATGTATGTTAGTTTGCGTTAGTAGACACCAAGACCTACACACACACATAGTCCGAGGTTCCTGGGGCTGCGGATGGGGTAGCTTATAACTTGCAGGATTTATCCTGCAGTAGGTAGCCGTGCTAAGGGGATTGAGTCCCAGAGCCTTTTGGGTTTTCGGGGCTTTATCCCACCGCCCATTCTGCGCGAGAGCACATTATGGCAACCTGGTCCATTGATCGCAAACCCGACAGCGATCCAGTTGAGCCGGTCGTTAATGGTTATTGATGGGCACGCACATTGCGTGCGTGCATGTTGGTATAATAATTGGTCGATTATTACCATAATTGGCCAATTATAGTCAACGATTGAGAGATGGGGGCTGTAATAGCCTATCAATAACCTGACTTTGCAATTAACGGCCGCCTTAAAGGCATAAGGATATCGCACCTCAAGCTACAGTGCTACCCGGGGGCTCACCCTCAATAATTCGACTGCACCATTTGCAACTAAAACCGCTCCGGGCCTCACGGCCCGTGACTGTGGGATAAGTGGTCGGAGATAACTTTGATGGGAGCAAGCAATCCCGGGTAGCACGCAGACGCCCAAGACACTACTTTATGAAAGCCTACTGCTACGTGTGGTGTACTTAGACATTGTCTAACGCGTCACGTTTACGTGTTTGCACAACTATGGTTCGGACACAACGGAGGAGGACGAGAGTGGAACTCGAGGAGGCTCTGCGCGAGAACGAACGCATTAACGCGACCCCCGCGCAAGAGGATAAGGATGCACGGAAGCGCCGCCAGGACAAGGGAGGGCGAAAGCGTTACGATCAGAACAAAGAGCTGAAGGCTCTCAGGGTAAGACAATACGGAAGTTGCAGAATTTCGAGCGGTACCTATTGTTGAGCGGAAAGAGAAGACAGAAGAATCCGATCCTGCTGAACATCAGAGTCGGTTTGATGCTGAAATGGAGGCGGCGTTTCAAGCTCAAGTCAGAAATGCGGGTCTATTTGCGGTGCCTGCTCTACCTCAACCTTCTGTTCAACTAGCGGTTCCGGTCTCGGCTGCTCAACTAGCGGTTCCGGTCTCGTCTGCACAGCGGGCTCGCGAGCGACGAGCTAACAGGACACTATCTCAGAAAGAACGCGACAGTGCCACTGGTGCCGAGAGAGCTCGCACACGACGAGCCAAAATGACACCCTCTCAGCGTGACCGTGCGAGGCAGAAAGATACTGAACGCCAACGCGCCCGTAGAGCTCGCCAGCGCGAGGAAGAGCTCCAGAAACGACGAAAGCGGGATCGAGCTCGCCATCAAGAAAGACGCGCAGGTCTGAGTCAGGGAAATCGAGACAGCGAACAGGAGATAAATACTCTGTCTCGATCTATGCTTCGACAGCTTCTAAACGAAAACGATCGTTCTGCAATTTGGGCGGATGACAGGGAGCAGCACGCCGCTCACAGAGCAGGGCTGTAACAAAAGGAACTGGAAACTCAACGTGAGTTGGACCGATAACGGCAAGCGGATCGGCGAGCTCTGCGGACGGCGGAACAACGACTGCAAGAACTAGAGCGGGTGCGCATCAGGCGCCAATGTGTCCGTCATGGCCACGCTATTATTTCTCTCGAAGACTTCGATGCGTCAATGGTAACGGGAGACGACGTGGTCAACGATCGGCACAAACTCCCGCCTACAAGGGTTTGCCCACTCTGCAACGCTTGGAAGTGGCCGGGCGAGTCGGCCATCTCGTGCTGCCTGGGTGGAGGGGGCGGTAGAGTTAAGCTGCCTCCCCTTCTTCCGGCTCCAACAAAGCTGCTTCAGCTGTACAGAGACCGCGAATATCGCCGTCATATCCGAGCGTACAACCAAGCCTTCTCTTTCACGTCTATTGGAGCAACGTGCTCCAACCGATCGTTTCAAAACGTCCGTCAAGACGATAGTGTTGCGGGTGCACACGGAGTGTTCACATACCGCATTCAAGGTGCTATGGGGCACTACCTAGGATCTCTACTGCCTCCAATCGACCGTCAGACGGGTGAGCGAGCTGCTCCAAAGTTTGCCCAGATCTACATTGTAGACCCAGACATGCAACGTCGCGCGGAGCGACGTCGTGGTATATTCGCGGATCTAGATCGTGTTGCATTGTTGGACCTTGAACTACTGATGGCAAAGCACAACCCATTAGCCAAAGAGTTCCTTGGATTTGGAGAATAACTGCGCCACTACAGCACGGAGGGTGTTGTAGACTTGGTATTCCGCCTTCACGACAATTCCACTCAACCTCGAACGCATAACCGCCCCACAGTGTCTGAGGTTGCGGCAAATATGATTGAGGACGGAAATTTGGCTCAGCCTCGTGATCTGCTCCTCTATACACGCGACCACAGCCTACTACGTTTACTCGAGACTGACGCAAACTACGATGCACTACAATATCCACTGCTGCTTCCCTACGGAGAGAAGCGCCGGACTTACACAGACCAATTTGCGAATGGCGCTGAGTATCGTAAACAAAAACCAAGATATCGCTTCGTGAACACGCCACCTTCCGCCTACACCAAAACGTGGATGATCGGTCCGCTCTCCACCAAGGTGGGCGTCTATTTCAACAGTGGTGTGTAGATCTGCGCGCGAAATGTGAGTAAGAACAGCACCGGCGGGTGGTCAAGAACCAGAAAACACTTTGCGCTGAACAATATCGAGGTGTTCAGGATGCTTTGCTCAACGAAGACAATGTAACTCTGGAGGAAGGAGAAGTGCTACTGTCGGAATACGACCGGACTGAGAACAGATTGGTGCACCCCGATCGGAATGAAGAAGGCAGAGGAGGGTCTACCCACTTTCTCAACCAGGTTGAGAAGCGGATTATTCTACCAGCAGCGCACATGGGTAGCCCGCGCTCGATGTACAAGTCATATCAAGATTCCATGGCTATCGTTCGTGAATATGGACGACCTGACGTCTTCCTGACCGAAACGTGTAACCCCAAGTGGGACGAGATTCTGAAAGCAATTCCTTCCGTGATCCAGACGGCCCAAGATCGACCGGATATCGTGGCGCGTGTGTGGCAGCAGAAATTACAGGCGACGCTTGATGATTTAAACGAGGGCGTTCTGGGACGAGTGCGAGCGCGAATTTACGTTGTGGAGTTTCAAAAAAGAGGACTCCCTCACGCGCACGTTCTGATTATATTGGCTGACGAAGACAAACCTCGGACGCGCGAGATCATTGACAAGATGGTTTGTGCAGAGATCCCAGATAAGGAGAAAACCCCTCAGCTGTATGAAACCGTCATGTCGTGCATGCTACATGGGCCCTGTGGGCCTGCGAACCCATTAATGCGCCTTTATGAAGGACGGCAAATGCTCAACAGGGTATCCCAAACCATTTGTAGAGGTTACTCGAGCTAATGTTAATGGGTACCCGGTGTACAGACGGCGTCGGCGATCGGAAGGTGTTTTAATGTTCAAGGGCAGAGAATATGATAACGCCACGATTAATCAGTGGGTTGTACTATACAACCCGTACTTATCCCAGAAGTACACCTGCCACATCAATGTGGAAGTATGTACGGATATCTCCGCGGTTAAATACCTGTACAAGTACGTGTATAAAGGGTCCGATAGGGCTGTACTCACAGTGGAAGAAGTTCGAGGGGGCCAGCCGAGTACGCGCCGGGAACCAAACGAGATTCTACGGTTCTTGAGTGTGCGGTATATTTCTCCCGTGGAAGCGTGCATGAGGCTGCTCGATTTAACGATTCAGGGCAAAACGCATGCGGTCACACAGCTAACGGTTCATCTCGAGTCAGGTCAGACTGGTTTCTTCAGAGCGACAGAAAATCCCGAGGCGGTGTTGAATCGTGGTAGCCACACGATGCTGACCAGATTTTTTGAATTGAGTGCGAGTGAAGCACCTGAAAACCAGATTGCTAAGACGATGTTATATCAGGACATCCCGAAAGAGTCCTGTTGGAGGGAACCGGAGAAAGGGCAGCGTAAAAGGTGGGTTCGCCGGAAAAAAGTACCAAGCGGCAATTGGGCGCATGATTCACGTGTCTCCTAGAGATACTGAGCTGTTCTATTTTCGGCTTTTGCTCTGCCTTCGTAGAGGGCCAACATCCTTTGAAGATTTGAGGACGGTTAACGGGATCGACTGCACTACTTTCCATATTGCCGCGCGAGAGGCTGACTACTTGGAAAACGACAACGAATGGATTTCCTGTTTGCACGAGGCTGCCGATTTCAAAATGGCGTATCAACTGCGGCAGCTATTTGTCACCATTCTGGTTTTTTCTGCCCCAGCGGATGTTCGTGGTCTTTGGGATCGGTTCTTCGCTGATCTTTCCGACGACTATGCACGCAAACATCGGGCTATGATGGACCCTTTCAGGTCTGCTGTCGTGGAATTTGAAACGCTGTTGAGTATTCAGAATCTTCTTCAAGCGAATGGGCTTTCAGTTGCTGACTTTGAGGAGCTGCCCCAACTGGCTGCGTTTTCAGAATCGGCTCTACAGTCGCTTCGGCAAAACTGCTTACTGAACGTGAAGTCACCGGATACGACGAGTCAGCTTTGGAGGCGATTGTAAGCACTGAAGATCAGCTGAACGAAGATAAGCGGATTGTCTACGACGAGATAATTCAAGCGGGCAAAAATCCCGAGGAGGGCAAGAAGTTGTTTTTGTCGATGGACCAGGAGGTACCGGGAAATCTACGCTACTTCGCAACATACTGGCCAAAGTCAGACTCTCGGGGAAGATCGCCATTGCGGTGGCGTCCAGCGGCATTGCCTCGCTCTTACTCATGGGGGGAAGAACAGCGCATTCAACGTTCAAGATCCTTTTGAAACTGAACGAGAGCTCGATGGGCTCTATCTCAAAGAACACTCACGTACAGGAGTTGATTAAGCAAGCAAGCTTTGGCATTTCGGACGAAGCGCCCATGGCCCATCGGCACGCGTTCGAGGCAGTAGACCGAACACTGCGGGACATACTTGACAATGAAACCGAGCCTTTCGGAGGGAAAGTGCGTGTGCTTTCAGGAGATTTCCGCCAGATTCTCCATGTCGTGAAGAATGGGACACCTGTCGAAACAATCGATGCTTGCATTTAATCGTCAAAGTTGTGGCCCCTTTTCCAGACTTTTCGACTCACGGAAAACATGCGAGTGCGATCGGCTGACACAGCAGACACTGCAGAGGAAATGGCTGCGTTTGCCGAGTTCCTGCTGCAGGTTGGGGAGGGGAGACATGACGTGAATCCTTCCCTAGGTGGGGATTACATTAAGATTCCGCGCGATATGTTAATCGAAAACCCACCTGTGCCTGAGGACGAAGAGGAGGAAATTCGCCCTGGCGTTATTCCTAGAGGCATGGATCGGATCATCGACGAGATGTATGGCGAGATAAACAATCCCGAAGTGGCTACTGACGAGTACTTTGCTAACCGTACGATCCTCACGACCACGAAAGCGATCGTCCACCGCATCAAGGAAGCGGTGACTGACCGACTATCAGGGCAGGCCCAGGAATACATGTCTTCTGATTCTGTACACGACGACAGTGATGGCAATTTCTTCGAGCAGGAGGTACTGCACTCGATGAATATCAGTAGAATTCCGCCCCACAAGTTGAAACTCAAGGTAGGAATGCCTATCATGATGATGCGGAACCTGAATCCTGATCTGGGGTTGTGCAACGGAACACGCCTTGGAATCGGTGCCCTAAAGCCACATGTCATTCACGCCACCATCATGACTGGTGCGCGACAAGGACAAGATGTCTTCATTCCACAGATTGTGTTTATCAGTGACGGAGACATTCGAAATTTTCCGTTTCAATTGAGACGCAAGCAGTTTCCAATCCAGCCGACCTTTGCCATGACCAATAACAAGGCGCAAGGACAAACGGTGCAGTCCTTGGGGCTGTATCTTTCTACCCCTTGCTTCTCGCACGGGCAGCTGTACGTTGCAATGTCGCGAGTGACTTCGAGATCAAGATTCAGGGCGATGATCGAGTACCCAAGGATGAAGGATGAAGGATGAAGACGGAGCTTACACACAGAACATTGTCTACAGTCAGATCTTTGTTTCGGAGTAGGATTTTACAGTTCCTTATGCATTTAAATACGACCATTTCATGTTTTAAAAAATTGTCCCCGCCGGAGCGAAGCGAAGGCGGGTGCCTAATTCCATTCCAACTAAAATCTGCACTTCTGCCTCGAAGCGGCGGCGGCCAGCTCGTCCTAAAACTCAACCGCAGTAAGTTGCCCGTCATTCCGTCCGCGGTTAGGGTTAATAAAGGCGACGCTAATACCGGCGTTCTACTGGCTGCCGAGCGCTGCGAAGGCGGCCCCAATTGGCTCAAATATAATTCTGTTTTTTGTACGTATTCTATGTGGTTTACATATCGTACTTAAGTGCGCCATTCAAATTACTTTTTGCCCCCATTTTCAATACAGAAGCCGCGGAGCGCCACGTTACGCAAACTGCGCTGCGTGTATATACGTTAGTTTGCATTTGTAGGCTACGCCAAGATTCGCAAGGGTTTTTGGCGGTCGTACAAGCTATCTAGAAAATTTGGTCCGGGTTTTGGCTGTATTTGTCATTTTAGTATTTATTGCTAAATTAATATAGAATCTCTGATTTAATTAAAAAATACTTGGATAGGATCGGCAAGATATTTTAATATTTTTGTATAAAATAGAATTCCTGATTTAATTAAAATATTATTATAAAAATAAAAGCACTTTAAAATGGGCCATCAAAAACCCATATAAAACGGTTTGATCAGTTTCATGATAATATTAAATAAATTACTAATGGCTTTAATGCGCACCAACACGGTTGCCGGAACGCAATATATGTGTATAGTTAAATCCAGTCATGCGCGTAATCATTTATAATGGAAATGCGTTCGCATTGGGCGAGGATCCAGCGGGTGCCTGCCGGTGCATTGCGTGTACCTCTGGCCCATACAGCCAGGCGTTTTGGCACCGCTCACTTGCGACAGCGCCACATCCACTCCAAGACCCGCGCCAGCGAAGTGCCGCCTTAGTGGCCGCTGCGATGGGCCCGCCACGCCCGCCACGCCAACCACCACGCGCCACCGAGGAGCGAGTTAGCCGCCGTGGTCGTCGCTAAAAGCCACGCCAGCGCAGCAAGCATTCCCGAAACCAGTGTAATGACTGATTGGCTAAGAAATAAACGTTTTCATTGGCCATAATAAGTTTTGAATTTGCGCACTTAGTGTGCGAACCTTAAACTAACGTGCGAACTTACCAGAACGCTCTGGGGCACACATTTAGCGCACTTAAAAGGTTATATAGGATAGAAGCGAAGCACGGGAGGACGCGGAACCACGGGGTGACACGAAGCCATGGAACCACAGAAGAATGCAAAAACAATTGGAGGGACGAAAGCAATGTGGACCACAGACCATGGAAGAATCGCGGAAACACGGCACCACAGGAGTACACGTAGCCACGGTAGAACATGGGCGGAAACTAAACGAGCTATGGAGCACGATAGTACGATAGAACACGTAAGAACGGACGCCAGAACCACACCGCGAAACCACGACAACGCACGGAGCCACGACAGAGTACACAGCGACGTTGACACGGACGACACCCGCGAGAGGTCATGGAACGCGAAAGCGTACGGAGCACGTAAAACCACGGCGAACTTGGATCCACGCATCCACGCAAAACCTCGAGCGCATGATACACGTTATACCACAAAGTACTTGGATCCACAAACTTACACGGAACCTCGAAGCACGCGATGAACTCGATGCACGCGATACCACGAAACCCTTCGATCCGTGAGTACCTTTTATCCAACAAACCATGCCACCTCCGCCACGAAGCGGCCGCGGCCGGCTAGTCTTAAACCTCAACCGCAGTACCGTGTCTGTCAGTCCGTCCGCCATTCCATCCGAGGCTAGGGTTTATAATTGTAGCGCTAATACCGGCGTTCTACTGGCTGCCACGCGCAGCGAAGGCGTCTCCGATTGGCCAAAAAGCTGCCGAGCGGAGCGCGGTGGCCCAAATCGACCCACCTGGCAACCTTGCAGGACCGAAGGGCCCGCCCCAGCCACGACTTACCAACAAACCATGCGAGTAGTGCAGCGAGCCCGTGGCGGGCGGAACAGAGCCATTTGACACGTGTACATCTAACACGATATACAATAGTACATTTAACACGATACATAAACATCTATGCTGTCCTGGCGCGAAGTGGCGACACTCGGCTAGTCTTAACTATCAGCTGTAGTATGGTGTCTGTCTGTCACACATAACGGTCAGATTTTCGGGCATTCTCATTGGCTGCCGAGCGGAGCGAAGGCGGTCCCAATTGGCTAAAATACGATTATGTGGTTTACATAACTTAAATCATGTGGTTGACATTGCACATGTGGTAATTTGCACATTTGCACACGAGGCTGTCCATTTTGCTACCGGGCGAAGCGAAGGCAGCGCCGCTTACAAATATTTGAGCTATACAGTGCTATAAATACTCGCTTCTTACGCAGCCACACAACCAAGATGTTAAAAACTTCTAAATAAGTAATAAGGGATGCTGCATTACACGTAGTACCCTGTACTCGATAGTTACAATTAAAAGGAAAACTACATGTACTCTATAAACATAAGCTGAACTTCTTCGGGGTAATACGCTGATCGATCAAACGGAAGTACTACTGCAGCCGGGAATACAAGTAAGAACAACATTACGTTAGAAATGCTATCCACAAATTGTTTGTTGTAGTTTCAAGATTGCAGTAAAACAAGTGTTGGTGACAATCACTACTGTCAACGAGTCGCTGTTCTCTAGAAAAAAGTTTTGTTTTAGTACAGCAAGAACGAGACTACTATACGGGCGGATCGTTGTATGATGGCGTATACTAGGGTAGTAAAATGAAAACAACAGTAGCAAAAACTATAACAACAACGAGACTACGTGCGACGCGGATTCTCTAAATGCTGCTCATTGCGAATACGTGTACTATAGCGCTCAGCAGCGAACCTCAAAGATACTACTACTAGCTTCAGCAAAGCGAGGCTACATTACGAGGGGGTCATAGGATGGAGTTGACTAGGGTAGTAAAATGAAAAACAGCAGAAAAACAACAATAACAACTTAACAACAACAATTTCAACTCTGATTCTCCACAGTAAAACTTATCGCTCAATGCCATTAATGTTTAATCAGCACTATATAGATATATTTAATATTTCAAGGAGTTTGGTTCTGAGAAGCCATAGCTTAAAAACCACTATTGCTGCATACGAACCGGAACAGTTCGTAAAATGGAATACTTAGTGCGAGCCTAACAGTCAACTACTTATGTTTGCGGCTCGGCGGTTACCGAGAACGACACGATAAATAAAATGAAAAAGATTGGGTAGTATTTGTACAAACACATATGTAGTGCTGTTAGTCTTGACAGATACAGACAGTGATAGACAAAGACTATGAAGAGTTCGTTTTGAAAAATTAAAAAATCCCAATCCGAGTATTCCAACACGCAGCACTTGACCGTTTCCATCCTGCTTTTGCTGCTGTACCAGCTCTTCGATCGCGAGGTAAATACGAGCGTACGTGTCACCGACATCAGTCTCTGATATCCAGTTTAACAAATCGATTGCTATGGGCTCATTCGCAGCCACCATCTCCCGATGCATCGTCTTGGACAGGTCGTAGCTGTGGCAGAACCGTTGCTTCGGCATCTGCTGCTTCTGGTCATACTTGCCGTACTGCCAGGCGATAGCAAGACAGTTAAAAAAAAAACTGAAATGAGTTTCGATCAAACTCAATGTTAAAGGCTCCGTCAAGACTGTTTTTAAGCTTTTCGTACTCAGTATAATATAATAGTCAATTTTGCCTGGTTAACAACATAATTATCCCGCCGAAGCGAAGCGGAGGCGGAAAGGCCTTAACAAAACAGGACTGAACTTTTTTCTCAGCCGCTACTTTTATTGTACCGTGCTTTAAGGGTTAATGAAGTATAAGAATACTTACGTGTTTGGCACACTGAGAATAGGCGTTCTTAACAGCAAATATCCCGCCGAAGCGAAGCGGAGGCGAAAGGACCCCACAAGTAGGTATAGACCTAACCTACCGCCGCGTAGCGACGGCGCTCGGCTAGTACTCATAAATAAGGAGTTCTCAGCATTACAGTAAGAGTTTCTCAAAAGTAAGTAGCACCCCCAGTTCTGTGTTCAATAGTTGCGCACCGAAGCCAATAAAGCTAACTAAGGGGCTGATCGCCACATACGCACTTGTTGACGCCAGATTTCGTCTTGGCTTTGGCATGTATTCCACCCGCTCGGTTCTCTTGCCGACATTGACACTATTGTACTTCGAAGTACATTGATAGCTAGTGCTACATGTACTGCATTATTCGAAAGATCTATGACCTTCATGCACTATGATGTAATACTACTAGGAGCCAACCGGACGACACAGACAATACAATATGCAGTAAGGGCCGTTCTTATTTGCGGCTGAACGATTGAATATGCAACCAAGGTCCAGATGTGCCAGAGACAGATTAATACAACCGATCAACCGTTCAACATTTTTGATGAGAGGAAATTTATTTTTTTGCTACAATACGAATTCCAGTTTGACGCAGACCCCCCCCCCCCCCGATGGATCTGACCATCAATTTCTACGACACCTTCTCGACCGGCAACGCTCTACTCGGCGGTAGTGCTGCTTGTTGGGGCAACGATGTGCTCTCCGATGGCAGCAAACCCGTATAGGGTATCTTGGACGAGCTTTTCCCTGATACCGACAGTGGCGGAGACCACGACATGTTGGCAGAGTATGCAGTTGTTTGGATGAGCTTTTCCCTGGTACCGACAGTGACGGAGACCACGACATGATGCAGTTGTTTGCTTACCTGCGGCGACTGCCGAACTCAACGTACGCGAGGTCCCGCCAACGCATCATTTGACGCGATCACATCCAAAGACTGCGACGCGAAAACATTTTTAAGCGGACGTAGCGCATTGTGACCGTTTGATAGAATTCATTTGCAAAGGTCTTTCCGTCGACGGGAAGATGTCAACCACAAGGACAGGATCAGTGCCTATATCCGCAGAAGCTGCAGTGCATTGTACATTGCGGTACCTAGCTGGTGGCTCTTATCTGGACGTCCGTGATGTTGCACACGTCATTGTGTCTTCATTTTACCGCTGCCTCCACAAATGCATCTCTGCGATTCTGCGATAACCAAAGCTTGTAATTCAACTCCCATCTGATGCGAATACAATCAAACAAGCCGCTTTGTCATTCAAGAGAGAAAGCGCGGAAGGAGTGCCTGATGGCTGTGTTGGCTGCGTTGACGGGATGCACATCAAGATAATTGTTTGCCCGAAAAAATGCTGGAAACGTTTGGGCGTACGTTTCAGGACATTATCACCATATGGTGTTGAATATTCAGGCAGCTTGCGGTCACGCTTGCCGCATCTATTTTGCAGTCGACGCGCCAAGCGGCTCGAGTGACTTATGGGTCCTTAATCGGGCTTAATTGGCCAGTTTAATGGATAAGCTTCCTCCCAACCGGTACTTCATCGGTGACGGGGCGTACACATTATCGAAGCACATGTTAACGCCTATGGGGGGAGCTAAATATAGCCCATGACACCTACGACTTCTACATCAGCCAGCTGCGCATTAACATTGAGCAGGCGTTCGAGAGGTTAACCATCAAGTGGAGGTGCCTCAAGGCGCCGCTCATGTTGAGTCTTAAAAAACAAATAGAGCGTTGATAGCAATGGCGCGTTTACACAACTTCTGCGCCGAGTTAGGACACGCCTTTGTGATGGCCGAAGCAAGAGAAGCAAAAGAGATCGACGGGACAGACAAACTTCACCTTTCTTTGCTGTCTAGCGATCCCTGACCTGCCAACGACTGCAGTATCCCTGGAGTATCTGACGTGCGCGAAATAATTATTTTCCTCATTCAGAGCACAGCGCTGAGTAGGCCTCGTCGTAACCAATGTTCACAGGGCGGTATTTAGCGATTAAACTACAGTCCCAGTTTTTTCTCCGCCCCAGGTCATTTTGGTTTGCCCGTAGAATACATCCATGGCCTTCCAGAAGCATATGACACTGCAGTTCGAATTCACGGTGTCTAATTCGCCTCCCAAGTCGCTCTTCATATCCGACCGATTCGATTATTTTGCATAAAAAGGTTTACATTGAAATATATTGGTCTAGGCGCGAATTCAAAGCCGTTTATTTCTCGCCAGAGCTGCTCCAGTACTCTGCGCGAGTCTCAGCCTCCTTGTGAGATTGTTTCTTAGCTTCTTTTTGCGGGTCCGTTTGTGCTTCCTTTTCGTCTTCGTGATGTGGTGAAATGGATTCTGGAGAAGGAGAGAGAAGGATGGATCGGAACCTGGGTGACAATATTGAACTCGGTCATTTCTTCGAATAATGACCACTGGAGCTCCAGTGGGACAGAAGAGGCGATCTCCGATCAGACATCAAGAGCCACGGATGCAAGCGTCGTTCTCCCCGGTGGATATCAAGCGGATTCGGTTCAGGATCAAGCTACAACAGGACGCTAGATGCCCAAGCAAGTGTAGCGGATCCCGGTTCACAAGGAAAGGCGATCTGGATCCAGGCAGATGGCAATCGCAAGTTCAAAAGTCTGCAGCAAAGAAGAAGAAGTCAAAGACTATTCGGAAGAAGCTGAAGGCACCTGAGTCAGATGGCGAAGTTTGAGAGGCATCAGCAAGTCCGTGGACCGACGACGCTCTGAAGATCATGTATTACCAGGAAGATCTGCGGGAGTTTCTACAGCAGGATCCGGTAATGTCGATCCTAAAGTTGAAGCAGATCGGCAGACTTCGAGGTCCGGTAATGGCTCCGCTCGCTACGTCAGACAAACTCGTCGCGGTGAAGAACTTGCTCCGCGTGTTGAAGGACGCTGGCCGCACAATGGACGCATTCAACGCGAATGGCCTATTCGATCTGGACTTGATTGTGATCTAGACGTCGGCGCGGAACTTGATCGACAATCTGCGGATCGTAGTAAGGGACTAGCCTCCTGCTCAGGACCAGTCAGGATCGCCAGCGGTCAGCGCTGATGAGAGTCGTCACAACACGCGTCAGCAGCCGAACTGGGACCGGACAGATCTTCTGAGATGCGCCGCATGGCCCTGGAACCGTCGGGCGTCGCTATGCTGGAAGCCAGAGCGAAGTCAACTCGCCGAGATCAGCCACGATCTCCGCAGCAGAAGCAGAATCCGCGAGCTACACATCAAACGGTCGCTACCACGTCCACCGAAGAGTCGAGCGGCAGGCTTGAATCGTATTTTCAAGCCGTCATGAGCCGATTCTTGCGCGAACAGCAGATCCTGCCCGCCACGTCGAGCGCGGTGGTGACTGGAAACGTGGGATTGGGAGACGTCGAGATGGAGTCGGTTGGACCACCGGATCACGAGTCCTCAAACTGGGAATATGACCCGGACGACATTGCCTTCCCGACTCCCAGGGCGACTGCGCGCACTGCGGTAACATCCACTGCGGTTGGCTCAACGGGATCGTCGATGATCCAGAGTGTTCGGATCTCTGCGATCTCCGATCTTAAGGAGTTCACTGGCAAGGACCAGGACGAAGATGGCGCCAGAGCCTGGGTCAGCAAAGTGAATTCAGCGTTCCTGCGAGTTTAAAACCTCGGACGAAGAGAAGGGTCTCACATTCGCGGATCTGCTGGCTGTACCGGCGAAGAACTGGTACCGCCAATTGGGCCGATCCACACGAAACAAGTGGAGCGATCTGCATCAATGTTTCCATATCGAGTACTGTGGGTTCGGGATCTCGCTGGCGCGACAGTATTATCACGCGCGCAAGCGATCGAATAAGTCCACACTGGAGTATCTGTACCGCCTCAACGTGGCGGCCCTGCGCGCGAAGCTGAAGGTCAATGATGGTGGGTCGAAAGAACGCAAGGAACATGTTGAAAATTTCATCGAGATGTTGGGAGATCAATAGTTGGTAGATCGGCTGGCTCTGCTGCGATTGACTGACGCTGATGACCTCGAGGAAGTCGTGGGAGCTCTGGATCGAGCCAAGACTCGTCAGAAGCAGTCGGCGTACGAAAGTAAATACCGACAGAAGACGTCTAGTGCTCCAGCTGCGGCGGTCCAAGCAAAGCATTCGGAATCCAGCTCTGGATCGGATGAGTACAGCTTGGATGAGGATTATCGCCACCGGATCTAAGTGGCCACGGCTGACGATCCAACGTTGGCGGCGTCGAGACAGACCCAGAACGTCCGCGATCTAAGTCAGCCGACTCGAGAAGGACAGGACTTATCAGCGGACTCGTTTCCCGGCTGAGCGATCGAGCCGCGACCGATGCATATCCTGTGGATCGCGCCGCCACACGGAGGTAGACTGCTAGAAGCGCTTGCTCTGCGAGAAGTGTGGCAAGAAGGGTCATCCGGCGGATCACTGTATCTTGGTGTGCCGCGGCTGTGGTGACCTGCACGATCTCGGAAAATGCCCGGTGGAGGAGTTCTACAACCAGATCCGGAAGTGGTACGACCCTCACAAGCACTACGGGCTACTACCCGAGATCTCTGAGAAGATTCTAAACGAGGACGCTCGCCGGGTTTGAATCCGGTACGAGCCGAGCGTTCTAGGTACTGCATCTATGTAGTTGTGAACAAGACATCGGTAGATCAAGTTAGCAAGCGACCCGATCTATCCTGTAAATACATGTGATCTGCGTGAGTAACCCACCGTCAGGGTTTTGCGTCTGTATCAGGCCGACGACTTCGACCGATTTGCGACGTCTGTGCTCTTATATCTCCATCACGGAGAAGCGAGAGGATTCTGGACACAGCGGGATCGGGATCAGTGGCTCAAGCCTGCTGAGGGCGAGATCCTTCTGAAGCCGAGCCAGATCGCTGAGGTTAGACGATCCGGAGTGGTGGGCAAAGTGGATCTCTTACCGGGTGAGTCGCGTGGATACTGGAAATAGCATGCTCCTGAGAAATGGTTCCGTCAAGTTAAAGTTGCTGGCAAGATCGACAATGAGAAAGCGATCATGCTTCTGGATAGCGGCGCCGAAGTGTCTATCTTGGACACTGCCTTGCTCGTAAGGTGGGGTGCTACATAGACGGAAGTCAGATCGAAGATTGCGTTGGAATTGGCGACAATGTGTATACGACGAACGGATGAACTCGGATCGAGATTACGTTGGCTGGGAATCTGGTATGTTACTTCGACATCTGGGAAGGTGATCTGTCTGGACAGAAGGCGATCCTGGGCATAGGCTTCATGGTCCCTGCTGGCGTACGCTTGGGTCTCGCGGAATGCACGATGAGCTTCCCCGACGAAATGCGGATCCAGCGAAGTGACCGACGGTCATTGTACGGAGTCAAGGTCGTCACGATCGTGACCGGAGAGTCGACGTGGATCGAAGTCGGCAAGTCGTGGGAGATTCCGCGCCCCCTGAAGCTGCCAGATCACGAAAAGCTGTGGGTCACCCGTGGAGATCGGTGGGTCCCGACGGTAGTCCAATATCCAGGCAAGATCCGCTATCTCCAGATCATCAACATTGCCGACAAACGGATCCTTATGCAGGACAATGAGCGCGTCGGCATTTGGCTGGCTCAAGATCGAGTGCCGCGCCTCACAGTGCACCAACGTTCTGTGTCAAGAAGCCACAGGGCGGGTGCGAATCGCTCATGCGTATAACAAGCTGAACGATGCGACGATTTTGGCGCAGACGCCAATTCCTCGAAAAGATGTTATCATCGTTTCGATTACCAAGTGCACCATCTATAGTGCTTTAGACCTGCGCGATGGGTTCTATCAGATCCTTATGCGTGAGAGAGACACCCCTCCCACGGCGATGAGCACTCCAAGCGGTATGCTTTGGGAGTCCAAGTCGTATGCTTTAGGAATGGCTCATAACGCCGTAGGGACTGAAGAACACCCCTTCAACCTTCAATAGATCCGCGACGGATCTATTGCGCTCAGTGCGTGACTTCGCGCCGAGCTACTTTGACGACCTGTTTGTTCACAGCCGAGCTGTGGGCTTAATACTGATGTTGATGTGCACAGAGAACACCTCCGTTAGCTGTTAGGGCCTCTGCGCAAACTCTATGCGAATGAGATACCCGTCCTACGGCGAGCGCCCGGGCCCAGAAAAGATCAGAGTGAACAATGAATGGCCTACACTATCCAACGCGAAGGAACTGAGGCAGCTCCTTGGGCTTGCGACGTACTTGTGCCAGTACTTTGAGAACCACGCGGGCAAGGTGCGCCCGCTGTCGCAACTTCTAAAGAAGGAAACAAAATGAAATTGGACTGGTGGGTGTTTGCAGGCCTTCGATACAGCTAAGCAAGGGTTGACTGACGACCGGTCCTGACAGTGGTTGACCAAGATCGCCCATTCCACGTCGTAGCGGTAGTGCGGACACACAATTTCAATTGGAACTGCGGAAGAAATTCCCGCATCCATAGCGTCATTATGGAGGCGATCGATGAGATTAAATCTGCCGGCAGAATTGTACTACAAGTGCATATTATAGGTACTACTAGTAGCAATACAATTTTGCCGACAGGTTGGTAAGATGGCGCGTAAATCTGCCAGCAAATTTGCTAGTATAGTGAATGGACAGGACTTACTTGATTCCGTATTACAATAACGCCGACAGCTTTAATAGCATGGCTAGAGAGCACGCGTATACTCGTCAGTCTGTCTGCTTTGATTTTATTGCGGTTATCGGTCGCTAACGCCCAGCAACAATACTATAAAACCAAATATGTGAATTAATTAGGGTAGTAGCCAAATATGTAACACTCTCATTGTTGGTCCAGACACCCCCTACTTGGCAAGGAGGAGGAACAATAGATATCTCATTATCATGAGCTAACGCTCGTAAGATGTAATAGAGTCCTGTTTAGGACCGTGCTAATATCCATTACCGGTACTAAGTAATGCTGACCAAGTCTTTGCAAATAGGACGGACTTCCTTATCTGAGTAAGAAGATGGTAGCCACATTCTAGCATTACTTAATAATGTACTAGTATACAACAATGTGCTCCGACGTCCTCGTAGTTACCGCTAATAGTGCAAACGTGCTCAAGTTCGTTGTTTTAGCCTCGGCTATCTCGCATGTGGCAGAGACTTCCGCTTCGGCCTCCATCGAAAGCTTCTGCAACTCCCGCACTTGTCGACGATGTGCCGTCCGGAACACTAGACATCATAGTAGCACTGGGAACCGCACGGACAGTATCGCCAAGAGAGTCATCCGTTTCCAGGAGGGGCTTACAGTAGTCACCGGGTCCCACAAGAAAACCGGCACTGCTCCGAAGGCTTATGACATTTTAGACATCTTGTACCGCAGAAGCAAGCCGTCCTTGGAGGAAGGACACTGATGGAGGCATGCCCTCTGGTGTTGTGTGTATATGGGGGGAGGTCAAAATAAAGCAATTTGGAGACTGGTTGTCCATGCTACTACAACTAAAATGGAGGGCGTGCACCGTGACGAAAACAACTGAAATATAATATTTATATATATCGAGAATGTGCGGTGGAAGAACACTTGTTTTAAACTAGTCTGCAAGTGTATCATCAAGCGCAGCGGCTTCTCTACGAGCGAGACGACCCGTGTTGCTGTGGCTTGTAATGACCGTCTTCGCCATAGCCTATGACTCGACTGACAGAACCTTCCTTCATTCTGTCCTAGAGACCAAGGGATTCCCTCTTAAGTTTGTAGCGATGGTGCGATCCATGCATAAGAACACAACCATCAAGTTCATGGCCAACGGACACCTGTCGAAACCGATGGTAGTAACCAGGGACATTAGGCAAGGGTGCCCAATGGTCCCTCTGGTTGCTCTCCTATTTGACGCGATTCAGAATGCAAAGGAATTGATGTTAGCGACAACACGGAGGATCTGCAGCTTCGCGTGGCGGGCTACGCAGATGATACGGCAATTTACATTGCCTCAGTAGAGATGCAACCAGAGGTGCTGAGGGTCGTACGTCGATTTGAAAATGTATCGGGTCTGAGACTTAATATCGGAAAGACGGCGGCTATCCGGCTCAGGAGCGGCGAGCGGGTGGATGCGACTTCCCCCACTCGGCAGACGCGGAACCTGGTATGCCCGTTGAGGAGGTTCGGCGGACAAGATATCTAGGACACATAGTGGGTGTGGGTGATACAACTACAGTAGTGTGGAAGAAGGCCTTTGCTGCACTGACAGTACGCCTGGCCCTTGCCATACGCAAAACGAACACAATTCAGGAATGGGCGATGATAGCACCGGCGACCATTATGCCAAAGCTGCTATATGTAGCCAGTCACGCCTGGCCGAACAAAGACCTAGTTCAGGAAGTGGATTGGATAATACGCAGCTTTGTGTGGAGCTCCATGGTTGCTTGCCCTGAGCATGCACCGCGTGGGTGGATCAGAGCGGACATCGCCGGGCTACAACCGCACGAGGCAGTGTTGGTACGGTAGTGGTTCTTGCTTTTTCTGATTTTATGTAAAACCATGGTTCAACCATTTTAAAACCAGTACAACCACATCAAGAACCAGTAGAACCAGGTTCTACTGGTTCTTGACGCGAGTCATTTTTTGTTGATGTCAACTTGGTTGAAGCTGGAGAGGATCTTACTCACTAGCAAATGTGGTCGAGCATAGCCAGTCGCGAGTTATTCGCCTAGTTCTATCTTAGCCAAGATCATGGGGCATCCTGCATGCGATGAGCGGCTGGAATTTGTTGACACGGGAGTTGACTGCGGGCACAAACGGACTCTGCATGTTTGCCGACACTGCAAAGCTGCGTACGCCACCCAAGTAAAGGAGAGGAATATTATACTCGAGAAGAACAAAACTTTCGCTGCAGCACTGCCAGTTCCAGACCCGCCTAATGAACCCAATCCAATGATTGGGCGGATCGAGAACTTGCGAAGGCATCTTGGGAAGTGTGACAACTATAGTGCCTTCATCAGAGCCCAGCGTAGAGCGCCGAGAGACCCGCCAAACTCTACGGTGGCCGTAGGAGTAGTGTCTTCTGTGAATCAAATGATGGAAGCCGAGCAAAACGACAAAAATGCAGCGATGACGATTCTTCTAAAAGGTCTCAAGATGAGGAGTACGCACTCTTTCAGCGCTATCTCCTCGAATTTCAAGCGGATAATCTGCTTCCAGACATGTTTATTGAGCGCCCTTCGACAAAACGTTTTATCCGTCAAGTGCAGAAGGTCGAGAAAAATATTGAAGCTGTTCTTCCAAATCGGAACAAATTGGGAGGTCTTATGTTAGATGGGTATGCGCTACACTGTAAAGGGAAAGACTCCTCTAATCTCAAAACACATCAGAAAAACACTGGTGGACGGGTGAACTTTCTTTCGGATGGTTGGGATAACATCGCCAAGGCACACCTGCTGGGCTGTCATCTATCGCTGTTTGGACGCGAGATGACTTACAACCTTCTGCCGACTGGTTCAAAGCACAACGGTATGGCTGTTGCTGAACAGATGGGCAGGTAATACTAAGGATGATTGACGACAAATGGAACATTGGGGTAATAATCACGGATAATGCTGGACAATGTGCTCGCGCTCGTAGAATACTCAGTCTTCGGTGGCCACAATTTGCTTTTATCTTCTGTTTTGCACATGCACTCAATAATTTCGTGAAGGCCGTGCTGAGCTCAGCATTTGGTACGGTAACCAAACAAGCGTCAGACGCAGTGCATGCTCTCAATGGCTCGAAGTCTAAGTGGGTAAAAGAAGTAACAAAAATCATGGCGGACATGTACGGTGGTACATGGGCATTTATTTCGTTGTGTGAGACGCGCTGGAACAGCATGCACGGGTGTTTTGCGTCATTGCTACGTGTACGAAGTGCTCTGGGAACTTTCGCGCTTTTGTTTCGCTTTCATGACAAATTCCCCAGCGCTTTACGTGTGTTTAGGGACTCAACTTTTTGGGAGAATTTGATCAGAGCAGAAGAAGTCGTGCGTCCTCTGGCATATGCGTCGTTGAAGCTGCAGCGAGACGAAAATACTCTCACTGATGTTGTTGGATGCTACATTGATAGTAGTGGGCGTGGCTGCAGTCAGTGAAGAACACGAGCAGCTTAGTAACAAGGTACTGGAGATAGTTCAGCAAGCAGAGGCGCAAATTCCATCACTTGATCGAATACCATTTCCGGATCCAGATGGTGAAGAAGCTATTCAATCGTTTCCACAGGAAAAAATGACGGGCCTACGTGCGCAAAAGATTACTCTTGCGGAACTTTGCGCGAAGGTTGAGGGCACCAGAGAGTCACTACCAGGTAATGTTGCTCTTCCTTTCGGGTGAATTGTAATTGCATTCTATTTAACGTTAACGCTGTCCAATCAGCTCTCTTTATGAGCCCTCAATCCATTCGTCGAAGAAAGTGAATGGAACGCGATCAACGGTGTTCAGTACAACACCTTTCAGCAGTATCACTACAACAAAATCACTACTGAAGTGCGTGCATTTAATGCCTCTTAATGAAACTGTGTGTTATTGACGAATGCGTCTCAACGCTAGGATGATTCTGCTCACGCTTCTGCTAAACTACTACATGTTTGGTAGTATTTTCGTATTGTGGGACTCGAAAATGCGGCAGAACCAGCAAAAATGCAATGAAGTCGATCATGAGAGCTGCACGAGCTTTTACTAATACACTCGTTGACATGGTCAGTGTAACAGAGATGACGCTATTGCGATCGGATCCTCTGTTGTTTGCAGGTCATGTCCCAAATGATTCGATATTCTCCATCGTGTCCATGGTTACGGTCCAGGTGCTGACCACCAGCATGTTGAATACAGCGCGTTGTCGTCGACTAGTCGATGCCGGCGAATATGCAGGAGATTGAATAAGCAGTCCCGACCTCGTGTATTGCGTTCCACCAATAGCAGGAATATCGTCATCTTGCGAGGGACGCAACAGACCGAAATGACGCGATGGTTTGTAGGGAGGTGGTTTGCGATGGAGTTTGTCCGGCATCCGGTCATCGAAAAGAAGTATGAGCTCTGGAGCTCGTGTAGGGTTCCACGAACACAAGTTCATGATGTCTTGTCCTCTTCGCACAACAGATCGCATCCTCCTCGTTGCAGCGCTCTTGTCGACGGCGAGGTGGTCATTACACGCGTTATGCATTTGTAGCTGCAATATGTGTACAGCATCATCTCCACAAATGTGTTCCGACTTAGTACTGCACGGTGGCAAGTGTACCGGGTGTAGTTGATACGATCTGGGACTCTAATGCAAGGCGTGCGCGATTGCGTGCAGGACGAAGGTAACGAATGAAAGCCTATTTATGCACAAAACCAAAAACCACACGTAAAACCACAAGAAGCACTCAAGAACCAGCAAAAACCTAGTGATTGGTTTTTCATGGTCGTCAGAACCATGGTTTTACCAACACTGCGCGAGGGAGGGTTCGGAGTCCCGAAAATCCACACGGAACTCGCAGCGATGGCGGCAACGACGGTGGGGGCCTGGGCACTTACGACGAAGCCGTGGTAGAAAGTAGCGGGAGAGCTGATCAAGCAGCAAAGTGGTGACAAAGAAGGGCATTTAATTCACCACGGACCTCGCCTCGTCACGAAGGTGCGATGCACGTTATGGGAAACGGGAAAACCAGAAGTAGTTGTGCACTTTGCTGACCCAGAACCGAAGAGGAATTAGCCGCTGAGCAGGAGATGCGAAAGATATTAAAAAGCAGTCATGGCATGTCCACGCAATGGGGGGCAGAGGGGCTGCGATGCCAGTATGAGAGTCTGGCGAGGAGGCCAATGACTGGAGCGAGGAAGATCCGCGAGGAAAAGCGAGGGGGGCTCATTCGCCAAACCATTGGCTTCCTCCTCTGCAAATCCATTCGGGTGCGAGACGCACAAGGGAGGGGTCGGTCTTGGTCGTTCCATGGAGATCTCGCCAACGGAAACACAGATGCATGCGCTCAGGACATTGTCAGGATGAGGTATATGGGCCCGGGCATTTGGTATTAATGCAACAGTTACATGGTGTCACAATGCCTGAAACCCGGGCCCACAGATTTAGAGAACTGTGTCTCTCAATGCTGGCTCACTTTCCCGAACTTGCTTTCAAGCCAAAAGAGGACGAAGCTCTGCGGGTGCGGCATGGACTCGATGACCCACACCACAGATTCTGGGTGGTGAAAGGAGAACAGGGCCTGATACTAAAACACGGCTGGTGCACAATAGAAAGAGCTATTGACACGGGGTAAGGCACCAAGTCCCTACTTAATGCGACTGCTGGAGTGCTATGCTCGGAGGTAGCCAAGGCATAGCTCGTGTCTCATCCCGTGTTGACTGGATTGTGGCCACTATGGGCCGGAAAACGACGCTGGAAGCAGACCACCAGGCGCTACAAAGCGGCTATTCGAGCTAAACGGGGCAAGATGGCCAAGGAGCACCTAGCACAAATCTAGGAAAAGGGAGCGAAGCAACACCCAGTGCTCGCACAATCGGTTACTCATTTAAAGTGGGAAACCATCAACACCTGCAAGCGGTGACTTCATATCAGAAGCAGATTCTGAGGCAGACTAAACTTTGGAGGCTGCGGATCTGGAGACGTGCAGAAAATCATCACGCCTGCTCGGAAGAAGCCTGCAGAAGCAGCCGCACCCTTGGACACCTGCGTATACTTTGGGATGTATGTACACAAACCAGGCGAATTTGGAGAAAATGGCTACATTGGTGGGGCTGGCCTCACGAGGCCGATGTTGGCGAAGCAGCCGACGAGGCACAAGTCATTCATGTTATCTTCTCTCTTTTGCTCCCATCACTTCCGAGCTGGCTTCACCGATGGGGGTAACAACAAGAAGACGCGCTTTGAGATCACATTCATCAAGTGGTCGGGCAGTTGTGGATGTGCGGTGGTAATCACGGGGATTTGGAGATGGGATGTCAGGCAAGTACATCCGGATGGAACAAGCACACCTGAGGTTGACGGAGAAGTGGTTCATATACAGGCGGAGATACTGGACGCGTTCAAACGGTTCAAGCTGGGACTAGTACCGATCAACGCGATCGCACAACACAAGGGTGCAATTGTAAACGAAATCATCGTGAGGTGGACTCAGAGACGGTCCGAGACAATACGTTTAATGGAGCAGCAACCCTTGCGTGTCGGATTTTTCGATGGCGGCTCTAGAGGCAATCCTGGGCCAGGGGGCAGCGGCAGTGCCATTCTGGAGCTACCAGGTGCGGACGGAAAGGGGAAGCTAGTATGGGCCTCGGCAACGGCACTAGGCAGCAGACACACCACGAGCAATTCGTCGAACTACACCGGTTGCTCAAGATGGTGGTGGAGAGGGGCTGGACGAAGATCCATATTATTAGGGATAGCGCAATGATAATGTCCATGTTGAGGCAGCGGAGATGGCCAAGATCGACGAGCTACAACATTGGTATAGATTGACAAGAAGAATGACGGACAGGTGTCAGGGAGCAAGTTGGACTCACCCCTATCGACACTTCAACAAGGCCGCGGACTGGTTGGCCAGTTACGCGATGGATTAGTAGAGGAGCAAGATGTATATAGAGACACCGAGTGAGTATGGACGCCCGCTACGGCAGCGTATGGAGGATCACGCGAGGGATGATGTGAGGACGTGGCGCGAATGTAGACTGTACGAGGTCGCGAGAGGGCGATCAGACGACAGCACCGGGGAGTTAAATCCTCCGGGGTGTTGCGAGAGAGCGAAGGGTAGACCCGAGGAGACGTTAACCTCTCGTCGGGAATGGTAATTAGAGTTTAGGGGCTACAAGGCACTAATAACACAATATACCACACCAACTTATAATGACCGTCATTTTCTGCCAGCAAGGCGAAAACTATAATTTCGTAAATCTGCCGGCGGGTTTACTTTGCACAGGACAAATATGCCTTTTTCCCATGAGCTTGTGGTCATGTGGTCGATGACAACGGTCTCCTCCGTTGGTAGGCATCCCCCCCCCCGTACCTTTAGCCGCTATCACTGTTGGGTTGCTCTTGTTTATGTGTGCTCATGGTGCTCATACAGATTAAATTTCTAGTTATGTTTGTTACATACTTGCAGTTTTATTTAGTTCCTAATTGAAAAATGCTTACTTATCTTTAAAAAATAAATGCATTTATATTTATAGTTTCTGTAAGTTTAAAAAAATCCGAAAAGACATCCTCGGCCTGTATAAACCGGTAACACGCTTTGTGAAACTGATCCACCACCCTCTGTGAAGACCATTTTCGTATGTGATTTCAACGGTCTTGTGTAGGATCAACCGCAGATTCGTGCGAATGTGGCAACAGCTCCACACATTGCATCGGGGCTTTTCGCATTTGTGTTACGAGGAGATCTCCATCGTCTCCATGACTTCTCTCTTTTAGTAATACAAGTAGCTGCAGATTACAGACAAGTGGATTAAAGCCCCACACAGGTTGCCAGTGCACCAAACTCATCGAGCTCTAACCGGCTACGTACTTGATGAGGCCAATCTCGGCCAGACAGCGTTCCGAGTGTGAGGCATGCACCACTTGAATCTCGCACCCCATAACTAGCGCTCGTGGAATGTGTGGCCAAGGTTACGAGCGATGGCAGCTCGTATTCGCTCTCTCCCTATGACTTAACTATCAGCTGAAGTGGCTGAGGAGCTGTTGAATGAGATATTTAAAATAAAACGCTAATTCAAATTGATAAAAGTATCGGTTTAGTGAGGCTCTCCAAAACAGCTGCCGTGAAACAAAAGCCTCGGTGTGGCACAAAAATTGTTGGGGACACCGTCGGTGCCCGATAAAAATACTTTTTCACAGACGGAAAACGCAAAATCACGGAGAGGACGTTGTTTTCACAGAACGCATAGAACAGGCTCTATTCTTCGCGTTTTACACATGGTACATGCAAAAGCCAGGCAATTGGACCCAACCCTAATCTGATTACCAAAATAAATCGCATTTTTTCATTAAACTTAAAACTCTAAGAGCCAAATAGCTTGGGACTTATTCACTACTAGCGCAAAATGCAGACGTGGCCAGAACTTAATCCTCCCATGCACTACATATTGTTCCGACGCGTTTCTGTCGCCATTATCATTCTTGCTTTCAACCTACAGTCAAGCCAACCACTTCCAGCAGATTTACCTCAGCTATATTGATTCTGCCGGCAGATTTACTCCAGCTGGTACGACTCTGACGATAGATGTGATAGTATGGCTTACATGAAAGGCAGATCTACATCAGCTACGAGTACAATTCTGCCATCAGATTTAATTAAAACTTAAAAAAGCTGCAATTCAGCTGGCAGATTTATTTAGCTATTACAATTCTGCCGGCAGATTTACTTAGCTATTGCAATTATGCCGGCAGATTCACTCCAACTAAATAGTACGATTTTGCCGGAAGATGCGGTACTGTCGTGGCCGCCAAACCTTGGACAACCGTTGCACGGTCAGTTCCCATTACAAAACCTTTTAATAGTATGGCTTTGAGTGAAAGCAAGTGCATATCTACCAGCAGATTAAATGCACTCACTTTCATTCAAGCCAGAATCGTACTAGCTGCCGGCAAATATACGCTTCTTAGTAGCTGAGTAAATCTTCCGTCAGATAACCTGCTGGTTTTATTCGAGCCTGAAACTAAATCTGCCAGCAGAAAAAAAAACTAGCTGAGTGCTGACAAACGTACGCTGACTTCAAGCTTATAATTACAGTTGTACATTTTAAGCTATACGATTAAATCTATCGCAGATCTGTGCTAAGCAAGGGGAATCTGTCGACATATAAGCGCGTTCATGTTATCCATACTATTATATTGCCGGGAGAATTGCACTACGGTAGGCAAAGTAAGTCCTTCCCTCCCATAGTCAAGCAAAGCTGCTCCCAGATATACGTACAGTATTACCAAGCTGCCGGATCGCGTAACGCAAAAAAAAAATAACAGGGGCCCTGGCCCAGATACTCATTACTCGAAAAGGAGGATGGACTATTAATACCCCAGTTTCGCATATCGCATGGGCTAATGCTCGTTAGAAGTTGCTGAGTCCTGGTTTAGGGACGTAGTAATACACATAGCTCAACAATGTATACTAAGCGCTACGGACTCCCTGACTTTTCCAGATCGGTGTATGAGAATGAGATGACCCTTTTTTAGTACTTCGAAGTATTACTTAACAGTGGCCCGACGTCGTCAAAGTTACTGCTAGTAGTGTATATGTGCTCATGTCCGTAGAAGTGAGAGTAGAGGACGATGCGAACGAAGCTTGTAGTCAATGTGAGCCGATGAATGGAAATTTGAAAGTGAATTCAATTGAGTTAGAAGTTCTAGTGCTGCTTGTTCCCTTCTACAATGTAGATGTCTACGTATACAATCAAGCTTACTGCAACAGGGAGATTTTCCGCAACAGGGAGATCTTCTTGCAACAGGGAGACGTATACAAACTCGTACACAAAACGTAGTATGCAACGGGGAGTGGCCTCGTCGATGCACGTGATTATCCATGCAAATCACAGTCGGTGTGCCAACTCCAACCCATATGGTCCAATGCGATCGCAGCATCCGCCTCACTTCAACTAGAGAGCCACATGACACACGCACAGAGTGTGCACAGGCAGTGGTAGGAATCCAGCCGAGTAGACAGCGAAGTGCAACCACGACAACCCCACTCAATTCGATGTCTCAGCCTTAGTTCCGACGTTACTGCGTCCCAATAAGTAGCGCAGCGTCTTTGCCGATAAACCCTTCGTGAGGTAATCAGCGAGCTGGTTCTTGGTGTCCATGTACTCCAGCTCAACTTCACCACTCGCAACCTTTTCGCGGATAAAATGGTAGCGAATGTCGATGTGCTTGGTGCGATATTGATAACCAGTGTTCTTCGCCAATGCCATAGCCCCTTGGTTATCCTCGTAGATCACAGCTCCTCCACCTTGTTCTGAACTAATGTCCTTGAGCAGAAGTCGCAACCACACCACCTCCTTTATGCAGTCGCTGAGCGCCATGTAGTCTACCTCAGTCGAACTCAACGCGACGGTCTTCTGGAAACCTGATCGCCACACCACCGGAGCACCACACATCATGAGCAAAATGCCACTCACGGAGCGTCTGTCATCGCGGTTTCCGGCCCAGTCCGCATCCGAGTACGCGACGAGTTGCGTTCCTTGATGTACGTCGTACGTCATACCAACATCCTTGGTCTTCAACAGGAAGCGCATCACCCTGATCCCAGCATCCCTGTGCTTCTGTCCGGGGTTCTCCAAGAAGCGACTCAACTGAGCAACAGCAATGGAGATGTCTTGTCGCGTACCGCATGCCAGGTACATGAGGTTGCCCACGAGTGAACGGTACGGCTTGGAACTCATCTTATCCCTGTCGTCTTCGGTTTGGGGTTGATCAGCCTTGGTAAGATCCACGCCAGCTTCCAGTGGAGTAAGGCACGGCTTAGCGTCCTCCTGCCCGAACTTCTTGATGATTGACCCTGTATACGCCTTTTGGCTGATGCCTAGAGTCTTGCACTCCATGTCGTAGTCAATCTTGATTCCGAGAATGAAGCGTGCACGTCCGAGGTCCTTGATCTTGAACTTCTCGGCGATTCCAGCCTTCACCGAAGCGATGACATCCTTGTCCTTCGCCGCGATCAGCATGTCATCGACGTAGAGACACACTATACATTCGTCGTCACCTTCCCCTCTCATGTATACACATGGGTCGGCGTCCGCTGCCTTGAAACCCATGTCCTTAAGATGGCTGTCGATTGTCTCGTTCTACACACGAGTCTGTTGCTTGAGCTCATAGAGACTGAGTAGAAACACGACGTCATCTTCACCTTCGGCCTCAGCCAAAGCGAGCAGCCCTCGCAGTCCTTCAGGCAATTCCATGTAGATCGCCTCGTTGAGGAATGCCGAGTCTACGTCACACTGCTCGATCTCGAATCCGTTAGCAGCAGTCTTCTCAGGCTTGTCACGGTGTGAATCCTCAGAGGCCATCTCATGTAGCTTCGTCGCTCCTGCCTCTTCAAGATCCGTCGTCTCGTCAATGTGACGTGTGTGTTCCCGCATAATCATGGGATGGGTCGAGCCAAACGGCGCAATCGTATCGTTTACGACCATAACGTCACCAACTTCAACTTCAACAGGACAGATCTGTGTCGTCTCCTTATGGCGCGATCCGTTCAGCGTAGGTGCCATTGTTATGTCTTCGATGTCTTCATCTTCACGATGCACTATGGTCTCGGTTGGATCCAACCCGCTCTTGGGCTCCAAATCAACGACGCCGGCACTCTTGACCAGTGTTTCCGGGTGTCGATACAGGTCGTCCTTCGTCTTCCTCATGCAACAGTCTGCACAGACGTCGTTACCCTTGATTTCGTCTGTGGCGCGAGGTACTGCTTCTGCAATGGTCGATAGCTGTTCGAAGCGCGTGGATGGGGTGTGGTCCAGATGTGCGTTCACCGCAGCCCGCGACTCCTTACAAGTTGTCGCAACATGACACACCTCGTCCCCCACTGTCTTCAGCTTGTAGACGTTTCCATAACGCGTAGCCTCCATAACCGTCGCGTCACCATATCGAAAGACACACTTGTCCTTGCTGAACTGCGTGACGACGTTCTTCTCGGCCAGCTTGGACACCGAGATGAGGCTCCTTTCAACTTCAGGGGTGTACAGAACCCCCCGACAGCGTGACAGACGTCCCGTCCACCAGCTACAATCCGACGGTGCCCGTTGCAACTGCGTCGATTGTCGTGTCATCCGCTATCGCAATGCGGACTCGCGTCTTCAGATCCTTCGTGGACACGAACTTGTCCCGGACGCTGGCCATGTGCTAGCTTGCACCTGAGTCGACGAGCCATTCGGACTTCGTCGTTGCACTCGAAGCCGTGAACACGAAGTCGGACACTTGAGCCTGCGTCACTTGTTCTTGCTCCTCGTCGGCCTTCTCCTTTCGGCACTCGAACTCATTATGCCCTGGCTTTTTGCAGTAGAAGCACTTGCCATTGAAGATACGTTTGCTGCCAAAATCCTTCCCCTTCGTTGCAAACGCCCCCTCTTGAGCCGATAACGATCATCCGAGGCTTCAACACCTGAGAGTGCTTAGATCGCGTAAGCGAGCGTCACGTTGGGCGTGTTCTCGAAGACAGTCGCAAGCATACGGTACTCGTCAGTTAGGCTTCCGAGTAGTAGCACGAGCTGTCGAGTCTCGTCCAGAAACTCGCCGAACGGCTCCATTTGAAGTACCAGATCCTTGAACTTGTCCACATGGATAGCGAACCTCGTACCGGGCTCCATCTTGAAGCTGTTCAGCTTCTTGGTATACCAAATGTAGTATGCAACGGGGAGTGGCCTCGTCGATGCATGTGATTATCCATGCAAATCACAGTCGGTGTGCCAACTTCAACCCGTATGGTCCAATGCGATCGCAGCATCCGCCTCACTTCAACTAGAGAGCCACATGACACGCGCACAGAGTGTGCACAGGCAGTGGTAGGAATCCAGTCGAGTAGACAGAGAAGTGCAACCACAACACGTAGCTCCAGCAACGCCTTACGTTTCGCATATGACAGTAATTTCCCGTAGAACCCATCATTATCCCTACCAGCTCTAACTCGGTGGAGCTTTTACTCTCTATCGATCTCTGAATGCCTCGCCGATCTCTCTGTTTACAGCTTCTGCGATCGGACAGTTTCCACACTTACCGACTAGGTGCCGTCCGGAAAACTAATGGGTGCCGCACGGACAGTAAATCTTGCTGATCCCTCGCCGTAGGAGCTGTCTATCTAAATTGTAGAGAAGTTGATGTGCTAGATGATGCAGCTGCACCCTAGTTCTCCTACCCCACCATCGATTTTGCAGTTGTTCTCGTAAGGGTGCATGCCTTCCGTTTTGGCTCTGAACACAGATAGTATTCTTGACGTGACCACCAGCCTCCACCCGTTTTCTTTTTGGGTCCACACGACATCAGAGATCATGTATCCATCCGTGGTCTCCGCCAGTTTGCCCCTTGCGGCTCTGGCATGTAATGGTCATCATTTTTTCCGACTAGATCTGTCAGCAGCTTATGGCTTGAGATTAAATGTATATCTGCCGGCAGATATACTTTGCATAGTCAATGCTGTTTATCACCCTCAAGCTTGTGGTCGGTGGTTATCGTCTCCTCTGTTGCAAGACATCCGTCGTCACGAGTAGTACCTGCAGCCGCTATCAGCACTGTTGTCGTGCAGTTTTTATCATTTTGTGTACGTTTGTTGCGTTACGCAAATACGCAACGATTGCGTACTTGCAGCTTTATAAAGACATTCCCTGAAGGAAACAAGCTTATTTATTTTAGACAAAATTTGTTTAAAAATAAATAAGCATGTGGATTTAATCCGACAAGGGCATTTCCACCGGTCTGACCAAAATTGATTGATGTGAACAAAATCCAGAGCACGATAATGTCGTACAGGAAGCTGGATAATCAATGTTAAAACAAGTCCAGTTTGGGCTAAGTCAAATATTACCGGCGGTTACCCGGGTTCACTTGATGTTTGTATGGCGACCAAATCCCGCTTGGTCGGAATTTGATCGAACTGTACGATTGTATACGATTAGGGTGTGAATTGGTTATGTCCACTTTTTACTTTTGTTTTTCTCTGAACGGTGGAAATGCCCTAAGGCAGCTGGGATCCTCGGTCTGTAAAAAGGAAGCATCTCCTGTGAAAGTTACATACGATCTGTGAAATTGACGCACCCTCTGTGAAATGACCATTTTCGTCTGTGATTTTCACATGCTCTCTCGGTGCCCCAACAGTTTTTGTTCGTTTCGCCTTTCTCCCTACGTTTACACCACAACTCAAGAGATGGACATTCAAAATACATGTTCACGTAATCAACTCCCGTTCGAGAAAAAAAAAACTTACAGAACTTTTATTTGTGGAACTTGGTTGCAAACATAAAGTTCAAGCTACAGAACATGTAGCGCTTCTTCTATAATACATGTATATAATACATGTAGCACTTCGACAGCTCATACATCCTGTATGTGCTACTTGTGAACAAGTTTTGTCACTACACTATCAATTAAATAGTAATAATGCATGTCGTGACCGCCGCCACAAGCGAACTCAAAGTAGCAGACTCATAGTTGGCGCCCAACTCCGTTTGAAGGTTGTCTCTTGACGGGCTAATAAACCCAATATGTCGACGGGGGGGAACCGAGGAGGGATGACCTCACCGCCTAAGTGCTTTCGAATCGTGCCTTGCCAGGGATGCCCTGAGGAAACGGGGGCTCGTGAAGTCGCCAAAACAAGCTGTATTTAGTGCGACGGGTAGCTCTTGCATACGACTGCCAGTTATGCAGCCCAAGTTGCTTGAAAGTGAGCGTATCCCGAGTAACGTAGAGCCGAAATCAGCTCCTGTTTGGACTTTATAAAAAATGCGGCGAGAGCAATGATATTCCCCTTCTAAACTCGGAATCAATGATTCCGCATCTTTTCTTTTGGAAAATACATGTCTTGCAATAACCGTAGCCCAGTTGGGCTAACTGTTTTAATTTCACGCAATATAGTGATACTGTATCTCGATATCAAGAGACAAGATGGGATTGTGACGCAAACAACAGCTGGAGTCCAGCCTCTCCCAAAGGGACATGGGAGTCCCATGTATTGACTTTAAAATTTGCTGTCGAACCCCCGAGCATGCGATTCTATCCAGTATTCCTGGCTGTTGTGGCCTTCATTGCAAGCACTTATGGCGTATCGACAACTGCAGATATAGAGATAATCGCTTCCTACGTCCACGTTGATTCTGTAAGCGGAAGGATGCTACGAACTAACAGAGCGAAACACGACGAAGAGAGAGCAATATACGCCCCCAGTGCTTCACAGTTTGTCGAATGGATGCTTGCACCGAAAATGGCAGCAGCAACGAAGCTCACTCTGGCCGAAAAGTTCAAAGTTTATAAGTGGGTGTACAAGCAGAAGTCCTCGGAGTATGTCTTTACGAAATTGGGGCTCAATGGCGGACTAGACGAGATTCTCACCAACCCGAAATTCACGTTTACGCAGCCTATATCGACCGATTCAACGTGAAAAACCCCTCGAACAAAGTGACAATGCTTGACATGTTTAGCAACAAATACAAAGACGATGGTGTGGCCCGATTGATAGAAATGGGGAAGAGATCCTCAAAAATGGAGACGGAAGAATTCGCGTTAAGATTGGAAACGGAGCTCCTGACTAAGTGGGACGACAGTGCAGAAACCGCTGAGGATGTTTTCCAGATTCTGAAGCTGGACGAACTGGGCGGTGACATTTTCACGTCCCCGTTGTTGAATACGTGGTATACCTTTATCAAGAAGGATTATACGTGGAAACCGGAAGATGTTATGCTTCGAGTATTGTCGGAGAAGTATGGTTACGACGAGCTATCGAAGATTTTCATACTTGGACAGCGAAGGATCGATCTTGTGGGAGATCTTCCCATGAAATTGGAGACCAGAATGGTGAAGAAGTGGCTGGAAGACGATGTGTCGCCCGTCAAGGTTTTCGAGCTGTTGCAGCTGAATAAGGGACTGGACAACCTTCTGACTAACCCAAACATGCAGATGTGGGAGAGCTACAGAACCAGGTTTAACTTGAAGCACGATTCGGATCCAGTTACTTTGATGCACACGATAACGAGCTTCTACAGTTTCAAGGACTTGTCTGCTATGCTCGATAAAGCAAAAAACGTGCCTGCAACTGCTGATATCGCGAACAAGTGGCTCCAAGAGTTAAAGGTTCATAGATTGAGAGCTCGTAGGATGAAGAAAGAAGGATGATAATGGAATTTTAGACTCACATGTCAATAAGGAGTTGCATAATATGCAACTTCGACGTATGAGAGGATCGGTTTTGAACATAATGTTACCAATCAGAACCCACTGATCATCTTTTTTTTATTTTTTATACAAATATTAAAAAAAGAGAATATTCGAGGTAAGAAGAAGAATGTATTTTTAGAAAATTACAAGTGATCATTTGACAAAGGAGACGACTTTATGATACGGTAGTATCAACTGTACCCGTGACTTCAGCACACGGGTCCTCAACACGAGATTTGTTCCAATCAATTTTTGTGTTTAACCCGACGCCTACAATACCGTGGCAGTTATCCTAACGGAGGCACCAGAACCGAGCGCGTGCTGCAGCATGTCAGGTTAGGCATCCGCTATCCAAGTTTTACTGGTCTCCTTCCATGACTTTTTGCCCGACGTTCGAATTCGAAGTCATCCATATGAGACGGTCTCAACACCGAAAGGCAATACCTTGAGTGTAGTACACATGACACCTTTTGCATTAAAGCTTACTCTTACTGGAATAACTACGCTTACACTCACTCAGCACTCACGAGCACTCAAACTCGACGGTCAAAGTGCCTGACCGTCTCTGTACGGTACATCATCACGGCAGGTCGTCCACTTACAGGTGCATGTTCTCTTCCTTAGGTTCACCGTCAGTCATCGACTCCTCCGCGGACGTCTCTGCCTCGTCGTCGTGTTGACGCTTGGACTGGGGCATCTCGACGGGGATGAGACTGAACTCAATATTCGAGGGTTTCCCACTGACATCTGTGATCACAGCCGCCACCAGATTCACTGACACTGCGTTGCCTCCCGCAGTGGAAGCTTTAACCAAGGCACTGGTCGACTGTTTCGTCTCCCGAACCTTCTTCATGATGCTATCTAGCTTCTCCTGGTCCGTACACAAGAACGGTCGCAAGGTCTTCTGTTTCTTTAGAATGGGTTCAGACTGCCCAGTGTGTTGGACAAAGGCGCTGTTAAACGTAACTGTGTGCATGTTCATGTCCACGACCACACGCGCCGTCGTGGTCTGTTGGAACACGCCACGAACGACCTTATCAGTGCCCGAAGAGGACTTTTGAGCCTGTGCACGGAAGGCCTCGGCCTGCTTCTCGGCGCGCTCGGCCTTCTGCTTGGCAATAAGCAGATTGCTACGCAGCATCTCGATGTAGTGCGACGCGTTGTCCAGAATCGACTGTTTGTTCTTCTTGGTCTGCACGCCCGCCTCGTCCAACATATCTTTAAGTTGGTTGATACGGTCGTTAAGTTTAAACATGCGTTTCTTCTCCTTGAGATTCAGGTCTTCGCGTGAGCGTTTCGAGTTGCTACGTGAGCTAGAGGGCGTGACGACAGCGCCGTTGGCGTATTCATAGTCTGAGGACACGTGCAGCATCTGCCCGCCCATTTGAGAGGGCGGGTAGTAGTGTGGCGCGCCCTGTACGTTCATCATGAGCGGCTCGGAATCGTACTTAGGCGCCATGGCGTGCTGAGGCGTCATGGCATGTTGCGGCGTCATCGCGTGCTGCGGCGTCATGTGCTGCGGTGTGGCTTGGTGGTGTACCATGTGGCTGTAGTCTACGGGATGGTGCATGAAGAGCTTGGGGCGCTCGCCGCTGTGCATGTGTTGCTGTTGTTCGTAGCCCATGGCGTTGGCGGGGGAGGGGGCGTATCCGTAGTCCGAGGCGGGCGCTAGCATAATGAGAGGAAGGCGGATGGCGGCAAGAGGCTCGAGATACGGGCTGCGATGGGGAAAGCTTTGGTTGGGGATTCGACTGGACGTTCACTCCTGGCGGCCAAATGGGAAATGGGAAATGCTGCTTTTGCAGAAGTCGAAAGCAGCTGGCAGACGGACGATCCAGTTAGAGTCTCCAGTTTCTTGCCATGAGTTGCACCTCGGCGGCTTGCGATTGGTCGCACGGGTGACCAGTGTACCAGTGTAGAAGCACGGTTTCTACTGTTTCTAAGCCAGGAAATGTACGGATCCGGACTTTTGGAAAAGAGCGTTCGGGGACGGAAGTGTTCACAGTTTTGAACGGAATTGTGACAAATTATCCGGATGAAACACTCTGGTCGCTTCAAACGGACTGATCGTCGGCAAAACTTTTTTTCACAGACTGAGAGGCGTTCTTAACAGAGGTAGAATTGTAGAATATTCTACGAGTGCAAGAGACGAGATCATTCTACAATACTACAATTCTACCCGCTGTTGATAATGAACGTCACGGTTCACACTTTTTCTTCTGCGCAATAATCACAACAAAACGGCTAAAGATGAACAAGGGCACCGCCATCCATAACAGCGACCTGAGAGACGAAGGCTCTACAATCGATGAGACTTTGGGGTGGATCTCAGTATGTGACAGCGGCAGTGACTCTGACGATAACGGTTTCAGCAGCGACTCCGACGACGACCTCTTCAGTGACAGGGAGAGTGAGCCGAGATCCATGCTGCTTTTGTGAATTTCACTGCAAATTTTTGTCTGGCTTTTACTTCTAACGTTCACCTCGTTCCCCAGCGCGTGGTGTATGGTACTACCGTAGTCAGCTTTTATGCAAACGGCTATTACGCAATCGCTCTCGAATTTGTAGTACCGAGTACTACAATTTTACCATTCTACCGCTGTTAAGAACGCCCCTGAAACCGTGCTGTGCGAATCCATTCTGCGACGGTGCAAGGGGCAATTTTTTGGCCGGTGCTTGACTGTTTTCTTTTATCAGAAAAAAGAGGTAGAAGAATAATTCTGTAACTAAACTTCTTTACGCCGAAAAGAGACTACACTGAGGTGCTGGGGCGATGCTCTGCGGGGTCACAGAAGATCACAGTCTCGGTAAGGGCCTTATCCGGTATAAGTTTCGCCGTAGACAAAGAGCCATACGGTAGAGCTCTGCCTGTGGCGCCTGATTGCTTTGCCGTCGGGTCGTACAAGTCTAGGCTCAAGGAAGTGGAGGCGTCCTAGCCACGTTTGAGCGGGAATTGCCCATACGCCAGTCAGCTTCGCGACGTCAACACCGAGAAAAACGGCGTGACGACAAAGCGCTCCTTTCGGCGGAGAAGAAGCTGTTGTTTAAGAGCAGTTGATCGACAATGACAAGCTCTCGACACAGAATACATGTAATCTCAACTAAAAATTTGAAGTCTGCAGAGCCTACCGACTCCGACTACAAAAGTTGCACTCTATTAACGTATTCGCCCGAATAAAAGCCCCCTCCCGAATAAAATCCTCTTTTATAAAATTTTGAAATGATATTTTTGGTAAATACGAATTTGAAGATAAAAGTTTTTAAATATGTGAAAATTTTGCGAATTTGATCCCGCACTATTAAATAAAGCCCGGGGTGCGTCCGTTAGACAGCTACAAACCATCGAAAGTATCAGTGGTCACTACTGTATTAATATCCGAAGATGTTATTAGAAAAAAAAAGTGTGGTGGAAACGCCGGCGCAGAAGTTCGCATTCGCTTGGATACAGTACCCACAACATACTGGTAGCATATTATGTGGATAACATGCCAAAATCCTGATGATGCAACAAGGTGTATACTTGTAATAGTAAACCTTCTACTTTGAAGTAATTTCGAACCACTGGTTTTCGACGTCGAAAATCCACATATAGACAGCAGCAGCACTAAGTTTCTTGGAATATGCCAACGATTAGCGCCCGCTTTCGTCTCAGCTTCGTCCTACGCTCTGGCAAGTCGAAAGGCTGAGGTTACTCACGAAATAATCTGCAGTCTTGGTGGTATTAGTAAGTAAGAGAGTTGCAGGTTGAAAGAAAAAAAAACTGAAGCTGATAAGCTTGTGGATACTGTTGTTTCACCCCTTCCCGCTTAATCAACGATTCCAGAATGAAAATATTTTATCCTTCCCCACTAGTCGCCAGCCATTTTGCCCAAGCCAGTTGCAAACGTGCCAATTCCACGTCTTAACTTTCAGTGTGCATCCATCCAGCGCACTAGGAGCACGATCGAGCAGCCACTGCACAATCTCTAGCCAGGCAACTTCAAATTCGTCTTCCAAGTGAAATGTCCGACAACTCGGAAAGTCCGAAAAGAGAAACACTGCGGTATCAAAGCGCTGAGCCTTACTGAAAAGCAATTCGAGCGCCACGGGGGTGCATTCCAAAGAGCGATGGCAACGTAGCCACTTCACTATTTCCAAATGATTGTTCCCAGCCGCTTCATCGATCGCCGATGTCGTGCACCCTTCGCTCCGATTTGAGTGCAGCCACTTTACCACTTCCAAGTGGCCGTTTTTCGCGGCGTCATCCATTGCCCTCTGAGTACACCCCTCCGTACGGTGTTCATGAAGCCACTTCACAACCTCGAGATGCCCATTTCCAGCAGCTAGGTCCATTGCTAAATAGGTGCATCTTCCATCTCGATTGTCATGAAACCATTGCAAAATATGAAAATCTCCGTTGGCTGCAGCAGTATCCATCACTGCGTCAGTATTGAAAGTCTCGTGCCTGTTAGCATGAAGCCACTTGACCACCTCTTAATGCCTGTTCGCTGCGGCCCATTCCATTGTCGAAGTACGGCAGCCTTCGCTGCGGTTTGCATGGAGCCACTTCACCGTCTCGAGGTGACCATGTAGGGCTGCGGTGTGCATTACCATAGCACTGCACCCTTCTCTACGAGTATTGTGGAGCCACTTGACCATTTCCAGATTCCCCGTACCAGCAGCTACATCCATAGCACGATGCGTGTACCTGAATGGCGTATTGAAGTGGAGCCACTGCACAACTTCAAGAAGGCTTGAATTAGCTGCAAAATCCAATCCCGAACTTTAGGTATCAGTGAGTAGTTTCCTCTTGTTCAAGTACTTCAATACCTCCAAATGACCGCCTTCTGCGGCAGGGTAAATTGCGTTCCCAGCATTCATTAGCCCTTTTTCCTCATGGAGCCATTGGATAATGTGCAAGTGGCCACATACTGCAGCGCTTTAAAGAACCCCCACAAGACCTTGTAGTAAATCAGTAGTAACACTTAGAACATTACGCCGGCACCTTTTTCCCTTACCGTAATTTACCACCGAGAACATTCCTGAAACCTTCTTTCGGGGCAGTAGCGATTTCAACGACGCAACCTCTCGACCACCTTAGAGCGAAAGCAGCGCCTTTACAATATTAGGGCAGTTTTAGAATCGCTCAACGCTGAGATCTAACAGCTGTTGGTTCAACGACGCTACCCTTCGACCACCTAAGAGCGAGAGCCACATCTTTTGGATCTTAGGGCGTTTCGGGACCGCTTGGCCGACAACGTTCAAGCTATATTGATAAAAAAAAAAAAGCAATAGAGCATTACGCCGGCAGATTTTTACCTCAAGGATTAGTTCGTCTCATCATTCGTTGAAAATCTATGACACACACCTTCATGTCCGCTTAAGTACGCCAGAAATTCTCCCTCCCTTCTTCCTCATTCCAGAATCCGCCGGTTCGAGGAAAGATGGTGAAGCTCTTCTGTGCGATTGTTGGCGTGGCGGGCACGCGTTCGAGGTGAACATCGACGAGGACGCTTCGGTGTCCGCGTTAAAGAAGGAGGTCAAGGCGGAGAACCCAGCGACGATCACGTGCGACGCCAAGGACCTGCAGCTCTCCCTGGCGAAGACGGCGGACGGCGCGTGGCTGTCGAGCCTCACAGAAGATGTGAAGAAGCTGAAGAAGGGCGAGAAGACTGCTCTCGTCGAAGCGCTAAATCACGAAGACAAGGAGCTGCAGGGAGAGGATCCGATTTCTGAGTACCTGGAAGGCATGGACGCTCCGAAAGTGAAACAGATTCACGTGCTGGTCGTGGTTCCGGTGCGTGGCGTGGAGGATGGCGCATGGAGCGCGAAGGACTTGTCTACCGTCGATCCTCAAGTTCAATCGAAAATGTGGAAGTCAGTTGTCAGAATTTACTCAGAAGATGTATGCTCAGGAACAGCAGTGGTTGTGGATCTAACGTCGACGCACTTGTATCTGCTAACGAACTTGCACCTGTGGGTCAACGACACATTCACTGATCACTTGAGTGCTGACTTCACGAAGGAAATCAAACGGTATCTGAGACGCCACCCCCGGATGAAAACGAGTGGAAGGAAAAGGAAGGACACCAATGTTAAGGACGCCGATGTTGCAAAGCAACCATGTCGTAAATCTCCACGGACGGCAGCGATGAAATCATCAGCTAGATTAGACAAGCCTCAAGTTGTGGTGGAGCAGCTCCTTCCCGATAGGACGAAGCCGGAAGAAGTCCACCGATTCAGTCTCGACAGTGACACATGCTGGCGTAGTTCGGCCGCGTTCGACTTCGCAATCTTCGAAGTTGCTTTGCCACGAGACAACGAGCTCGTCCGATGTACAATATCCCTTAAGGTGAATGACACGATGAGTGTTGACGTGTTCGGATTCCCTGGCGCTCTTGAAGATCAAGCTTTTGATCATGCTTACGCCATCATTCCAGCTAAAATCACCGGTTGGAGCGGAAACCAAATGGCTCTCTCATCTTTGTCAGCTCCTGGTCTATCTGGAAGCGCGATTGTGTGCACCAAAAGGGGAGTACCAGTGGGATATCTTGGTGGTGGACTTGATGGCTCAGCGAAGAACGAGCAGTATCAATCCTATGGCTACACATTTCATGGAGTACTCCCCGAATTACCGTCTTCGTTGCCGCCAGATACCGAAGTTGAAACAAAGGATGAGCTATAGTCTGTATACAGTGCCATGTAGTGAATGCATCTACGAGTATCTTTCAATATCTGTGATGAGCTCATTGGTCGCGATTGTTTTGCATGTGATTGTGGTTGAAAGGTAGTGAATTTGCAATTTGAGTGAGTCACCAATTAATTAATGCTTATTTCTGATAAATATAAAGTTAATAATATACATGTACTACTGATGACGTACTCACCTGAACAATACCTTGCTAACAAAGAGCGAATCAAGGCCGCACAAAAGCGCTACTATCAGCGCACACGCGACGCTCGCTTGTCATACCAAAAGAGCTACGACGATAAGAATAGAGAGCAGATCCGTGCTCGCAAGCGTAAGCCCAAAACCGAACTTAGCGAATCTGAAAGCGAACTTAATAACGATAATATCTATGAGTCGAGTGAGATAACGCAGCCACTTTCGAAGAGAGGTACATATCTGATACTGTTGCGACAACCCAATATGGATGTTGGACATTGGACATGCGTCCATGATGGAGAATATTTCGATTCTATGGGCGAAGCAGCACCAACTAAGTATGGAATCGGAAGTACAATCCAAAGCAATTCTAAGGTACGTATGGGGACTACTGTGGTATATGGTCTATGCTTTGGTTATATTGCAAGCAAAAAAAAAGATGAAATTATCAAATCGATATAAAGATCTGAATTTAACTACTCTTTAATAAAATGTTTCAAGCTATATAGCAATAATGTATCGCGAACTAACTATTTCAAGCGACGTACCAGCTCCAAAGCTGACCAAAGCTTTCAAGATTGGTAAGCTAAGTCTGACAGCTGACCAACTCAAGGGCAGCGGCTCCGTTATCCATCTCCATCCAGCTTCATATAAGAAAGCTATCAAGGCACGCAAGGCGGGTCGTGGTGTGCGTCTTGACATCACACGACACGAGGTCAAAAAGGGATACAAGAGGGCCCAAGGTGGTTCTATTTGGTCTAAGGTCTGGGGAGGTATCAAATCAGCCTTTAAGTTTGCTAAGAACTCAGGATTATTGTCTCGCGCAGCAGATATGGCCGTACCAGCCCTTGCAACCGCTCTCGGGGCTCCTCAAGGAGCTATATTAGAATCAAGGAAACTCATAAATGATGAAACCCATATTTTACATAGCTTGTGCGCATGCACAGATCCGCGCTGTGACCAGGTGCCGCTGCCGCTAGGTCGCGAGACCCGATCCCCTCTATAGCGTCTGCACGGTCACAGTGGTAAGTGCTCTGTAAGACAAAAAATTGGCAATCACAGAGTTTACAAAAATAGACGGTTACCGTGCCCGATTTGCAGTTTGTAGGACAGGATTTGGATAGCAAAATGTAATTTACCTAAGAATAGACAGGCAAGCAGAGCGTGTTTTATCCAATCGGTACATTTCGATCTACTACAGAAATGTTTCCCGTATGTACAATCCAAATCGCTAGAGACAGTCTGATCGTGCAACAGATCCAGTCAGTGTCGCAGGTTGTGGGATATTGTTCAATCATCCCAGCAAGAGCAGCAATCCGTTCTATGACAGGCATCGGTGTTTATGACAGCGATAGTGATGTGGAAAAAGAAGGAGGTCGTGTCTCAGTAGCTGACGTTAAGAGCGCAGCTAAATCCGCTCTTGGCTACGCAAAGAAAAAAGGAGTACTCACGGATGGAGTAGATGCAGCTGAGAGATACCTACTAAGCAAAGCAACGAAGCCGGAACACGAAACACTTATCAAATCGGTACGTGGTGAAGTCCGTCGTCGCTACGGCGTTGGTGTTTCAAAACCGAGAGGTAAGAAATTCGCCAAGGGGTCGCAAGAAGCTAAAGATCACATGGCAAAGATCCGAGCAATGAGAAAGAATGTTAAGACAGGAGGCAGTTTTAGATTATAAGAAAAAATATCGCATTAAACAATTTTATTTTTTTGGTTCCAAAAGTAGCATGATCGATACTGACGTATCGCGGAATTTGACCTTCTGATCATTCTGATTGTAGATACTGATCATGATGGAGGTACGAGAGCCATTGAGACACCATGCATACTGACTCGGTTTGTATGAAATAAGCTGACCTACCAGAGCATCGCCCCGGTCGAATGCGCTCAGAATATCACCAGATACGACGTACGCATTTTTGATCAGATCGCATCTGACAATGTAGGATGATGTAGGGTGAATCTGAGGGATGATGTTCGAGAGCTGAGCACTTGCAACCGTCGCTGAGGATGATGGGTAAGTATTTTTCGCTAAAGTATATTAGGATCCATATAGATTCAACGATGAGTGGAACTCAACTATCCGATCAGTACTTGTACCAAAGCTCGCTCAAGAGCGATCCGGAGATTAAGGTATCTTCCGGAAAGCGCGTACCGTTTGTAATCGATCTGAACCAGGGTTCTTACCAGAATGGTGTTATTACGATCGATGCTACTGCTCAGCTGAACGGCTCTGAAGGCTTTGCTTGTCTCCGTGATGCATACATCATGCTTCCATACAAGGTATCGATGAAGAATGGTGCTACTGTTCAGACCGCTGCTGCTAACCGATTCTGTGCCACGCTGAAATGTGGCAACTGGAATGTTATTGATAGCATGTCCCTGGAGCTAAACGGTAAGACCATCGTCTCTATGGCTGACTACAAGCTGTTTTGGAACAATGTCCGCGCTCAGACTGGCTACAGTCTCCAGTACGTCGATAAGCATGGAGCTGAGTCGTTCCTATTCCCTGATGCTGCTCAGTCCGTCTCATACAGCTCTGGAACTAATTCCCTTTACGGCGATGGCTATTCGAACACTGCTGCCTTCTCTTCAACTTTCTCCACTTCTGCCCCTGCTGGAGGTACAACGGTTCCTAACGATGGTCTCGTAAAGCGTTTTCTATCGAACCCTCCTACCGCTGGCGCTGATTTCTCATCGTCGTGGCCTTCGGTAGGTGGAGTTGCTGCCTCTACTACCATTGCTAACCAAACCGCTCGCGGTGCCTTCGTTGCTGGTGCTGCTACTGCTAACGCGATTATGGGAACTTGGAACTACATGCTCAAGATCAAGCTTACCGACCTCCACCCTATCTTCAAGGAGCTCGACCTCATGGCTAATCCTCAAATCCGTCTCCGTTTCCGTGTCAATCAGGGTACTTCTACTATTGCTGTAGATGCTACAAAGGGTATGTCGCTAACAAGTACTACTCTTGCCTCAGGCAATGTGTGCCCTGTAATGGTTGCTGCTTCTTCTACTGGTAATCCTATGGCTGGTGTTCTTGCAGCATCTGCTGGATTCAGCATATCGTGGGGTGCTGTAGTCAATGCTCTTGAACCCACTATTGATGGTACTTATATGCCTTTCACGACTGCTCGATTGTATGTACCTTTTGTACATCTCGAAAATCCTCAGGCAATCATCTCTAAACTCGTCAAGAAGGTTCGATACAACGATTGCTATGCTCAATTGTTCTACCAGCGTGCCGGTATCGGTAAGCAATCGACTCAGTTCAATGCTTCTTTCGACTTACAACTTTCGGCAAGCGTTAAAAATGCCAAATACGTAGTTGTACTTCCATTCGCTGAGCAGACAAGTAGTTTCGCAAGCGCAGCGGTGCAGGAATTCCAAAGCCCCTTCGATTCGGCTCCTTGGACGCTACAGCCAGGGTCGTCGATTCGCAACTTCAATGTTCGCATCGGTTCGACGCAGGTATTCGATATCAGTCATGACTATGATTTCTACCATTTCACAAACGAGATTGCTAAGATTGGAGCCATTAACGGTGATCTAACTCCTGAGCTTGTCAATGGACTACTTGACTACCAGACTTGGTCGCTGACTAACCGCGTTCTCATTGCCGATGTTAGTCGCCTGACGGAGCGCGATGTACCTCAGTCGATTCAGATTCAGGGTACCAACGCTGGCTGTCAAGGTTCTAATTTCATAGTACTAGTTATCAGCGAGCAAGAACTCGAATATGACCGATTAACCGGTGAGGTTATTACCTGGACCACCGCTTAAGCAAAAAAAAAAGAAGTATACGATTAGCTTTGGGTTGATACATATTGCTGATGCTTGTTAGATCTAAAATGACGTGATTTATTATATCTTGTGTATGTACTACCACACTCACATTCGAACGTTCATTAGCACGAGCTTGATTCGATCTTTATTAGCTTCATAGTGGTGCTTAGCTCGTAATATTGCTTCAGCTTTATGTGAATCACGGTAAGCTTGCTTTTGAACCGCCTTTTCTTCTTCAGTTTTCCTCGCAGGTACCCTATTCACACATTGAGTTGTATCAATAACCAATTGCTCAAAGTGATTGAGTTGCTTGCGCTCATCAATATCATGTTCCGATATAAGCGAAATAGCAAAGTTATCAACTCCATAGTCTTTGAAATGGTAATAAATTGTTGCTTGACATTTATTCGTACCGTTTAACCATCGCTGATAACTTGATATATATGCAGCTTCCAACGTTTCATTAGTGTCTGTGTGGTACTACCCACATACACAATCGATTCGTCCTGGTTAGTGATCTTATAGATATATCCTTTCATTATTATACTATAAGACTTTATATATTAGAATCACTCGTAATTATCGCAGCGATAAAAAATGTGTTAACATTTTTAGTTAAGTTCCTTGAGTAGCTTAGGACACTTCTCAATGACGAATTCGCTCTTGCGGAGATAATCGATATAGCCGGGATCCATTCGACTGATCTGTTTTAAAGTTTTACCTCGATATTTTCCCCAAGTCATCATATATGAATTGGAATGAAGAAAGATTTTGATATCCTCGCTAATGCTCAGAGTTGGTTGGTTGTGCATCCATCGACAATACCCAGGGTCGGAAGCAAATACCTCCTCAATGGGCTTGTTCTTGTATTTTCCAAAAGTGAGTTCGAACGACATGTTATTATCGGGTGTAGCTATATACATACCCCCCTTTATTTTGTTGAGAAAAAAAATAATGAATGTAAAACTGTCGGCATAATGTTCTATTCTATTAACCAATGTATTGCATAGGTCGAGCGGTTCTAAACCTACCCTAATATCGAAAAGGCTTTGCTTTCGCTCTCAGGTGGTCGAGAGGTTGCGTCGTTGAAATCGCTCCTGTCCCGAAAGAAGGTTTCAGGAATGTTCTCGGTGGTAAATTACGGTAAGGAAAAAAGTGCCGGCGTAATGTTCTAAGTATTACTACTTAAATCACGTTCGGACCAAAAAATTACCATGTCTAGATTACCGTGGTGAGCGGGGATCAAATCAATGTTGGTATCGCGGAAGATACGATCCACGGCACAACGCGGTACATTCTCAATAAACCAGCGCATTGTTTCCCACTCGCAGCTCGACGCCGATTCATACAATGCATCAGCTATTTCCAGATCATAAACCCCATACAACCAGCGCACTACCTCCAAGTTGTGCTGCATGTTTCATCACATGGTTGGCGCACTCAGACCGAAACCCAACATGATCTCGTAGCCACTCCAACAGTTCGTGGTGTTTGTTTCTCATAGCACCGACGAGCTCGATTCCTCCCCAGTAGCCCAAATCACGATGATTCTCCCATAGAAACTTCAGGATATCCAAGTGTCCGTGAGAGGAAGCTTGAGATACGGCTTCCGTCAGAAATTCACCTGGTAAATACGTTTCAGCGATCCATTTCAGACTGCGTAGATCGTTACGGGCTGCCATTTCGCCCGTAACACAGTTAACTTCCCAACGCCGGAGATATGGATCCATGGCTTTCGACTCGTGAGCAGCGAGATACTGAAGCAAACGTAGACTGCCGTTTAAGTTCTTGTAACCCGTCGAAAGCGTTACATTGCCAGATAGATTGCCCAAAAAGGCATCAATGAGTCGAGGCAAACTGTCAGTTTCAAACGTGTGAAGGCACTCGCGGCACACTAAAAGAACCGCAGTGAACACAGGAAAGATGGCCACTCCGACGCGGCAATGCACGGACGTGTATTGACGCGCACGTATTGACGCTCACGTCCGTGCATTGCCGCGTCGGAGTGGCCATCGGACGTGTATTGACGCGCACGTATTGACGCGCACGTGTATTGACGCGCACGTATTGACGCTCACGTCCGTGCATTGCCGCGTCGGAGTGGCCATCGGACGTGTATTGACGCGCACGTATTGACGCTCACGTCCGTGCATTGCCGCGTCGGAGTGGCCATCGGACGTGTATTGACGCGCACGTATTGACGCGCACGTGTATTGACGCGCACGTATTGACGCTCACGTCCGTGCATTGCCGCGTCGGAGTGGCCATCGGACGTGTATTGACGCGCACGTATTGACGCGCACGTCCGTGCATTGCCGCGTCGGAGTGGCCATCTTTCCTGTGTTCACTGCGGTTCTTTTAGTGTGCCGCGAGTGCCTTCACACGTTTGAAACTGACAGTTTGCCTCGACTCATTGATGCCTTTTTGGGCAATCTATCTGGCAATGTAACGCTTTCGACGGGTTACAAGAACTTAAACGGCAGTCTACGTTTGCTTCAGTATCTCGCTGCTCACGAGTCGAAAGCCATGGATCCATATCTCCGGCGTTGGGAAGTTAACTGTGTTACGGGCGAAATGGCAGCCCGTAACGATCTACGCAGTCTGAAATGGATCGCTGAAACGTATTTACCAGGTGAATTTCTGACGGAAGCCGTATCTCAAGCTTCCTCTCACGGACACTTGGATATTCTGAAGTTTCTATGGGAGAATCATCGTGATTTGGGCTACTGGGGAGGAATCGAGCTCGTCGGTGCTATGAGAAATAGCCATCAGAGGTATTAATAGTGGAGTGGCTACGAGATCATGTTGGGTTTCGATCTGAGTGTGCTCAACACGTGATGAAATATGCAGCAGAGCTTGGCAACCTGGACGTAGTGCGCTGGTTGTACGGAGATTTTAGGCGCTGCAGCATGAGGTCACTTGCACATTATCCAATGGATCCATGAGGGAAAAGGGATAACGAACGCTGATCTCGCAGTCCTCCTTGCTGCAGAAGGCGGCCATTTGGAGGTGTTGAAGTGCTTGAGCAAATGGGAGCTACACACTGATACCTACAGTTCGGCTTTGGATCTTGCAGCTAATTCAGGCCTACTTGAAATTTTGCAGTGGCTCCACTTCAATACTCCGTCTAGGTGCACGCATCGTGCTATGGATTGTAGTGGGCTGGGGGCATGTAGCCTCATCCAAGTTGGATGATCCAACCACTACAGTGGGCGGCAATGCTGATCTTCGGATTGGCAGCGGCAGGGCTGCTGCTGCCAACCATCGAGTGATGACTGGAGTTCAGTATTGCTGGCCCGAGCTGGCAATATATACAGGGTATGTATTGCCGAGTATACAGAGTATGTATACATAGAGTACAGAAAAATAGTCAGTTAATCAGTCAAGAATCTACTTAGTGAGGAGCAATACACTTGGCACAAGCTTTAGGGAGCGCCAGCTCCCCCAGTTGTGTGTTCTCTTCCGAGACCTACTACAGGATGTAGCGGCTGGTACGGGACGTCTTGAAATGGTCGAGTGACTACACAATACTCGTACTGAAGGGTGCAGTCCTATGGCAATGCACACCGCAGCTAAATATGGTCACCTCAAGACGGTGAAGTGGCTCCATGCAAACCGCAGCGAAGGCTGCCGTACTTCGACAATGGAATGGGCCGCAGCGAACAGGCATTAAGAGGTGGTCAAGTGGCTTCATGCTAACAGGCACGAGACTTTCAATACTGACGCAGTGATGGATACTGCTGCAGCCAACGGAGATTTTCATATTTTGCAATGGTTTCATGACAATCGAGATGGAAGATGCACCTATTTAGCAATGGACCTAGCTGCTGGAAATGGGCATCTCGAGGTTGTGAAGTGGCTTCATGAACACCGTACGGAGGGGTGTACTCAGAGGGCAATGGATGACGCCGCGAAAAACGGCCACTTGGAAGTGGTAAAGTGGCTGCACTCAAATCGGAGCGAAGGGTGCACGACATCGGCGATCGATGAAGCGGCTGGGAACAATCATTTGGAAATAGTGAAGTGGCTACGTTGCCATCGCTCTTTGGAATGCACCCCCGTGGCGCTCGAATTGCTTTTCAGTAAGGCTCAGCGCTTTGATACCGCAGTGTTTCTCTTTTCGGACTTTCCGAGTTGTCGGACATTTCACTTGGAAGACGAATTTGAAGTTGCCTGGCTAGAGATTGTGCAGTGGCTGCTCGATCGTGCTCCTAGTGCGCTGGATGGATGCACACTGAAAGTTAAGACGTGGAATTGGCACGTTTGCAACTGGCTTGGGCAAAATGGCTGGCGACTAGTGGGGAAGGATAAAATATTTTCATTCTGGAATCGTTGATTAAGAGGGGAGGGATGAAACGACAGTATCCACAAGCTTATCAGCTTCAGTTTTTTTTCTTCTTTCAACCTGCAACTCTCTTACTTACTAATACCACCAAGACTGCAGATTATTTCGTGAGTAACCTCAGCCTTTCGACTTGCCAGAGCGTAGGACGAAGCGGGTCGGTAGCAGACAACTGTGACGAAGGGGACACAGATTTATTTTAAGATAACGATGGTTCTGTCTAGATGTTAGCGAAGTTTTGATGCCGACATCCATATATCCACGTTGTGCGTCATCTAGAGTTTAGACATCTTATCCACATAGTGACACTAGTAGTGTGGCGTTGTGGATGCAAGATGTTTAAGCGAATCCAGATCTGCGCAAGCTGACAACACGAAATATTTTAGCCTAAACTTAAAACTTTATGTAAAAAAAACGGGTACACGACCTTTTCGCGAGCGGCGATTTCGATGATATGCAATCCGAAGATTCTAGAGTTTATAACTTACCACGAATATGTCAACTAAATAAAATAGATTCGCCCATTACCTGTATATAGCCAAATAATTCCTGGTTGGCTTTGACAGCAACAGGGTAGAGAAGGTTTGCCGTCCTTCCCCCGCAGATTCCAAATAAGGATGCACCTGTTTCAATAAGAGTGTTGATTAGGTTTACCCAGCGATACATCTAAAAAACCGATGTATGGTCAGCGCAATCACATGTATTATTTACTGCAAGAGTCAAAATGATGCAAACATGGCAGCAAGACATATAATAGTCATAAACTATGGCTACATCTTAGCTGACCCGTTCGTAGAAAAGTAGTAGTCAGGGCTCGGAAAACAATAATATAACTATAGGGATGGAGCAGCGGATATATTGTAGCTTCCAGTTGTACAGAATTTCCAAATGATATTTCTAAGATTGCTCTTTCAAAAAATGAGTAGCAAAATGTATAAAATCTTTTCAGTAATCATCATAATTATTTCATTATGATGATTACAGAAAAGATTTTGATGTATATTAATTATACTATTGGATCCCCGAGTACGGAATAATGGATTTTTTTTCTGAAATCCCAGTACATTTATATACTTTATTTTCAGAGACCTGAACAGTGTACACATAACAGCGTACAGTGTACTTGGAGCAATACTCCATAATTGACTGTGGGGACCTCGGATCGTTACGATTTACCCTTTGTATAAAGCTAGCACCTCGACAGCAACTGATATGTTAATTTCAACATATCAAGGCGCGCAGCTTCTCAAATTCTCAAAAAAGGTCATTTATTGTACATAAGAGATCTCAATCAAACGACATTTTACCTACCCCTCTACGTATATACGACTGTTTGTTCCAAACTTAAGATTAACGCTACTAAAGTACACATACTCTAAAAGCGCGGAGTTTGTGATTTCGATCAAGTTAGCTTCTTGTTGTTCTCCTATGGTTCCAGACCGAAGCTGCGATGCCGGTATCGCCATCGTAAATAGCACCCTACGCCCGCTGTCTTTGGATAGGCCGTCGCACACAACAAATCATGGGATGAACGAGATAATTTTTTTATCCTATTACAACACTATTTTTTATTACTTGTCGTACATGTAGGCTTCTCTTTCGATACCGGATGCCCACACAACTAAACACTGACAACGGCGAGCTATAAACTAGTACTTGTAACTCTAATAGAATCTATTCACCTTTTGTCCATTATCTTCGTTCTGCATCTGCTACATGAATTAAAATTTAATATTAATAGATACATATCGAAATAAAAAGGCACATTGTTAACGAACATTGCGTTATATGCAGTCCTCAACGATGACTGGCTGAAACTAATATCAGCCAATGTATTCTCCGTAAATGCTCTTCATACCAGTACATTGATTACGGTGTGCCCTGCTTGAGAGCAAAATTGGCAGTGAACTCACAGCACAATCCCATTTGTCTCCGAGGAGGCGAATATAATAGACCGGTAATGCTAATGCGTCACGCCACTTTACTACTATGGACAGCTCTTCTAGTTGAACCCGAAATGGCAGCATCAAACTCGATGTATTCTCCTGGTCACGGCCACACTCCGATGCTGCGGCTGTTAAGGAGCGCCACACAACCAGACGAAGAAGCAAGACTCGCAATCAACTTCCCTGGCGCTAATAAGCTCATCGCCCCAGTAAAATTGATAGGGACCAAGATCAAAGGAGCAGTAAAGGCTGAAACTCTGCGTCTCCAAGGTAAAACGGCGGAGCAGGCCTTCTCGTTGCTGAAACTGGACGAGGCCGGTGATAAGCTCCTGGAGAACAAACAGTTCGGCGTGTGGGTCTCCTTTATGAAGAAGACTACCAAGAAATATCCTCACGTAGCGATGGTGGCAACGTTGACGTCAAAGTACGGTGACGAACGCTTGGTAAAGCTGCTGGAAGCCGGCAAGCAAGTGAAAGCCACCAATAAAATATCGCGAGAGCTGCAGTTTATCCAGATGACAGGATGGATGCAGCAGCCAAAATCTATGGCCGACATATTCAAGTTGCTGAGGTTGGACGATGGGGTGGAGAAGCTCCTTACGAGCACGAGTTTACCGATCCTGGAAAAATACATTGAGGTATTCAACAAATTCAATGGTGGGCGGCAGACAAGTGTAATCAAAGAAATGATGGAGTTCTACGGTCGAAAAGCCGTTTCGACGGCGCTTCAGGCGGCGAAGAGGGATCCGGAGACGAACGCACTAGCGATGAAGCTGCAAGCCGCGCAGTTCAGACATTGGTTCGATGAAAAAGTTCAGCCACCCACGATTTGGAGAATGCTGGAGATGAAGAAATCAACGTGGACGACGAACCCAGACGCGCAGGTTTGGCGCGATTATACTGCGTTCTACTGGTTACAAAAGAGAACCGCTGCAGCCAAAGTGGCTTGATCTCAAGAAATTTGGAGATTTTAACGTCGTTCATGCCCCCTTGCGCATGTACAAATAGCTCATAGAATGTTACATTATGATCAATTGTGCTTTGCTTGATAAACGATCTTAATTAAAATAGAAACTATAATAACAGTTTACTGTAGTATTTGCGTCCAAAATACATTTCTAAACGAAACTTTTATTCGTACGTGAACAACTGACTAACTCGTCATCATGAGTGCGAATATTGTGTCAACACAGGGCTGTAACGAGCACAGTTAGTACAGTTGACACTATTACTCCCGGTCTGGGATGTATGGCATACCATATCCTCCCTGCCTCCATACCAAGTAGGGATGGTGTACGCCTGGCAGGGAGGGCAACATTTTGCTCGTTACAGCCGCTACACACGCCGAATTGTTTGTTCTCCAGGAGCTTATCACCGGCCTCGTCCAGTTTCAGCAACGAGAAGGCCTGCTCCGCCGTTTTACCTTGGAGACGCAGAGTTTCAGCCTTTACTGCTCCTTTGATCTTGGTCCCTATCAATTTTACTGGGGCGATGAGCTTATTAGCGCCAGGGAAGTTGATTGCGAGTCTTGCTTCTTCGTCTGGTTGTGTGGCGCTCCTTAACAGCCGCAGCATCGGAGTGTGGCCGTGACCAGGAGAATACATCGAGTTTGATGCTGCCATTTCGGGTTCAACGAGAAGAACAGTCCATAGTAGCAAAGCGGCGTGGCATTAGAATTCCCCATTCGCCTACTCGTGAGAGCAAACGCGAATATGCCCCAACCGTAATCAATACGGTTGTTTGAGCTGGTATGGAGATCATTAAGAAGAATGAATTGGCTAATATTAGTTTCAGCTAATGTAGTTAAGTACCGGTACGTCTGTATTTATAACAGCGGCCTTTTGTACCAACAAGGTATCATGGAATATTGCGTAAGCCATATGGTTTTGATTTCTACTGTACTGTATTAATGGTGCAGGTATTCAAAACTATGAAATGAAGATAATTGGCTAAGTAGTTTCATCGAATACATGTATCATACTAGTTCCTTCCATGGGTAGCTCTAGCTCCGAATTATTCGCTTGTCACGGGACAGGGATGTACGGGGTCGTCCGGACTGTTACCACTTATTGGAACGCCTCCCGTAGACGTTCCACCCCAGATCGTAGTAGCCCCACGCCGTTAGGGAAAAAGGAGGAAGTAGAAGATTCCCGTAGCGAGGCCGTCGGCCGAGGCCTCAAGCGCGGTGGAGAGTTAAGAAAGTAAAAGAGAAGCTTGTTGAAGAACTTAGTGTCTCCTACTCCGCAAATTCGAAAGTGAATATGGCCAACTAGATTGGAACGCGTCGGACTCCGACGCGTTTCTAACCTTGACACCCCTTATTGTTGTACTGATAGCTACCCGAGAGGTGACATCCGTCCTCTTTGTAGTGACAACCCATTTTCTTTACCACTAATGTGGCTCCTTACTTCGACTGTCATCCGTCCTTGAACTTGGTGCCGTTCCGGGCACGTACCTGGCACGATTCCCACGACGATGACACGCTCCCTCGTGACATGCCAGTTTGGCAGATGAGCATGCACCGTGACAATTCTCCCCGACCAACGTTCGTCGCCCTCGACGAACCCTTCTCAGCTGCCAAACGCATCGTTTCTGACTTGGAGACCGGCGGTGCAGTTTGGAACGGGTGCTCTGGAGCGTTCCAATCACGCTTGGGACGCTTAGCCGAAATACGTTGGGAGCGCTCCCCGACCAGGATTGAAACCTGCCGTTCCAAGTCGTTTTATCCCTGGTTGGGGGTACCTTGCCCCACGTTGGCCGTAAGGGCGTACTCCCACTAATCTCCCAGTCCAGTACGTTAGCACGAGTCGTAACCTTGGATTCTCGCAGCGTCATAGCGTTCCCAAACAGGCGTTCCATCAGCATGTTTCCGTCCGGACCTGGTAACTTGTCGCGTTCCATCAGCATAGCTCCACCCGAACCCAGCACCTTGTCGCGTCCCGTCAGAGTAATTTCACCTGGATCTGGCACCTTGTCGCGTTCCGTCAGAGTAATTCCACCTGTTTCCAGCGTCCTGTAGTGCTCCGCCACCATAGTACCATCCGCGCTCCCAGTCATACGCACATCCGACTTGCCTGAACCGCCATCTTGTACACTCTTGGCGCGTTCCAACGGACAACTTCTTTGAGATCCGTACCACAATTCACGATTGTCCATCAACGCACGCGAGCACTTATACATGTCAAGCCGCCCGTCCGGGTCAGCGGACGCCTTGGTTGTCAACTCGTTATGTATAGTGAGTTGATACTAGTCACCAATGGACGTAGCCGAGTAATGCCATCTGGTGGAAACGAACACAAGTACGAAGCAGATGACAGACTACGTATCTCGAAAAACAGGTAATCTCACATACGTCTGTGAAATGGATTTTGATTGCTGACCTCGAGTGCCTTTTTTCAGGTCTGCCGTTTACGCCCCAACAGATCCGAAACCTTATCAACAATCGGCTCGATGGCGTTGGTACAGAGGACAAAATGAAAGATGTTATCGTCGAGTTCGTTCAGCCAGAAGGGAATCATTGTCTTCTGGTTCAGGACGACTCGGGGCTGACCGTTGGGATCGTTCTTCAAACCGACGCGCAAAAATAATTTTTCAGCAGATGAGGGGGGGGGATCTTGTACTCAATTGGACGCACAACACAACAACATCGTATTTTACCTTGATAGGAGAAAACGTTTCGCAACTTTCTTTTTTTCCTAACTACAGAATATGCTGTAGGGAGCCTGGTCACGACGACCGCAAACAGACGAGGGATTTCTGCTGTTGACACCCTTTTGCCTGAAATCAGCAGAAAGAAACGCTGCAGGTGGTTCTTCGCTACTTAAAGAAACACAATCCATCGTGGACTGGCGTGGAGTCGCTCATCATCAATAAAGACTTTACGGAGGTGGCAGCGTTGCAAGCGGAATTTCCGGATGCAACGGTACGTACAGGTCTGTCATATCTTGTGAGATCAAGCTAAACTCATGGTATGCATGGTTAAATTTTCCTATGTCAATTTCATGTGCTCCGATACATCCGACGCATGCTTGGCAGTAGCGACTACTTTGTGTGTATTGCTACGAGAGACGAGGTCGAGTATCTGTTTCGGGCTCTCTTGTACTCATCGCCACGACAACGCTATCTCGCTCGAACGATGATATTTGAGAGAAGAGTACAACAGATTAATCCTGCCTTCCTGGGAATTTCTCGCCGCTATTGGGACACTTGCAGCGATCATTGGAGCAACTGTGGACGCCGCCGCCGATTCTAGGCCGGGAACACAGCGACAAATCGCATTGAGACTAGCTGTAATCAACTCAAGCTGCTCCTGGGCAATAAGTCCAGTATCGAAAAGCGCTTGCAAGTGGTGGTTCAGCAACAGGCGTGCGTGCTTCGTGATTATATGACTAGTATTAGTGGCTATCTGGTGCGATCACCTAATGTGGCCGGGTGCCGCCCGCCCCTTGCAGCTTTGGATGGAGTACTTAATGCGTACTGTTTCGAGCGGGTGAGACGCCAATGGAACTATCACAGCACGTTTGGAGCGAATTTGTATGCCTCCAGCTGCTTCAGAAGGCTGTGGTTTGGTGAGGTCATGGATGAAGATCGTTAAATCTCCGACCATACTTATTTGTAGTATATGCATTAATCACCAATCATTCATTTTTATATATCTAACAACCAATTATACGTGCTTAACAAAATGATTTGGCCAATCCAAATGGTAAGGGTTAGGTTGGCCCTCGCTCCGACATATCGGGCCGGAGGGGACACGTAAAAAATGGATGTGATGATACAAACTTTAAGATGCTGGCACATCACATGCATATAGTCATTTTTTTCTCCGACTTTCTCCGACTAGCGCAATCATTGCAATACAGTTGCTGTCAGCGCTTTCTAAGATTCTCTGAAATTTATTTCAGAGCTAAGGGTGATCCGGTTGGTGTTTCAATTTCCGTAAAATAATAACCCGGGTATTATATTTGAAATAAACCATAAATTCATGAAGAGGAATACACAAATACAGTGAGACGGTACCATGATGGCTATGGACATCTATGCCTGTGTTGGATTAATAAACTATACAAATGTTACCTGTGTCGTCACCCTCACGCTTAAGTACGCCTATTTTACTATGAAATGTTGCACGAACAATTCGCGGGAACTAATACCTGCTGAATGGCGATTAAATGCGGGCGATGGGGTTTCTCAGGTACGTAGGTGTCGTTTTACTCGAACGGCGCGTACCACCAACTGTCATCTGAAGTAGTCTCGTCTACACTCGTGTGGAAGAGGGCACGTGGCACTCAGATTTTTCGATGAAGATCTTCCTAATTACTCCAATCGGGAGATGATTTTCATGCAAGTCGTCCGCAAAAAAAAAAACTTATTCTTGTAGTCCTTGTAGAGCCAACAAGGATTGATTCGACGATAGCGGTTGTGTAAGGCACACCAATTCAATTCATACTTTGTTCATGTGAAACGTTTTATAAATCTCAAAAATCGCACGTTATCTTAGAAATCATGTAAATATGGAGATATTTTTCGATGGAGACAGAACGTCTCCACCAGGTTATCAGTTTCTAAATCTGATGTAGACAGAAGTTGACTTAGTGACTCAAGAAATAGCTTCATTTGAAAGGAATTTGAAAGGATTCATCTCAAGAGTGGCAGGTACGGTTTCACGACAAGCAGCGATGTGTTTGACGGACCAGTAACTTAAGGTGGGTGGGTGAGTGAGAGCTTTGCATCGACGAATATATCGTTGTGATGAGCGGTCTACATGTACGTTGGTCGCGCTCGGAGGTATATCCACACATATTGCTAACAACTTGCAACTAATCGCGCATCGGTATATTTCGCAGTCATACGAATCTGTTACGACTACAGCGCAGCTCATCAGTGAGTTGCGCGTTGTTTCGTATCTGTGAGCTTTTACCTGACAAATAAATTGATCCGTTCACAGGTTGAAAAATGGATACTGTAGCAAGCAGTTTACTGCAGATATGAAAGCGGCTGCGAAGCTGGTGCAGGAGACGCTTTGAAGGTTAGACTTACTCCTTTTAAAGATTTTTTTCTTCTTTTTAGCTAACATTTTTTTTTCCTCGATTACCGGTAAGTTGGATTTGCGTTGAATGCGTTACCAAGGCCTGGTGGACTGTATCACGCTGGGCAAACCTGGAACGCTCAGTATTATGAAAAATAATCTGGAAGCTCTAGATCTGGTTTCAAAAGTGACGGTGGACAAAGTGCGCGTGTTCAAAGTGACAACAACAGCGATAGTAACGGACTACGACAACACCGGAAAAGTCACCGTTGCGACCGCCTTTGCCCTCGTAGGCCCCTATTTCAACGTTCTCGGCTTCATCTTATCGCCCCGAGGCTCTTCAAAGCAGACCTTACAAGATCTATGGGATTATCTACTGCTATCACTATAACGAAGTTAGTCGTGATTTCACATAAGTACTACGGAACTAATACTCCGTCTTTATTACTATTTTACGGCGAATTTAGGGACTTGACCTTCGAGCCCTTGGGATAAAATGGATAGTAAAGCTGCTAAACAGAAACGCAAAATACTGCCCTGGATGCTGAGAAGAAAAACATTTTTTAAAAAACCTCCGGGAGGTCATTAAAACAAAGAGCAGAAAAATATGTAATTTGCGGGTTCTGATTGGTCACATTTGGATGATGCGCAAAACCGATATTCTCGCATGCAACACGATAGTATCGCGTTAATTTTATCTCTTATCTACCTCGACCCTCTCCTTAACATTGAAAACGAAAAAAAAATGATAAATTTCCGAGCTTCTTCGGGCGAAGCACGACTTTGTTTGTATATTCTATCGTGAAGCAACAACGATCGATTGATTACAACAACCTTCAATACGACGAAGCAGAACTACGTACTGCTGACATGTATGTACTGGGTAATGGGTTGACTGGAAGCGGCGCCGCGCAGCACGAAGTTGGACTGCAACCGATCGACAAGTACGACAGGGTATTCTGCAAGAAGCCAAACGGGAGACGTTAGCACACATCACTGTTACAAGTCGGTCAAATCCTACGTTTTCTGCACGACGACGCATGGACGTCAAGCCGCCGCCAACTCTGTGCGCAAGGGCATACTGTCCAGACCGCATTTGGATCTTCCAGATCGCGATCCGGCAGCTCACAACAGCAACTTCATCAGGAATAGCAGCTACAGCAACGTGTTCGACGGATGAAAAGCAGAACCAAGCGTTATTCAACCTGTCCAAGACATACAACAGCTCATTGGGGACGTACCGTAAGATTTTCTGGCTGGGCAGTGTGCTTGGGGCGGCCTGGAGCGTTAAGTAGCGCCGGCCAGCGCCCGAAGCGTGACGACCAGACCGGCGAAGCTTGGGCGCACCGGGGCAGGCAGTGGAGCGCGCTTCGGGGTGCGCGTGGTCGCGCCGTTGTGCAGCGGACCTCCGCGCAGGGGACGATTGTTGTGAAGCGCTTGGAATTCTGGAGAATGAGAAGCGGACGTGGAATTGGCCAATCAGCTGCGAGGAGTCACCAAGTGCAAGTACGGAGTCGCACGCCATCACTCTGGTGGATCATCATTCTGGGCACCTGCATTCGGATTCGCACCGTCACTCTCGACATGACCAAAATGGCGCAATCATTTCGAAAACCCCGGTTGAAATCAGCATTAGATCGCGCGGTGAAGCTGGAGTGGCCCCGTCCCAGAGCGAATTCGATCGGATCGGTGCTAACTAGATCATGTCAACACTGCGTGGATCGAATCGGGTTGGAACTGGAGATCCGATGTACGATCCACTTGAGAATGTCTTGAAATCAGCGTTACAGGCCAACGGATTTGTACCCAAGTTCGGTAAAGTACGATTGGACGTTGAAGTACCGGATCGGTAATCATAGGATACGCGATGTAATGGGCCAAAATGACTTAAAGTAATAACAGAATGAGTTTTGCCTAGTCAACAACAAGTACCTTAGACTCCGATACCGTACCGGGAATTTGCAGTGGTCCATACAGTAATCAAGTTAAAACTATGAAGTACACGTGTCGATCGCCGGAGTTAGCAGCTTGGCGGCCCGACTGTGGTCGCTTTCGCCCTCAACTCCCCCGCTATGGGAAGCGGTCAAGCCTCGCAAGAAAAGGTTTATCTACCCTACGTAAAGGAACCCCACATCCCAAGTCGATCAAGATCGACGACCTACCCGGCGCGTAGCCTGAAAAGCTCCACGCTACGCCACCCCCCCACCGTCCTGCGCCTCGCCAAGGCGGAACCAACCGCAGGCCAAGCTTCCCGTCAAGTCCACCAGAGGAGAGTAACCAGCCCCGCCGACGGGTACACAAGGTGAGCTCTCAGCAACTACACGGTTATCGGAGTACCCCCTCCGTTAGTCGGCAGTCAGGAGCACAGTGTGTGAAGTTGGATCGCAACGCGATTTTGCGATACCAATTCCACCGCACTGGTATATGCGTTCGTGCCATGTAGATCTTAGAAATCCTTATAGGCTGACGACGACGAACCACAGATGAAGCTCAGATCGTCGAGCGCAGTGAGGCTTCACAGACCCACTGCTAGCCAGGCGCATCACTCGTGCATCCCTTTATAGCGGTTCTTAGCCGGAGATTAGTATCGACCCCGGCTACCCTCGAAGCTACAGTCGGCAACACTGTTGTCGCACAAACGAGGTGACTCCTCCCTTGTCTATTGGAAAGAAGATTAAAAAGTAGGCCGATTACAGAGCCTATTTACCAGACTATCTACCAGCCGTACATGTAGCTTGCGCAGTCACTTTGCGCTTCGCCTGTCACCACCTGCCGTTGTTGTTGTCGAAGTTTTTGTCAATGGTACTACTTCCAGTACAACCCTGTTCGTTGTGGGTTTCTTGTCGCATTACCTGCATTCGACGTATCTGCTGATGATCCGGCCTGCCTTGGCGCCTTTCAAGTAGACATTCGCAATCCGTGCCGGGACATCAATAATTACGCTTTGTGGCCAAGGTACACCTTTTCGAGTGGGCAGGACGTTTTGTCGTGTAGGAATACGCTAGAAATGTATATAGCACACTTCCACACCAACAACACCTACTGAGTTCCGATAACTCAGTCAGGCTTTAATGTGGGTATCGAACGTGATGGCCCAGGAACTACCCTACCAGGTTGGGGTTTCCTCTGTGTACCGTGTGTCCTGCTAAGCAAACCACCGATGATTCAACACCACTAGCCACAAGCAAGGGCTAGAGTGTCCTCTCTCTTTCAAATATACCCCGCGGTCCCTATAAAGATAGGGTTCCCGACGTGTTTCAGACCTGACACGGGGCTGTCGGAGCTATACTCCGATCGGTAAGTAATATATGGATAGCGTACAAGCTTATCCAACACACAGCCATGACTCGCTATCAAATACACGGCCAAATCTACCCTCTTATTTCTTGGCCCTGCCGGGATGAACACTCAGCTACCACCAGTAGGAGAGTTCACCGGAACTATCCCGCCACTACCGCGTACTTACCGATAGTCGGACGTGCCCTTGTGTGGTTGAGAGTAAATGCTGTCCTGTTTGTTTGAGCACTAAGGCTCTTAATGAAATATCTAATCCTACTATCTACCTATACAAATATCTAATCAAAGCACGTCCGTTATGGATCTTGAACTCTTACCGATGACTCGAGAGGTCGTTGAGGCTTGAACTATCGCAACTTGTCGCCGGAAGGTCGTTGGAACTTGTCCAGCTAAAGCTCTTGTCCTTTGCGCCCTTCCCAGGCTGCACAGTCGCTCGCACACACTAATAGGCCACTCAGCTTGCCAGAAATGCCGTTACCGACGACTCGTCAGCGACTTGAAGCTCTGTCGAACACGAGAGAATTCCGCGGATCTCCGACCCGGCGGCTTTATCCCTGGCGTCACACGGCCCGTCGCGTCTCAGCTCCTGTCCCGTGGCTCCCGGCTGGAATGCCACGTCGCTTCGTCACTAGGCTGAGTTCCGACCAATCGTCACGAGATGTCGGCACTACCGTAATTTGACCCAATAATGTCCGTCGAACCTCGTTCTAACGGTGTCATCATCTTTGAAGAGGCTGGATACGCCAGTTGGTCCTCAGTGAGTTGCGTGTCAACTCCAAGCTCAAACGCTACACCATACCATCATATCTACCACCCGTACATGTAGCTTGAGCAGTCACTTTGCGCTTCGACTGTCGCCACCTGCAGTTGCTGATGCTGACGTACCTCCCCATGGTACTGCCTTCAGTACAACCCTGTACGTTGTGGGCTGCCTGTCGTATTATCTGGGTGCGACCTATCTGCTGATGATGCGGCTTGCCTTGGCGCCTTTCAACTAGACATTCGTACTAACTGGTGATGTCACGGGAATCACTAGTTACGCTTTCTGGCCAAGCTACACCTTTTCGGGTGTGCAGAACGGTTTTCAGATTGAGTATCTGCTTGCTGGAGAATTGTTGTGAGGCGGGTGCCTTTCGAGCTGGTATATGCGTTCGTGCCGTGTAGATTTGAGAAATCCTTATAGGCTGACGACCACGAGCCGCAGATGAAGCTTAGATCGTCGAGCGCAGTGAGGCTTCACAGACCCACTGCTAGCCAGGCGCGTCACTCGTGCATCCCTTTGTAGCGGTCTTAGCCGGAGATTAGTATCGACCTCGGCTACCCTCGAAGCTACAGTCGGCAACACTGTTGCCGCACCAACGTGCTGACTCCTCCTTGTCCATTTAAAGTAGATTAAAAAGTAGGCGCATTAGAGAGCCTATTTACCAGACTATCTACCTGCTGTACATGTAGCTTGCGCACGCGAAGTAGTAGCTTGAATCAGGCTGCTATGTCCCACCTTACTCCGCGTACGTGTAGGCGCTACTCTGGGCGTGCTCGTCCTGCCGCGCTCTACCACCGACCGTGATTAAGAACTAACGGACTGGTTATATATTTATAGACTTTAAACGGCTGGTTATATATTATAAATTACAAACCTGGACAATAGCTGGACCGATAGCTGGACAATACATGAACCAGAGGTCGCAAACGCCAGAATGCGGATGCCCGCACCCGTCCGTAAGCCTGGTTGAGCAGCGTTAGGGAGTCCGTGACCGTCCGTAGTTTCTAATCGGTTGCCCGTGGACAACCGATAAATTGACTTCGGTTAACCGAAAATCCGGTCGAGGTGTAGTCACGATTTAAGTTTACGCACTACGACACATTTGATCTATTTTATAGGTTTCGTACATGTATAGCTGTATCTGGGTTAGTTACATGAGTGTTACCAGCTCACCTTTCACATCGAAATGTGAGGCATCCTGTATTACAAACTGATTTGCTTGCAATACCAACAAGATCTTTCATAAGTAAATTAAATAGATATAGTAGTACTTCAAGACGTTTCCTTGCCCCACTTCACAACCGTAACGTATTCGCCAATAGTTAGAGCTTTAGTAATGACACCAGCGTAGCATACTTCACTATCTTGTGACAAACTTTGCGTCGGTTTGTACTCCAAGTTCCCCACCAATGCAACGTACTGCATCGCTGAGCCACCAACACGACACATCGGGGAATTTTTTAGGTCCCTCCGACGTTACAGCACTGCGCCAACATAAATTGTAATGTTCCTTACGAAATTAATATTGTCTGAGCAGTCCTAGCGATTCGAATCCGAATGAAAGCACTGATAGATATCACCAGGAAGATGTTCAGCGGGTAGTTTCGGCTGTCCGTAACCGACCGGTTAACGATTTCGGCTGACCGTTCCCGTCTGTTTACTGGCGGCTAGGGTATTTCGGTTGCCCGTAACCGTCCGTGGTTATACCCGAAGCTTGCCCGAACGGTTACGGTGGTTAACCATTTGCGACCTCTGACATGAACTCAATAACCGGACTGTAGTACTTACATTTTTTTAGAAAGTTAAACTTGTTACAATTTCCCATTAGATGCGATTATTGGTGCTAGTGTCCGGTGGCGCAAAATAGACCAACGTGCGTCCACCAACCTACCAAAAAAGATGGTTTGGATCCGATACCGGTTTACCGGTATGCAAGCACACTCCTACATCAAAATATACTTTGTCTCCTCGGATTGGCTAATTCATGTCGTACTTAAGCAATTTATTACCCTTACCCCATTTTTTTAAAACCACCAGCTCTCTTCAGCACCCCAACCAGTCATCGGGCTCACTTCCTCTCGTCCGCAATGCTGGCTATGTCTCCACGCGCCGCGGAGCTGACGCCGGCGCCGCCCAGACTCACATCACCTGCGCCCCCGGCCTTTAAACCCTCAAAGATGTCGACCAACAGCGCAAAAACTAGCCTGAACGGAATCGCCAACCCGGTGCCAACGAATGGTTTGCTCCCCTTCAAGGCGCAATGCAAATCGGCTGTTGCCTTGGTAAACGAACGCCGCATTGACTTCGTTCGTGCCAAGAACGTGCGTGTGATTGGCCGAATGGACGGCAACTCCAGTGAAATCAAGCCTAAGAAGAAAGAGACAAAAGAAATCACCAGCACAGAGTCGGTGGAGCGAGTGCTCGCGTGGCAACACTCGAAGAAAATCGGTCCGGGTTTTGCCAATTTGGGCAACACGTGCTACCTTAACTCAGTGTTGCAGTGTTTGACCTACACTCCGTGTTTCGCGCAGTTTCTATTGGACAAGGAGGTTTTTGCCTCCTTTAACAACGGAGCTTTTCCGTCGACTGGCAACAACTCGTCCAAGTTCAACAAAAAGTTTGGCAAAAATGGGTTTAGTGGCTACAGTGGGAATGCAGGTGGCAACGGATTTTGCTGTGTGCGTGCCATGTCGAGACTGTTGCAGTCAGTGCACGGCAACAACGCCGTGCGGGTGTTGCAACCGAAGGAGCTGGTGATGAACGTGCGCCATATATCGAAAAGCTTCCGCATTGGGCGACAGGAAGACTCGCACGAGTTTTTCCGGCTGCTGTTGGATTCCATGCAGCGTTCGTGTCTGCGCAAGGCTCACATCAAGAGCGAAAGTTTCTCGGCAGCGTCCACGACGTTTGTGCACCGCATCTTTGGCGGCAAGTTGAAAAATTACCTCAAATGTGCCAAGTGCGGGTTCGTTTCCGAACGATTCGACGATTTTCTGGATTTATCACTGGAAATTTCGAATGGTGTCAACAGCGTAAAGGGCGCGTTGCGTCACTTCACAGCCATTGAGAAACTGGATGAACGCAACGCATGGAAATGTTCCAGTTGCGGCAAACCCAGTCGCGCCGAAAAAGGACTTTCGATTGCCGAATGCCCCAACGTGTTGATAATTCAACTAAAGCGGTTCGACCTCATGTTTGGCAAAATTAAGCGACACATCGAGTTCCCTCGCTCGCTGGACATTGCCTCGGGAATGAGTAAAAACTGCGAGGATCGTCAGCGTGGACGTACTAAGTACGATTTGCACGCTGTGCTGGTTCACGCTGGCTTCTCAACGGACTGTGGACACTACTATGCCTTCGTAAAGGGCTCGTCGGGCCAATGGTACGAGACGAACGACGATTCTGTACGATGGGTGAGTCTTGACACGGTGTTGCAACAAAAAGCGTACATGCTTTTCTACTCGAGGGTGTTGCCTTTGTCGGAACGTCCGAAACCTAAGGCCAAGGAGGAAGAAGAGGTAAAAGCTAAAGCCAAACAAGTCGTGGAGGCGGCTAAAAAGGAGGAGATGGCTGCATCTAAGACTGTACATGCCAAGACCAAGGAGTTGGACATGAACGGGTTCCTTACCAGTCTCAAGACGACAGTGGCAACTGATACCAATGACAATAAGGCTTTAGTTGTGATTCCTGCCAAACACAGGACGGTAGTGACGTTCAAGGTTACCGCGACTGACACGCCAGTCGTTGCACGGCCCCGAATGAAGCGCTCATTAACACCTAGTTTCGGTGGTCGTGTTGGCCGAATCCATAGATTTGGATCGACATCGTGGAAATCTTGTCCACGTCTTGTGATGACGCAATCGGTTGAAGAGTTTCCGGAGGAATCGACTGTGAAGTCAAGGAAAGAAGCATCTGTTGCCACTGTTGCAAAGTTGTCAGCAGCCACACGAATGGCGTTTGACCCGCGGCGACTTCAGAATGTTGGTGTGCGAAACGCCGCGTTGTTTGGCCGCGAAGTGGACAAATGGACCGGCGAGACTGACGTCGAGTCTTCCGAGACAACGAGTAGCGATGTTGCAGTCGACAGTACAATGACTGCAAAGCACGACCGCGTGCTGAACGCGCTGAAACAGGAGGAATGGAAGCATCGCAACGCTGGTCGTCAGGACTATTGGGATGAAACTCTCGACATGGGTAAGGTCAAGAAGGTTAAAAAGCGCAAGGAGTTCGTTGCGAATGAAGGTCGCAAAAACGCCTTCCAGACAGCATTGATGCGCAAGAAAAAAGATGCCAAGCGACAGCGCACGGCTTAGACGTTTTAGCAGTTTGCAGTAACTCGCTAGACACGGGATTCCCTCCGTTTGCACCATACAAAATCCTTATCAAAATTTGTAGAAAAAATGGCTACACTTTTGGTGAAAATGCAAAACGAAAGGTCGCCTTCCTGAAACGACGCAAATGAATGGGCGGCAAGCCCTCATTTGCGTCGTTTCAGGAAGGCGACCTTTCGTTTTGCTTGCCTGTGATAATTCTCAACCAATTGTGCCATGGACGCGGACGAGCAACAGAATGTTGATGAACAGCAGCCGGATGCGCCCAAAATGTCTTCAGAGGAGCCGCTCATGTCTGACGAGGCTGAAGATCCTGCAACTGAAGAGAATGAGACCATCCCAGTCGCAGATACTGCCGGAGAGCCGTCATCCGCCTCAAAGATGGCGATGGCCGAGTTTATCCGAGCGTCATCCGAACAACTCGAAGGTTGTGAGTTCTCTTTACTCATAGTGCTGCAGCCTGACAACGTGAGACATCGAGTGAATGTCACGGCCGAGACTACCATCGGAACACTACGGACGATGCTGTGTACCGATTTACAGCTAAACCCAGAGCTTGTGAGCTTTCCCGATCTTCAGGGACTTCGAGATGCTGACCAAAACGAAGAAAATCTGCCACTTTCAGTGTACGGATTACCTGGAGGGAGTACCGAGTGTACTCTCGAAGCATACGTCGCTCGACCGCCTACCACAAGCAGCTACGTCATGCCAGACCGTATCCAAGTCCAGGTTTACAACGGTAAGACTTTTCGGATTAAAAAAATTTACCGGAAATTTTGTACTGATCACTGTAAAATACCGCAGAGGAGACCGATAGTACAAGCATCATAACCGTGGAGATTGACAAGTTCACAGGCCACAAATTGTACCTAGGAGGCTTCAAACATCGTAAAACACTGCAGCAATTCCATCACGCTTCCTCGCAGGTACACTACCCTGTTTTACTATTCCACAATTTTACACTAAAACCCGGTATTTACAGACTGTTTTATCACGAGCACGTCATAATATGGGTCCAGCACGCTTCCACCGGGAGACTCAAACCCAACAACTTGTGACTCGCTCTTTACAGACTCATCGTGAGTCTGGTACGCAAATGTCTCGATGGGATCTTAAGCTCGACGAATCCTTTGACCGCCACGTAACCGCACGCCCTTACTTCGATTCGTACCGATTAGATAGTCTTCGTGAAGATTCTGTACTACTTTTGCAGCGTCTGTGGCGTGGCTTTCGAGCCCGACTATACGTCTTCAGTATACGCGAACAACGCCGTCGTGTGACCATTCTCGCAGAGATTGAAGCCCAGGAGAACGAGGACGAAGACGTGAGTCGTCAACGTCGTGAAGTTAATCGTCGTATGCATCCGAATACCGTAAGCGACTTCGAGATCCTCTACAATGAACTGGAAAAATGGCGACAAGTTGAATGCCGTAAAGTTCGAGAGCAAAGAGAACTCGATCCGTCCGAGAGACAGCGTGCTCGTGACGCTATTCTGGCTAAAGAGACGAAGCTACTTCAGACGATTGACCGTCTCAAGCTAACGGCTACAGAGGCAAACCGTAAGCAACGCATTGAAGCCATGTTGCAGTTTATGGCACGTCCGAAGCAGTGGCAGATGAGTGACGGAGGTGTCAAAGAGGTGCATACACCGTTCACTGTACGAGCCACAGAACTCATGGATCTGTATCATGGACTGCGCACACCGCTCAGTTCAGTGGACGAACGCTTGGACATGTTGCTGCATATCAAGTGGACAGTGCAAGAGTTTGACTGTGCTCTCACTCGAGAGCTCGTGGAGCTCATTGACCGGGAGGCGGACATGCTCAGTCGCGGACGCAAGGAGAAAAGTCTCGAGGGGCTACGCAAACGACTTACGAATCTCTTTCTGCAGTTTATTGAGACTCCGGGTTTCAATCCGGAAGCAACTGCCCTTAAACATGCTCGTGCGGATTAGGTTTAAGAAAAAGTCGAATTATTTTTGCTGAAAAATTACTCCTTTTTTCCACTTCATTTTAGTTAACGGTGACGTTGGATCGAGCATGATGCATCACGACAAGAAGCAAAAACCTTTGACGCCCTCTCTGTTGACGCACCCTCTGACGGGCCATACCGACTGCTCGGAGTGGCCATCGTTTCCTGTATTCACAGCAGTTCGATTAGTGTGCCGCGAACGTCTCCACACGGATGAAGTTGGCGGTTTGATTCGCATGTCTTTCTGGACAATTTATCCGGAATGTTGTCACCGTCGACGGGTTATAAGAAGTCGAATGGTAGTCTGCGTTTACTGCAGTACCTCGGAGCTCGTGAGTCAAAGATGATGGATCCACATCTCCGACGTAACGAAGCTAATTTCGTAATAGGGGAAATGTCAGCACGCGGGGATCTACGTGGCCTGAAGTGGGCCATTGTAAAGTATCCACTGGCTGAACTATTGGCAGACGCCGTGACTCAAGCTACTGCTAACGGATACTTGAACATTGTGGAGTTTCTATGAGATTCTTGGGAGGAATCGAGCTGGTCGGGGCTATGCGAAACAAACACCAAAAATTAGTCAACTGGCTTCGAGTTCACGTTGATCTTCGACCCGAGTGCGCCCAACACGTGGTTGAACAGGCAGCAGGATCGGGTAAGTTGGAGGTTGTGCGCTGGTTGTATGAGGATTTTGATGTGGGGATTACTGATGCAATCTTTGCAGCGGCGCTGAACTGGCAGTGGAAGGTACTACGCTGGCTGATACGGAGCGCCAGCGTCGAAGATGTACAAGTTTTCCGCACTTCCAACGTCTATTTGGGCCCCGTTCACCACGGGAATTCGGACATGGTAAAATTTTTGTTTGAACGTGATTTAATTAGCCATCCTGTGAAGATTCTTGAAACAGCTGCTGCATGTGGTCACTTGCACGTGATCAAGTTGCTTTATGAAGATAAGGGGATAACGGATGCGGGGGATGCATTCTTTCGTGCGCAACGAATGACCACCTGGTTGTGATGAAGTATTTGAACGAGAAAAATGTGAACTCAGATTGTTTTGCTTTGGATGCTGTGCTGGGTCGGGCGACGCAAAAACTGCTCAATGGCTCCTCACCAATACCCAAACCTGGGGTACGTATAATGCTATGGATATAGCAGCCGGCATGGGTCACCTTGAAATGGTCAAGTGGCTTCACGGTGTGGGTAATTTAGGGTGTAGCCCGTTGGCAATGCACGGTGCAGCTCAAAATGGTCACTTCGAGACGGTCAAGTGGCTCCATGCAAATCGAAGTGAGGGTTGCCTCGAGCTGACGATGAAGAAGACCGCCGAGAACAGTCATTTAGAGGTGGTCAAGTGGCTTCACGTAAACAGACACGAGGCTTTCAGTCTTGATGGAGCAATGGACACTGCTGCCGCGAACGGTGATTTGGACATGTTACAGTGGCTCCTGGCAAATCGAGATGCACAATGTACTACTGCCGCGATGGATCAGGCTGCTGGAAATGGTCATCTTGATGTGGTAAAGTGGCTTCACGAGCGCCGTACTGAGGGATGCACTGAAAGAGCGATGGATGATGCTGCCAAGAACGGCCATTTGAAAGTTGTGAAGTGGCTGCACTCGAATCGGAGTGAAGGGTGCACGACGCTGGCAATTGATGAAGCGGCTGGGAACAATCATCTGGAGGTAGTGAAGTTGCGTTGCAATCGCTCTCTGAGATGCACACCATTGGCCCTTGAATTGCTTTTCAGCAAGTCGCAACGTCTTGACACTGTAGTGTTTCTCTTTTCGGAATTCCCCGAATGTCGGATGTTCCACTTGGGAGACGTCTTTAAGGTTGCCAGGCTCGAGATTTTGCAGTGGCTACTTGATCGCGCTCCTAGTGCGGTATTGTAGCCGTTATTATAAAGCATGCGATTGGCACATTCGTGAGTGGATTGGACAGGGCGGCTGGCGACAGGTGAGCAAGAACAGCTTCGTTTCATTCTGGGAGCTTTGAAGGATACCGTAAAATATACGGCTGGAGTGAGACAACAGTGTTTGCCAAATTTAAAAAACCTGATGGGGTTTTATTACACGTACGTGTTTGCGGGGCACTACCGAGCTTAAAGTCACCGTGAACTTGTGTCTGTACCCTTCTGAACTCACAGTTATACTGGGAATGCCTCATAGAGGTACGGGCAGCCCACACCGGATTAATTCTACGGTACTGTGTAGATCGAAAAGCGCAACGTAACCTGGGTCAACATTCGTGTCACCGCAAAAAAGTTTTTTTTAACAGGTGGTCTTCTACGTCGTCTTAATTATTTTTATAGTTACACAGAAGCCTTTTAGCAAGAAGATCTGATCAAGAAATGTGCAAATTCAGCTACTGAGCCAGACTGAAGCCGACGAAACGCAGATCCGTTTTGCATTTTTCTTTTAGTGCAGGATTTGTTGAGAACAACCTTCAACTTGAAGAATTGTCGGGTCGCAGATTTGACAAGCGGCGACGAATAATTGTGAACGCGCAAAAGTATTGGAGGCCCCAGCAAGCAGTCAGTGCTGCCGACACAACTTCTGTGGATCCAGATACAATAATTCAGGAAACTGTACTCGAAGAATGAATACTTAACTTATCACAGCGTTGATTTATCCATTGAATCCAAGCCAAATATGTAGTACGTCTATTGATGTGACAATTGATAACTGCTATAGACACCCGGAAACCCTTTCGCTCGCTTCGCTACGGCGGAACGAGATGGGTTTCCAGTTTAAAATAGGAAATTCGAGCTCGATTTCTCTTTTGTTATACCTCAGGAAGCGGTGGTATGCACTACACTACTGTAGATGGACAGGCGTTATCCAGCAAAGAATGTCTGGTCTCGACAACCAGCTGTTTCTACACTCGAATACCATTTTCGTACGGCTGATAGTTCGTACTGTTATGACTCTTTTCACACTATTCGTGCGAGATTGTCGTAAATGCTCAACAGCAGCACAATTATGAAGAAATTGTGTATCAATAACTCAACTAACTTTCCTTTTTAAATTTGAAAAGAAAAACACCAACAAAAAACTGTACTTGCATTCCCAGTGTAAGTCGCAGACGACCTAGTTTCAACACGAGACTGGTATTGTAAATTCCGGCCAAATATGCCATTCTTGCCCTATTTGACAAGCCACTCACACCGCAAGCGTACTTAGGTGGGTGAATACTGAGCCCAAGTCTATAGAATCGCGACGAGGGGTCTCTTGTGTAATTGGCGCAATTGCAATCTTAACTCATTTTAGCCAATAGGAGTGGACTGTTCAAACGTAGGCCCCAGACACTTACGTTTTCCAAAGTCATGTCATTCTTCGGTATTCCCAGTATAATCCAGGGTATTAACGAATGATATCGCTGCTGTTTGGCTGTTCACTGGACGCCACCATAAGGGGGTGCCATATGCAATCTCTAAATTTGTTTCTAAATATAAAGCTGCACAGGTACAAAGTGTCGATGATTTCTGATGTTTGTCAAAGATTATGCGAGGGGGCATGTTGAATGGAAGGTGATGGCCTCAAGGTACCTTCCATTACAAAATCGAGTATATAGTTTGTGTAGTTGCCTAAGGGTAGGTTGTATAGCTGGTATTACCTCATAATTTTATTGAGACCGGCTCACCAGACGGGAGCCGGGATCTGTCAGGTTTATCAACCCTCGAAGGCATTGACATATCGGCTCTTATGGTAGTTTTGGGTGGCGTCCACTGGTTGCCCTTGTCAAAATAATATTTTGAGAAATCGTAGCTGATTCTGGTTACGCCGGCATATATTTTCCGATAGCGATGTTACGGGAGTAGGATAATGTGTTTTACTAATATATAAATCGTTTCTGCGCTGATATTCGATGCACTATTGTGCGTATTAAATATGGAAATTTTCCATAGACGTAGAAGACTAATGTTTGTGTAATACACACAGCCTACCGACACAGGCAACATTTTGCCATGAATATCTTCTTGAAGAGGTATTAACCCTTTCGCGAACGCTGAGTTTTGTTTTTAATTATAATTACGATACAAAGTCGCGCCTTCGGCCCGAGGAAGCACTGAAATTTCAGAGAAAAAGATGAACTAAGGAAATCAAATAAACAGGCATCCAAAACAAATCCGTGCTTTCGCCTCAGACTCGGCACCTCTGGCTTTTCTAAAATAAAATAAAACTAAGTTTATAAGAAAAATCGTATGTGTGGCTCTCTTACAACAGACTGGTAGCAGTTCATAATATTATCTCACAATATGAAATGTATAGTAAATGAGGGCTTATTTAAAGAGAACAATAGTGATCCAAGGAAAAGTAAACGTAGGAAACGATGCCAAATTAAATATATTGCATCAATGCATCTCCTGCGCCTGCTTTGTAACCGCATTATCTGCTTGTGTCTCTACTCAAAAGCATTACCACGCCAATTCCTATTCGACAACGAAGAAAGAAGAGACTGCTGCTACCATGCATCATGCGGTAATCATCACATTGGGTGGTCCAGCGGCCTTGCTGCTCTAGTTGTATAGGGGACATGACAATACGAGTGATCGTTATAGTAATTGGATCCTAAAATCCTTGTAGAAGCGAAGTGTGCGATGGTGGGATAGAGCCCTCTCATCTGTCTGCGAGATGAGAGAGTGCATCTTCAGGTAATAGCTCTAGTGCCGCGCAGGAGGATTGAGAGAGATAATGGGGATTTACTAGTCAATTCTATCAATCATCGGCGAAGCGGTATCGTAGAGATATCTCGACCGCTCTTTCTGTGATGGATGGGGGTTAAGTCTGTCAATCGCGACTGAAACAGGAGGCCTAACGCAATATTCACACTAGAATATCGCATTCAGGGCAAGGTTGCACGGATGTTGCCCCTGGCCGACACAGGCAACCCTCACAAAGAAAATCGCTTTGTCAAGAGAAATAAGATTTATTAGACGCGGACTGTTCAATCGCTTCACTTGTAATTTCTAAAAAGCCCCGTACACATCAATCAAGTACGACATACCGTAGATGACATTCATCTATTCGATAAATCATACCAGTGATTCAGATGCCTGCTAAGTCAAGATGTTCAAAGCCATCAAACGAAGCAGTTTGACCCTTTCACTATATCGTCTGCGAGTTACGCTGGGAATACCGTTTTATAGCGAACTTTAGTGCTGCGCAACACTGTTTTACAAAACAAAAATACCACGCTTTCAAAATACCAACCCCCGCGATCAAAATGGAGGTTGATGACTGGAAGCCTGCGCTTGCTCGGAGCTACTAGGTACTCTGGTCACTGGAATCCTGCGCTTGCTTGGTTCTGCACACGTAATGGCTAAAACTCTGCGCTTGCTCCCCCACTCGTGTCTTGTGTCTCCATCCTCCAACCGCAAGCGGTTCTTGCGGCAAATGTACGGTCCCATACATGTCCATGACCCGAAATTTGCAATTTGTTTAAGTAAATGTCAATTGCGTACTCCGTCTGTGCGTGCTCTCAATATCAGTATTTTTGCAATGATACTGTGACTTTATCGCTAGACTGCGTATCCAAAACGGTTTACTGTGTTTGCTTCTTTCGCACGGTTACTGTGCGAGATGCTGGGTGTACTTTAGCCGACAAAAACCTCACGTTGTACTAATATACTGAACCCCTGAATGTCGTACGAATGTTAGCCCAGGTTACGCTTTCGCAGTACCGTGAAATCAATCCGTTGGAGGCGGTGCATCCCTCATTCTTCAATTTACGTAAGTTACATTTGAGATTCTTCGGCAAAACGTAAGCAGATTAGCTTATGTTTTCCGGAATTGGCCGATTCCTTGACCCCAATTATACTAAAGATTATTATGGGCTGTTCAGGATCGGATGCGGCCGGGAATTCGTTAACGGCTGGCGCTTACGAAATCCACCCCTCTTATTTGGTCAAAATTGAATGAGAGGCTGCGGAGTAAGCGCTCGCTACCTGTAGTACTTCCGATATACAGCTTTCAATGTAGTGTAATTCTAAACATTTGGGCAACAGGGAAAAATCATTTATTGCCTCAATAACGCTGTTCGTGTTTCATCGGTATTAAATTCCAGTAGCAGAATCAGTGACTTTGGGTGGGTATCGCATTAGAGATCTATTCTATATGGTGCATTGGACTGCCTGTGGGATGCATTATCTTTTTTAAAGCGGCTTTGGCGGCTTCAAACATAGGTACTACTATGGCTAATAACTCTTTTCTATTATTAGGAACACGGTTTACACTTAGCTAACCTAACAAAGACTGTGACATTTGTCGACGGCCGTCTCAATCCAGTCCACCCTGTAGGGACCAGCACTCCTCCAGAGCTTCCATCCCCCAGGGTCAGCGACCCCTCTTCTGCGTAGTCGTTAGCCTTATCGCTCACGGAAGCGCAATTCTACCTCCCACAGCGTGTTCAACTTGTCCGTGGCGCAGCCCACGTGATCAGGGGTGACGTACCCTGAGCGCAAAGTTGACGTCGACAATGGCATCAGCATGGTGGGCACACGGCGTGCCCCCAGCAAAAACGGTGGCTTGGTACCGCTGTATGGCACGGACTCGAAGCTTGTATCACAGGCGTCGCTTGCGAGCTGTAGGGAGGCGTGGTCGCTGCCGCACGCCTAGCGCGCTTGCCCTCCGGACCCGCCTGATGGCAGGGCTTCCCATCCTGGAGGGGGCCAGCCACCCGTTGGTGGCCTGGCCCTGCGCGGAGTCTTGGCCACTTGGTGGGTCCGGAGCTTTTGGCAAGTGGCTAATAGCCCTAACATGTTTCAAGAATCGTTTTGCAGACATACTTTGAAAGCGAATGACACTACCGTAAAATCCGAATTCAGTGAGACAGTGGTAAAAAGTTCTTAGCCTAATAAATCATGCAAGTAAATTCGGAATATTATTGTTGGTAAAAAGTACAATTGTACTGATTTTTTGTAAACCAAGTTTGCGCAAATATGAGATTTTCCAACGATATTATGTGTCCCCCAGGTCCCTAAACCACCGCTCCGACGGGGTTGTAAGAAAAAATTGTACTTTACGTTGTTTTTAGGACAAATAGGACGTACAACCTTCTTTCGCTGCATTAGGGACGTCCTGGTGTTTAGTCAAGTTTGACTTTTGATAGAGCGTCGTCGAGTTCAGACGTAATTCCTGCTATGATTCTGTAATTGAAGGCCTTCGCATTCTTCACCACGTCGACCATGTGCTCTCGGCTTCTTTGATTTTCACAACAAGCTTGGGTATGGTAAGAAGCGGTCGGACTATGGTAAGATCAAGCAAACTCTGGATCAGGTACCAGTCCTTGGCTTTAATTCAGGGCGCTACGATATCAACCTAATCAAGGCAGACTTGTTTGCTACCATTGGAACCGACAACATCAAATCGGTTATTAAGAACCGATCTTTAAGCATTACTTCAGCGTCGTCAAGTGAAACCTGATGAGATACAGTAATTAGATCATGATGAAAATCGGAAACACCTCTTCTTCAGGCTTACCCACAAGCGATAGCGAATAATCACAGGCCAGTCGTCATAGACTATGCTGGCTTTCATCAGGTACGGATAGTAGGTGTACATTTTTCCGTCTTCCGTAAACTTCAACTCGTCCAATTTGTGCGTAAGTTGAGCTTCTACCTACGGTACCACGAGTTAGCAAATTATTCACAATGGGTAGAACTTAACAGAGAGGTCCACGTACTCTTCCTTCTTCCCTGACCTCACGCAACGCCGCCTTCTCGATATCCTCACCCCTATCCCATCCTCCTTAAGGCAGCAGAAAGTCTTTCTTCTCCGGATTCGAGCTTGTAATTAGAATAATCTGACGTTGACCCTTCTCGTTGATTCGCATAACCACACCAGCCGACAACAAACGACTTCCACCTTCGCCATAACGTTGCATGTCGCGGCCCATGTGGGATACCATATACTTCGCGTCTAGGATCTTCATGTCAGCAATGTGCACCATTTCTCTGTGCATAGCATCAGGGGTTTCCTTGGAGCCCTTGACGCCGTTCTCTATATCCACCTTCCTTAAGTCTTCGATTTCGTCCAACTGCCTCAGTGTCGAGAGGTCTAACTTGTTAGCATCTTATCGATCTTCGAGTTTTGTGATCAGCTTTGCCAACTCAGAAAACTCGGCCTTTTACTTGGTGACCATGGATTTGAATTTCCCCCCGCTATTGGTAACTTCTACACATTTGCCGGAGAGCTTCTTCCCTGGACTTGCAAACTCTGCAAACTCGTCGTAATTCTTGGCGACCAAAGCATCCACTTTGCTCAGAGGCTTCGCTGCTAGCCCCACTAAGTCGTCCACCTTCGATACGACGACGTCCACTTTCTCAACGGCGAATCTCTCCTCATCTTCAGAACTGAGTTTTGCCTTGTCGTCGGGACGCAGAGATCGCTTGTGGTCGACAGCTAACTGTTGAGAAAGAAGGTCAACATCCGAGTTGTTATTTCCCCGGCCGGTTGTGTCAGTGGTGATATTGATAGCAGCCGACTCAGCGCCGTAGCTTAGCACGAACCCAATCACTGTGAGTAACTGAAGTACCCGCATTTTTCAGAAACGACGGCCTGGTAAGTGCGTTGAGGTCAGGGGTGAAAAATGCAGAATGGCACAGGAGTCGGGTAGATCACGCAGTCATAAACAGAAACAGTATACTCCGTTGAATGGTGATGATCACGACATAAGTAAGCTATAATATTTGAATATGTAGCCCATTGAAAGGTGAGTAAAGATCGTCAAGTTGACGGTCTTTGGGACGGCGTACAAGGGCAGAAACCTAGATTGGTGCTCAACTTTTAGATTTGCTTCGTGGTGTTGAAATGATAAACTGCGATTTGTTTTAGAGTCATCCATTTTTTTGTTAGCTCGGATTATTTAATACCTTCGACGTCGCGAAGCGCAGCTACAGAAAACGATGATTAATCGGAAGTATTAATCCGGTAGAGACTTTACAGCAGCTGACTCGAAATAAAGCTTGATTCAGAGCTACATGTATAGTAATAAAATGGCACTCCGTATATTTTTGGGTCAATTGCACGGATACAAACGTTAGATCCTCCTTATGCCTTCAGATCCAAAAGCATTTACCGGTATCGAAATTATCGAAGACAAAGCCGTACGACAGTTCTGGATTTTAAAAGCAACGAGGGCTATTATAATAATAGCGGTAGCACGGGCCGTATTTCCACAGACCTTTTGTTTTAGACACAAGTGTTTGTCATCTCACTTAAATTGGTGATACAAAGATCCGTTTACTGTTAGCTAGGACTATAGTTCTGACCTAGGTCCGATAGGGGGACTCACCCTAAACTTTACGATAAAACTATTTACTCTAACTCGGCATTTTATATCTTCAGATTTCACGTCTAGGTCGGTCCTGCTATCTTGGTGTTCTCAGCTTTTGTAGGGCATCTATTAAGTATCAGTGAACGCAACGTAAGCCCCGCGTTTTTTTATTTCTACGTCGGGCAAAGCACGGTTAAAATAATACCTCTAGTAAATTCCTTGGCAGATTTGACATCCAATACATTAAATCAAAAAGAAATTTATTTTAAGTTTTGTCGCCTTTCCCGGGTTGTTTCCAAAGCGGAAAGTTTATTAATCAGAGAAGAACGGAGTGAGAATCTTAGCCTTAAAACTACAAGACTCCCTAGGCCCTCCTGTAGTCTAACCTTCTGTCCTACGCTCCGTGTCCAACCGCGATCTATCGCCGCGATACGCAATATGCAATAAGCAGCGCCGCCTTCCTCTACTGGCAACAGCGAGCATCTGTAGTCGAGTCCTGGTTACACTTCAAGTCCTCGCTGCCAGTAGCCAGCTCCGCTGCTCGTCAATGTCGAGCCCGTCCGGCGGACGCGTCCAGTGTTGACGCCGCAGTTCCTCGAGCTTGATCTTGATCTCCGCGACATCGCCTTCCAAAGCTCGAGAACTCAGTAGCAACGACGCTAGTCTAGCTGCGCACGCAGCTCGTCGTCATCCGAATCCATGATGCAGTCCTTAACTTTGTCCGGTACGTCTTGCAACAGCTCCATAAGCGCTTCCCAAGAATTTTCAATGGCTTGCAGGCCACACCATGACACTCGCAGCTCCCATCGTCTCAGTTGTCATTATAGCGGTGTTCTTGAATCGCCTCAACGCCCAATAGCAATCCTTGTTAAGTGGTAAACTCAAGAATTTCAGCAGTCATGTTGTCGCGATCCGCGTAAAACTTGAGACGAGTCGCATGAGCTTCAATCTTGCGAGAAGTCACCAGATGTTTGATAAAAAAAATGAATGTGGTCGAGATCGGACGATTTGAAAAGGTCCGACCCATTGGCCCAGCAACTTATTGTTGCTCAACCGCTGGTCCACTCGCGACCATAGGACATAGTCGACTACGTCAAAGTTGCACGCCGTTCCCTTGCACACTCTCATGTCCTGCAAGCGTTTGCTCTCCTTTTCATCCAGAACTTCCTTGTGTAACTCATCTAACAAACTTCACAGCGTTTCCAAGAAGCTGGTGGCCGCCTCCATGTTGATGGTGAGTAGCTCGTCGCGACCAGAGGTTGATCGCACCACACAATCTAGCGCCGACGGCGCCTCAAGCCCCGTGAACAGCTCGATGGGTGAGTGTCCGCCAAGCGATCGAACAGGTGAATGGTTCAAATTTGCCTGTACAACTGGCAACAGGTAACCCCACTCGTGAAAGTCCAATCCATGCTAAAGGAGCAACGTCCTCAGCACTTGCAATATATCCTTATTGAGACGTTCCACAGCTCCTTTGAGCCAAGGCGAGTATACTGGAGAAACTCGCTGCTCAATCTTGAGCCTCGAGCAAAGAAGCTCCACCGAGTGATTCCGAAAATGGGTACCTTGGTCTGACATGAGGATCTCCGGACACCCAAAGCGTTTGTACCATTCCAGTATACGACTCAGCAGCAACAAAAGCGGTAGGGGATTGGCACGGAAACAGCTCGCAGTAGTGGGTTAGTGCATCTTTCAACACAAGCACATACGCATTGTCCCCATATCCATCTCCAAGGTATAGAAAGTCGTAATGTAACGCTTCGTTGCGCTTGGTGGCCGTGTAAGTTGGTCCATAAGGACGAGAAATCTGCCTTGGGCCTTTGACATGCTTGCACAGGAGGCAATTTCCAACAAATGTAGCCACCTTCTTCGCCAACAACGGGATGTAAAATTTCTCTTTCAACACTATGCGCATGACTTCTTGACCTCGATGTCCTTGTGAACCGCAGTGTGCCACCACAAAAACTCTGGCTAAGAGGTCCTTGGCTGCAGCGATCCACGGTTTACCGTTAACCTTCACCACCCCGTCTTCCTCGATGGAGGACTGACTAAGACCATCGCGACCTCGACGTCCAGCGGACTCTTGAGCGTCGCGTATGTCATCAAGGGTAGGAAAAACGAATTCTGGGTCCTCCATTGGGCGAAATTGTGAGATGCTGGACATCGGTGAGGGACGATCACGCCGAGTACGAACAGCATCCGCAGTAACCGTCGGAGAAGTACGCCATCACGAAATTATGTCGGCCAAAGGTTGGTGGTGCCCGGAACATGCTCAATGGTGTACCGCATGCCGCACAAACGCGCTGGAGCCGGTCCCGGACGTGTTTGTTCAGCTCCACTGCCGGTGCGAAAACTTAAATAAGATTGAAGTGGTCGCAAAATAAACGAAAACCTTTGGCTCGTTGAAGCGCCAAGCTGAGGTCATGGCAGTCCTTCTCGATTGGGTAAGCGTCTTTGTCAATAATTGGCCACCGAGACTGCGAGTCTTTAAAGACTCCGCCCTTGCAAATAATTAAGCGGTGGTCCTGCTCCTCCACACTCAGTTCATCGTTCCACTCCGCCACTTGAGTGAGCACAACAGCGTATCCGTCCTGCCTGGCATCCACGAAGACACACACCTCACAGTCGTCATCAGGAAACGTCATCAGCGCTGAGACACGAATAAGAGCAATGACAGCTTCATAGCAGGCTTGGTCCGCGCTGGTCCACTCTATAGCCATGTTCAGTGCGTTTCTGCTGCGACGACCAAGCTTGCTGCGTTCCACTTGCAGCTTATCTTAGAGTGGGGCCACTACACGCGCAAAGACCGGCATCCAGTCATGCAGCCAGTTGGCTGCGCACACGAAGTGCAGCTCAGCGACGGTAGTCGGAGTCGGTAGAGACGTCAGTGCCTCCACTCTTTCAGGGTCGTGTCGCACACCATGGCCAGAAATTAAACGGCCACACCACTTCATCTCCGACTCGAACAATGAGCTCTTCGAGGGGTGTAGCTTTAGCCCGTGATCACCAATAGTATCGAAAAACTCCGTCAGCACAGCCAGAAACGACTCCATGTCTTTCGCAAAACGAGAATATCATCTATCCAGCAGATAACATTACGAGGTATCATAGGCGCCAACACGGACTGCATTTGTGCCTGGAAGTGTAACGTGCGTCAGTCGCGCCTTGTGGCACTCGCAACGGCATGTACACTCCACTCCGTCTGGCGCCAGGAACGAGAAAATCTTCTGACTGTTCTCATGCAGGGGAAATTACCAAAAGCCCTCAGGTAGGTCAAATCTGGCGAAGTACTCTGCGTCTTTCACTGCGTCGAGGACTTCTCCTTGGGTAGGCATCTTTCCGGCGAGCGGTATGGTCAGCGCATTGACCGGCCGATAGTCAATAGTTAGGCGAAATTGGTCATCAGTTCCAGGCTTTCTCACAGGTACCACTGGACACGCCCACTTGGCAGCATTCTTCCTACGAATGAGCCCGCGTTCCAGGAGCTGCCGAATGTACTCTCGAATGAAGTCTGCCTGAAGAGGTGGATATTGCCGGCCATGGCACCGAAACGGCACGGCGTTGTCCCGAAGCGTCACTTGCAACGGCACGACCTGAGCTGCAGGCCCAGACACTTCCTGCGTGCTCCACACATTAATAGTGTTTTCTAACACTGTCGCAAGATCACTCTTGTACTCCACATGAAAACCGTTACATTTATTGTAGAGGAAGATGAAGCCATCATGCAGGGTTCTTCTAATAATAGTAAACATAATAATAAACTACTCGGAAAAATACCAAGCATAAATAAATAGCTATTATTATTTATCAAAAACAATCATTAAAACAAAAAACGATAATTCAGTTTTAAAATATTAAAAAAATAGATTATAATAAAATTTTCAAAAAAATACACGAAATGATTCTTTATTAAAAATTTTTTTTACTGTCTATCGTCCAGCAAAAAATCCCACCGGTGGGACAGCTGTTGTCCTACCGGTAGTACAGAATCAGAGTGATGGTCACAATTTCTATTCCTGCGTTTCAGCTACATGCTGCTGGTAGCACGTACGGCCTGTCATCGAGCCACACAGGGAGAAATACGACTTCTTACTAACCGTACTACACGTCGAGCAGTAAAAGGACGACCTCCTCTTGCAAATACGACACCGACGCTGTTCTCCGTGCTCGGTGCTGGGTCCGCTTTGTTCGCTGGTATTCGAGCAAGTCACTAAGTGCTAGCAAAGAGTGCATCGGAATGCTAGAACACTCGTCTTCTGAATCTGCGCCAAGTCCGTCTCGGGTAACTCGATCGGTAATGTAGCTGTTGAAGATCAGCTGGTGCGCCAAGCCAGCAACGAATGCAGTAAAGTCAACCGCATTGGACGAGATGACACTAGCTTGAGCTTGGTCGTAGCGGTATGCCAAAAATGCATCAACGTTACCATTCCCAGTATTGTTGCGAAGATGCTATTCGCCCATGATCGAGTTAGCCACACTCGTTCTAGCTCAAGTGACCCTTGTCTGTAGTGGTCGTGGACATCTATCGTAGAGAAGCAGCTGAACAGAAACTCAAGCATTTGAGGTCGAAAGATACGTTTTTCGTATCGCTCTGTGGTAATGTCTCCATCTTTGACTACACGTCGATGTCTTGTCCGAACACTATCAGAACCAGGCAATGTAGTGCCTCTGCATGATATTATCATCTTTCGGCTTCCGATCATTCCAGCACAAAGCATATATAACCTTACCGGTGACAGACTCACTTTGAAGTACCCGAAAGCTCCCTCGAGGTGGGTACGAGCTTGCCCAGCGCATCAAAGCTGCTTTTGGATATTCTTTTGAGGCAGTCTTCACAATTCCCATAAAGTTTAGACCGAGGATGGCCTGTTCCTGGACTAATGTCTTAACGGATGCAAAGCGCTGTCTGCCACAACTGTGCGCCCGCTGCCCGCGTATGGTTGAGCTAAGCGGAGTACCAGTGTGGGTTCTTCGCCGAACTCACTGGGCCACTGCTTTCGTGTTGACGTGCTGCACCTTCCATAATTTCTAGTCCAAGTAAAATGCCAGAGTCACCGTACGATATTACTTTCAGCTCAGCACCAATGCCCTCAGGTTTCCGTGGAATTTTTCGTGAGGTGAGGAATGCCATCATGGGTATATGCCGCTTCTCTGCCCTTCCAAGCACTCATGCATTCGTCCACACAAAGCATATTTTCTGGTGTTACTACAAGCTTCCTCCGCCTATTGAATGCCTCGCCAACGCGCGCACCCCATGCCAGGGGTCATCGAAGGTGCAGGAACCTCTGTAAATCTTAGTGCACACAAGATATTTTGAAATGAATGTCGACTCATGCAATAACGCCCTACATAATCTGCAGCTGTACCCACCTCTCCGAGCGGCACTTGTCTCTCCCAATAGGATTTTATTGAGTCACGCCTTGGCTCCAGTGCCATCGCTAACCTGATGTCGATCCAACGGAAAAACTCTCCAATGCGTCCTGTGCGTTGCTCTTCCAGCTTTATATTAGTTGCCACCAGCGTGTCATGCGAGGAATCGGCTGGGTACATGAGGTAAAAGTAGTTTGCAGACGATCGATCCCCTAATTAAAGTGTAGGCGGCCAATGAAAGCAAGTTCGCCGAGGCGGAACACTGCATGCAGGATCGACGTTGATTAAATCCACCGGTCTCCACACACGTCCGTTCTCTGTAATGTCAGAATTTCCTTCACTAGGTTCCTTTGAAGGCGTTGCTATACAGGAATGAGCGTTTGCGTCGTCTTCACTCGACGACGATGACTCGCTAATGCTCATGTCCGACGCACTTCCCTCACAAGCAGCGATCTCTGCAAGCAAAGCTTGTAGTGATGGCTCAGACAACGAATCAGGATGATTTAGCGAGAGCTCTTCCGGCCCTGCAACTTTCTCAGGCTGTATTGCGCGCGCAAACACTGTTGGTTTGCACACCACTGTCCCTGTCAACGTCGAATCGGCGCTGGTGGCCACCACCTCGGACTTGAACAATGGCTCCCAGTCGACCAAGAAGCCACTTTATTCTTGGAGTCGCAGCCCTATCGTGAGTTTCTTCGCCATTTCGTAGGCGTTTTTGATGATTCAAGAAGCGGAGAAATGTGGAGGCAAAGCACGTCCAACCAGTCAGTTTGTGCAATTCACTGGAGCTCTCTATACTTATGAAAATGAAGGTTAAAGACTGTCTCACCGGTAGGACATTTGTCCTACGCGTTGGACAGATGGGCGATAGACATTAACTTCTCGATTAAAAAAAAATGTATTAAATGATAATATGATGTAAGAACTTTACTAAACATAACAAATGTTTCTAAAAAAATAAAACTAATTAAAAAAAATAATAGGTCAATAACCGAAATTATTATTTACTAATTGTTTTTATTGTGAGAACCGGTCGGAATGTCTGATCGGTTTCTAAATCGGCTGATTTAAAGTCTATTTAAGACTCGTCATCTCTTTTTTTATCGATAGTGAACATCTATTTAAATATCGCCACTCTGAAACGAACTCCGTTTTGGCTGATCCTTGAAATATCACCCAATCGGTTTAACAACCGATTTAGTTATTAATAAGCCAAAACACCGACTTCAAAGTCGGCATTCCTAGGTTTCGAGCATTTATAAATCTACAAGCTCTTGAAAAGATGCAGACACTCGCCCGGGTTACAGTGAAGATTGGAGGTATCGCACACACTAGCCGAACGACGGTACGGGTTGAAACTCCCGAGTTCCGTTTCGACCCCGAAGAGCAATTTCAAGAATTCTGTGAGCAAGTTGAAGCACTCGTGGAACCTGCGTTAGCTAGTTACAATGCAAGGACACTCCGCCCTGATAACAGTGTAAATGCAAAACCAAGCCTTGGTGCCCCACAGAAGGATTTTGTGGCCTTAACAGAGGATAATTGGCACCGCGTGCTGGACCAGGCTCGGGCAAACGATTTACGGCGCCGAAAGGCTGACGGTCCCTTTTGTTTTGAGCTGTTTGTGCTTGCAGTTAAAGAGGCAAGAGCAGGAGAATCGACAGTACGTCGGGCTACACGTGGGCGTATACAACAAGTTGCAGAGGCTATTGACGACTACTTAATCGAGCGCAGTGACGTCCATATTGGTGAGATAGCGCGAACGCACTGGACGGTGACTCATGCTCGTCTGCCCGCTGGAACGCCTGTAGTGCCTCCAGATAGCGCCACCTTCCGTCAAATGCAGCACTTGGATGCTGTTGGAGCTGCGTTGCCAGCGCAAGACCAACACGAACCACTGATCACACGATGCCTGTACGACTTAATGGCTCGTCCGAATTACAGCTGACCTTGAACGTGCAAACACTGCGCTTGATACTCGGTCTGCCTCCCCATAACGCTCTAGGACAAGGTATCTTCGCGTCGTTTGTACCGCCACCGGAGCCATCGGAGGACACCGACAAGGTTGATCATCAAGAAGACTAAAACGGGGTTCTAGGATGGGATTTCTATATATTTTTTGCATCAATATTTTTTTTTCTTCGCTACGCTCCGTTTGACTAACACCCACCCCACCACCACCTCACCTACCGCCCTCCCCGCGGTCATCTTCTGCCTGCAGATCCTGAGCAAACACGGATCACTCCAGTCCGCCATCTCCGTATCCGCAATGACGAAAAAGGTTGACGCCAATGTCGTCTGCCCTCACGCATGCACACATGGCCACTTTCAAAACTAACTCGGTATACAGCGGGAATGCCAGGTTTGCATAACTACCCAGCCACCGTTTGAGTTGCCCAAACATTACCTCTATCGGGTTGAACTGCGGGGAATATGGAGGTAAATACAGTAGGATCGCTCCACATCTGTGAACGGCTTCTGCATGCTCAGCGTACATGTGAATACGGGCATTGTCGATTACAACGATGGACCTAGGTAATGACCATGGATTCAAATGCGGTATAATAGAGCGCAAAAACGCCCGATGGAACTTGAGGCGAGTAAATGTGTCCGGTGTAGTTTGCCACGCGATGAATCCGCTCACGTCACAAGCAGTCAATATACTTACCCTTTTCCACGAGAAAACGGAGTACGGACGATGGCAGCGGTCCCACGAGCTGACCACGCATACCTTCTCATACAGTCTAAACCGTTCTTAGACGTTTCGTCTACGAAGACGAGTTGTTCGGGGTAAAGCTACCAACAGTTCATCTTACTGATGAAGTCCTCGATTTCCCGAGGCACAGCTTCTCGGGCACTACGCTGAAGAGCCTTGCGCGACAATCCTAACTCAAACTTTAGCACTCGTAGGATGGACGAGGCGCTGAACTTGCTCACTCTGCTGTGGTATTGTCCACGTAGCTCCGCTTGTAACTCCTCGACGTAGAAACAGGGATGCATCTTCACATAGGCCTCAATGTACTGAAGAACGTCTGGCGGTAGTGTTGGTGCTTTATGGCGTTTTCGCGGGCTCACGTGGCCGGACCTCTTGAACATGGTGTACCACCGAAGTACGGTGCGCGCGCTGATGCCGAAAATACGGCCAACTCTTGCGCACGGTATTCCATACGCATAATGTAACACTACAGCGCGCCAACGGAATTCTGCTGCGTACATGACTCTCAAAGCCGAAGTTACTTGCTGACAGTACTCTCTCCAATTGACACCACTAAAATCCTTGGTTGCAAGTAAACCCTCATTTAGGACGCACACTCCATATTTACACTCTTTTTAATATTCAATCGGTTTCAGCTTAAGTAAGTTAAAACATTCTCAAAATCCGGAATTAATATGCAATTCCATTGGACATTCTGAACGGTTTTCACAATACAAGTACTTACACTTAAAGAATTGCCCTGTCAAGCAATTTGTCGCTGACCCGCATAGCTGCAGCAGATGACCAATCCGTGTCACCTTGAAACAACTCTTAGCCACCAGGAAATTCATCATCCTCCGTTGATAGAATGGTAGAGCCAGCTAGCTCGGCCAGCATGTCCTCCACGTTGATCCCCAACGACGACAGCGTGTCTCTTCCCACTAAAAGTTCATCGTCATCACTGTCTAAATTAGACATGGCACTCGGCGTACGCGAACAGCACCCTCCGCAGTAGTCAGCTCGAAGTCTAGCGTGGCTTCCTCTACACATGTCTTGGTACTGCCATCCGCCAGAATGACGGTCACTGGTCGAGGCAGCTGGCGTAAAGTCACTGGTGGACCCGTAGTAAGCAATGAATGGAGCACACTACTTGGCAGAATGCTGCGATCAGCGCCAGTATCTGGCAGGTAGGGAACCTCCAGGGACCCATTGAGTTTTGCCGTATACTTGCCACGACCCGAACCAGCTGCCTTGGACCGGATGGGGCCCACACGCTGCTGCTTGGCCTCCTTGAACTTCTCCAGCGCTGCTCTCCGCTGCTCCTCCGTCGCCGTAGGGCGCTGTCGGAGCCAGTGCGGGCCCTTGTAGACCAGACATCCTTCCGTCGGGGGTGCAGATGCCTTAACCGCCTTCTGCACCGGCGGTACTGCAGCGTTCTTGGCGTGCTTGCTCGTCGAGTCCTTGTGTGATCTTGCACTGGGTGGCTTCGACGCAGTGTCGAGCTGTACTTTGACTGGTTAAAAAGTAGCTGCTGCGCCTTGGCATGCTCGAGGATTAGGTCCTAAAGGGCAACATCGCCCATACGACAGTCGCGTCTCTCAAACTCGATCAGACGCTGGACCTGATCCAATAGGAACACAGACTGCAGATTATCAACCAATAAGCGACAGCACAACTTCATACGGTCTTTGTGACCAGGGATGGACGGATCCGCCGTCCCTATCAACCCTTGGATTCCAGTCTCTTCCACTATATGAGTAAAGTCCTGGAAATACTGGAAGACGCGTGCATCGCAGTCATCCACAGATAGGTCCATACGCAGCTCACGAATAAACACAGTTTTGATGTCAGAGATGTACTCAATCTACAGCGTCTGACAGCGCTGTCGAATCAGGTGGAGGATCTCGTCGTCCGTGACGGACTCTATCGGCTTCCCCTTCAACAGGAAACGGGTCATCGTCTGTAGGACCTCCTGTTTCACTGCCCCATTCACGGTGGACATCACGCTTGCAGAGACTTCTCCAGTTACTGCACAGTGTTGAATCTTGTCCTTGTAGTGATTCCAGTCTCGGTACCACGTTATCAGAGCTCCTTGCTCCCACTTGGCTAGTTGCGGGGCAGAGATGAATTCGTAGTCCGGCTGAGACACAGTCATCTCGACGTCTCCGTCCAAGTCGACCGTGTAGCGCTTACCAACGATGTTGACTCCGTAGACCTAGGACGTCAAATGCGTACTTAACGCGCGAAAACCGAACTTAACGGTTAAGTTAGGGTTCGACTACACTGCCGCAACCTTCGAGTAACTAACGCAACGCCTTGTCGCGAAAAGTTACCTTTGTCGGCTTTCCCAGGGTTGTTTCCAAAGCGGAAAGTTTATTAATCAGAGAAGAACGGAGTGAGCTTCTTAGCCTTAAAAACTACAAGACTCCCTAGGCCCTCCTGTAGTCTAACCTTCTGTCCTACGCTCCGTGTCCAGCCGCGATCTATCGCCGCGATACGCAATATGCAATCAGCCTCGTCAGCAGCGCCGCCTTCCTCTACTGGTAACAGCGGGCATCTTTAGTCGAGTCCTGGATACACTTCAAGTCCTCGCTGCCAGTAGCCAGCTCCGCTGCTCGTCAATGTCGAGCCAGTCCGGCGGACGCGTTCAGTGTTGACGCCGCAGTTCCACGAGCTTGATCTTGATCTCCGCGACAAGTTTGAAATGTGAGCACTTTTTGTTCATCAGCCTCGTTCTTGGCTTCGGTGGCGAATCCGTGGGTGTATATCGATAGCGGAGACATTCAGCTTCGAATGGGTGTATCCAGATTCGTACTTAGGTTTATTAGCAACATTTTGTCGCGCGCGGTCTCATGTGTAATCACCGTAAATTGGCTTTACCTCTACCCGTGTTAATTGTTATTGCTTTGAATTACACGCATTACATTTTTGAAACGTTACTGGTTCGGTGTGGCCTTCTATTTTGAGTTAACTATTTTTTTCTATATGCGTCCTATATGCATGTAAACGATGTCTTGTGTCTGTCGGTGATTATACGCAAGACCTGGTGAGGTATGTGGCGGCATTTTACTTGTGAAGTCACGAGCAGAGGAGGGTGTGTTTTGCCGCAAATCATATTATTACATCCTGTTGGTTAGACGTGACTGAATCGGTGTGCACTATGTTTTAGAAGCAAATATAATTATTTAGAGCATTTAAAATTCTAAATACACACAGTTTAGCGCATGTCATATCCGTTCCAAACATATTCCCAGTCAAGACATATTTCGTGTCACTCCTCTTCAATACAAATCAAAGTCAAATTGCAAAAACTGTCCGATAAAGTATCTGGCCATATCTCCTTATCCAATGATCCTATAGATTTGTAGCTTCTCCACATCAAAATAGATTTTATAGGCTTTAATTTGATGCTAAGCTCATTGGGTATCTCAAAGTATGACTCTAGATAATGCTACATGAACCTGGTCCTACAAAAAGCCTGTTTGGCGTTTTTGGCGTACGAATATGGTATATGTTACATAATCATTTAGTATTAATTTAATTATGGTGTCCGGAAATGTGTCCGGAGGGTTTGTCCCTTCTTACAAATATGAAGACGTTTTTGAAACGTGACACGAAATACGTCGGGCACGGATACATGTAGTCAACTACTTAGGCGGAAACCGAGAGCCTTCAGTAACAGGCTGCGTTTCATAATATTACGATGCATACATATGATGATGATGATGAATGATGGCCTTCGGTAAATAAGCGATTCAAATATATAAAAGGTCTAAGGTATTTACATGAAGTAATACATGAAGCAGTTGTCAGGCTCCATAACTAGTGAATGTGGGCTGGTAGCACCTTAGCATAATACCCCCCCCCCCCCAAAAAAAAAAATAAATAAATAATAATTATTGTGCTTTGCAGATGGAATGTCGCTCCGTTTTATGGCCTAGATCGAGCATGATCGGCACATAAAACCAGGCGTAAAAATGAGATGGGAAAGGCAGACCTGGAATTATTATTTCTGTCCTCGATTAGCTTTTCAAAAACGCAAAAGGGGTCGTTTTACAGGATATCGAGATCGATTTGTCGTAAACCGACCACGAGCGCTCGATTTGGCTTGTCGTAGCTCGATTTATTAGCTACCCTAACTTGATCGATCTGTACCTTTTTTTTAACATCGCTTTATAAAACGACCGCGATTTATTATAAATCGAGCATCCAGCTAAGTGAAAACGACAAAAGCTTTGCAAAGCACAATAACTACTGATAAATACGTGGCTGATTTACTTCCAGTGTTTTTCTTTTCAGCCACTTGTGAAAATTTTGTGCTACTGTTTAATAACGAAGCCGTGCGTCTGCACGGAATTGCTCTGGGTTTCAAACAACGAAGGCAGTTAACCGGAATCTTAGCGTGGGCTTTATCCTAATAGTGCTACGAGTAGTAGTACGTACAGCCCAATAGGGATTAATTCGGCCCCATCAATGTGTGGCGCACAAAAAAGTAGGTATCGATCTCCTACCATTTTTCAAATGAAAATCGCTGTAAAATATCATTTCGCATCTAAAAACGTAAAATCACACCAACTTTAACAGCTTTATTATAAAATTAAGCAGGGTATCTGAAAATGGACACAAAAACAGGATGAAGCTTAAAACAACACTTAACAGCCATTTAATGTTAAGAACCAGGACAAATGAAAGACTACATACTGGTTCCTGATGGGGATGCCGCCGCCACCAGTAATGAAGTATTCTTACTGGTCGCAGTTGTTAGGCTTGTATCCAACGATTTTTTCCTAAATACCAAGTTCCCTATTTGACTATTAATACTACTTCCGAAGTAGTACTCCGACTGCCCTTCTTCACAAGCACATCGAGCACATCACGATGCAGTAACAGTGCCCATGCGGTGGCTGCGATGTCATGCGGGCAGTGATGTGTGGCCTTTGAAATCCAGGGCCACACCAATTATTTGGCAGAAATCGCCACATCTAGCTCATCAAATTGCTGATACATGTAGCGCTGTCAGCAACGCTATGAACTCAGCGAGCAATTCCTTTCAGAACTCGCTAGCATCTAGCGAAGAAAACCTGCAGCTGATGGTGCACGCTCACATAAACCAAAGTCGTAAGCAGTTTTCGACGTGGATCAGGGACAAGCGATGAGCTTTCCAGCTACAGTATGACTCATAACCTATGACATCCCGAGCACATCGACAGATAGATTAGCTAATTAATACCACGTATTCGATATTCGTTGATCCGTGGATGAGTTGGGTGAGTCGATGAGTGGTACACGTAAAGAACACCGCAACAGCTCACTCACCACCACGGCGACGAAGTATGGCCCGAATGGCAGGGGCCGCCGCAGCAGGTGAGTTTGCTGAGAATTTGCGTTGTGAAAGGAAGCTGGAAAGTCTCTTTCGCTGGGTTGAAAGTGACCATTTCTTTCAAGTAATAATACCCTTTTCAGATTTACTAACTAAAAGCAGAGGTGTGCGGCAATATATTATTTATTTTTTAACGTCTTTAGAAAATACAACAAAACATGTGAAAAAGTGCCAGTATATACCTAAGGCACTAGTTGGGCTAACTCTCTAGTTTCCGCACATACCGTTTGTTTTAGCCACAAGTGTTTGGACAGATCCATTTAGCAAGGATTATCGTCAAGATAGCCTGACGTAGGCCCGATTGGCAGGGTTTGCCTGTCTGTTCTAACACATTTATGTTCAAACAGGTTTATACATGTTTGAACACACGAGTTTAAACATTAACCCAGTCAAATGTATTTATTCGTCGGATAGACAAGACAGACCATCACGGATTGGAAAACGAAGCCACATTCAAAGACCGAGCCACCACCACAAATTAGACAGCAATACGGGAAGTCGCTACCTTACCAATATGCACCTTGGCAGCATGTGTCAAATGACGACATGGGAACATATCTACTATAGTTCATAAAGTAACCACGAGAATCCGCTCAACCAAGCTTCTACCTCTGAGAAGCATAATATCGAATCCCTTTGCTGTGAGGATAGGTGCATCGCAAGTCGCGTTCGCCATTTTGCTGTCACAACGTGGGTAACATTTTTCGCCCTGCAAGCAGCGAAGGACCTGTGCTGCATGCTGCGATTAGGTTCGTTGGGCGGCGACCGATTGACAACGTTTTAATTCTTTCGCGCTTACCGAGTCAATTCAACTGCAAACACACCCATAGATCAAAATAGTCACCTGTAGGCTGTCTACGGTTTTGGGGAGTCTATGGCCCCTAGCTGTTAGGTATTACCGAACGCTCGGTCAAACGTGTATGCAAACGACTCAGTACCAAGGAACAAATACACCCTGTTGTCATGTACATGTATTGTGAATGTGAATGCCACATGGGACGACATTTACCCCAAAATCAGATTCACGTAAAAACACGTAAAATGTGATTTCACCACGACTCCGTTCTAGTAAAACGATAAACACAGTCAAATGTTTTTACATTTATTTATCGATCCCTGCCCTATCGGATAGGAGGCCTTCCCCTAAAAATGCACGAAACATTATTATTTACTCTATTTCGGCATTTTTTAAATCCAGATTTCACGTTAAGTTCAGCCCTGTTATCTTGGTGTTCTTCCTCCACATAGTTAAGAACCCGTGAACGCATAATAAGCATCGAGCTCTTTTATTTGTAGTATAGATGAGGATATTACTGCAGGAAACTAACCTAGCACAATCGGAAAGCATGCAGAGCTCATATATATCTTTGAGAATTTATAATTATGTTCCTACTGTTTGTGCGTTTAACCTGGATGGGTTTCATGTAGACAACATAAATGCGATTGGAGTTTCTGTCACTTCTTGTACGCACCGTGTTCGGTTTTGGTTGCCATCAGAATCTACTCAACCTTATTACCTTTTCAGGTGCTAGAGTGTGGATAACGGACTAACCCATTCGTTATGTAAAAGTAACCAGTAGCTATCTTGTGAAAAAAGATTAAAAGTTAGTGTGAAAGAGATGACAACCATGTAAGATACTAAAACGGATGATCACATCGTGTAGCTCAGCAAAAAGATGAATTTAGAGTATATACATGTTGAATTTACGACTTAACCCCTCCAGCCCGACGTGCTGCATAATGCAGCATAGCATTTCCCCTTATGCTGCATTTTGCTATATAAGGGCTATTTTGACTTAATTTTTGTATGGAGTGTATTTTCCCTCGCCGGGAAGCATACAAACTTTAAGATAATACATCTCGCCAAGTGGCTCTTTTTCTGTTTCAGAACCAAAAAAAAATAAACCTGGTCAGTAATAGCGCAAGAGATAGGCCCCAAAAATTTATAAAACAACGAAATCGACAGGTTTTCATGGACAGATTTGACAGGTAATGGATACCAGCCATTCGCCGACGCGTGGAATTCTCTCTCATTCGAGAATTAGCGCGCCGAGGGCAGAAGTGGTAGAGATCAAGATGGTGCGACCGATAGGGAAGCAGGTTCGTGACAGCGACATCACGTCACGCGACCTGTCTTTCAAGTCCGTGTGGCGCGAGCTGAAAGCCCAAGGCTGGACGAACAAGCGCCCATCCAGCCGAAGCCTCGACAACAGATTCCGCTACATCCGGCTGTAATCCCGACGGATCCGAAGGAGTGGACTTCTTCTTTGGAGAGGAAGCTATACTGGAGTTCTACGCAAAACGTAAGATGATCATTTCTGAGTTGCTATTCATTGTATTTTAACATGCTGCAATGTAATGTCTACAGTGCTGTGTACCCGGGCGCGGATGCCTAGTCCGGTTGACCCACCCCGTCCAGTTGATCCACGCGATGCTGAACTGGCTCGAGCTATTCAAGTCGTGCGTGAAACCTATGGCGCACTGATTGAAGGCCCGGTCGTGGGCAACGATGATGACGCAAGCGACGAAGCTCACGCAAGCCACGATCCAAGGACGGGCGATTCTGCGAGCAACCCTGCGCCTGCCCAGCCCGGAATGCCACCCGATCCGAGCTCTTCGAGTGCCCAAGCGACCCCCGATTCCAGTGGCGATGCAGCTCTTCCGGTCCCTGCTACACCGGAACCGGGACTTCGTTTCGAGCGCTCTGCACGACGCTCGTTGGCTTCGACGGAGAGCTCGATGTCGTCGCCGGTGCCTTCTAATACAAGACTACATTCTTCTACTGCGTCGCCCCTGGTCGCGACTTCTCTCTACGTTGGCGATGACAGCGCAGGATCGGTGATTGACGAATCTGAGCTGGACGATGGACAGCCTCCAGACGACGAATGCGAGGAATCTGCTAATGATGGAATCGACGACGAACCTGGTGTGCTGCATTATATGTTGCATCTTATGCTGCATCGAAAGGTGCATCTTATACTGATTTTAAGCTGCATATTATGATGATTTATGTGCTAATATCTGAAACTAACAATGGTTGCTGTATTGTTTATTGTTACAGATGAAAGTCAAGAGGATGAAGCCACAGACGACCATACCCTGAACTCTGATCTACTCGTAGATTAGCACGATACTCTCAACGACGTTCACGATGGCGATAAAAGTGGCGAGTATGGTGTCATCGATTCTGGCGACGATGCTGAGAAAGACGACCTGGAAGATAAAGAGTACGCCAGTGAAGATTGCTCGCCCACGTACCTATCTCCGGATGATGATGAACCTGAGACAACCGAGGAAGAAAAAACTGCAGAAGTGCTCTTTGCGGAGCGCTTTCTGGGTCGCTTCGGTGGGCAGGATCAAATACTCGCTGGCAACCTGAAGAGTGATGTGATGCGTGAAATGTCTGCGACGGGTTGGAATGATGTGGAGAAGCCCGACACTTACGACCACATGATGGAGCCTTATGAACCCGTGAACAACTCCCAAAGCTACCCAGGACTGTGCCAAGGATATTCGGGGCCCACAGCGGACGCGCTGGGTAAAGCAGACTCTCCGCTCGCGCTATTCTTCTTTTTTTGCAGGTACCGCTATGGCAGCACATCGCTGTGTCCATCCAATCAGTACGGGCACGAAATGACGCCGCATCGTGTGGATGATCGGTACAAGCGCTACCGCATTAAAGGCCGTCACAACCGTCAACTACCCAAGAAGACGAAGCGAGAGGCCAGGGCTGAGCTGGAAGGAACGAAGGCCATCCAGCCGCATGAGCTCTGTCGCTATATTGTTGCTCGTGCGATCGCTCCGAACCGGGAGAAACTCGCACATCGCTGGAAGACAATAGATAAGGCGGGATACCTCGAGGCACCTTCGGATCCGTGCTCCGACGGGACCAGTTCATGGAGATTTCCCGCAACTTGCATTTCAATCCTAATGGAGATCCAAGGGCTGCCACCGACAGAGCGTGGAAGGTACGCAAAGTAGTTGAAGTTCTCCAAACGACTTTCGAGAGTGGTTACGTGGCACCATCGCACTTGGCGTTCGACGAAGCCATGCTGCCAAGCCGCTTGCCGTTCAAAAAGATGCGCGTCTATATGAAGGACAAGCCCCGTAAGTGGAGTACGAAGCTCTTCATGCTGTGCAGTGCGGTGGCCGCGTACTGCATTCGGTATGTTTTTTTTTTGGTTCGATTATTTTCTTATGCTGCATAATGCTACACCAAGCTGTATTTCATTGACATATCATGTTGCATTTCTGCAGTTTGAAGTCTATTGCGGCAAGAAGGAGCACTCGAGTGACGCACACAAGACGGACATGAAATCAGGTACAGCAGCCGTCGTACGCAATTTGCTTGTTGTCTTTGGACCAGAAGCTCGGAAGCAAGGCATGAGAATTGTTGTTGTGGACAGTTTCTACACGTCGGTGGCTCTAGCGATTTAGTTGCTACTTATGGGGCTCTACTTGGTTGGAACTATCATGACGAACCGGTTGGGCTATCCTAAAAGCGTTGTTAACAAAAAGAAGTCGCGGTCTGCAACCATCTCACGTGGATCAATCCACTTTGCACGATCGAAGCATGTTCCCAATATGTCGGCCATCAGCTGGTGGGACTCGCGCCCTGTCCACTTCTTGTGCACTGGAGGGAGTCTCCAGATCGATCGAGCGGTTCGCCAAGACCGAGCAGATCAAGTAGAAGTCCCATGCTCGCGAGTCGTGAACGATTACCACGCATTCATGGGAGGCGTGGACGTACACGACCAGCTGCGTTTGCAGCGGTATTCGATACAACGAACGGTCCGGTTCCGCAAATACTGCAAACCCCTCGTGTTGGGGCTGATTGATCTGGCAATTATGAACGGATATATCGTTCACAAGCCCCTCCCACAAGCAGAAGACATCTCGCCCACTGAGTCTCGTCAAATACCTTAAAAGGCTCCACTTGGAGCTGTGCCAGCTGCAGGCGTCGGACATGAACGAAGGCAACACCTTTTGTGCACTTCAAGGAGCAGAGCGCGATGTTCATGTTGCGGCACCAGTCGGCGTTGGCCAAGCAACACACGCACCACGGCTACTCGATGAGTGGTGCGACAAGGCGACGCAGCCGAAGCGCAGGCAGCAAGGTCTGCTCGCTTCTCCGAGCCGGAGGCAAGCGGGCAACGACGACGTCCTACTTCTGTGGAGAGTGCAGCGAGTCCGGACCAATCTTTTTGTGTATGAAGCCGCGCCGTCAGATCCGAGGGGTAGCCACGACGTGCTGGGATGTGTGGCACCGCCAGTGGTCGAACGGTAAGATGGCTCCGGCCGATACTGGAAACAGTATCAGAGTGCGTCGGACCGCTGATACGGCAGCTGGAACACCTTCGACGCCGGGAACGCCTACTATCACAGCTCGAACCGGCTAACAAGAACAAGAGACGCAAGGCAAATAACTAGCTGTAAAGCTGCATATATGCACATAATGTCAATGAAACCCTGTTAAATTGAGCTGAATAAATGCAACTTAACGATTTTTGTGCGAGCTTCCAGCACTTCATGATGCATACTCATCAGGAAATGTATCCACTCATCCTGGCTCTTCAACCACATGATTTTTCTATTTGATTTGATTATTGGCATGGTGACCTGCCGGAAGGGCATCATTTCATTGCGTGAGTTGCTGATGGTGACACCCCAACCGACACTATGAGCCTTTGTATGGGAATTTTCAATATCAATATTTTGAAGAAAAAAATTTCGAGTTTCCTATGAAATGCATAAGCTGACGCATTCTGTACAGCGTAGGTCTATGTCCGTGCGCACTATGATGCATTATGCTACTCGAGTAGGATTTCTATGTTCCCAATATCCACCATAACGACAGCTTAGCCTGGTTTATACTCACGTATGCCCGACTTTGCCTAATTTCCTGCTCTTAACCTCTTTTGACCCTTTCAATACATCAAGTCAAACTAAGTTGCAAATGCAGTTTAAGAAAACAAAAATCGCTTCGGGCTGGAGGGGTTAAGTGCTCGAAGCAAAAATGTATTGTTGTAAATTTAGGAAAATCGACCTAGCTTCTAACGTCATGCACCAAATATGAAAGGAGGCCGCGCCACTCCTGTGTCATCTACAACGCAGTCTTCGTCCAAACGTCCACGCCAAGTCGATGGCTCTCGGCAATGCATTCATCAAGTTACTGCATCTCCACTTTAATGACTGTCCCATCCGAAAAGGCCACCTCCCATAGGTATCGACCGATCCATGACGTCACCATACCTTGCAAGCAAGTATGGGCTCTCTTCCGAAGTGTTTTTCGCACCCCGTGGAACCTCGTCCATAACGTTCCAGTGCAACGGGCGAGCTGAATACTCGGTAAATAGCCGAATTAATATGCACACCGCCTTCTTCGAGAGGAAATGACTGGGCGGGTGGGTTGTGCTCAGCAATTCTCATTTTTTTTGCGTTCCGCATGAAACTTACACCGATAAACGGAGGTCTTGACCCCACCAGAACGTTCAAACATGTACTGATACAAGAAGTACTATCCGAAAGGCAATAAACCCAATGCTGCGCGAGCGTTGTCGCGGGGAGTATGCGTCGAAACCTCATCATACGTGACCGAAGAGCCGGCGGAGGAAACTGCCGTCGTGGCAGCTCATCTTCAGCTCGGTCGAGAATGGTCAAGTGAGCCCAGATCCAACCATTGATATTCCACTGTGGCTGTGGTATACCTATACCATACACATTGTAACTCCAAGTATATATTTCAGTATACACGTGTATAAAACACGTAAAAAAACACTAAGTTGCTCATCCTTGTTGTTACAAAACACGCTAAAGCTTATCGTTTCACCGAGAAGCACGACAAATTGGAAATATTCTCTAAGGTTTATTTCAGAGCTCAGGGGATCCGGTGGGTGTTTCAATTTCCGTAAATAATAACCCGGCTATTAAAACTAAAACAATACTATAAAATTATGAAAAGTAATACACAAGTACAATGAGGCGGTACCATAATGGCCATGGACATCTCTACCTGTGTTGGATTAATAAACTATACAAATGTTACCTGTGTCGTCGCCCTCGTGCTTAAGTACGCCTATTTTAATATGGAATGCTGCACGAACTATTCGCGTAAATTAATACCTGTCTGAATGGCGGGTAAATGCAGCCTGCATTATGCAGGTGATAAGTTTTTTCTTAGGTTGTTTCTGTCACTCACAATGTGAGCGTACATACTGAGTGTGGAAGCATTCCAGATATTATGTAAACACTTGTTGCCTAGAATCTTACACACGCTCGTGAAGGCGAGAACGCTTTAGATGACAGTAAGTTAGTAGGCGGTACGCGCCATTCGAGTAGTCCACATCGGGGCACCTAGCACTCAGGTTTTCGGTGAAGATCCCAGCCGGGACTTCAACCTTACAACTTTGGGACCATTGCTCATGCCCGACTTGCTTCTCAGACAACAAAGGCCACCACGCTACAGAGCGAACAAGCTGCGATTTTTTTGGTGTATATATATTGGCGTTTATAACCTAGTAGAAAGCTAATAACACGTATGCGCACATACTTTTGTCTCAATCGCAATAATGGGCGCAAGTCGTCCGCAAAAATAAAATATCCATAGCCACTGATCCAGTTTCAGTGCTAAAAACGCCGAAATTAAACCGCAAGGGGTGCGCACACATAATGTATTGACGGCGCGCACTGTAGCATATACGAAGTACTTGTATGCGGTTACTGTAGTAAAATGAAAGTGCTATGCAGATGCTGCGGCTGCGAAGCAGGCGCAGGAGATGCGTCACTACAGGGAATCCCAACCTTCACAACGCTAATAGATTTTGTCGAGAAATCCCAACCTTCACAAACGTTAATAGGTTTTGTCTACCTAAGGTGTAGGGAATCGTTAACATTGAAAAGAAAAGGGATCATAAATTTCTGAGCTTCTTCGGGCAAGCACGACTTTGTTTAACAAAATGCTATTTTTTTAAACAAAAGGAGCATCACCATGCAGTGAAAGATATTTAATGAATGCTATTTTTTTAATTTGCACTATTTTAATACTAGAATTTAACACTTGAATTTGCTAGATACCCTATTAAAACTGATGGTATAAACCCATATCGAGCAGCTTCAGGCTCAGAGACACTGTCGAGTAAATGCTATCCGTCACAATCAAGCGCTTCATCGGTTGGTTGTTCAGCGCCTTAGAGATGTTTCTAACGACGGCCTTCGGCCCCAGTCCAAGCGCTTCATCACGTGCAGCACTCAGTGCCTATTGCTGAGCAGCCCCGCAGTAAATTTCCACTCTATTGAACGTGCGTTCAGAACACCACAAGAGCAGATTAGATTATTCTGTAGGATACAGAGCAACATATTCAGTAATATACAGAATAAGAAGTCTTACCTCGAGCAGTATGCGGTCTCGGCACAGCACGTCAGGTAAAACTTGGTGCCATACTTGCTGGGCTTGTCCGGCATGAAGATGCGCATCGGATTGAACTTGCTGTGGTTCGGCATCATGCCCTCGTCGAACGATATCACCTTGCCAAGCCGGTACCCACGGCGGAATGTTTTCTCGACGGTCTGCAAGATGGGCCGGATCTTCCATGCCTTGTCAACGTGGGCTCCACTGTCATTGTTGTTGTTGAAGTGAAGAAATTGCATGATTGCTTCGAAACGACGGCGCCTCGTGTAGCGTGAGAAACTCCCTCTGGGTACGGCACCATTCTCTTCAGTGTCCCAATGCTTTGCTAGTCCATCTCGGATGGGAGCAATAGCTCTGGCAAACAAAAGTGCTATGACATGCACGACTTCGTGGGCCTGGACGCTCTTGAACCTCTTCAGCTCATCTTACATGTCCTCTAGGTCTGGAACACTAATACGAGGATCCTTGGCTTGTCGAGCCAGCCATTTTTCCTGTCGAGATGCAGCGATGGCAGCCACGTTCTGCTCTCTGTAGCGGTTCGTCTCGTCGGCGACGCGAATCCACATCTCCTTGGGCAAAAAGTAGAAGAACATACCCAAAGGCGAATCTGCATACGCTACCGCTGACTTTGTAGGCCCCGACGGTCCGTCGTAGTAGTCTGTAGCAGCGTCGAGTTTGAGATCACCTGTACAATACCAATCAGGAAAATACAGAATTAGGTAAATAAGGAACAGCTTAATCTGTACCATCCGGACTTACCACTGTGATTTTCATCGTATCGAATCCACCCAGATTCCTATAATTCTCTCAATGCAGCGCTTGTCATTCCAAAATGCCCAGTGTCATGCTCGATCTCATTCATTTCATATTCTTCTATGTTGTCTACTCCTTCTTCAAGTTCAGGAACAAACGTGGTGTCCGCCATGACGTCCTCGTCGTCAGCGTCGGACTCATCGTCGTGCAGGTCTGCTGTTGCTGCAATGTTCACGTCGTCCGAGTCTGTCGGCCCAAAGATAGTCTCCTTTCTCAGACCCTCCATGAAGTCGTCGCTGTCGAACACATCCAAGTCCACCAGGCCGTTGCCAATATTCTCAACACTATCACTCTTAGACTCTTCCACTTCGGGTTCACGCTGGTTTTAGTGACCATCCGAGTTATCCGGAATAGGGCCTTCCCCCGTACCAGCTTGTTCTGTAGCATCCGGATCATGGGTGCTCACTTCCGAGGAGGCTGATGGAAGGTATGGATCTTGGACACGAAGCTCGGACGAAGCGGAGGGAGGGACGTCGCAGACGGCGGGACCGGAGCGAAGGCACTTGAGGGGTAGAATGAAGATTCGAAAGTGATTGAATTGTTGGAGCTTACACCCTACTGTTATAGACACGCGATTCCGCGTCCTACCATCTAGTGCATCTAATCAACCATCACTCACCGGTGTTCATCCAATCATCCTACTCGTCTAATCATCGGTGGCGTAAACAACTTACCGTAATCACCATAATTAACGTGGGTTCGGATTGGACCGGTTCGGGTTAACCGGTTAATGGGTACAACTGGTACACAGTACCCAAGACCAGCAACCCTCAATAGAGGCGAACTGGGGCTCTGGAAGCGGGTCCGATGTCACTACAGGACTTGACACTGTCGAAGACGAAACAAATGCGGTGATACGGGGTGGTGAGAGCCCTGCGGCTGCGTACGACGCCTGTTTACCAACAGGACCTGGAATAGACATGAGTACACTTGGTTTGTTTTGTCGCGGTAGAGCAAGGCGCCCGGAACGCCTCGCAAATGCCATGAGCTCATTATCACCTGCACAGACAGCTTGGGGTTGGTACATACGCAGTAACATAACAACATACAGCATTACGCACCTTCGAAGAAGTCGATTCCGCGTTTTGACTCGTCCAGACGGCCCTTCACTCCTGGCTTCACGTAGCGGTGGTCCTTGGCGATACCCGAAGTCTTGCGAGGTTTCCATCATTCCTTGCAGAGCTCGCGCCACAGCTACTTGAACGTCTTCTCTCCAGGGGTATTCATCTTTGTAAAATGGCTGACACACGTCCACATTGGGCTTGTGTTTGGATTTTCAAACCTGTCCGAGATTTATACTGGTCATTTTATTCCCCCTGAATAATCCCCGTCTATCTACCCCTCTCCTATATTCAATGAAAATTCAACTGATCCCACCCTTTACAAACTTTTATATGCGAAAATGACGTCAGTATCCAAGTTTGCTGGACATATTATCCTGTAGAAAAGCTTATTCTGTAGAATACAAAATACGGGGCTAAAGGGGTTAACAACGGCTATCCTCGCTGGGCTGCAATGCGCTTCTACGAAGCACTACCAGGAAAATAAAACTAGTATAACCGTAGCTAAAAATAATAGAAGAAACACTGGTTGCAACTACTAATTTTGTTCTGCACCATCGTGTGTGGTGTCCGTGTTAGTACTTGAACTGTACCCTGGTGCAACTTCACTTCTAAAGGTTATTGTAATTCATCCCATGGCGTCCGTGATCCCGTTACCGCCGATCAATATCGACAGGTTGCCCTCTGAAGCTCTATCACTAGGCTCCGGTGCCCCAACCACGTTAATAGACCCTCAAGAGCTCCAGAATTCCCTCCAACGAGCTGGTCGAGCATTTTTAAAGTTATCGACACAGAAAATCTCTCGTTAGAATGCCAGAGTTCTTTGATGTCATGGCTACAGCAGGCCAGTGTCTGGAGTTGCGATTCGTTGAAGAGATCAAGAACACTGGAGTTCTCACCGGTCGATTGCACGAATCCGCAATGAAGCACTTGGCTGAACTTCGGGAAGCGATGGCTGACTGTGCCACGAAGTCTTCGACGCCTGTCATCGAGTTGCTTTCTCTCTGGTCAGTCGTACATACATCTGTCAGCGACGTGATCACTGGAACCGCAGTAGTATCAGCCCAAGTTTCGGCTGAAGTTTTGGAGACCATCGAAGATCATAGCAGTAACACAAAAGCGAATGGAAAGTTGCTGACAGCAGCACTCAACTCATCGAGTGCTCTAGCTTCGTCTATGAACCAAGACCTGCAAGAGGCACTTCACCACCTTGCTGAAACGGGGACCCCAGTAGCGAACCACCTCGTCGACACACTTCGCCAACATATCGGTTGCCTTCGTGAAGCTTTGTCTGAGCAAGACTGGAGCGAACTTTGATCTCGATGCTCGCAGTCAATGCCTTTAGAATGGGAAGCATTGGGTAATGCTGCAGACAGAGTGAGCGATCGAGCAAAGGAAGCCACAGGTTTTGTCAAACTAACCGCCAGTGAGATTTTCGATTCGCCGTATGAAAAGGCGATTGCAGCTCAGGGGTTCGCTGGTATGGATGGGGTTCTTAGCCAAAGTCGGGATGTTGTTGATGCAGCTTTGGATGCAGTTCGAGACGGCGGAATAGCTGTTTTTAGTGCGTTTGGGGGGTGTCTAGCTGACTTGGGGCTCCCCCCTTTGCTTCGAGTTGAGATAGCACGAGACTTTTTCCAAACCGTAGGGCTCTTCTTCAATGAATTATACGTGTCGCTACTTACCTTCTTTGAGGAGCATCACGTCGTGAGCGGATTGAACAATTTCCTAAAGGTTTTACGTGGCGCGTACGATGTGATGGCCGTCAATGTCCTCGCTCTCATAGAGAAAACGTCACAAAACCGAGCGTTGATATCCGACTTTGCTGTCGGAGCTCTCCTTACAGCCATCGGTGTTATCTACTTAAGTTTTCTGTGGTTTGTCTTCTCTGGACGACATTTGCATCGTCGAGCAGATGAAGTACGTCAAGGTCACGAAGCGGTAACGTGGGCTGTGCTGGCTAAGAAGCAGAAGATGCGAATTAAACTATTCACTTACGTGGTCACCGCTTGCCTCACGGTCTTTCTACCATTAACCAGACTCTGTCTTGACGTGCTAGCTGCAGCAATAAACCGCTCTATATCCGATGACAGTCCAGCTACAAGTGCGTCTGATTTGATTCTGTCACGGTTTAACGACGACAAAGCGTGGCCAGTTATCGTAGTAGTAGCGATTATTCTTCTCCTGACGTTTACCATTCCTCTACCGTGGCTTCTTGTCCGCGCCATTGCCGAGAATCGACCTACAGGATCGCTCGAAAACCCACTGGTGACTCACGATTTGGATGGCGAAGTTGTCCCGTTCAACGATAAAGTATACGCTCGGCTGGTGACTCGAGATCCGAGCCAACTTCGATGTCCGTATCGGTCGCTGTACGCTGGTTTCGAGCAGAAGTGGAGTTACTATAAAGTATTACAGCTTTTAGTTAAACTCACACTTGCACTGGTGATTGTTCTGGCCGCTGCTGCAGATGATAAAATCCGCGGTATTTTATCCTGCGCGATCTACGCTGCCGTCGTTGCCATTTCGAGTTACGGTACTCCGTTTAGCGACCCCCTAAACAACGTTATGGAGATTAGCGGTAAACTCACCGCTCTAACAACGTGGAGCTCTCGCGGCGTTTATCGACATGAAACAAGACAACTCGAAACCTCTTGAACTCGTTGCTGTTATCGTCAGCATCGTCCATATTGTGAACCTTTTTGTCATGTTGTCGGTACTTTTACTGGGGATGAAAGGGGCTCGACTTTACTTGAAAAACCTACTTGGATGGATAACGTTTAGCGACACTTCTCGTGGTCTTGAAGACGCCCCAGCGAAGAACGTTTTGCCCCGTTGGGACGTTGATAAAGAAGTCAAACACCGCGTATGGCAGGCATTCTGGCGGTCAATACTACTCGAGTTGACTCAAAACGTCAGTAGGTCTGACGGGGGCTTGGCCGCAAACACGCAGAGGCGAATTCGACGCTCAGCGATGCATTCTGGTACTTTGTGTACAACAACCCCAAGATCTCTCGTCAAGAGCTTGAATTCCACTTAAAACACCGTGAAGGCAATCCTCGCCTTCAGTCTCTATCTGAGACCCACCAAAGCGCGCTTGATTCTCTTTACCTACGGATAAAATTCATCCACTCTCATCCTGCGGTGACGTTCTGGTTCGTGTTTTGGGATGATGTGTATGCTCGCAATGGCGAAATGAGGCGCATTCGAACGTTGAAAGCAGATATCGACCCGAATCAGCCAGCAGCGATTTGCTATCACGTCATGCGACGTCCTGACCTCGAGGCCTGGCTACGCAAGCGCCGATTAGTCCGAAAGAGACGACTATTTCACTCGCGTTTACTTGATCTTCTCTATGCCGAGATTGATAAGCATTTGGACAAAAACACTTAAAAGGGGTACTATGAACTTCATGCTACATGTTGCCATACTTTTAGATATATCCAGAAGTAAAAAAAAGGCTTTTAGATAAAAAAAAAAAGCAAATGTATTATTTAGTAGCGCGCTTACGAGTCAATGTCCATTTTTCTCATCGACCTGAACAGATTCCTCAGCAAGTGTTTGCGGAGTCTGATATCCTCCTTCCTCATGCGAGTTCTCTCCTTCTCCTCACGTTCTTCCTCCACTTTCTTCTCGTATGCATCCATCTGCATATTGATCAACGTTGGGTCAAACAGTATCAAGCGTTTGCGGAGTAGATCACGCTGTGCTAGCCAGTCCTCGAGATCTTTCCTCTCCATTGGCGGCACGTAGCAGATAGAGGTTGGCGAGAGTGGATCGAAGTCCTCACGCTTCAGGTACTTCATGCCAGAATTCCGAGCATACACGTCTTCCCAGAAGACGTACCAACACGTTTGTCTTGGGTTCAGATATACCCACTTTTGACGAAGATATAGCGCGTCTAGAGCCTGTTTGTGTGAGTCTGGAAGCCTTTGCAGCAACGGGTTAGTCTCGTGTTCACGAAGATAAAGCTCGAGTTTCTTCCGCGGGAGGTGTGGATTGTAGAAGACAAAATACCAGAAAGTGTCGCTCAAAGTCGCATTCTCATCCTCATGTTTCTTAATGAGTTCATGACGGTATTTCCGATGTTTGTCACGAAGTTCCTTGAGTCCTGGCTTCCACACGCTCTCTGTGGCTTTGAGAATCATACTCAACGTTTCGCTTTCCTCCATCGAAGGCTTCAAGCCGATATGGTCCGCCTTCATGAGTGCCTTGCGCGGCCCTTTCACCTTAACTTTGTAGTCAGTGCCTGGAACCTCGACTTCTCCAGTTCCGTCCTTGTACTTCATTGTCACGTTGAAACCATCCGCCATAATTCTCCTCTTGCTTTTCTCTTCGGCTTTTGGTTGGGCAGGTTGGCTGAAACGCGTTTTCAACAGCTTCTGAAGCCATTTCTGCTCTCCCATCCATTTGCGGACTCGCTGCATCGCCCCACTCTTTTTCATCCGTAGCATCGTGCCTGCTTTGTCACTGTTGGAGAGCACGCGAATGATTCCTCTTTTGTATTTGCACTTGAACTTGTAGAATCCTGGCGTCAAAATGACTGGCACACAAATACATTTCCACCTTTCCCACTTGAGGATTCTTGGCCACAGAAACACTTTTTCCGTGCGTTCAAATGCGAACTTAATCGACGTCTTGGTATCGCTCAGCACTCGTAGTTTTTGTCGCAACTCGCGCTTCTCCATAATCTCAGGAGTGAAGTTGAGAATCAACAGCTTGGATAAGTTTTCGTGGCTCCGTAAGATTGAACCTTTGTCGCAATCGTCCCGAATGATAGCCTCATCTTCTGCATCGTCGTATACTACAACACAGTGGAACGGGTACGGTACAACGTACATTTTGCCAAAGCAAGTGACGGAATCGAGATGACCGTCTCGGGCTCCCAATGGGTTGTTCCAGTAGACATCCACACCTTCTAAAGCTTCACGAGCCAAGCGTCGTAGCTGAGTCGTGTACACATGTTCTGTTCCGATCCAGTGGGATTTGACGCGTTCTAATCCTGAGGCAACAACAGCTTCTTCTAGACTTGCCAGTCTATCGGTCCCCTTGATGCTGCCATCCTTGTTCCCACCACCATTTCGCTTTTGGTTATCAATGTCGCCGTTGTTCGAAGAAACGGCCAACTCGAGGAGAATGGCTCTCCAAAAGGATTGCCACACACGATGCTTGGCTTCTTTGGCAATATCCCAATGTGGAATGATGTTCTTTGCACGACCGTCGTCAATTCCTCGTGAGGTATCGCTGAACGAGAACCAGCCGGTCATTTTCTTGAGTAGAACCCGCGATACACTCACTCCCAACGCTAGTGCTACTAACATAGCCAGCATATTGAGGCAGTGCACAACAACTACAAATCCCATGAAGCCATTGACATGCTTTACTGCCGTCGGAGATGTATATTCTGCCTGGGTTACATACGCCACTGCGGTTGCTCCGGCTGCGGTAGTCAAAGCCGTGATCTTGGATAAAAGCTCCATCATATCGTCAACCGGGTTGATGAAAGGTTGACTGTAGTTCGATAGTGCTACCACGAAGAAATAGCAAATGCTAATGAGCAATCCACTAGTCCGCACGGACTTCGCTGCTGCGACCACAATCAAAGCCAGAATTATCTTTGCGATCATTTGAAGGACTTTGTAGATGCTCCAATTTCGCTCGAAGCCAGCGTACAGCGATCTAAATGGACATCCGAGCTGGCTCGGATCGCTTGACACTAGTTCAGTGTACACTTTATCGTCAAAAGGGACCTTTTCACCATCCAAATCGTACGTGTATTCCTCGTCTTCGAGTGAGCCGTTGGGCCGGTTTTTCCAAATTGACCATATCAGCAGAATCGGCAAGCCCACCGTGAAAGTTATCAGAAGAAGAATGGCTTCAAGGGGGAAGAAGAACCAGTAGGGACCATCCCGGTACTTGTGCATGAAACCCACTTTCTCTGCCGACTCATGGTCGTGTTTGTCGTGCGTTACCACCAGTACATTGAACGCCAATTGAGTGAGGGGTAGGTACAGCGTCAGAAGTATCGTGAGGAAGATGGTGGTCATCTTGGTGGTGCGTGCATTTTGTGTAGCATACGTAGCCCAGGTCGTAGCTTCGTGGCCGTGGCGAACTTTATCGGCCATGCGAGGCATCTTCCACCAAAATCTGATCACCATAATTACAAATGTATAGTGGATCAACAAGATACTGCTCAGGAGAACGGCTGTGCCCACGACCGATAAATCCTTGATCAGATGACGTAATAGTTTTGACACATCCAATGCGATAACGTTATACACGTTCCGTAGCCACGTGATCATCTTCAGGATCCAATCAGGTGCGTCATACCTACTAAAGAATTCAAGAACGGGGTCGTACAAACCCTCAAAGAACAAACCAGCAATCTGGAAAAAATCTCGAACGATCTCGATGCGAAGCAAAGGGGGAAACTTGGCGATAATCACTGCGATGCACCCTCCAACCAGCATCTGGTTCTGTTCACGAAATGATTGAAGCACGGTTTTAACCTGCAGTCGACTCATTGCCAGCGTGCCTTTCATCCCAACGAGACCGTTGTGAGCAATTCTATCGGCGAGAGCAGTCGCATCGGACGTATCGATTAGGTCTTCATCGCCACCCGCTTGCACGTCTTGCTCGGCAATGACTTCACCTCCAATAAACCGCAACGACCCTGTTTTGTTTCTCAAATTTTGACGCGTTGGTAGTTTATCCTCGGCTGCAACTTGCTGTGAAACTTTGGCTGATATTCTACTGCTAACGGAATCGTGAACGAGCGACCAGAGAGCAAGCAACTCCGGAACTGGAGTAGGTTCCAGCGTAGTCAGCGTGCAGGAAGCAACTGCTGCTCGAAGCTCTGCAAGCTTCGTCTCTTTGTAGATTCTGATCTCTTCTGGTTTCATGTCAGGGGCGCCATAATTTTTGTATTCCTCTGGAGGGTGAGCGCAGAACTCGAGTGCATGAGAGTCTCGAAGCTCCACGATATGATCCATACACAGCATCTCATCAGTGGATTCCATCCATCGGATAGCGTCATAACACTGAGGCGACAGTCGAGGCACTGGTTTCCCTCCAAGGATTTCTCCTAACGCTCGAAGGTCTTGCAGTAAGGATAAATCCAAAGCTTCTTCCGATGCACTTTGGCTGTTGAGCTTTTTCAGACACTCGTCTGTCATCTTGGTAACAGGTAAAAAGCTCAAGACCTCCAGTAGTGCTCCTCCGACGACTCGAAGAGAGCTGATAGCATGAACGCCAACAGTGGTTATGGTCATTTCTCCAATGGACGGGAGACTCGTGAGCCCCAGTGCCTTACTGTGTGCTCTCTTGAATGGAGGCTTGGGAGAGTCTTGAATGGAAATGCTGACGTAATTATTGCCTTCATCGTTGAGGTCCAAAACGCGTTCAGCACTTCTAGGCGCAACATTTGCCGCGCAATTTTTAACAGTCGTGGGGCTTGTATCTTTGATAGAAGTAGAATACTCGCCACTATCACCTTCGTCATCAATAACAGAGACTTCATTACCACCGGCTCCACTGTTAACTGACTCCTCAACATGAATTCCACTGTGTCTCAGGGTTTCGTGAAGTGTCGTTGCTGTGTGGTAGTCCACCCGAACCAAGTCATCTTCAGCGATCAAATCGAGACTTCCCTCCACAACACTGGGGGTCAACTCAAGAGCTTTACCCACGGCTTCGCCAGCCTCGCTGTCGTGATCGTAGGAGCTATGACGTTGACTTTGATCATTATCGTTCATCTCCGAATCATTTCTGCAGTCGCCACCTGCCCCGGAATCCACGTCGCCAATAACGGGGGTAGATGTGAGCGATGACTGTCGTTCGCGAAGTGCTGCCATCACTCGAAACGCAGCCTGAGTAAAGAGATTCGTTTTACGCGGAGATCCGCTTTGGTCGTTACTGACACCTTGATATCCACCGGCATTGGGGTTGGTCTGGACGGTATTACTGGTCTCGATGCTGCTTACTCTACTGTCTTGTACTGCATCACTTCCATCATCACTGGTGTCTACTTCCTCGCTCTGATCAGTCTCGAGAATCATCGGATCGATTTGCTCCGTCGCAATCGGGTTGACAGACTCGGATTCATCTCGACTCTCTTCATCCTGATCACTCTCTTCGTCCTCGGAGTCGTCATCATCACTGTCATCAGAGCTGCTTCCTTGCTCCTCCGTGCCAGTGATACTAACCTCGTGCACAGTATCATCCTTGAGTTCAACGTCATCCTCCTCACTTTTGTGATCCTGAACGTCCCCTTCATCATCAATATGGTCAGGAGCAACGCTTTCGCTTTCAATGGCCACCTCGGCGTGATCCAGCTGCTCCGTTGCATCGGTTGGTACCATCGGCGATGGTTGCCTCTCTCGGAACGACGCGATTAGATCCGACGCCACATCGAACAAACTTTGTCGCCGTGGAGAGATGGAACCCTGTGGCGAAGCCATTCGACCTCTTCACTCGACGATAAAATCGACACCGCGTCCAAGCTAGTACCTCTTAACTCGTCTCGTGCTAGTTGTGGACTGAAGTTGTTTAACGGTGCTAACAGGAAAAGTGCTCGTCCGTTTTCCATCACCTCAAACATAAAGAATGAGATATTAACCGTAGATTTTAAGGAATTTTACTGTAAGCTTAGGTTACTGAGCACCTAAGCTATTTCCGACTGTGCAAGTTGATCCAGAGCGTTACGAAGCCCAACGTTCTGTAACCAACGTTCAAAGTGAGCAATAGCACGCCTTCAAGCGCCACGGATCGCGTCGAGATGCTGTAGTTTTCGAAAACTTGCTGGCCGGAAAGTGCGATGCAGTTCTCGGTCCCCTCGTTGCACGGGATCGTGGACACTTCATCCCAGAAGATCTCATTATCCCATCGAACCCAAACTTGATGGTTGAAATGTAAATTGATCCAGACAAAGTACACGGGCGTATCGTCCGAGTTGACCATTAACCCCCCGAAGAGCAGCATTGGTAGTAAGATGAGCATCCCCATGATCGTGGCAACATCGGAAGAAGCAACCAATAGCGTACGCGAGGCCAACTGAGGCACTACGAGTCAAGATGATCATGAGCTGGAGGTAGAAATAGACACTGAAGCCGTGGCCGATACCGATCAGGAAATACGCCGGTACAAACACAGTAAACAGCAACAAGATCTGCATCGGTAGGTCACTCAAGTTCCTCGCCACATACCAAGACGCCAAGTGGAACAACCCAGCCTCGTACTCCCGTCTTACCATAGTGATCTCTAATGGTAAAGAAGCGAGTTGAATTTCCACGGCAGCGAAGATCTCGTTCGCCATGAAGTAGAAGAAAGCACCCGAGAAGTTCTGAATAGCGCGCTGGTTCATGTCCAGTTGGAGGTAGACGAGACCCATCAAAATGCTAACCACAAGGGACTGGCCAACCTCCGCGTGGAATCGCGTCTTGTCTCGAAAGAGACTCAACACGTTGCGACTCAAGACCACGCGGAGTTGACCTATTAGGCCTAGTCTATCGTTCTTGAATTCATCGATCTTTATGTCTTCGGTTATGCTTTGGGGGCGTGTCAATACGCTGGTGCGCCTCTGTGTCGACCAAGCGGCCTTTAAACCCTCAACACGAGCGACTCCAGTGACATTCGTGGCCTTGTCCACTACAACGAGTTGCCGCATGAAATAGTCGGTCGGAATCATATACGCGGGACATTGATATCCAAGCGAGGATAAGTATTCCACGGCATCGACTGCCGGTCCATCGTACACACAGGCACCGTCCAAGAGCAAGTAAAGCTGATCAAATAGCGCAAACAACTCCGCTGATGGCTGATGGACTGTAGCAATAACGATGCGGTTGCCATCACGAGCGATTTCTTGTAGCTGCCTCGTCACAGTCTCAGCCATGAAGCTATCAAGTCCCGACATTGGTTCATCGACGAATAGTAACGATGGATTGGTCAGGATTTCGGTAGCGAAGGACATACGCTTTCGTTCTCCACCCGATATACCACGTAGAGGAATCCCACCGATAAGAGTGTCGCGACATTTGACGAGCCCTAGCTGCTCCATAACGTCATTGACACGTTTCTTACAGTCACGAAACGAAACGCGCTTGTCCATTCGAAGTTGAGCCTGAAACAACAAGTGCTCGTGCACTGTGATGGTCTCGTAGAAAAGATCGTCCTGCACTACATAGGATGTCTGCTCCTTAAGTGGTTTGGTCCAGGATCGACCATTGACGGTGATAGTTCCTTCCAGGCCGCCTCGAACGCCCTTGCGTCAAGAGATACAATCTAACAGAGAACTTTCACCTGCTCCGGAACGTCCCATTATGACCAGTAGTTGACCCGGACGAGCTGATCCGCTGAAGTCGTTGAGGATAACCTTTTCTTCCTTGCGCCTGGACTCGCTGTTAATGGTCGTCACCTTGAGCGTCACATGATTCCACTCCAATGTGAACTGTGGCGACTTGGTTGCGAATCCAGCGTCGCTAATCTAATCGCCAAAATAAACCGATTATGGACAACGCTGACTGCTCCTCTGACAGCGTCCATCGTAAAGTACCGCAACGGGTGCTTGAAAGTCGTTGCAAACAACCACCCCACCCGACCGAGACGTGATTCAAGAGGGTAGGTAGGAGGTGCGCAAGAGTTAAAAATGACCAAATTCGTTAGATGTCTACGTGCCACACACGAAATAGGTTTGATCATATTGAAACACCGCGATCTCTCACAATCGAGGCTCTTGCGCAATGTATGCTGGTGGCGGAGCAAACGAGGGTGACCACCACAGTGGTGGCAACGCGCCCTTCTCGAGCGCAGCTGCAGAGGCGAACGATCTAGATGCGCTGGTGTTCGAGTTCGGCACGTTGCGCTGCAATTTCGCTATGCGGGTGAAGATTTTCCGCGTGTGTTCGAGCGCCCGTGCACGCTAGTGAGGCGCTCATTCGTTTGGCACTTTGGTTACTTTTAGTTAACGAAATACATACAAAAACACATTCTTCTACAGTGAGGAAGTGCAATTTGTTTTGTCAATTCCCAGCATTAGTATCAAGTGAAAGGCCACATCTAATCATCGCCTATCTGGCATAGTTGAGCCCGTTCTTGCCCCGGCAAACATTTCCTCACGGATGCACTCAGCGGCTATGGTAAGGAAGAACCGTTCACCTGAAATTTCGAGCTTTCTTGACCACGAGCCGTCATTTTGTATTACGTTCTGCCATTCACCACCCCCGATAAGCTCGATTTTCTTCTCGTTCCATTTACGACGCCAGAAAGCTTTTATGGCAATCCCAAACGAGTCGGTAGGCTAACACGACGAAGTTCAGGACGACGCAGAGTTGGGACGGCGGCTGAATCGCAGGTCGGCGCAGGTCGAGAGCGACCCGGAAAAACTGGCGCAATGGCTGTTCGACGCTAGCAGCTCCAGGCTACAGACATGACTGAGTGAACATCCATTATTATTGGTAGAGAGACCCTTCACTTTACCCGAGGAAGTCACGGGAGATGGAGGACAGACGCAGGATGATCAGGACGACGCAGGATCTAGGACTACTGAGATCAAGACGGTGCAGGCCAGCAGCGCTAGTAAGAAAAGGGATCTGAAGGCCAGGGAACAGATGGTGGAGGTCGTCATGGAGGAGCTGGGCGTGCCTGCGCTCTTCTGTGCCAAGAGCGCCGTCCTAGCGTGTTATGCCAATGCTAGGACCAGCGGCCTGGTGGTAGAGATGGGCGCTACGAATACTAGCGTCACCTCGGTACATGAGGGTTACGCTTTCGCGTACCCAAAGAGTCAGGTGACTCTATTCGGCGGCCATGATTTAGACGCCTTTTTAAGAACGAAATTGGCGCCGCAAGGTTGCTAAAAATTTAGAAGAAAAATTGGCGGCAACGTTGGCGGAGGCAGAAATTTCCAAAAGGAAGATACAGACGTGGTCCTACGTAGTGGAAGCCAAGGAGTGCGGACTCTGTCGTGTGGCGGACGGGCTGTTCGATGAAGCGCAGAACGCCCAACTGCCTCAGATCAACTACGAATTACCCGATAAAACCGTTGTGTCTATGGGTACAGAGTAGTTTAGTGTGGGCGGAAAATTACTTTTCGGGCGAAATGGTTTCCAGTGCTGGGGACAAATCGGACAATAGTAAACCAGTGAACGATGGTCCAGGTATGAGACTTCCAGAGCTAATCTGTGAGGCTGGTGGCCTTACAACCGAAACAAAGCTGAGGAAAGAGTTGTTCCAGAACATCGTGCTGACTGGAGGAAGTTCGTGCTTTGAGAACATGCCGACGAGAATTGAACGTGAGGTAGTGACGACGTTGAGTGGGAAGCCTCTGCCCCTTACGGGATCTGGCGACAATGGGGCAGCTGGTAGGTTTAGTAGCAGCTTACGAGTGAAAGTGGTGGCTGCTCATCCACAAGAGCGGCGCGTGGGCTCCTTCCTCAGTGGATCCATCGGTCTTTTCACGAGATGTGGATGTCGAAAGCCGAATACGCTGAGCACGGCTCCACTCTCATTCACAAGAAGTGTCCATAGACCCTGGTGCTCGATATCACTGGTAATTTCAGCTCGTTGTCATTTTTTCAGTGTTAGCACGTATATTCTACTTAATTGAAGTGGTTAAATCAGTTGGATCCTATATTAGGATATTCACAACAATTAATTTTAATATCAAATTGACATGACGACAACTCCACCATCACTGGCCTCGCCATGAAGAAGAGCACGAGATCGCGAATCGATTTGGAAAAAAATTAATCTACAGTAAGTCGCTTTTGATGCGAATGCTTGCATATATACAAAAAAGGACCTCATTAAGTCGAATGTTGCATACGCAAGATGAACATTGATGTTAAGAGTAGCGTTGTTACGATTTCAATCCTTTGCACTATATCTGATCTTATGGGTAATGTACTTCAACGAGGATTGAGCCCGAAATCGTAAGTTCGTTTCTTATGGAGGATTAAGTGCTGTGGTGGATAATGCTGATACCGTTTGCACACACTGTAGGCTCAGCACCAGGGTTTCCTAGAAATATGTGCCAATACCAATAATAGATAGGTTTCGAAGTTCAATCTACCAGCACCTTCACCCTCAGATAAAACGGACAGAATCGGGAGAAAGTTGCTCAGGTTATGATTTCAGAAAATGTAGCATCGATTTGAGTGCAAACTTAGCGGACTCTGACGGAAAAGTGAGGGTAAGAACTGCTTCGCAACATATCTAATTACCGTATTTTACTATGCAATTGTATATTTTCAGGCTGATCAATCCCCCACGCAATAATAATAAATGTCACTATTTAATATTACTCTACTGTAAGTTACAGTCTGTAACCTGTTATGACTCGGTCTATTCAAGGAGTCGCTTGCACACGAATTCTCTGTTTTTTTGAAATAGCTCAATGCTGCACCGTCTACAGTTGCAATCGTACTTAATAGGGTACATACGGAACCCAACACTGTAAGCCGAACTAGACGCAGAGTAACGTTATTAAGTACATGCACGAAAAAAGCTCTACTAGACGTAAATAAAAGCTCAACTCAAAATTGCTGAACACCGCTCGGGCCAATTTTCTCCGTCGCTGCATTTAGCTTCCACCACGTGCTAACAAAGTTTCAGGACGCAGCTACAACTCTTGGACAGGTCCGACACCTCTACTCGCATCTAGGATGCGCAATGCGAGCTGATTCGTACCCCAACTACCACCCCACCTACGTCAACCCTCTCGATGCGTGACGCCCGCAGTCGTTTCTGCAGCGGGAGTGCTCGCTGGGGGCTGTAGCACTGGTGCCACAAAAACACGCAAAACATGCCGGAATGGCAACGGATTCCACCAGGATAGCAACCCACTGCATTTGCAAACGAACCACACCCGCTACCTGAGTGCCAGTAGGGATTGCTGGCACCAGTACGTAAAATACTTGCGCAGGGTCAGCAGGAAATTGTTGGGAGGAGCCCCAACAGCTCCTCCTTCAGCTCATGTACGACCGTCCGCATCGCTTTGGTGTGGGCCCGCGAGGGCTTGTTGGGCTGGATCCCCAACACCATATCTTCCAGCCCCTGTACGACCGTCTCCATCACTCTGGTGTGGGCGCGCGAGGGATTGTTGGGCTGGAGCCCCAGCAACGTATCCTCCAGTCACTGTGCGGTCGTCTTTACATTTCTGGTGTGGACGAGCGACATCCCGCGCCTTCTTCACCGCTTCTCGTCGAGCACTAATACGACCGTCGTGCTGGCGCGGCTTTCCCCGCCGATTGGCTACCTTTGTCTCCTCTCTCCCTCCGCTGGCACCCCGTCGACGTTTTCCACCTACCGCTGCCTCTTTTCTGTCGCCCCCCGTGGTGCGTTCTCTCCATGCTCCCTCTCCACGCGTCCCGCTTTCGTCTTAGCGGCTGCGCTGGTACGAATTCTGGCGGTCTCGGTGCATTTGGCACATCCAGTGTCGCTCTCCGTCGCTCTTGAACGCACGCTCCTTGGTGCACAGTCTCGGATACTGACACTGCAGCGCTCCGAGCTGATGCGGGCCCTGTTTTCCTCGTTGCTTCGCCATCCTGCGCAAACCCAAACATAGCAACAATACCGTTAGAGTACATTTCACTCAAATCAAGCAGCAAATCAGTGCATTTGTGGCGACTTCTTACAGACTTCTTACTGCTTCGTTCTTGATAATACTCACCCTGCTTGACTATGCCGTCTCTCTAAATAATCACTAAATCCGACTGGTGAGAACGGTAAATATGGGTACACGGCTGCGAAGAGCCGAATGGTGGGGTAAACCCATCTCTCGCAAAACCTTATCTAAATTCTAGTTTTCTCATAACTCACGATCGCCTGATACATAAGGTTGCCTCGCCTGTTCTGTAAAAAAGGCGACCTCAGTTTAGTGACCGTTAGATCTATAGAAGAAGGGAAAATAATCGATGTACTGTTTGAGTCGTCGGATAGCAAAACTTTAATGTTGTTATAGCGGAAAACGCCAATTCAGTGCACGGAATTGAGCCAACTGAGAAACCGACTTAAACGCAACAACATGGTCGAGTTAGAAGGCCATGTTATACTAGATAATTGGGCTGGTAGTTGCACCTATTAAATTTTAAATGACTTTAGATTAGAAATGTGCTCGGTGTATGGGTATAATATAGCACCTCTAGAATTCATTTATCCATTTAAGAAGGTAATGTGATTTGAGCAAGGTTGTCATGTTTTATCTCGGAAAAATTCTTTCTGCTCACAACAGTTATTCCCAGCGAGCTCACCTGCTACGGCGACGACCGCCAGACTTCGGGCACTATACTTCGTCTCCGTGGTGGTAAAGGAGCTGTTTCGGTTGTTCTTTGTTTACTCGTCTACTTGTACACCGTATCTACTTATCGACCAGCACACTCTCTGTGCTCTACTTATACACATTTAGCACTTTAGCATCTAACAGAGCGACAAAGAACACGGCGAGATGCAGAGTGGACACATTTGTGAACGGCTCCACGTGACTCACCGAGACGGAGTGAGCACATTACGTAGCCAGGAACGTTTTGCGGCGGTGACCCGCGCTGTTGTTATTGCGCAGAGTGGTGGGAGGAACGACGGGTGTGCTACGGAGGTCTACGTGGATCGGTGCTAAGTCCAGCACTGGGCAACGGCAACGCCGACACGGCGTTTGAAGAAGCATGGGGAACCGCTATTCAAAGCTTAAAAGCTGCTTGAGTGCTTCGCTGGCGGGTTCGCTATTTTCCTGTCCTCGTTTCGCCACAAGTGGCAGCACTAGTCACTTGCAGATATCGACAGCACAAAGCTCGAAAGTAATGCTGCTATATCCATCGTTCACATACACAGGGGCGATGCATCACCTTCGTGATGAACGGCACCAGATCCATCTAGCACGCGATCGATTTTTCGAGCATTGAAGTGAGTTGGTCAGTTTTACTTGAGAAGCACATTTGATTTTAGCGTTTCTTGAAACTCATTTTCGCACTTTATATTTTATTTTTAAACAAACATTAACATGTAAAACATAATTGAGCTGCTACAGTACGTTGCCAGTTGTTGTGTATCCTGTTATAGCTAATGAATTTCGGTGAATTTACCTGCGTGGAGTAGTAAGCCTCAAATCATTGATGCGAAATATGAATTTTATAAGACCAATCATTTGAAGTTTGTATGCATAAAAGTTAAGGAGTAGCACACCAAACTTGCCCCGAATTAATCCCAATTGGGCTGTCCGTACTAGGTGACCATAGCACTACCGGGATAAGTGGGATCTAGACATTAATATGATCATAATGCTACCACAATATAGTGTAGTTCGATTCTTAAGGACACGTTACGAGTATGGACTAATATGCAAACTAACAGCAAAAATCCAGTGATCAATTCAATGTGCGCTGATATTTCAACTATTGGTTCAACACTAGACGCCACTAAGGAAGATCATCATTTCCTACGAAAACTCCTTCAATATCAACTGTGACTCTAGCCTTCTTGCTTGGGTTCTCTAGCGCTGGTGGGAGGATCAAAATTTCGCTGCAAGCGAACCTCTTCTCGCTTTCGCTTCAGCCACCACTCTGTCCCAACCGTCCACCATCTTTATACCGTCCCAACCGCTTTGTCAGATTCGGGAGGGACGGTGGGAACAATCCCGTACCAGAGAATCCGTTAATTGCATAGCTGGGCCGCTCTGCGATAGTTGACTTGTAAGCCGTGCAAGCGATCTGAATAGTTGCTTTTTGATAATATCATGTCTGCTGTATAGACTCCAGTGCATCCGCCACAGCGCTCTTGATCGGCTTGAAGACGGCGACATCGAGTGGCTGGTACAAATGCGTGGCATTTGGCGGTAATGTTAGCGAGAAAGTACCCATATCGTGGGCTGCACAATTGACCCTGTAAATAAATACCCGTCCAACATAATATTAGAATTAGCATCAGTCTGGGGAAATATATGGCCTCTAATAAAAATATTTCAACACTTACCGATATCGAGGTGAGTTGAGCTATTGTCAAGTACCAAGTCAATTGGGAACTGAATACCACGTATTTCAGCTTGGCTCTACAAGAATGGCTAACCACAAACGAAATATGCTTCCGTTACTAAAAACCTTTTGGCGCACCCGTTTCCCCCGTACCTTTAAGGGAAAATGGCAGCTTTATCGGACATGTGAATGCACTTACAAGGAAGAACGATGATGGGAGTGATCGCTGTACCTCCAGTATTTACTGCGGCCACAACGTTCATGTGAAATTTGGGGCGTGCCTTCTTACTCCAGACGTTGGGTGACCCTCGAAGCGCCAGAACCTTGCTCGACGTTACCTTGGGCATGAAGAACGTCTCGTCCATGTTGAAAATACAGTCCGCCGATAGTCGTAGCTCAATCACCCGCTTAGTTATCGCGAAAAATTAGATCGTTGATGCCATTGTAGTCTACTGCATTGTGGACGCGGGCTATTTTTTCGGACTGTGCGCGTTGCCAGTTCAGGGTGGCACTTTTTAAAGCGTCGATACCAGTCCTTGGTAAGCGACTTAAACGGGGTACCAGCGCGGGTTGTGGCTTCATGAAGCTCGCTGAATATCTTGTTCCACGCTCTAGTACCCGAGCCGCACTGACAGGAAATCTTACGCACTGCATACCCGCGAACCGCGAGACGAAGTCCGCTTCTTGCTCAGCCAAAAAGACAGGCGTGGGTACTCTGCGCTCTTCCTTGATTGCACCAGTAGTCGGCAGCTCCTTGGATTTCTTAAAGAGCGTACGGAGGGGAACGTACGACGTCCGCGCGACAGCAGCGAACTTCTCCCCTCGTATGCCCTGTCAAAGGCCTCCTTGAGGTCCTCCTTGTGGTAGCAACCGCGGCGTATCCTCATATTGGTGACTTGGTCACCAAACGTAGCAATAAATACTAGTAGCCCCTTAGTAGTGCTAGCCACCACTCAAATGAAATACCTGTAAGTTCTAATGCAAAACTGTAAGAAGTTATAAATGATCATGCCTTAAATTGGTGTTGGTTGAGATAGCCAGCCAGGATCCAGTATCTAGCAAAAGTTGGCTGCGATTGGGTGAGGCCGTTGGCCGCGCACTAAACTGATTCTGTGCACCGAATTGGCGTTTTCCGTTATGGAGATAAATTTCTATCAAAATTGCCCCAGGAAGTGAGATTAAAAAAAGTCTTTCCTCGCCCATTTCCTATATTACTACAAAAATCCCTGCTAAAAGAGTAAGCACCTCATTAAATCAAAGTAAAAAGTTGATTTTTGATTGGGGGGAGGGACTTTGCCCTAATTAATAGCAAAATCGCAAAATACATTAATATTTTGCGCTTTGGTAACTGGTCCTGAGGTGTGGTTTACGCAGCGTAGCCTACGTAGCAGATCTTTCTTACAACTTTTTTTTGAAGTACGTTATCGGTGCCTTTGCGCTTATTCAGACATGATCTGGATTTAAAATATTTAAGTCTAAATTCAGGCCACGCCATCTCAGCCCAATATTCGCTTGCAAGTGCTAAGTAGACATGGGCCAGCGGAGGGTTAGAGGTGCATATACATACCCCACCCTCACGTTTTTACCTACCTTCAAGTTTTTATTTCCTAGAGACTAATTCAAAATTCAAATTATCGAATCATAGTGTAACGGGGTTGTGCATGGGGTACCCGGAGAGTTAACATACTATCAGTACATGATGTCTAGAATTAACGGTGGCCTCCGTACATAGGTTGAGGACCACATGTTGTGCATGTGATTAGGTTTAACTATGATAGATAGTTAAACATAGATAGCGGATTGGTCGCAATAAAGATAAATAAAAACAGTTCAGATTTAGGAAACAAAGAGTTATTTCGAGTTAACCACTCTGGAGCCCTGGTTTAGGACTGTATTAAAGTTGCTTTGGATAAAGAACTTTGTATTACGGACTTTTTGAGTCGAACGTCTTCCTCTGACGCTAAAGCTACGGCAGCCCCGCTGAAGATAGAGTTCAAAGACCCCACTGGTCGTACTGCAAGTTCAGCGATACACGCACTATCCATGCAAATGTACATTAACAAAGCCACTACACAACAACATTGCTGTGAGCAGAAAAGTATATTCATATTTTTTAGAAAAGAATATATTCAAGTGAAACATGCTCTCGGCGAGAAGGAGGACGATTCTCTTTGTCGTCCGCAAAAAAATATTCCCGGTTCTTTTAAAGCGATTTGCAATGTTTTTTTTTACCCCATGACAGACTAAATCTCATTGCTCCACTGCATCATCTGCAATTAATCAATGTTGAATACGCTCTTGTCCCTCCGGTGCCGCGTCTGGTATCGTCTTGTCGGCTCTGTTCGCTACCAACTCCATGTGTTTTGCTCTGTACTTGCTCTTAAAAAAAGCAATAATATCAGCATCCATAGGTAGTAGGTATTGCTCAATGACAGCTGGTTTCTGCTGCAGTTTCAGCAGCTTTCCCTTGGTACTGATGGCATGGTGACAGGATTTGCAGGTCGGCAGGATGGTTATCAGAGTTTGGATCTTGAATTGAGCGGGTGATTTGATTTTTTAACGGAGGGATCGAGGGCACAGGTACCTCCTCAAGCCTGTTTAAGTCGATGGAACAACCTATATTGATTTAGGGGGATATGGTATTAAACGTAGGTAAAACGAAAGGGTGGGGTCTGTACCTTTCACGTACAATACCTCGGCACCACCTTTGAGTTCGATAACCACACTTATAAGGGCAAGTATAATTGATACGCAATGCTGTTGTCATTTTTCGATTACCGCTCAACGAGCTGTCCGTTTCATCAATGCAGTAGTTGTCTGGCTCAAAGAAGAAGTCCGAGGGGCTTTTTGACTGCTGCATTGGGCGCCTTCCATATAACCTAGAGAAAACGGCTTGATGCCCTCATAACTCTCGCATTGAATGGGCGATCAAACAGCCCGATCAAACGGAATTTTTTTATGAGACCAGCAACTTTCCCAGTGTACGTCGAGCGATTGTGGACTCAAGACAACACCCACGGCTTTGAGTTTGCCGACGTTTGCATCGATGACAAAAGGGTGCGATTGCCAGCTTCGGTGCAACGCACAGTGGTGTAGGAATGCGAATCATAATCATTTCTGCGACTCTATGAACCGCTCGTTCGGGGGCTTGTGTGGAAACGCCCTCCACGATAGTTCAGCACTCCCTATCTACAAGAGCGAGGAGGCTGGCATGCAAAGCCTGGTCGCCACCGAGCCGAAACCGGCCGGCGAGGTTATCCATGAGTACGTTGATCGCATCGAGCTGTTTGGTTCACCTCGAAGGAGCAAACAGCACAACGACGGCTACCAACTACGGTTCACAACGCGCACCACCAACGAAAAGTACATTGGTATTAACGCGTTGGATGCTGGCGGGAATTTGCGGCTGGCTAATCACTCCTGTAACCCCTTTGCACGGTTTCACGAGGTGCAGACTGACGGCCATCTCACCGTCGTCGCGGTGACAATTCGCGACGTGTATCCAGGCGAGCAAGTTTCGGTTTCCTACGGAGACAATCTATGGTTTATTTGTCGGTGCGGGTGGTGGGGCTACCAACACCGAGATATCCAATATTTATTTGACATTGCTGGATGCACTTTGTATCCATCCTTCTGAATTAATATGATAAATGTAGTCATATTTTTTGGTGTAGCCATATATATTTTCAAAATGTAGCCATATCTTTTTAAATTGATGTTTTGACTAACCATACAAATCGTTACTAAGTTGCCCCTGCTGTATCTTAAGGTTATCTAGCTGGAGAGAGGAAGGATTCTTCGATCTTTAAGGGAGCGCACGCAAGTTAAGGTTTCGATCGTTGACGTCTTTATGGTTGGGGTGAGTTTTCATGTCGCAAATTATCCATTAAGGCTCTGCTAACCTACAGTGCGTCCTCAATGTTCGTAGCGAGGTTGTCGGCAGGGCTACGTCAACTACAGCCCGCATGAGCAAATGCTGCTTTGCGGGGTTGTTGAGAAGGCGAAGCCTTTAGGTCGAGACATATGGGAGCTCGTTGCTGATCGCTACAACGTCTCACGCTGTGGAAACGGGGCGGAGAGAGGCTACGAGTCTCTAAAGACAAAAAAATTGAAAAAAATTGTACTCAAAGCCGAAGCCGTCGGGAAGGAATGGCTCCATCCTGCTTCGTCTTCAGCCCATTATATGGGCGAAGAAGATTCAGCATGCTATTGAGACTGAAGGTGGGGCCCATACGACCCATGGCGGCCTCGAGAAGGGCAAGGACGACAAGCAACTTGCCGAAACAGTCGCCATTGCCAGAGGTGCGAGCCAAACGACACGGTTGGCGGCAGACTCGGTAACTCGGGGCAAGAGTATCATCACTCACAGAGAGGTCGGCGGGCAGGAGATGAGGAGTGAATTAGAGGAGGTGGGTCCTTAAACACTCGAGGCGTTTGGGGTAGTGATGTAACCATTGACGACCGTTTAGTGGTCGACTACGACTTAGAGGCCGATTCCTCCGATGAGGAGGACGAGCAGTACGGTGAGGGCGATGGTTCACAAAACGCCGATAAAGAAGAAGAGAAGACACCGGCAAGTATCATCGGTGATACGGAGGGCATCGGGTGTCCGAAGGACTTTACTGTTCGGACCAACTTTGCGACCGAAATCACAAGCTCCAGCGCTTTCCGTCGAAGTCCACCCACGAGCGCTCAGTTGGCGATGAACGTTGCCTCTGAGATGGCGCCACCTATCACGGAGGCGTCGTCCGGCTCTACCAATGGCGCTTCCGTGCCTACGCCATCGACGTGAAAGCCGGGAGACCGCGAAACACAAGGCGGGAGCCGATTACTACAGTTGCAATCCCCGAGGGACCTCCTCAAATGCAACCCATCTCGCGCCGTTGCCGACACACGAGAGATGGCTCGTAATCCAAACCTAAACTGTGCTGGTGATCGGCTGGGTGGCCAGGATCTAAGCGCTCTACGTGACAACCTTGAAGATCTAATTGTGAGTGCGGTGAAGCAAGACGATATACGCCCAGCGTCACGGAGTTTGGGCTCTGACACTCCGAATGGTGAAGGGAAACGCGTTCGCGCTTCAACTTGCATGGATGAGTTGAAGCAAGAAATGCAAGATGTTCAACAGCAACAGAGCAGCAACGGTAACGATATTACCAAGCTGCTTCTATTCTACCAGCAAGATAGTGACCGCCGCGCTGAACAGGAGTCCAACCGACGCCAAGAAGAGTCTGAACGACCTGATGATGTAGAAAAACGAGAGCGCGAAGAACGAGAGCTTAGACGACGAGAAGAACTGGCGGAGACAGAAAGAAGAAGACCGAGATCGTGCAGATCATGAAGAACGAGATCGAGAGAGGGAGGAGAGGAGGTGCCGCCATAAAGAGCGTCTCGAGCAGGACCGGCAAGAGACCAGAGCTTGGCAAGAAGAGATGATGATGCTCCTTCAGAGCTTACATAACAAAAAGTAGGGCACACTACAGATGCCTGGCTCCCTGCATTTACTCTGTAATACATGTCATGCGGTTACTTGTACTTACTGTACCCGTTTAATGCTGGGGTTAGATGACCGGAAATCTGTGTCATCAAACACACTTCCGAAACCTCATCAAACCGGTTAATCTGCTCATTGCTATTTGTCCCATATCCGTATTAACTTTTCTACTCAGTATTCCTTTATAATCAGGGCGCTTGGTTCCAGGACAAATTTCTAAAAAAAAGCGAAATATAAGGATTCAAATCGCGACATCCTTTTTTTTTCCCTGTTGCCGCAACTTTGCTCCGCCTCTAACTCTTTCACGCCAGATCGACTTTGTGTGCACTGTGCAGCATGCCGGAGCCGAGCTTTCTGCTCGCGCTTTGCGCCGTGACACAAAGCCGTGATCGTCTCGCGGCAACCCTGCAAGATCTGTAGCGCCGTCTTGCTGAGGAATACATGTCCTGGGAGCACAGATGCCTCGTCCGGATGAGACACTACGTTACGGTAAACCCCTGCCGAAGCCCGATCACGCGCCGTGAATGTATGTTTGGCTAGGTCTTCCTAGCCGTGACCAGCCTTACCAGGCGCGCCAGATACTCCTGCTAACACGTCACACGTGCACAAACGTTTTATTGAAAAGAAACTGTTTTATTAACCTTTTCGTGAGATTCTCGCTCTTTTATCACATTGCCGGGTACAGCCCGAAAGGAGACTTGCCTCCGCGGCTTCGCCACCATCACCAGGTTCTTGGGATTCTATCGACGTTTTACGACGACTCTATGGACCATACGTTTCTCTGTATGTTTTTCGGCGTTCAACCACCGACGCTTAGCAGCGTCTTGAATGGAGACGAGGATGCCATGTCCAAGGCGTTGACCGGCTTTTCACCACCGCGGATCGTGTGGCCGACCCTGGTCACGCAGATTGCGTTGGTCAAGATTGTCGCGGCGCGCCAGCCCTTACTACAGTTTACGTGGGGCTTTTTGAACGGTAAAATTTTTAAGGTACTTCAAAATCACTTGCAAAATTGTTGGCTCTTTTTTTCTAATAGTTTTTCTGTGCGTGTGTGGATAGGTATTACAATCACACAATGCAGAAGTGCAAAATGCAGCGGAAATAAGGACGGGCACATGCAAGTACGGAACAATGGAGCTACGTAAGCCAAGAACCACGGGAAAGCGTGAAGTCCAAGGAGATGTGCAAAACTGCTGCAGAGTACAACGATTTCCTCTACCCTTGAGCTAGACGTCTCAGCAAAATCCATTAGCCTTGCAAAGGCATCTCCTGCGGGCTAAGCAGGCTGCTCTTCTTAATCTCTGAAACGCAGTTTGCTTCACCCGAAGAAGCTTTGAAATTAACAATTTATACGGTTTAATTGTTTTCAATAATGTGTTTTTTACCCAACGATTTCCTGTACCTTTATCTAGACATCTCAGCAAAATCTATAAGCCTTGCGAAGGCACCTCCTGTGCCTGTTTTGTAGCCGCAGCACCTGCAGTGCGGCCTCACTAAAAGCAGGCGCAGCAATCAATGATGCCGAGGCAAAGTTCGAAGCTCTGCAAGTCCCAACAATTTTAAAGTGATGGATACTTCTTTTAGAGAAGTATTTATCAAAATCACACAGGCGCAGTAACCGGCTCCAGTTACCGGCGTCAGATTAGTAGTCAAATCCTTAAAAATAGGCTTCAGTAGATGTCAAACCCAGTTACCAAAGATGTACAAAGTTTATCGCCACATGCGTAAAACAAGGTTGTTCCAGAAATTTCGCGAGAATTCGATGAAAGATGGTGAAAATCGACATATGCGAGGTGGTCTCAGTAATATTGTCATCTGTTGCAGAATGAGCGTATCAACTCCTAAAAGACCGCGATTTTTAGGTAATGCAGCCAACTCGCAAAAACTACGGTTGGAATTCCAATCTTAAGCATAGCTGACGCTCTCGTGATCAAAGAATTCTTGGCTCTTGTCTTCTTAGACACTCACTTGCAGGTGTCTAGTCACAGGACGATCAACGTGGGCATACAGCATCTACCGCAGACGCATGCGACGTTTCTCGCGATAGCGCTTCTGCACCGCCACTCTGTTGACGTGGCCGATAACATGGAGCCGTTTTAGATAGTTACGGTAGCTGTCGCCGTCCTCCTTGCGAAGAGGAAGAATTCGTACATGAAAGTTTGTTAGGGCCACACATGCTCGAAAGAGTATGTCATGTTGCTGTCGTCCAACAGGTACTTGTCGGATGTCATGGCCAAAAAAAGCACCTAACTGAAAACGGGTTTAGTCATTTTAAAACCCGTATAAATTGTTGAACTTCACAGCTTCTTTCAGAGAATAAAAAAAAAACAGCTATCCCAGCCTACTCTTAGCTCTCGTTTGCGGTTAATTAACGTATAAAAAACACATTATGGTGTTTTCAGCACCTTTAACCGTATTTCGTCGTGTTGAAGTAAAGGTGCTGTAACGACTTCGTTCGAAAGGGGGTCTATAAGCAGGCGCTGGCGGATTGAAGCGATAGCCGCACACCATGTGATGAAACGTACTGCATTTCATTGGTCTCTAAATTCAGCATGATAGAGGCCGCGTCGAGATATTAACTCAAGACGTCAATAAGCTCTCGTGCAGTAATCGAGCGCTAAACGCAAATAGCAATCTGGATAGGTACAAGGAAAAGAGACTGGATTTCAGACTGTGAAGCAACACGAATTGCGTACTGTGAATGTATGTATTGTGCTTTTCAATGCTTTTGTCGTTTTCACTTAGCTTCATCTTCGAATTACAATTAAGTGTGATCGTTTTATTAATCGAGGACCATAAAAATGGACAAATCGATCCAAGTAGGTTTAACGGAGACTAGTTATTCACAGCGCAGTATGGAAAGTGAGTGAGCTACGAGATCTCTAACTACTCCCAACCACTAACATTGATCTAGAACATCGTGCAAATTTGATCTTCGAAAAGATTCCACTTCATCATGCAAGTTGCCTTTGTCTCATATACATTAAAAATGTGACGTGGCATCACAACACCTCAACACTCCCCCTCAACTTGCCCGTTGTCAATCCCGCTCTTCTGACAGAGCAGCGACAGGCGTGGCGTCGGCAACGTCTTCGTTAAGAAGTTGGCCAGTTGATCCTCTGTCGGCACGTGCGCTAGCTTGATCCGTCCTGCTTCGACGTGGTCTCGCACAAAATGAGCTTGTAGGTCAATGTGCTTCGCGCGAGGGGGTGTAACCTTGGTTCGTAGCCATCCCAATCGCCGATTTGTTGTCTAGTTGAATCGTGGTGGGACCTTCAGCCTTGAACCTCATCTCAACCAGCAGGTAGCGCAGCCAATGACATCCTGCGTGGCCAAAGCAAGTGCCATGTATTCTGCCTCAGCAGAAGACAGAGCCACGGTGGTTTACCGCTTGCTCTTGAATACCATTGGCCCGCCTGCACGTAGCAGTAATATTCCTGATGTTGAAAACGGAGCGTGAGCCTATCACCTCCCCAATTCGCGTCAGCGTCAGCCTTGATACTCAACCGATCACTTGCGTTCGTGCAGAACCCCAAGCCATGTGTAGATGTCCCTATGAGATATTTCAGAACACGTACTGCAGCTGGCTAGTAGCGTGCCTGTGAAGACTCACTGCGCTCGGCGATCTGAGCTTCATCTATGGCGCGTGGTCGACAGCATCTTACGTGACATCAGCAAGAAGGGATGAGTCTACAAGAAGCCAATTGGACTAAGCAACAACTACAAGTATCTACGATTTGGGGGAAACGCCAAAGGCGTCGAAGAAGTCGGCTTCCTTGAATGTACGCGTCTGTATGACATGTACGCGTATAAGTAGATTTAATGCATGTTTACATAGGTGCGACAAGACTATTGAGCTTGCGTCGTCGTCAAGGCTGGCTAGAGCTCCCGTTGTTACCGGCTACACGTTCTGCGGTGTCCGCAACCACCGAGTATGCTGCAAACACGACGACTGTACCCACAGCTTCGACGCCCGTGACACCTGCGGTCATCATGGTGTCTGCCGTGAGCGATGCTGTGGATATCCCCCATCTTTCGCCAAAGCAACCGAGACCTGCTGCTGGAAAGAGGAAGAAAGCTGCAAGGTCGGTCCAGAAGGCTTCCAATCGCCGGACAGCGAACGGAAAGCGAAAATCACCTTCCACGGACACAATAGCAGCGATTGTTCCAAACAAACTAGTTGCGGGCGCCCAATGGTCCATCTCAGCGGGACTATCAGCCCAGCTCTCCATAGTTGCTACACACTCCTCCAAGTTGTTTGTGTTCAGCTTAAACTGCAGCAGCGTATCTTGGTCACTGTGAATCATCCGACCACACGTCACGGCCCCCGTTTCCTCTGAAATATCCCGTGGCTCATACTTGCTAAAGACGAAGCGCAACGATTCTTGGTGGCGTATTAGAGCATCGAAGTATGCTTCACGCCCAATATCTTCGAGGTGAGCGTCGTTCAGTGCTCGTGCAACACGGGCCAGCTTTAAGAAATACTCCGACTTCACCATTGTCGCCACGTGTTGGAGCGCAAGCATCGACGTAGCACAGGGTTTCCAGTAAGTCACATCCAAATAATGGGTCCTCTTCGAAGTGTTTTCCACTCCCCAGTTGCAAAAGGTATCGATTCTCGCAGGTAAACCACAGTGGTATGTTTCAAGCAGCACTTCGGCCTCAATAACAGTGAGAAATTCCAATATGACAGTGAATATCATCCTGACATGAGGATTCAAGAAAGCACGGAGATTCCCACCTTACACGTAATACTGACTCGCGATATCTCGCTCTTTCGGATTGCCTAGTAGCCTCGCTAGTTTTTCAGCATCGTCTTGTTTCCAATATGGCAGCAGACAGGTTCTCTGTAGGTCAGCAGCATCGCCACTCGGAACAAAAAGTTGTCGGGTCGCCGGCACCGTAAAATAATTGCGCCAGTATCTACGCGTAATCCCCTCCTCATCCAGATCGTCGATAAAAAAACAACATCTGGGCGAGAGAAACAAATAATCAGATCTGAACGATGCGTAAATTTCACCATTCTCATTGGGCCATTCAAAGTACTTTCCATCGTAAAGCAAGTGAGTAACAGAAGGAGAGTCCCTGTCGACACTATGGCGATACCATGCAACCGGCCGTTTCTTCGCAACCGCAAGATAGAAACAAAGCAAGGCAAAAAATGCAGCTTTTGCCAGTTTCTGCACTCCCAATAGTGATAAACTGCCTGCCGATGCCTTTAATGGTGTCAATCTTTTCTTGAAGAAATTCCTTTAAATTTTCCAACACAGCCTTCCAGGTGTTGGGCGAACAACGTGGCGTCCACTTCGTGTACGTTACTTTTAAAATCACTATGTGCATCTTACGGTTTTACATGAATGAATTGTGAGATTACCATGATTGTCAACCACAATAATAGACAAAGTCTCGCCTTCGGCCCGAGGAAACTCTGAAATTTTCAGATCAGTTTGAAGGTAAGATTTAAAATCCTTGCCGAGAAAAAAATTGGAACTAAGAAGTCAGTTCTGGACTCCATATGGACATTGGCTTGGGTCGTTGACCATTTGTGTATCGACTGATAATAAGGTGTGGACGCTGGTAGGGTACCCACTGTAGTGAGTGGTGCTGCCCAACCAAACAAATTGCGTCTCTTACATCTCAATAAGATATGTATAGTAAATGAAAAGGCTTATTTGATCCAAGGAAAAGTACACATCTCCTGCTTCGCAGCTGCAGCATTTGCTTGTGTCGTGCTTCCACGCGCGATGACTATCGCACCGCATCGAGTGGTTCAGTGACCTTGCTGCTCTAGTCGTCCAGGGAACATGATAATACGTGTGATCGTTCTAGTAATTAGAGCCTAATATCCTTGTAGAAGCCAAGTTGGCGATGCTGGGCTAGAGCGCTCTCGGCTGGCTGCGAGATTAGAACTTAGAGAGCATCTTCAAGTAACGGTTAATAGACGTCTAGTGCGCGAGAATCAAAATGAGAGAGATTGGAGATTCACTAGTCAATTATATTAACCATTGGTTAAGCGTACCGTAGACAGAGGTCGGAAAAGTTAAGCAATTATTTTGTTGGCGGGTTCAGTAATCTTTATACGGCGTCTTTATGGCTGATGCTCCAGCTTCAGGGCCCTACTGCCTATATAACCCTGAATACAGCTAGCAACAAGCGTAGGGTTTGTGTAGGAGCTTCAGTCTTCTTAGCACGCGAGGTTTTGGCAGTTCTGTGATCGCACGTGCCAAAATGAGGTCTTACGTCAATCTAGTACTTGTCTAAGCGTAGACTACGAGCTTGAAATCGCAACAGCACTGATGCACTTACCCACACCGGACGGTGTAAGTTAGATAAGGAACATGGCGGTCACGGCAATACCCTTCTTCTGCAAGTGTCGCTGCAACTTGACCTCTTTCGATTAACATCTGTAGCGCACTGGCACGCTTATAACGTTACCTGCAATTTGCAGGCTGCGATGGCCGGTAGGCCATCTCAAACATCTTTAGAAGGCGCTATTTCGTTTTTTTTAAATATATATATACTACGTAGTAGGTGCCATCGTCTTTTGGTGAAGATGCTCGGCATTATTGGTGAAGCTTCCACTCGCGACCAACTTCGTGCCTGGCTGCAGAGGTCGCTTCAATTCGATTTAATGCTGTACATAGTTCAACTCATGTGCCAAGGTGCCGGTGTATCTGATTGGTTCAAGCAACTACGACGTACCCTAAATAAAAATGTTCACCTATTTTGATAAAACATACCAGTGATTCAGATACCTGGTAAAATATTTGAAATTTACGATCTTTTTTTCCTTTTTCAATGTTAACGATTCCCTACACGTTAGGTAGACAAAACCTATTAACGTTTGTGAAGATTGGATTTTTTTCTCGACAAAATCTATATTAGCGTTATGAAGGTTGGGATTTCCTGTAGTGACGTATCTCGCGCGCCTGCTTCGCAGCCGCAGCATCTGCATAGCACTTTCATTTTACTACAGTAACCGCATAAAAGTACTTCGTATATGCTACAGTGTGCGCCATCATTACGTGCGCACACCTTGCGGTTTAATTATATTCATGAATATATAGAATTGTTTTAGTATAAATACCCGGGTTATTATTTTATGGAAATTGAAACACCAACCGGATCCCCCCTTAGCTCTGATATAAACTTCAGAGAATTGTGTCAAGATCGCAATCTAATATCAGTCTTTTTAATGTTATGGACTAATAAAACCAATTCACCCATTAACTTGTTGAGATACTAATGCCATCGCCCGCCTCAACAAAGCAAGAAAGAAATCGTGGAGCACTCATCAGTATTACAAGTTCGTTGGTCCGTGAGCGATTTTAGCCATGGCTCGTGGCATAACCCTAATTTGGCACATAAACAACCAGTGTAATAGACGCTAGATCTTTGCCTTGCATGAACAATTGAATAAATTGTTGTCGTTTTATAATATTTTAATCTATTGTAATTTGCAGATGAAATGCCGTTCCGTTTTATGGCTTAGATCGAGCATGATCGGCAGATAAAACCAGGCTTAAAACTGAGATGGGAAAGGCAGACATGGAATTAATTTACGTGTCCTCGAATTGCGTTTTCATACACGCAAAAAAGGGTCGATTTACAGGATATCGATGATGATTTGTCGGGAAATAGATCTGAGCGGTCGATTTATCTCGTCGCAACCCGATTTTTAGCCACCCTCCTGTTGAGGTGTTGTGATGCCACGTCACAGTTTTGTGTATATGACACAAAGGCAACTTACGTGTTGGAGTGGAATCTTCTCTCATATCAAGTTTGCAAGGTGTTCTAGAACAGTGTTAGTGATTGGGAGTAGTTAGAGATCTTGTAGCTCACTCACTTTTCATTTTGCGCTGTGAATAATAAGTCTCCGCTAAAGGTTATGAGCCCAAAAGCTTCAAAGCCCAGCGAGATACTTACCGACGACAACTACTATATGTGGGAGTTCAACGCCCGGATGGCGCTGGCCAGGAAGGGCTTGCAAGGACACGTCGAAGCCATGAAGTCAGAAGACGCAGCGCGCCGTGAGACGGAAAAGTGGAAGGCCGCCGACATGAAGGCGCTGGCTATTGTGGCCCAAATACTGAGTCCGACCTACCAATCGATGATTCGGGGTTCAAGCTTTGCCTATGACGCATGGGAAACGCTTCGTGCTTTCTTCGTGAAGCAGCCGCTCCACAATTGCGTGCAGTAGAGGAAAGAGCTGCATGGATTTTCGCTAGGCGCGGGGTGATATTTGATGGAGCACATCGTGAAGTTTGATGATCTATGTTCCCGGTTGGCCGCCGTAGGTGAGGTCGTGTCCGAGGACGATAAGTTAGTGATTCTGCTCGGAAGTTTACCCCATGAACATGATGCGATGGTCCGCATCATCGAGGAACACGAGGAGGTGGCGTTGCTGGACGCGAAGGAGATGTTACGCCGTGAGTTTAAATTGACCAAGAAGTGATAGGAGAAAGAGCCAGCGTTCAAGGCCTCGATGCGTGAACAAGGTGGTAGAGGTGGCCGAGGAAGAGGTAACATAGGTTGACGTGGTGGCCGTGATGGCAATGGTGGCTGTCGTGGACAACGCCAGAACAGGAGTGCAGGAGCAGCGTTTCGAGGAAACTGCTTCAACTGCAACGAATTTGGCCACGAACGTAACGACTGTCCTGAGCTGAAGAACCATAAATCGGGTGATGAGTTTGTCTTATCGGCAACTAATTTTGGGTCTGCACGTGAGGCAACTTGGCTGCTCGACAGTGGAGCGAGTTGCCACATGACTGATGAGCTGACGGACTTTGTGGAGTATCAAGAACTGAAGGCGCCAATTAGTATCACCGTAGCCAGTGGATAGCAATTGCTAGCTAAAGGAAAGGGGTCTGTGCGGTTTGTTGCTGGAGGCGCAAGGACGACCAAGTTGACGGATGTTTTGTATGTGCCCGAACTGGACAGGAAGCTTGTGTCCGTTCCGGCGCTAACGGCACGTGGAGTTAAGGTGCAGGTTGAGCATGATCGAGCAGCGCTAGTGGTGGATGGCGAAGCACTGGACGTGATTTATCGAAGTGGCAAGCTGTTTGTGTGACACTTGCAGCAGCTGAAGGGAGATCAAGCTGCCCAAGCCGTTGTCAAGTCACGGCCGTGTGGGGAGATAGCGCTATGGCACGCTCGGTTGAGCCATATCTCTGCGTCGAAGATGCATGCGATTGTGAGACAAGTGCTGGACTTCCTGTGATGGAACACGAAGAAGACAACGCGATTGCTAATTGTGGTGGCTGTACGCAACGTAAGATGGCGACGAGTCCGATTGTGCGCACTTCCGGCAGTGAAGTGAAGGCTAGAAGCCATCTTGAAGTCGTGCACATCGATGTCATTGGCCCCATGAAGCCCAAATCAAAAGGAGGGGTGTCGTATGTGCTCACCTACGTTAATGATTTCAGTAGATTCATCTACGTCTACCTGCTTTCGTCAAAGACCCACGTATTCGGCCGGTTTTGCGTGTTTAAAGCCCTAGCGGAGAACCAGACGGGTTACAAGCTGAGTGTGTTCGTTGCGGTAACGGTGGAGAGTACGTCAACGCGCGGTTCAATCGCTTTTGTGTCGCCAATGCGATTGTGCATCAAAGAAGCGCTCCATACTCTCCGCAGCAGAATGACTTAGCGTAGAGGATGAACCGGACACTTACTGAAATGGCTCGTGCGATGATGTACCACATGGAGGTGGAGCGACACTGGAGAGGAGACGGCGTGATGACTGCTGCTTATGTAGTTAACCGAGTTCCGAACACTGCGCGTCGTGACAAGGCTCCAATCGATGTACTTACCGGCACGCAACATTCGCTTGAACACCTTCGAGTGTTTGGATCGAGCGGCTACGTGCACCTCGACAAGAGTAAGAAGACGAAGTGGTATGCGCACTACTGCATTTTCTTGGGATACGCAGATGGATCCATGGCATACCGAGTCTGGGACCTCGACGCCAAAAGGTTGGTCAAAACGCTCACGGTGACGTTGAACGAGCAACCACCCGCTCGTTACGATGATGTTGTTCTTCTCGATGCTCATGATGGACAAACAAACTATGTGGTCGAAGACGACGAGGATGGATGGGGTGAGCCAAACGCATCAGCGAGTCCTACCGCTCCTGCCACATATATGGAGATTGATGAAACAGGAGATGATGCAGTGCGTATGGAGGTAGATAGCTCTGCTGTTCCTGCTGCTGAAGCTCCGCTTGAGGGGGGGGGGGGGGGGGGGCTACTCGAGTATCATCTGTGCTGTTGCTGGCACTACACGTTCAAGCGAAACTTCGTTGACAAGTTATCCTGAACGAGAACTTCGATCCGGTCGTCCCAACAGCCCTTGAGCTATTAGTTGTGATCGGGTCCTGCGGATCTGCTGCTACTCGCGAGGTTGAAGCTCCAGTACACGCCAGACGCGTAGCTTTCGGTGGTGATCGCATGGTGTTTAGCGGTGGAACGAGACCTGGGCGTGGGCCTCGTGTTAAAAAAAATCGACTGTTGACTAATGGAGATGGAGCTGATGATGTTCGGCTACTTACCAACGAGCCACATGTGAGTCCACATGATAATGATGAGATCAGCGAGCCGGATTCCAAGCGCCCTCGATTGGATGAGTACGAGCTCGCACTGGCAGCTACAGAAGTGCCCAGTAGCTATACAGAAACGATGACATCACCCGAAGCCAAACATTGGAAAGAGGCTATTCGCAAAGAACGCAGGGCCCACATTCGCAATCACACGTGAGATTTGCTCCGGCGTCCGCACGGTGCTCGAGTTATCGGGTGTAAGTGGGTGTTTGCTCACAAGTTTGATGAGAACGGCAATATCGTTTGCTACAAAGCTTGCTTGGTGACGCTCGGGTGCTTACAGACGCGAGGAGTCGACTACTACTACACTTACTCTCCAGTGGCAAGCTCTAATACCATCCGTGTGTTTCTTGCAGTATGCAGTAGCAAACGTCTGAAGATCCGGCAATTTGACATTGAGACGGCGTTTCTTAATGGATGCTTGATGAAGACGTGTACTTGACCTTGCCACAAGGTGTTCGAGCTGGCGACGGGTTGGTATGCAAGCTGCGGCGAAGTCTGTATGGCCCGAAGCAAGCCGCGGCTGTAGGGTTCAAGACAATTCGTGCTGCATTTGTTGACATGGGCTATGTGCAATGCCGTGCGGATCCATGCCTATTTGTTCGTATTGGCAAGAACGGCGAGCCTCCGGTGTACATCGTGCTCTATGTGGATGATCTGCGTGTTGGTTGTACCACAAATGCTGAGGCGGATGCGATTTGTGCTGCGGTTGGTACAAAATTTACTGTGAAATCTTTTGGGTTCGTGAAATATGTTCTCGGCATGGAGATTAAGTATGTATCAGAGAAGGGGAAGTTGATGCTGAGGCAGACCCAATTCAACAAGCAAATGCTCGAGCGATTCGGCCAAACTGATGGAAATGCTGTCCGAAACCCGATGCTGCTTGGTCAAGCAAGACCTTACGCCAGATGTGTCGCATGAGGTGTACAAGGATGCACGTGGTTATCAATAATTAATTAGGACTCTTCTGGATGTCGCCAATGCCACCAGGTCAGACATCAGCGCCAATTTGTCAACGCTCTCGCAATACCTGGATTCGCCACGTGAAATGCGCGTCACTCGTGTATCCCTTCGTAGCGGTTCTAATCCGAAGATTAGTATCGACCCGTCTACCCTCGAAACTACAGCCCACAACACTGTTGCCGCACCAAGGTGTTGACCCCTCCCATGTCTTTTAGAAAGTAGATTAGAAAGTAGGCTGATTAGAGAGCTTATCTGCCAGACCTTCTACCAGCCGTACATGTAGCTTGCACAGTCACTTTGCGCTTCGCCTGTCCCCACCTGCAGTTATTGTTTTTGAAGTAGCTTCCTATGATACTGCCCCGGCTTTGTCCATTAGAAAAAAAAGTGGGCTGATTAGACAGACAGCCTATCTACCAGACTTTCTGCCAGCCGCACATGTAGTTTGCGCAGTCACTTTGCGTTTCGCCTGTCACCGCCTGCCGTTGCCGTTGCTGACGTACCTCCCCATGGTACTGCTTCCAGTACACCTTGCTCGTTATGCGTTTCTTGTCGCATTATGTTCATGTGACGTTTCTGCCGATTATGCAATCTGCCTTCGCGCCTTCAAATTAGACATTCGCATTCCGTGACGGGACATTACTAGTCACGATTTCTGGCCAAGCTACAGCTTTTCGGGGTAGGCAGAACGTTTTTCAGGTTGAGTGTCCGCTTGCTGGGAATAAAATCCGGATTCAGTGAGACATACTGATTCAGTGCGGCGCTGGTAAATTGTAAAAGGGGGTGGTTTACAAAAATCAGTACAATGGTACTTTTTACCAACAATAATATTCCGAATTTACTTGCATGTTTTATTGGGCTAAGAACTTTTTACCACTGTCTCACTGAATCCGGATTTTACGGTAGTGTCATTCGCTTTCAAAGTATGTCTGCAAAACGATTCTTGAAACATGTTAGGGCTATTAGCCACTTGCCAAAAGCTCCGGACCCACCAAGTGGCCAAGACTCCGCGCAGGGCCAGGCCACCAACGGGTGGCTGGCCCCCTCCAGGATGGGAAGCCCTGCCACCAGGCGGGTCCGGAGGGCAAGCGCGGTAGGCGTGCGGCAGCGACCACGCCTCCCTACAGCTCGCAAGCGACGCCTGTGATACAAGCTTCGAGTCCGTGCCATACAGCGGTACCAAGCCACCGTTTTTGCTGGGGGCACGCCGTGTGCCCACCATGCTGATGCCATTGTCGACGTCAACTTTGCGCTCAGGGTACGTCACCCCTGATCACGTGGGCTGCGCCACGGACAAGTTGAACACGCTGTGGGAGGTGGAATTGCGCTTCCGTGAGCGATAAGGCTAACGACTACGCAGAAGAGGGGTCGCTGACCCTGGGGGATGGAAGCTCTGGAGGAGTGCTGGTCCCTACAGGGTGGACTGGATTGAGACGGCCGTCGACAAATGTCACAGTCTTTGTTAGGTTAGCTAAGTGTAAACCGTGTTCCTAATAATAGAAAAGAGTTATTAGCCATAGTAGTACCTATGTTTGAAGCCGCCAAAGCCGCTTTAAAAAAGATAATGCATCCCACAGGCAGTCCAATGCACCATATAGAATAGATCTCTAATGCGATACCCACCCAAAGTCACTGATTCTGCTACTGGAATTTAATACCGATGAAACACGAACAGCGTTATTGAGGCAATAAATGATTTTTCCCTGTTGCCCAAATGTTTAGAATTACACTACATTGAAAGCTGTATATCGGAAGTACTACAGGTAGCGAGCGCTTACTCCGCAGCCTCTCATTCAATTTTGACCAAATAAGAGGGGTGGATTTCGTAAGCGCCAGCCGTTAACGAATTCCCGGCCGCATCCGATCCTGAACAGCCCATAATAATCTTTAGTATAATTGGGGTCAAGGAATCGGCCAATTCCGGAAAACATAAGCTAATCTGCTTACGTTTTGCCGAAGAATCTCAAATGTAACTTACGTAAATTGAAGAATGAGGGATGCACCGCCTCCAACGGATTGATTTCACGGTACTGCGAAAGCGTAACCTGGGCTAACATTCGTACGACATTCAGGGGTTCAGTATATTAGTACAACGTGAGGTTTTTGTCGGCTAAAGTACACCCAGCATCTCGCACAGTAACCGTGCGAAAGAAGCAAACACAGTAAACCGTTTTGGATACGCAGTCTAGTGATAAAGTCACAGTATCATTGCAAAAATACTGATATTGAGAGCACGCACAGACGGAGTACGCAAATGACATTTACTTAAACAAATTGCAAAATTTCGGGTCATGGACATGTATGGGACCGTACATTTGCCGCAAGAACCACTTGCGGTTGGAGGATGGAGACACAAGACACGAGTGGGGGAGCAAGCGCAGAGTTTTTAGCCATTACGTGTGCAGAACCAAGCAAGCGCAGGATTCCAGTGACCAGAGTACCTAGTAGCTCCGAGCAAGCGCAGGCTTCCAGTCATCAACCTCCATTTTGATCGCGGGGGTTGGTATTTTGAAAGCGTGGTATTTTTGTTTTGTAAAACAGTGTTGCGCAGCACTAAAGTTCGCTATAAAACGGTATTCCCAGCGTAACTCGCAGACGATATAGTGAAAGGGTCAAACTGCTTCGTTTGATGGCTTTGAACATCTTGACTTAGCAGGCATCTGAATCACTGGTATGATTTATCGAATAGATGAATGTCATCTACGGTATGTCGTACTTGATTGATGTGTACGGGGCTTTTTAGAAATTACAAGTGAAGCGATTGAACAGTCCGCGTCTAATAAATCTTATTTCTCTTGACAAAGCGATTTTCTTTGTGAGGGTTGCCTGTGTCGGCCAGGGGCAACATCCGTGCAACCTTGCCCTGAATGCGATATTCTAGTGTGAATATTGCGTTAGGCCTCCTGTTTCAGTCGCGATTGACAGACTTAACCCCCATCCATCACAGAAAGAGTGGTCGAGATATCCCTACGATACCGCTTCGCCGATGATTGATAGAATTGACTAGTAAATCCCCATTATCTCTCAATCCTCCTGCGCGGCACTAGAGCTATTACCTGAAGATGCACTCTCTCATCTCGCAGACAGATGAGAGGGCTCTATCCCACCATCACAAACTTCGCTTCTACAAGGATTTTAGGATCCAATTACTATAACGATCACTCGTATTGTCATGTCCCCTATACAACTAGAGCAGCAAGGCCGCTGGACCACCCAATGTGATGATTACCGCATGATGCATGGTAGCAGCAGTCTCTTCTTTCTTCGTTGTCGAATAGGAATTGGCGTGGTAATGCTTTTGAGTAGAGACACAAGCAGATGATGCGGTTACAAAGCAGGCGCAGGAGATGCATTGATGCAATATATTTAATTTGGCATCGTTTCCTACGTTTACTTTTCCTTGGATCACTATTGTTCTCTTTAAATAAGCCCTCATTGACTATACATTTCATATTGTGAGATAATATTATGAACTGCTACCAGTCTGTTGTAAGAGAGCCACACATACGATTTTTCTTATAAACTTAGTTTTATTTTATTTTAGAAAAGTCAGAGGTGCCGAGTCTGAGGCGAAAGCACGGATTTGCTTTGGATGCCTGTTTATTTGATTTCCTTAGTTCATCTTTTTCTCTGAAATTTCAGTGCTTCCTCGGGCCGAAGGCGCGACTTTGTATCGTAATTATAATAAAAACAAAACTCAGCGTTCGCGAAAGGGTTAATACCTCTTCAAGAAGATATTCATGGCAAAATGTTGCCTGTGTCGGTAGGCTGTGTGTATTACACAAACATTAGTCTTCTACGTCTATGGAAAATTTCCATATTTAATACGCACAATAGTGCATCGAATATCAGCGCAGAAACGATTTATATATTAGTAAAACACATTATCCTACTCCCGTAACATCGCTATCGGAAAATATATGCCGGCGTAACCAGAATCAGCTACGATTTCTCAAAATATTATTTGGACAAGGGCAACCAGTGGACGCCACCCAAAACTACCATAAGAGCCGATATGTCAATGCCTTCGAGGGTTGATAAACCTGACTGATCCCGGCTCCCGTCTGGTGAGACGGTCTCACTAAAATTATGAGGTAATACCAGCTATGCAACCTACCCTTAGGCAACTACACAAACTATATACTCGATTTTGTAATGGAAGGTACCTTGAGGCCATCACCTTCCATTCAACATGCCCCCTCGCATAATCTTTGACATACATCAGAAATCATCGACACTTTGTACCTGTGCAGCTTTTATATTTAGAAACAAATTTAGAGCGGCCAACGAAACAATGCACCGTCACAAGGCGTTGCATCCAGGGTTCCTCAGTGGGGTTTTTGTTTTGGATTATTTGGGCTTTGGGTTTATTGAACGACCCACCCAACCGCCTTCGCTTTGGCAAGTTTTTTTTGGGTTCAAAATAAAAAGAAAGTTTAGATGAAATTCTGAGTGATTATTTAATGAAGCAACTATGAGCGAGTTCACGTGCCCTCGTTGTAGGCGCGGCTTTGCCCATACATGCTCTGTTCGCCGTAGTCAAAATCTATCTATCTGCTACACACTCGCTTCAGAGCAGTAGAGAGCTTTCGGAGCCTCGTTTGAGTTGGGTTTGGGTTAGACATAAGAGAGTTTTTATGCAATCTCAAAACAGATGATACGAGTCGTTTCAAAGTTGCTTTCGGTCTCACTTTCACTTTCAGACAGCCAGTCCACCGATTGCCGGTTGTCAAAGCTTTTGAAGGACGCGCGATGGTCTGCTAGACGTCACTCGCGGACCTTTACAGTTAGCAAAAACGGAAGACGTAGCTCCCTTCTAGATCTATTATATGTATTGTCGTTTTCGCCCAAATTTGTAGAACATGGGGGAAAATTCGGAGTTCTCTGAATCGATGGCAATCGGTTTTTGACCGATCCGAGGTAGTCTACGGTTCGACACCCCACTTCACTGTGCAACAATGAACCTGGCAACCCCAGTCTGGCGCAGTTCTCCTCGACGCGTTTCGCTCGATGACAACACACCCAACCGAGATCAAGCAGCGCGAGGCCCCAACCCTCTTGCCTCGCCGTACCAGAGGCGAAGTCCACGTCTTGAACAGCAGCGAGAGGTGGTTTCCTCGCACGATCTGTTGATCAAACTCACAGTCGAGGTACGATTGGAAAACACTGTCAATCAGCGTATGTCGTCGTCAGGGCGGCTTGGCATGCACAGAGTTCAGTGCGACACATGGGATGAGGTGAAGACCATATCATTTAGCGCGCGTTGAAGCCATTAGCGGTTCTGACTGGAACCCCACCAGTCTGGACGCTTGGTGAGCATGACCCAGCAATCGAAATGCTCGAGAAGTGCATTTCTATGAGGATGAACACCAAGATGCTGGATCCATGGACAAGCGCGAAAGATCGTCGATATGTGTCAAGAAACCAGCACGAATCAGTCTTGCTCTCTGTCAACAAGTACGGTAACGAGATATCGATCATTGGCCAGCTTGCGGACTTTGAAGACCAGTGCATTGGTCCGGTCGCAACCGATCGTGGAGGTGCTGCGACAGAAGAACCCCACCAACTCATGATCAGTTCGCCGAAGGAGAAATGGGGCTGCTACGCTCACTGCACAAGATATGTCATGGCGTCTGTGAGCTTCACTAGTTCTCAAGAAACCAAGACCTCAGCACGAGCGAGAAATTGCCAAGGGGCCGCCACCAAATCTGGTGGCTCAGTTCAGGCCTGCGTCAAACGCAAGCGACCAACACTTACAGCGTGTACAGCGCAGCGTAAAGGTCGCAAAGAAGGTCGTACAAAGCATGCAGGCAAAGATCAAGCACTTCGATCAAACGGTCCAAGTGCTGCATACTACCATCGTGTCCAAGAACCAAATGCTGGAGAATCATCTGGATGCGATGGAGGCAATGGGTGAGGATGCGGTGGTACAACCAGATAGCACAGAGAGTTACGTCCGCGTTGGCTGCCATTCCGAACCAAGATGACGTCGACCACGAGTAACACAACTGGCTCTTGATCAGCGACAAGCTCGAAATCTAAACATGCATCTCTGCCACACTAACTAATTCAGTCTTCATCACTTGAACACTCGTCGTCGTAATAGAATTCGCATCGTCCCGAAACTCCAGCAAATCGCTCACGACGAATTGCTCAGATCGTGATGTGCCCACGTACTCACCCCCCCCCCCCCTGGGCTGATGTAGGGTCACCGGTAACACTCCGCCCACAATGCTCGAAAATCTTGGACATGTCGAAATCTTGGAACTGCTGGAGCATATTGGCAATGAGTACGGCTTGGTGTTGCTTGGACCCCGCCGCTTGAATGCTTTCTTGATCAAGCCAAAGAGGTACTCGATGGGGTTGTAAAATGGACAGTATGCTGGATGAAGATGGGGATGATCCCCAGCGACCGCAGGTAGTAGACGATGTCAGGATGGCACTGGATCTTGGCGCCGTCGAGAATCCACACAGAGCACCTTCCTGGGTACTGGTGCACAGTTTTCAGCGAATGCGCATGTACACGGCAGCACTCAACGAACTTGAAGCGGCCAAACGTCCCATCTGCGTGGAATGTTTCCACGAGACCATCCATAGAGATGAAACAAAGTAACGATACCCGTGCCTTCCGAATGAACTCGCCACGAAACACGAGTTTCTTTCCCGTTAAGCCGTAACCACGCGAGCCCAGCATGCCCCTGTTGTAAAAAAATGACTTCATCGAGAAACTGGATGTTCATTTGGCACCATTTGATCGAGTTCAGCTCCAACGTGAAGCGTACTTGGACGCGTGTCAACGATGATCTCGGATAACATGCGGTCACAAATTCCCGGTTTTCAAGGCAAACAGGTCTGTAATCGGTTCCAGTCCGTGACAGGTTGCACCTTCTCCACGAGCTTCACCAGTTACCACCAGATGTGGTCCACTAGGTAAACGCGACGCATACCGGCCTCAAGGCTGCTCACCCTTAACGCGTGTGACGGGGTGATGAAGGGCCGCGCTGAGCCCCATCCGATCTTTTTCTTAGCATGAGTCGCACCGTTTTATCTCTTCCGTGGCCTTTAATGCATCTGACGCTTCCTCTTCCTTGACGGTAATGTCTAACACTCGTTTTGTTCGCACTGGGCATCCCCAGTCTTCGAAAGTCGATTCGCACCGTGCCAACCCACCCCGTGTTACGGCATCATTGTCGGACGTCATCATGCAAACTCAGAGCGTACCCGTAAGCATGTCGGCACCCGACAGGGATCCACCTCATCAGTATCTGCGTCGGGTTTTGGTGGCGCCGTCTGGCGTCGTCATGGACGCTCAGAGCGTTTCTCCAACAGGTCCACCGGCGCCAGCCGCAGACCCCCTCCGCTTGGGCTCGCCGGGTGTACCTGTTGCGTCATCAGACGCCGTCATAGACGCTCAGAGCGTTCCTACAGCGGATCCACCGGCGTCAGACGCAGGTTCGCTTCGTATGGTGTACCTGTTGCACCGTCGGACGTCGCCAGGGACGTTCATAGCGTTCCTACAGCGTGGCCACCGCCGTTCATGGCTGACCCACATCGCTATAATGCCCTGGTGCCTCTTTGTCGCCTCCACGCACCATCCGTGCCGCACCGAGAGTGCGTCGAGGTACTCCATTTGCGTCAGACGCTGGTACTCTTTGCCACGGTGCCTATGGTGACATCAGTTTCGCTTCTTTCGACGGGGACGCCTAAGTTCCACTAACCGAAGCGCATCCGCTTGGTGCGCTTGGTCTAGTGCTCAATCGCTTCACCATTGGGAGGCTCGCACGTTTCCCATGGCTCGAATCAATAACGTCATGGAGGCACTGGGCCTTCTCACGTGCCTCCTGTGGCTTCACTCCGCCCTCCCGAGCCAGGCCGTCGTGGTTTGGGGATTCCTGTGTAATTATCAACCAGGCCCTACAGCCTTACCAGTGCCGGGCACCTGGTCTCCGGCCATGGATTGCTGCTATCCAAGCCCTGGGCTCCAACAGGTCGTGCACATTTTTCCAGCATGTTCGCCGTGTCTACAACGTCGCTACCGATGCCCTGTCTAACGGGGTCATGGATACGATTCCCACTGAGGGTCGGATCCTCACGAGCATCTATTCATCGCTCAGACGGCCCCGGAGGCCTCGCCTGACGCAATATGAGTTCATTTGTCTCGATCGCTCGCCGGGTTTGCGAGCTTCGACGGCGGTACCCTGGGTACAATATCTGTGCCATGGTAGCGGATATCGCCGAGGCCTTCCACTATGTGCCGGTGCACTCTCGCCATGCATCGGCTTGTGGGGGGCTGTTTACCGCGTTCTTCCCACGGCATCGTCTCAGGCATGAACGTTTTCGGGTGGACATCGTCACCAGGATTCTTTGCTGTCTTCGGCAAGGCTGTTCGCCGCTTCAGAGAACGCATTATGCTAACTGAGAAGTAGCCCGCCCAGGACGGCAACGGAATACCAACAGCATTACCCAGGGCCGCAGTTTGATGGAGCCCACACTAGACGATTCCTGGCACCTGGTGTCGTATCGTCGTCCACGGGAGAAGACGAATCACCGGTGTGATCAACAAGATGTATGGAAAGTCCGAGGGTGGTCAGCAACCCTTGCGACGGTGCGCTGATCCAGGCTCGGTATAGGCTATACTTTTCCGCTCACATCTACGGGCGAAGGATGGAGCAGACTCGAAGGTGTGACGTACACGCAAATGTTATCACTTGTGGTATAAACCTGGCAAAGATGCGGAACCTCCGACTGGAGGCAAAACGAGAACACCTCAAGGAAGCTTTGGTCGCAACCGGAACACTCGGGAAATACAGCAAGAACTTCAAGTTTTGGGAGTCGTTCTGTAACGACTTCGGATTTCCAGCGTGGATTGACGAGCTACCCAGGACCCAGGGTCAAGTGGAAAGGAAAGAGCCAGCTACTACATCGATGATGTTCAAAATGCGGGAGTCCTAGGCGAACCCAGACGACAAGACAACATTACGTGGGTATCTATCGCCTTCTGGACCGGAGCTCGGAGCTCTGGGGGTCCAGTCTAGGTCGATCGTTCTACAGGGACGAACAGATCTCATTGTGTAAAGGCCGACAATGTGATCCAACGCGACATAAACGGAACTCAGGTCGAACCTGAAGCCCCAGGGGCCGTATCAATGGGGATAATGTTCGAATCTCATAAGGGAGATCGAACTACGCAAGGCTTCACGATTCGTCACAACAAATCCGACAACTGTATTCTATGCCCAGCAATGGCCGCCCAGATGTGCCTGCAGATTCGAGCCCAGTGGCTTTCGGACGGAAGGGCCCTGGGCCCGTTGCTCACCTCGGTCTCGAGAACATGTACGAACGTGGAGACACATGTGAGTGATTTGATTAAGGCTGCAGCTGCCAACCTGGGTCAACCAAGAAAGGACTATTTAACCCACTCATTGCGAATTGGGGGGGGGGGGGCATGCGCACTCTTCGCAGCGGGCAAGAGTGACGTGGTCATTCGCTTGATAGGGCGGTGACCAAGCTGGTGCTTCACAGCGTACACTCGACTCAGACCGGGAATGATCTGAGACGCGGCAAGGTCAATGGTCAAGGCCTCGATGTGGGAATGCCACGAATCGGACAGCGTGCTGCGTCAGATACCGTGCCAGTTTGAATGGGAACGACAATGAGTCTAACTCTCCAAGCTAATCAAGCCAACTTGCCCCTAAGCAGTGATGTCCGAAGGAGGAAAGTGATCGGTTAATTACGAAGAGCGTAACCGGATTTTTCCGAACCAGACAGAATAGCGAATCCCAACCATTCGCCGTTTTGCCACCGGACGCTCAGCGCACCCGACCAAGCTCAGAACTTCCATGAAGAAGCAGCCAGGCTTCCAGCGAGAATGTTTTTCTCTTCTTCAAAAAGGGTTGATTAGCGAGTAGGAGGTTCTTCTAGGACGGGGTTTTCACCTTTGATAAGGTTTTGTCCCGTGGGAGACCTCAGGTGCGAGTCTAACTCTCCAAGCTAATCAAGCCAACTTGCCCTTAAGCAGTGATGTCCAAAAGAGGAAACTTATGAAAGTGAGAGCAAAGCGAAAAACCACCGGTGACGATATTCGGCTATTGTACACCAGCTTAGGTGACAAATCGTGGGCAAATGTAGCGCAGGTACTCGATGCACTACTTTTTCACACCAAATGTGGTGAGCCAATTAGGTCTGCTTTATCACTCATCACCACACAAGCCATAGAGCACCAATCTTCTATTGCGAAACTGCAAGGTGCTCAATCATTCTGGTACCATTGTATCTTACGACATCACGATGGGTTTTACATAGTAACGTGGAAGCCCATATTTATTTTATCAAAACCAGGTAGATTGTCAAATGATCGACGATCACCACACACCACGAATTGCCCCAGGCTTCCTGACCCCCCCCCCCCCCGGATAGTTAGGCCGTCGCGTTTCATGAAACGGCGACACTAATTTTTCTTGCCTTCGTAGCTTTTTGTGCTTATCTGAACAGGTATTAAATCAGTAGCAGCATCAATAATAATGTTTTTTTGTGGCAGTATGTTCGAGCCGGCGCTCGTCCTTAACGAATACACATAGCGTACCTTCCACCGGTGCAGATACGCTGCTACGAACACTGCCGCTGAGTGTGAGGCAGGACCCTCTGGATGGGACAGGAGGAAGGTTTGGGTCGGCTCGGGAACTTCCGTACGAATCCGGTGGATCTGACGCTCCCAATTTTGAAGACTTGGGCGCGGGACACTACGAGACTTGGTAAAGGCCTCGCGTGATTCACCACGCACTCGAGCTGCGAACCAGTCGTCGACAGGCGTGACATTGAAGTGGAGAGTTTGATGCGGCGGCGGGGCATATTCGTCTTGGGTGTTGTAAGCTGAGGGAAATGTCATCAATGTTACGAAGATAAAGACGGGGCGTTGTTATTTCGATCTGAGTGCTCGTCCCACGGTGACTATAGCGCTTTTTAATACGGACCAGACTTCAGCCTATTGGGACATGGGCACGCGAATAAACGTCAAGTATGTAGGGGCGATCTACAACAAACGATACGGAAGGCTATCGCTGTACAATGGCGGTGACAGCAGCTGCTGATGGATGCGTACTAACCCCTCATTTTGTCTACAATGGCGTCCCTGGTGGTGATGTAGAAGCTGAGGTGACAAAATTCTGCAATGGTGAAGTGGCTACATTTTCCGTTCAAGAGAGCGCTGGTTCAACGACCGCGTAATGACGCAGTGGATAGAAAAGTGCTGGAAGCATGTGGTCTGGGAGCCCTCGGTTCTTATTTTAGACAGTTTATCCGTCCACAAGAAGGCAGGAATTGCGGACACCTTGGCGTGTACTGGTACATCGGTGGTGTGCGTGCCGGGCGGCTGTTCGGGTGTAGCTCAACCATTAGATGTCGGGGTGATGACCCCGTTACAACATAATATTCGCCAATTGATTACCCTGTGGTCGCATGGGCCACCGAAGAAGGTGTCCCCACAGCTCCGCAGGCGATCCACCTTCGAGACCGCTATAGATGGACTTCGATGCGCCTCAGCGAGCACAGAACAAAATATTTTTGTGGTAGCTGGGCCATTTGTGCCGTTCGGTCTGCCTAACAACACGGGTATGCATCCTGCAACTGACAGCAACGACGCAAGTACTAGCAGCACAGACATCATTTTAGAAGACGCAATTTAGTAGGTAATAATATATGCTCGCCGTGTTTTGCTAATGTCTACAGACTGTTCCGCATCTTATAAGATTATCGTTTTTTTCAACAATGGTTAGTTTCCTGAAGAAAGACGAGGGAAGGCCGTTTTTCGTTAATCAGAAGGCGAGAACATTCGAGAGAGCACCGGTGGCAACGGATGCGATCATGCAATATAGTTGAGTAGAGTAAGGGCAGTCATTCTAGGATTCTCAGCATTCCAAGCGCGGAACCCAACCCGCCACGCCCAAAAGGGGCTTCGTCTATCTCACCACTATCTAACACGAGATAAGACGACATGGCTGCGCCCCCATTGCTGTAGGATCACGGAAAAGTACGACTTTTCAGAAGGGACTTAGTCCCCCCCCAAATATGACGGATGAAAAGAGGATAAAAAAAATGGCACCTAACAGGCGATGATTCTTGTGCTACCTTCTTAGGGGCTCTGTATTTTGGAAGTACAGAGTAATTTGTATCACAATCGACAAACTACACTTTGTTGATACAAGTTTAGAGCTGCTCGATGCGAAAGTGCGCTATGTACAATAAATAAATTTAAAGCATTTAATGTTTTATGAGATAGTCGTGAATCGCTCACGGAAGACCAAATACAATACCCCTAACATCAAAACATTAAAGTCAAGGACGAGTGTTTAGGACAAAATGATTTGTTTTCTTGACTTCAGTAAACTTCTACTGTGCTTTTGTCCTTAATGTAATCTTTAGAAGGACTGAAGCAAGTAAAAAAATTGTCCTTGGAATCTAATCAGCGCCTAATCTATAACATTTTTTGGAGGGTGCAGAAAACCTTTATTCACAGTTGCAATAATTCAAGCAAGAGAAAAATGGAACCCTTTGACGTTACAAGGTTAGACGTAAAGAACTCGTGATGATATTTAACAAATCGTAGAAGGTACTGCCCACTTCACAGTCAGTACTGTACACGGCACATATTTTACCGATAGAATCATGACTTCGTGAAAGATTTCGTCCAATCACCATTCCTATTTCAAAAGCAACAAACAATGCAAGATTTATTTTATAACGAGAGAAATTTTATTTGTCGGTATACTTGTGTAATTCCACTTAGATTCCAAGCGTTACTACAGTAGCTGCAGTACCTTCTTCAGAAGCATTTGCGCTTCATTGTCACGAGTGTTCAGTTTTGTCTTCTCTTCGTTGGATAAACGACACTCAAGATGAAACTCTTTCTTAATCGGATCCAAATAAGATATCGCAAATTGTAGACCATTGGTATCCAAGTGAAATTTCGACTTCACCCCAAAATGCATGCTTACCCCAGCCGGAGTAGACTTGGTCAGAGTCACCTTCGTATCAAAGAAGTCGTCGCTTTCCGGTATCGAGATTGCCAGGAGGTGTGAAAATCATCAAAAATGCTTTCTACAACATTCTCTCGTATAACGTTACGCACACGGAAGGAGAGCTCGTTGTCGAAAATAACGTCATAGGTGCCACGCAGACATCGCTCGCCGCGTACATTGTGTAGTCTTCATTGTCCCTCAATTAGATGATACTTCAGGTCGTAATTGTTTTCTAAATAGCCAATAAGATGTACTGAAAACGAAATTATTGGTTCCACTTGTTTCTCCACTTTCTCTTCAAGCTTGTCCATAAGAGCTCTCATCGATGGCGACGTTCGCACACAATAATTAGACCAGCGGGTCTGAAAGTCCTTCTTGTTCCGAAATCTCTGTAACTCAGGCCACGCAATAGGTGGATTCTTACAGCTAAGAGTCTTCAGTTTAAAACACAGCTGGCCAAACGATATTTCGATCTTGCGCGGACTTTCTGAGCCCTCCTTGCCACAATAATCCATGAGATTGGTCATTTCCTCCTCTCGAAACTCCTTGATCCATGATTTATTTGATGCTTGCCGTTGCATCTGCTTCTCCGGACTGCTGAAGGCGCTATAGATACGTTATAACTTGTGTATTACTCAAAGCCGTATCCTTTTTCCGGAATGACCACCATCGTGTCGGTCCGTATCGCACAGCTACTTCAAACACGTCTTGAATGGTTTAGAGATGCCAAAACTGGAGGAAAGTTCAGTCAGCTGGTTTTCCGCGCTATCGACTCCAGCTACTGGTCCACTTAACGCCACCTTCTGGTTCGATTTGTCCACAAAGCAACGAACGCCGTGATTCTTCTCAAGCACCTTGCAGTAGCGACCGCCTCGACTGATAAAAACTGCCACAGGGACGTGATCTGGGATGGACAAGCTATTCGAGTGGCTACCAACCGGTGTGTTGGAGAAGCTCATGCTAAAGATCTTGTGGGGAACCGAGAAAAAGTCCAAAGTGAGCTCGATATTTGTCAGCTATAACTTCCGGTCGGAAACCATCACCGGAGAGTGGACAATGACGTATGAGGGTCAAAATTAAAAAAACCAACGTGCTCTATGAAACTACAGCTTTAGCTACGTATGTTTTTTTTGCGGCAAGAGATGCCCTATATATATATTATATGTACATGTAGGTAAGCTACTCCATGCTCTTTTTGAATGCGGTACGAAAACGCATACCATGAACCTGTCTAAGACGAGCTCGTATATCGTGATATCCTGTAGTACTAGATAGGTTTTTGATTCCACCGGACTGGTAAACTTGTTTTTTGTATCCTGCCTTGATAATACTGTCTAACTAGAAACTCGTCAAGGTGAGAATAAGGGTACGAACCGACATGAAATCACTTGCCCGCCCATTCTAAGCGGTTTTCATGGGAAATCTTGTCCTTAAAAGGGTCATACGACAAGTCTGGCGTACCGTCAGATATCTCTATAAACTTCAAATTTTGAAGTATTTTGCTCGAAATCTTCTAAAATTTATGAATGTGCACCACATCAACCGCTACATGATCAACTTGCTATCTTAAACCTCAACCGGGGTGCGTCCGTCCGTCCGTCATTCCGTCCGAGGGTAGGGTTAATAAAGGCGACGCTAATTCCCGCGTTCTACTGGCTGCCGAGCGCAGCATATGTATGTGGTTTACATATCATTCTTAATTGCACCATTCAAATTTCATTTTGCCTACATTCTCAAACTGGAAGCCGCGGAGCGACACGTTACGCCAGGTGCGCTGCGTGCATGTATGTTAGTTTGCATTTCTAGGCTACGCCACTGCTCACATAGAGTTTCAACCTCTTTCGCTGTTCGGCCTCTTCCGCGTTTCCATTTGCTTTCGCGGTCCGTGACCTCCCGGAGTCATGTCCTTCCGCTATCCGCGCCCGCATCGCTGCATGCTCCACCATGGCTCCGTTCGTCTCAGTGATTTCGTGGTCTCGCGGTGCGGTTTTTTCGTCTTCTACCTAGTGTTGCGCAAATCACGACGGTGATGGTCCATTAATATTCATTAACTATTACCATACTGGAGGAAATTGTCTTTTAAGGGTCCAGTACAATAGTATATACACTTTGCTGTCAAGCTGGCACAATATTTTGTATACATAGACCAAGTCTTCTTTCGGCAAGCAGTGATCGCCGCTTCCTTTCCTGTCTTTCTTGCAAATCCCCAAGTGCTCAGCTCTACCGCCTTTGCTACGAGTTTTACTGCTTCGAACCGAAACCTCGTCAACGCCTTGTACAAACGGTTGGCGAGACCCAGTACGCGTACAAGCTCTGTCATTGTACCCGGGAGCAAGTATCAAGCAAAAGCTACTCAGACCTAGTTGATCATTTCACTCGATCACAAGCCCACAATACCATCCAGCAGTCCTTCAATCAAGTACAGCAAAGTAAACGAGCGTAGACTGCTCCAACCTCAGGCGATGCCGAACGATGGTTCTCATCGCTGAGGCTAGTGTACTCGAGTTGTAGGATGGTTATGCCGCCAGAAACGCTGGAGCTAATTTAACACTTCTGCTTCAATCGTTCACTGTGGAACGATGCAGCCGTCGCCGAAGTCAAGAGACGCAGAGAAGAAAATGCTAAGCGAAAGAGGCAATTGCGTCTGGTAGAAGAACATAACACGCTAGAGGTAGCGCATATCGGTATTTACCGATAATGGAGCATTACCAATGGACAATGGTATAGTAGTACTCCCTTCGTATTTCATGATTATTTGCTCAACACAGGTTCTACCGTGATATCGTGCTCCGCGGCTCGATGCCCGTGCTCTTCCGTGGTTACATATAAAGAGACCGATAGAATCTAATAGCCACTCAAAGTTTTTCCTAAGTAATTACGATTGGTCTATTTTTTTCTTAATAGATTTGTTGTAATACTAAGAGTTACAAACAATCAATAACAAACTAAGGAGGCACCTGTATTTTGCTAAAACTCAGCTAAAAGCGCTTTGTTAAACGACTTCTTGATCGTTTATACGCCTAACGATTCCCATGATTTTATTAATAGTCTCGAATCGCTTATCAGCTGTGGTGTTTTTTTTTCTTTCGTTTCTCGCCCCGTTTGAGGGGCGAGGTCTTTCAGTCAGCCATAGCTCTTTTAACTTGGCCTTCAGTGGCCCCACGACACCCACATCAAAGGTCTGGCACGCCGATGGCGAGACGTTTTGGAAGTGGCTGTAACGTAGAAGATAGCTCTGTCGACGATAGTCTCCGAGTCACCTAAGACGTGACAATCAAAATTATCGACAAGCAAACGGACCCGTCCGACAGGTGACAAGCGAGCAGAGAACGTAGATAGAATTACCACACGCGAGCATCTATCCAGGGTTTCTTTTGTACCGTGTATGCGTGCCCTACACAAAGAAAAAAAAATGCAAAAATAAATTAAAATAAAATAATAGCAAAACAAAATGATACCTTTCGTGTGAGGTGCAATCTCATTCTGCTCGATTTTACCACCCAGTTGCCCACAACAATAACGAGAAACAGCAACTTAAAGCCATCCGCACGAATTGTGCATACCGCCGTTAGTCTCGCTGAGTGCTTTTGCTCCGCCGTTATTGAGGCTGCCTTGCCTTCTCAGATAGCAGTTTTGATGTCGGGGTATCAAAAAAGATACCCGTTTCGTCCGTATTGTCCGTATGTAGACCAGGCCAGCCTCGAAGTGCCAAAACGTCCAGCAAATGTTTTAGCAAATTCATCGCGTACGCCCATCAGATTATTTCAAAGCTTTTTATTGTAATAATGGGTAGCGTGGGTGCAAGCAAAAGAGTTAGTACATTGCAGTTTAAAAACGTCATTTCGTAATATTTTTAGTAGCATTAATACATGCACACTACAAAAAAATATTTTACCTTAAGGCCGGTTCCTAACAGGATTATTATTCGGATCATAACCCGAAGATCTGATCCGTGATTGGCAAGTACAAATACATATGGGTGTCCTGATGATCCCACTTTGAGATCACAAGCTACTATAGGATCACGGATCACAGTCAATCAAGGCCGTAATGAAGGTATCTCGTATAATTGTCTGTGTCGCTGCAGTAGTAGTTACAAATCCAGCGGTGGCGACGTTCGAAAGTTGTTTCGCGCAAGCGCCTTGACTGGGAGGCCAACCGCGATTGCCTAGTTTAAGAGGGACAGTTCGAGAAAAACTATAGAATGAATGCTTCATTTTTTGAGGACCTTGTGGATTCACTGAGGAAAGTACTGCAACTAAAATCGCGTGTCCGCACCGGCATACAACCAATAACACCGGAGAACAAAGTCCAAATGACTATTTCTTGGCTAGCAGAGGGTTCTTACCACTCCATTAGAGCTCTTGCGGGTGTGAGTAAGTCCGAATTTTATTCGACTGTTGTGGGAGTAATGGAAGCTACATGTGAGCACCCTAGCTATCGAATTGTTGCTCTCTTACATGACGAAGTATCTGATAAATGTGCAGCTTCTGAATTTGCCGATGCCAGCAAGAATAACGTCTTGACTGGGTGTGTAGCGTGTGTAGACGGGTTGTAATGCACAATCAACGCTCCTAACACCAGAAAAGTAACGTACGTGTCCGCTTTTTTGTCTGGACATTACCTTCAACACGGGATTAATGTCCAAGCGATGCGTGATGCGGCTTTGTGAATCTGCAAATTGTGAATCTGCAAAGCCGCATCACGCATCGCTTGGACATTAATCCCGTGTTGAAGGTAATGTCGGATGTGGGCTGTTTTAGCAAAGCCGCATCACGCATCGCTTGGACATTAATCCCGTGTTGAAGGTAAAGTCGGATGTGGGCTGTTTTAGCAGCCCTGGAAAAGTAGCCGACAGCGTAGCCTTTCGGAAATGGCCTCTGAGTACGGCTATAGCGAACTTACCTTTTGAATTTTACGTGATTGGAGATAATGCGTACCCATTATCACAGTCACTTCTCGTTCCATTTACTAAACCCGAGATTAAGACGAGTGACTACTCTGATTACAACTTCTATCTGTCTCAGTTACGCATTCGAATAGAAATGGATTTTGAACTTTTACTAAACAAGTGGCAAATATTTTGGCGACCATTAGCTGTTGACTACCTTCACGCAAGACTTGTTATTAAGACATGCATGAAATTGCATAACTGCTGCATCAATCAACGTTTATTACAGCCCAACGGTGGAGGAGCCAGAAATGCAGCTATGATAGACTTTAACGCAATGGAGGACTGTAGCTTCTCACCGACGGTAGCAGAACACAGCGATGAGCCAGAGATCCGTGTTAGAAATGGTCATATTTTCCGCAAAGTCGTCCTACAACATATTCAAAGGTACAATATGTCTGGGCCTAAGTCCCGTTCCAGTAGCTAGCTGTGCTAGTCGCCCATAATTTGGGCCTGAAGTTTGTCTGCATTGACCTGAGCGACTTGCACCCGACGAAGGGCAGCTTCACGCTCGCGCTCAAGTTCCTTGATGTCCATCCCCTTAACTTTATGGTCGTGAATTTGCATGTCGAGGCTCGATAGTGCTTGGCGACGACGAACAAGTACTCCGTCCACAGCAGCCAATTTATCCACGATAGCGTCTCGTTCTAGTTTTTCACGTGTTAGACGGGCAACCGCGGTTTCACACTTTGTACTTCGAACTTCAGTTTCCACCAATTTGTTCACCGCACTTATCAGCACAGAAACGGATTCGATTATGTCCTTGCGATTTTCTGGTGCTTTACGCTTTCGATTTTCTTTTATCGTAGCATCAACATTCTGCACCTCTTTTGACTCATCATCTTCGTTTTCTGTGTAAACACTAGTTGCACAGAATTTACGACCTGACCCCCGTTGTTCGCACCACAAGTGGACATACATCACTATTTTGTCACCATAACAAAACTCCCAGAACTCGTCGTGTGACCCAGAAACTTTGCATTTTCCCTCAGCAGTCGAGAATCGACGACTACATTCCTTCCACGTGCCCTTCAACTTGGTTCCGGTATGCGTTGTAAAAGATCTGGTTGAACCCCTTCAAACAACGAGCTGTCGGACACAAGACGGTCAAAATCTTCATTAATTGTATTGTATGCTTCGGCTACTTCTTCCCAAAAGCAGCGTCCACCTTCGTCGAGCTCCCTGCGAGTGAGAGTATGCCCCGAGCGGATAAAACGCTAAAAAGAAACGTATCAGGGAACAGCACATCAAGAAGTCGGTACAGACAGTGTCGAGTTCTTCGTTCGGTGGGTGACTCTGTAGTAGGGCGACCGCTTTTGTTATAGCGTTCATGCTCGAGAAGTAGCTCCATAGCTTCTTGTGACTGATCATAAACCCTGTAGGATAGTAATCCGAGCCGCTTTGTTAGTTTTTTTTGCCACAGCAAGCTTCCTTGCCGTCGTACACTCCAACTTCAGTTGATCCACTGACCACGTGCTATAGTCGTTAGATAACGGCGGGGGGACTATGCGCTTACTACCCGGTTTCTGCGCCGCGGTCCACTTGCTGCTGACTATTCCGTCACCATCCGTATCCGTGGCCATCGTCACTAACACGACAAACCTGGAGAGCTGGAGAGGCTTCTGGGCGACTTTGAAATCATGATCTCGTTAGGAATAACAAAGTCATATTCCGTACACAAACCGCATCCCTAGCGGATCATGCTCCCTTATGATCCCGTTAAGAACCGGTCTAAGCCCACTCGGAGTTTACTGCACAAACCCATGCCGGTATGCAAAGCGACGAAGCAGACGAAGTAGGGACTCGCAAGCTGTAACGACATCCTATTTTTACCCTTCACATAAGTTTGTAGCCAATCCGGATGCTCATCGCGCACAAACTCCTCCATTACCTCTGCTGTTAGAACCTCACAGTCTCTGCGCATGTCCTTCATGAACGTTTTCCGTGGCGTCATGTCCTTCCGTGGCTTCGTGTGTTTTCGCGGCTTCGTCTCCTTCCATGGCTTCGCGTTTCTGTGATTAGCTTCAATCCTAAATAACCACTTCCAAGAGTTTTTGATGTGTACCATAAAGCATTCTGGTATGTTCGCACCTTATTGTAAGGTTCGTACACTAAACGAGCACTTCCAAATTCAATAATGGTCTATGGAAAATAGCTTGTTTCTGAGCCAATCAGCCTTACGTTGGTTACGGGAATGCTTGCTGTGCTGGCGATGGTGCTAGCGACGACAGCGCAATATTTGGAGAAATAATCATTCACGGTTTGATTCCTTAACAAAAATAACAATATCATTCTTTAACAACAAAATTGAATTATTATAGTCCAATCAAATCACACGGCTACTTCGTACAACAAATAATGATTTGGTTCTGTTTAAATTACTAAAAACAATTGCTTACTTTAAGTAAGAAAAGTATTGCAATAAACTGTCTAGGTACGATAGTATCAAAAAAAAAATCACATCTAGTTTGATTCTTTAATGACAAAACTATTTTTATAGCTTGGTAAGTAACACTAATAAGAAATCTAAACTATTAAATTAACTTTTTTTGATGCTACTCAAATTACGGGTTCTAACACATAATTTATCGGAATAGCATTGTAGTTGTATACCCTCAAATTTCGTTAGGGTATACTATTTTGAGTGGTATTGGTGCTGTTCAGGAAAAGTTTTAAACTGTGAGTCTGGAATAGTGACATTTCCCCAAAACGTGCCCAGCATCCCCTGTTATCCCTGTAACCTTTTTAAATGACACAGCTCAGAGAACCCCCCGCATTGGTGGCCTTTACCCAGGTCCTCTGAGATCTGAAAGTTTTGAAACAATACAGTGCACTTGTTTCGTGGCGCTCCTTTTGTGAAGGATGAGAACGGTCGAATAATGAGAGCATTATGTCGAGTCTGATCACCTCGCTGCGTGCGCTCACCGAATGCTGAGGATAACCTACCTCGCTAGACTCACCTGCGGTTCGAGAAAGACATATGTGTGTCCTCTTCTTCAAATGTTTCGTTGCAGTTACATACAGCCCACAAGTTATGGCCCACACCTTCTCTGGGCCAAGCCAGCTCAGCGGGGTAGATATGCCATACACGACGTGAATGGCCTGTCTAGAGCGTATGACATTATAAGAACAGCAGTATTAGGTGAGAATTAGACATGCACAGACGCCATAATAAACAGACAAGTGATCGCTCTTTGTTGCTCGCGGATATGCCGTGCCAGCGCCCACTAAAACCCCGTCGCCACCAGCCATAGTCGCGGGAGTTGCGTTGGACTGCCTTCAGAGAGATGGGGGGGGCACTGTGCTTTCACACAACTTGTGTGCGCTAGCGGGGAGACGGGGCCTGGCGGATTCGTGTCACACCGCAAGTAAGCTTGGTCCCACGCAGTATGGCCCACGGCGCTGGAAATGGCTTTACCTTAAACACACCATGTTCAGAATGAAGGTCATCAGGAGTACCGGTTTCAGAATAATTTTGCTGAACACAAACAAACCCGAGACTTGGGACTCGCTTTTTTAGATTCCAGGTTTTAAATTTGCCTGAACGGGGCGATTATGTTATCGTATGTAAAGCACGCTTATGGCCAGTCATCACCAAGCCCAACATTAAATATCGAACGAAATCCTGAATAAGTTATCGTTAAATTCAAAAATCGAGTTTAATGTACCTTAAGTACATAGTTCTGTAAAGAGTCTTGCAAGACGCTTTTTGCTCCCCTCAAATAAACGGCTTTATGCTCGCCTCTCGGCGTTAGTGTTCGCAAGGCGTCTTGGAGCCATACTGTGGTGTACCCAAGAGAAATGAGCGTAGATATGTATTGACTAGCCAACAGTTAAGGAATTCTACATGTAGAGATTTCTATAGAATGGCTACATTATATGTAATGGTATTATACCAACATGTATACCTTAAAAAATGATCACGGGTACTTTATTCGAAGTAGGTATATTATTTGGTAGAATCGCTACCTCGTGTTTGGACCACCCAACGTTACAATAACATTCAATCAGTCTTACTATTGTCCCGGCCACGAAAGAAGATACAACCCTTCGTCATGCTTTATACAAACTTCTATATATATGCACGCCAACCTGACCCACTATAAGGTGCTCAAGCCGGATTTACTCCAATTTATGATGTCAAGACGCGTAATTCGCAGTTGTTTGGCCATAATTGAAGCTTTTCTGAAATCTGGATTCAGCCTTACACTGCACTGTGGATAATCCATTTAATCACTGATTGGTCGGATCGACGAACAGATTGATTTTTTTCCGGCGGTCACAGAAGAAGATACAACAGCTCAAAACAGACTTGCAAATCAAAGCACCAATATTCTATGTATTGGGGGTATGTTAAAAAGAGTTGATTACGGCTTGATCGTCAGTGTGGTGAAGTGCCATCGGAATTTTCCCCGAAGGACGACTTACGATCGACAAGGATCGAGATATGGCGTTCTCAACCACCATGGGGCGAGGAAATGGGGATCCGGTGTCGCCCGTGACTAACTTGAAGCCAGAGACCGAAGATCAAGAATGGGCAGCCGCGATCGGGCCGCAACCGATCTCAGTTCAAACGCTGTGACTGAAAGCGTCAAGATGCCCGTCACGATTCATGGGAGAGGGATCAAGACACTAGAAGTCAAGATCTATGGCGGAAGGACAACATTAAGTCAAGATCGTCTGGAAAGTCAAGCTGATCGGATTGGTGGGACGAGTCGGAATAAGGTCAAGAGACAAAGATCAAGGCTCCACGGATTGAGATCAGCTGCGGTTAGTGGAGATCGAGGCGATATTGAAGGTCCGGCGATCATGTTGAAGGTCAACGATCTAGTTGAAGATCGGCGATCCTGAGGAAGAGGGTCAACGATCTATCTTGGCGAAGATCATCAAACAGATTCGAGATCGACAGGCAAGGTCAAGATCGCCGATCAAGACGAAGATCACCAATCAGAAGCGAGATCAGCGACCAAGTGTCAAAGATGAAGATCGCGAGATCGTTCGTCCGATCGGAGATGGTGAAAGCCGATTTCATCCGAGGATGGGATATAGGAAGGCGCAAGATGCACGGTGAGATGGGTAGGCAGTAGGTACATATGGATAAAGATCAATCAGACCGGAATTTACTTTGAAGTGCACAAGTGGCCTTCGTATTCGAGACGTCTTAAAGACATATTGGCTCGTTACAAAGTGTTAAAAGGAGGCTTAAGTGGAGGTTACTAGCGTCGTAGTGTAAGATCTCGGTTAATATATTAGCCAAATTTACCTACACTAGTTTTCCCTACTTTAAGTGTACAAGTTCCTGATTATCCAGACTTTGGTGCTTGACTGGAGGTCAGATCTGTTCTCACGACTAAAGATCCCGCTATTGGAAGCGGCAAGCAACCCAGATAGGAGAAGAAGAATAAGGAACACGCTTGTTTAGGCATTTCGGTGCTTAAAGTAGGCATAAATCCCCTAGATCAAGGCCGGTCACCCCTAATCGGACCCTGTTTAGGGTTTATCTCAACGGTGCAGAGCGAAGAAGTTCCGCGCTGCCCCACACGACCCGCGTCCCGCCAGGACGGTTTAATTTTTCCACTGATCGGACACCTTCAAATCCCTGAGAGAGCAGATCCACCGCCGACGGGTACACAAGGTGAGACCAAGTTCAGCTGATCGCGGACCATCGGGGGACCCCCTCCGTTAGCGGTGGCTGGGCGCTGTGAGTGAGTGAAGATCGGCCTCAACCAGATTTTGGCTGATCCCGCTACACCACATCAGCACCTTCATTGCCTCTGCTGTTGTAGATGCCGCCATCTGCGTCACCGTCATTGTTATCCTCGCCCTCTTCACTATCACTCACACGGCAGCAATTATCCAGCGCAACGGCGTATTCGTTCTCAAAATTTTGTACGTGACGGTAATATTTTGTCCAGTGATCATCTCTCACCTTTGCGAACTCTTCATTCACTTTTGCGTCGAGTTCTCTAGCACTTGACGCGGGGTTTCCGGCGATGTCGTTTTTCATCAGCCCCCATATCGTATCTATTGGTTGGAACTTGGGATGGTAAAAAGGGGGGGGGGGGGTGAAGTATATCAAATGATTAAAGTTGGTAGCGATAACTTGAGTTGCATAAATCGGAGGTGGTTTGTGGGCTTGACTCTCAAAAGCAGCTTAGCTATAATATCCTTTTCATGCCAAACAAAATTCTACAAAAATAATAAAATGACTTGTAAAGTAAAAAACAAATTGCAAAAAGCAAAAATTACTCCGATCAGTGAGCCATGTTTGAATTTTTGCCTTCAGCCATGACTTGTTCGGCGAAGAGTTGGCTAATCGTGATGGTATGACGCCCCATCCATGTGAATATTACAAGAACTATGGTTCGTTTTGAGAGTGGCGCACAAATCCGTGAATCACTTCTCAAACATGTCCGAGTCGAGATTGCCGTGAAAATCCAGCGGTTCGGGAATGTTTTTTTCTGTTTTTAGCTGCTGAGTTCCAATGCTTGATTAAGCTTTCGACCAAAGCTCCATGTATTTCGTCTTGAGAGCGTGTAGTGACCCCTGCTTGAGTATTGGCACTACAACTTATTATACCAGCAGTAACCATGACAATCCTATAAAATACAAAAAGGAAATTAGCGTTTACAAGAAAGATTTCAGCATAGGAAAACTATGTAAAAAATACCTGGTCCCTTTACCATTTTTTTACTTCCGTACTTTGTCTTCGATCAGCCATGTTTTATCACAAACGTGATTGACATTGACGTACGATTCGTCGAGAAAGACCTCCGGTCGCACAGGATTGTTATTTTCGTCTCGGTTAGCAAGCTTCTTCTGCAAATATGTAGCTCTAAAAGGAACATTGTTTTCCTTTTCCACCCACAAATTTCTATGTTTACCCCTACTATGAAAACAAAAACATTGTCTTCAGTAGACGACGCATACTCCGTACCGAAATGGTTTTTTTCTTGTTCATGACTTTTGCCACATGAGAAGCAATCAATTGTGCAGCAATTGGCCGTGTAGCCTCATGTTCGGCGATGACAAACTCTCTGATAATTCGACGCAGCTCCGGTGACATGTACTTGCTCTGACCGGCGCAATTCGTCTCACGAGGATTCAAGTTCAATATAACACAAAAAGGTTTGATATATAACTGTTAGAATAATGTACAATACACATCAATTGCAACCGCTTTTGAACTCTGGAATTTCGTTCTGGGATTCTTGTTCCAGTGTGCTATTACACGAGCAACCGTCGCTGCACCAACGTCGAGACAAGCTACTACACTTACCCGGGTCCCAACGCCTCCGAATCGTCCAGCTTTTTCTTCAATCGTGAAATATTCCTTTGCCGTCACGATCCTGTGCTTTCCTGCGGGGTGAGAGGTTTGCCGCGGCACATATTTTGGACGTTGCAACAGCGAATGCAGCCCGCCGCCTTACTAGGATTGCAAGCTGATTGCATCAAAATTGAAAAGGCTAACTACTATTTAGTAAATGTATTACAAAAAAAATTTGATGTATCTTCTCTCGTGGCCGGGACAATAGTATTGAAATAGTTTAACTAAAACTAAGTAGTAGTAGTGTGCAGGTAAAAACAACATTATGAAGTAAGCTGCAGTAGATGTTCCCCGGTGTAAATAGCTCGTGCGGAACCCGTGTGAGCCCCGCGCGCCTCAAAGTTGACTCCTGACCCGAACGATACTTTCTTGATCGATATCGGGGAGTCTTGTACCCTCCCCTCCATCTAGGCTCATATCCTCATTTTCGTTGCAGCACGAAATCACTGCGCTCGTAAATACGCCCTTAGATCTTTGGCTCTCATGTTCTTGAGAACACGCTTGATGTGTTATTCCCGCTCGTATGACTTTCGATTCATCCTTTTCGCTATGACAGCAGCCTCGTTTAATCGGTGAAAGAATTCCAAAGCAGACTCAGACGCCTTCTACTTCATCGTGAAGAAACGCTAGTGATCGCACGTCTGGGCTTACAGGTAACTCCTTCGACAGCTTCTTCCAGTCATCCTGGTCATGCCGAGATAGCTGGCCTCGCCATTTTATCACGGCCGGGGACACCTTCATTTTCTAGTACTCGGGCCTTGGCTCGGTCGAGCCATCCACCCTGGTCGGCAAGGTTCAGAAAATGCTCCCACCAGTTTCCGTGGACGCCGAGCGACTCGTCGAACGCCCTAAGCGATCTCGAGCTCACATTAGACTTAAACGTTCAGACGGTCTTGCCATCTCCGGGTTGAGATTTCGCTACCCTCGGTGGAGGCACATCGTCATCCGAGGTACTACTCGATCTATCTGAGTTATCGTTGGCCCCTGAGCTGGAGCCGAAACTTGAGGCTAGACTCGAACTGGACGGCACGCCGTCTCACCTGCAGCAATCCTATTTCTTGGCTCGCTTCTTATCCTCCTTCAAAAGTCCCTTCATGGGCTTGGCTCCTTTCGCACCATGTCTCTCGTTGGCCGGGGCGCTCTACGTATTCGACGACTTGGGCGCGGAGTTGTTTGCGCTGGTAAGCACGCTTCATTATTTAAGCGTGCAATTCTTGTTCGACGCGCGACGGCGGCTGTCGAAAAGGTCACCTGCATTTGTTCATGGGGGGCTCGGAAGTGTTCTTCTGCAAGGGCTCTGTACTGAGTGTAGCGCCCTGTTCCACGTCTGAGAGGTCAGATGCCGTTGCCCGTTTGGAGTCTGCGGCGTCAACACTAGGTCGGGTTGTCGAATGAGCCGTAAGTCAGGTTTGCCGTTTGGCGGATGTTGCTTGTAAGGCGCGCAGCAAGCCTACCCTTTAACGCTACATATTCAGAGCTGCTTCTCGCCTTACCGCACACCTTTGCTCCGATATATCCATAGTCTTCGTCAACTTGTCCAAACTTCGCTTAGCCTGCACAGTTCGCGCCACCAATTCCGCCTCGCGTGTCGTTTTCGATTCTTCTAGCTTCTATCTTTACTTACAACTCAAGGTAAGGATGGTGTCGGGGTACGAAGAAGAGGGCGGAAACAGAGCGTCACGGCAGAGCAGTAGGGTGAAGTGAGCATTAAAACCAATCACAACAACAAAGATTTATATTCTCTCTTATACGTCTGAGCTCCCTTTCTAATCCGAGCTTGCTACGAAGTACTCACGACCTTCGGAGACCTGGAGAGCATTCGCGACATACTATTGGATTTGGTACTCACCTACAGGCAACACCCACCAGCCTTGCAGACCCACTGTAGTTCACCCGATCCACCACCAATATTGTACACGGTTCCGTTCTCGACCCTTCTCCCTTCAACCGTGCCGTCGACGTTCTCACTCTTAGCACCCCAGGCCCGACACTTTTGATACGTTCTCCCCGACTCGGCTGGAAGCACCGCTTTCAACTACCACCACAGTCTTGTCACGAAGAGGCGATACCGTTTCGGTGATAGCCTCCTCGTCATCAGCACCAAATCCCGGAACGGTCCAAATCCGTTCTTCTGTACCCACTCCGAGGTGCAACTCGTAACCCCCACACCGTACAATAGGTCACCACTGTAGCGGGGTCGTTTCACCCGCATTCTGGCCGATATCCCCCGGTACCTCACAATAACCCCAGCCTTCGAGTTCTTCCACGCACAAGTTCTGTTTGAGAGCTAGCCTTAGAACCCTCTTCGGAAATGCGGGCCTGGAATGTTCACGACTTAGTACTTTCCTTGCACCGCCGGCGACTACGCCTTCCTTCTGTGCCTTCCACATCCTTGCCGATTTTGGCGATTTCCCGTCTTCGGTCTGGTCCACCAAAGCACTGGAGCCGTCCATGGCTTCCGTCCCCGTCATCACACTGCACCTTAGCGCCTCTTCGCCTTGCGCCATATCCAATACGATGATTGTTCTGACCTTGTCCCTTGCATATCTGATATTACGTACCCTTGTACATTGTCTTGCCACTCGACTTCATCTTCTTCTTCTGTGTCGCGTGATCGGCTGCCCTGCAATTCGCTGTCCTAACGCGACCCATGACAACCCTCCCGCATCTTGCCGTTAAGGGTTGTACGGGCCAACAGCGAACGCCAACGTTTCACTACCTTCTCCAGAAGTGCGACGTCTTTGTGCCCCACATGAACACCGTCCAGTACTGCGTATCTCAACTTGGTCGCCCGGTATACCAGCAGCATGATCAGTGCCACGACCACGAACGATGAGACACCCTCCCATACCTGCTCCATATAGTTTTTCCCATGCGCTCGCCCTCGCCCGATGGTGTCCCTGCACACGAACAGCAGAAAAAAAACTCGCGAAAATGGGACACACTCTATTATTTGTAGTAAATTTTGTGCGGCTCGATGCTTTCACAAAAAACACAGCGGGTTGTGACCCAGGTTTCGGCGCAGACCATGGAATTTTGCTGCTATGAATTCGGCGCTTCACCGACCCGGAGCTCAAATAACAGCCAGCCAGCCCCCGCGCGCATTTCTTCGAGCTATTTGTTTTTCGCAACCGCGAGGGCAACTTTTTCGTGGGGCGGGCTTTCGCTTGCTTATTTTTTCTATTACACAGGTCAGAGTCTTACCCAGCGCCAATACATCCTTTGACACGGAGATATCGTATTTCAAGATATCCTGGCGGGGTAGTACGGCTGCGTAATGCGGACGGGGTGGGTATCAAATTCCATGGCGCCAAGAACAATCCGTTTGGCCGGGAAGAGCGAAGATATCGTCATCTCTCACGGGGCGATCTTCTGTGTAATGTGAAAGCGGCATGGTGGATATTAAAGGCGCACGACATTCGTCATCACGCCTGATCAACCTGCGTTCGCAACGGAGTTAGAGAAGAGAATCACTGCTGAAGCGATATCCGATACACATAAACAGGCGGCTGGGCGCTCAGGATTTAAACGCTACCTAGTATTCGACACGTTCGATAGGAGTGGAGGGAGCTACAGAACTTAAGAATGCCGGAGCGCTTATCGAGCTCATGGGTAGATAGATGGCTCTCCAACGCGTTCGAGGATATTCGATTCTATCCGCCGATGGCTGAGATAATTGGCGAGGATGATTTGTAAGCGCTCAGTGCAAGAATGAGGATGTTTGCACGTGGAGCTCCTGGTGGGTAGAATAGCTGCTTACCAGTCATTCAAGCAAAGTCAGCAGCGGACGGGGTACAAATCGGTGGGAAATGGGGGCTCACCACTATCACACTTGATACGCGCCGTTTGGGAGCGCAACCACGGCGAGGCATAGTGCGGTAATTTTGCTGCTGCTGAACATTTATGTGGATACTGGGACAGTCTTCAATGCAAAAGAGCTGTTTTTGAGGTGGGCCCGAGTGAGGAGATTTGGAAATGAGCGTTGGACGGCGCGGCCCCTTTTTCTTGACCCCGGCCGGATACTGGCCGTCTAGAGCATATACACGGGGCAGGTATAAGTGAGCTTGCTGTGCGTGCGAATAGGCATCCAAACGACATCGACCTCCTCGACGCCATGATGACCAGCATTTTAGCTAGTATGCGGAGACCCATATGGATGCTTACATTGTAAACTTAAGGTAAATAATGCAAATACCAAACTCGAACATGTGCCTCAAATGACCGTCACGCAGCTGACACGGTCATGACAGCTCTTGAATGGAGACGTTGGCCGGCACAGACGCCCGTCAAGCTGGGGAAATGCGCAGCCAACATGTGAGAAGCTCGCTTTAAAGTTTTGTCACGCTACACGCACCTCGAACAAACAGCTCGATATTTAAGTGTGGACAGTCGATTCATTCGAGCGATAGGCCAACTTCAACATTACACACACGAAACCAGTATTATTCGGAAAGGCAAAAAAGCACGACATATTTTGTGAAAATGTTGCTTTTGCGGGGGGGGGGGGGGGGGGTTATCTTTACTTCATCACCAAGCTCCAAGCGAAGCAGTGAAAAGGAACGCTTGACAATAACGAGAGACAACAGTACATTTACTGGGAATACCGAAGAATGAGGGAAGGACAGCCCCCAACGGATTCATTCCGCGGTACTGCGTAAGCGTAAACTGGGCTGACATTCGTACGACATTCAGCGACTCGGCACAGTATGTCAGTACAGTGCATCAGTACAGTGCATCAGTACAGTAAGTCTGTACAGTAACAGCGCACTTTAATGGAATTAATAACGTTAGCTTTTGTGCCGGCATAAAAAACAGAATTGCGCACATTAGCGGTGCCGAAAAGCAAGAATATAGCAACCGTTTTGGGTACGCTTTTATTAATAGTCCTAGTGATAAAGTCTCGGGGGCGTTGCAAAAATACAGATATTGACAGCACGCACAGACGGAGTACAAAATTGACATATACATGTTTTATATATAATATTAGTAATAGTTAGTATCGTGCAAATTTCTGCCCATGAGCATGTACGGGACCACGTATTTGCCCCAAGGAGTGCTTGCGGCTGGAGCTGGAGGCACGAGCGGGGGAGCCAGCGCAGGCTTTCCAGCCAATAAGTGTGCAGATTAGAGCAAGCGCGGGATTTCAGTCAGAACCTTACGGCAGTCAGTAACTAGCAGCTCCGATCAAGCGCAGTATTTCCGGAGATTGGTGTTTTGAAAGAGGGGTAGTTTCATTTTATAGTACAGTGTGCACAACAGAAAAATTCGCTAAAGCCCCGGTATTCACAGCTGAAGTCGCAGATGATCTAGCTTTCCTGGTAATGCTACGAGTAGTAGTACGTACAGCCCAATAGGAATTAATTCGACATCAATATGGTGTGACGCACAAAAAGTAGGTATCGGACTCTTACATTTTTCAAATGAAAAAAGCTGTAAAATCCTCGTTTCGCATCAGAAATAAAAAATCACCACGTTTTACAGTTATTTTAACTAAAATAAACAGGGTATTTGAAAATGGTCACATAAACAGGAAGAAGGCTTAAAACGAGCATTTAATATATATATATATATCATGTTACGAACAAGCGGATAAATCACAAGACAAGCTCGATACTATATCAGCAATTACCAGCACTCGGTGGGCTTTAAGGAGAAACATTATATTCATGATGACACTCAAATGACGCCACTTTGAAATTAGTATAAGGAGGCTTTAATCAGTGCTTCCTTGAGACCTTTTCTCAAATACGTTGTTTGAAGACAGACACAGCATGTGCGTACTTGAAGTGCTAGCAGACGCATGGCCAGATCGTCCTTCTTCACAGGCACATCGAGCGCATGCGACGAAGCCCGTGGGGTTGGTGGTCGCTACGTGAGCTTGGAAATGGCGCGCCGATTGCCAAATTCGCGGGCCCCGCATTGCAACGTGTAAGTTTTGCTTGACAATACATTGCAGTATTTCTGCTACAACCTAACCAAAAATCCTGCAGCAGTGTCACGGGCACATAGTTCTCTGGCAACCAGGTTAATTCATATCCTTTGCAGATCGACAACAATGCATACCACGTACACGTACCAGTAATCGATGAGCTAATGTGTTTATTCGTATATACGTAGATGAGTAGATAAGTCGCAAGGAACAACCGCAACAGCTCGCTCGCCATCGCGGCGACAGAGTATGGCCCGAAATTGGGCGGGGCCGCCGCAGCAGGTGAGCCGGCAGAGAATTTGCAGTTGTGAGAAAACTAAAGAAAAACATTATCGATGGATTGAAAGTGACCACCTGTCAAATATGAATACATCACTTAGTAGTTTGAAACTACACGCGTGTTATAGCAAACTGATGTTATGTACAGGCGCTGTTTTAGCAGATAAAGGCAGCGAGCGTTAAATGGAGCGCATTTAATGCACTACCAGCCCAACTCTTTAGTTCTTACTACACGACGGTATTCAACTCATCGACAATACTACAGACACCAATCATCAGACACCCCACAGACGTGACCTCCTGATGTAGCGTTCGCTTAGATACAATCACTCGAGTATTGGCTTAAACGTCGTGAATGCATTATTGAAGAAAACGAGGGCGAAGACGAACCGTGACGCCAAGTGGCGTTTGGAGAAGTGTCTGCAGCGGGACGGAGCTATACCTGTGCGGATATCCAGACTTTTTGATTCTCCAGCGTACCCAAGGTGGATATGTAAATATCCGTATTGCGCCCAATGAGCGCAAACAGCCCTCAATTTTAAAGAAACGGAAGCGACGCGAGAAAGCCACTACACAACTTCTCCAGCTATGCAAATAATAGAATACGTATTCACTTCTGGTTGGAACGCTACTTGGTGGGGAAACTGAACGAAGAACAGGGCGAACGCGTAGTTGATTGATGAGCACAAGATCCAAATAGCTAAATGGCATTTCCCGTTATAATTGAAATTCACTAATGTGTATGAGGGACTCAAAAAAAAAAAATGAGACCGGTTCTTCTTAGCAAGCTTTATACGTAGTTACAATGTAGTAAAATGTTTTATATACTGAAGTGGAAAACTCGACACATGCAACGTTAGCTTAGCTTCCGAGTGGACTGGATTTTGTGGATGAGGGACGCTCGAACGAGTTCTCGTTACCCGAATATCTGCCGTAGATAATACCCCCTCTCCCCAAAGACGAATTTTTAAAATGCTAATGCGAGGTTAGGTACTGTGATAGTATGACTTTTGGAACACGGTAAATGGTCCGCCCCTTCGCCCACTTCATTGTCTGTGCGAGGGGTCCAAACATCATTTTCTAAAAGCTTCCTTACTGATATCTGAATGTTCTAACCCACAATTTAAGCCAAACGCGTATTTACCTCATTTAGATGTACTTCCGACGAGCATAATGGTATACCATTATCCAACAAAAACTAAACGTTGCGGATGACGGACGTCAAGACAATCTAAACATGAGCGCCAGTCTTTTTATCTTATTCATCAACTACTCTATTGAGCCATTATCTCCCACGATCAAACCTTGATCTTAGATCAAACACGTAGTTACATCGTGGAGATATGCTTCCGGCAGACACAAATGTATATCGCTGTGATGCTGATACTCAATATTGCGATTGAGGGACATCATAAGTTGTTCTAGCCTGAGCGCCCCTCTGTTAAGCATGGATCTTACAGCACGTGTCGTGTCTGCGGTAGTCGATCTCGCTGTATTTTTGCGTACAATGCTCCTGTTCACGGAGAAACGCTATCTTTGTCCGTTCACGCGATGGGAAGCCATTCGAGCGAGAAGAACATGGATATAGAAGCCGAATTTCAGCAAGTATTTGCATGGACAGCATCCAGCCGACACATCGAACAGCCAGCCTTCGTCTTGTTAACCCATATACTCCATTGTTGCATATTTTGATCCCATCTGGGCGGTGACGGCGAGGTAAGCTACAGTGCGTTTCTTGGGTGGTACGTAGAAACGGGGCGCTGGACGGGAGATGACTCTTACATGGCTTCTGTTTTGATATTGAACCGATGTCAGTCCTACTTGGAGAAGCTTACCACTAGTCAATCGTTTGGTGCGAATAATAAGTCGCGAGGAAGGTTGAGGATTCATGTGAAACACGTCCATTCGATGCGACTAGATTGTGCAGCACTCAGATAAGACGTTTAGCAATAGTCCCATCTCAAACGAGCACACAGTGTATAGTCTCGCTTGACTACCATAATGAGCTGTTCAACTGGGTTGTTTGTCGTAGAAACCCGGTCTCAGTATAACAGCACTGCCATCTTGAATATTGATCGTTCATCCATTGACTTGCAAAGTTGTCAGAGAACACATCATGTTCTCCGCGAGTGCTCCATTGATTAAAGCGAAAGTCCTTGGCTTGAAGGAACTCCTGAGAAGTGGGGCAGAAATGCATGTCTTACACAGTCGAAAGCACCGCGTTTTGCCATGCGATCAGACAGACACTTCGAACGTTTCTGTGCTTTTTTCATCGCGTGAATGAAACACATAAATTATGAACTCCGAGTCATGTCGAAATACGCGTTCTAGAGCGTTCAGCTGTCCGTCTTTCGTATTTTCCACCCCAAATTTTAGGCGAGTTCGATATTGTCGCTCCAACAACTTCTTGTTGTGATAGCGACGCTGAACAGTTCTTCATCTGAACCATCTCCAACGATCATATCTCCATTTGACGTCTCGCCACACATAAATTAAATCGGAGTATGCCGGCAAGGAAGGCATATTTCTTAAAGCCTTAGTTATATCACCATGCAAGTCGTTATACGCCAGTTGAGTCTTCTGCCAGTGGTTACCCGTCTCGGACACGACCATGGTTTTGTCATAGAGCAGGAAAGTACATTTCCTAGCGCAGCTCGAGGTATGCGTCCTTGTATACCTTTGACTTACACTTGAGGAGTTAGTACTTCATCGTGTACCTGGTAGGGGCGGTGCATACAGTCCACGCGGTAGTGTTGGCTTTCGTTACTTGCGCTGACGTGCCCAGCCGAGGGGGCGGACCTACGTGGGACATGATGAAAATTCTGAGGTAGAACCTGAAGGGCATGTGCGCTTCCTCGAGGACTAGGTGAAGAAGATACCCCTTTCTCAGCCAAAACTGAGTTTGGCCGTCAGGTACAGGTCCGACGGGACGACCCCAGTCGAGGATTTCTTTTCAGAACGAGACTTGCACTAAGCGGTGTATCGCACAGTTGACTGTTTCGGCTGGAGACCGCTGACATCGAGTGAATATCACTTTGGGTGGAATCACCCCGCCGAGATTTGCCCGACCAGAGTTCAGTCTGCGGGAACTGCCACAAGCCTGGTCGCCATAAGAAGAACGACTGTTGGAGCCCTTTGTCTGTTCCCGTTGTGGCCGGAAGGGTCATCCTGACTACGTCTGTAAGGTTCAACCATGCTCCTTTTGTGGAAAATCCAACGAGAAGCAGTGTGACGACTATGGCGCTTTAGAATCGGTGATGACTCTCGCCCGGAATGACATGCTGCAAGGAGTGTGTATGCAAGTCCTTAAGATGTTGCTAAATGTTGGGGAAGTCAATACTGAGACGTCGTTAAACTAATAAGCCCACTGAATTAGGATCCAGAACGCGCTGGGCTGAACCCCCCCCCCCCCCCAGTATTCTGTGTGTAGGCATATGTCCGACCAGAGTTGAGTAAAAAATCAGATAACCAATAATAGGGGTTGTCAATTGTATAGCAGCAAGAATATTGGTTTTGGCTGCAGATTTTTTCCAGTTCTCTGATTGGCTAAGCACATTTTGCTCGATCTGCATCAAAATCGGTTTGCAGCAGGAAGTATAGTTTTTTGCTTAGCCAGTCGAAGTTCGTACCCATTTGAAAAGTCACTGCTTCGCGGGACATTGCGCATTCATCAATATGGAGGCCGCTGAAGACTCTAAGACAGGCCAACCCGGCTACAACGGTCCTAAGTGGTGGAACTGTTCACGATCCCGGTCTCAATGAGCAAAAGATTGATAATCCTGTGTTCTAGCTACCTGTAGTGACGTCCAGCCAACACATGACCATTTCCCCTGCTAACGTCTGCTGCTGGACGAACGGTAAAAATGTCTCCAAGCAGAAAGGTGGAAATGAGTTCAACGCATACAGCAGAAAAGTATTAAAGCGAGTTGTTCCCCCGACTTGTGCGGCATCCATGCTAACTGTTCTTAAACCTAGCATCACGTTCGACAGGGTATTTTGTGACAAGGAGTGCTATAACGCTCTAATTAAGCAGCCCCGCTCGACAATTATGCGGGCTAAAAAGCACGGCGGACCAGCACCACATGTAAGCTCTATTAACGTTCTCATCGACTGGCTTACCGATGGCAACAACTACAACCGATACCAAGAAACTTTGGTAGAACGAGTAAATGTACATGTACACCACCACAGAACAGATTTTCTTCTGTCGACTTGAAAACGGGGTTGTCCTTCCCGAGAGAGACAAGGCGAAAAACCACAGGGCAGTTACGCAGGAAATGCTTCAGAAATATTCGTCGCTAGTGTGTTTGTGGTCGTAAAGTAGCTTTAACCATCGAGGTTTCCGTCTGCGGTAGTGTGATGAACGATATCCATACCTTGTGGATTATACACGCTTCAGTTCCAGTTGCCGAATGGCCGCTGCAGACTCACGTGCGGTGGATGTTTTACGTAGCTGACGCAGGTTGCACTGGTTAGTCTAGAGGCGTGGCATCTCAAATCTGCGAGAAAAAGATTTTACTTGCTGCAGCAAGTACTCAAAAGACGTAGTCAATTAATCGACATTTGATTAGTTGAAATAATTTTGCTGACAGTCTGTCAAAATAAAAATCTTCTTGCTGCTGTACAATTGGCAACTCCTAATAAATGGCCGCTTTTAGCCGTGATTAACCTGACTGCCTTTAACGAGTTGTCCCCGACCGGGAACAATTGCCCTTGGTTCATCCCGACTTTCAAGTTGAATTCGAATTGAGACCAGGTATGGATTATGGCTGGTGGGAGGATCACGACGCAGAGAAGCATGAGGTTGCAAATATGGAGCAGTGAATGACATACCAATACACATCTTACTCGACATCGGGGTACCAGGAAGTGTGCTTAGTTTGCACCTTGCGCGTAGGCTGAAACTCAAGTTCCGGTTGGTGTTGGAACCGATCAAAACTTCCGGACTCGGAGGGGTCGCGACGTACATCACTGCAACGGCGAAGTGAAGATTGCGCTGGGATCGGCTGTAGTCTGCCGAACATCGGTGAATGTATGGACGTAATAGTAGGCATGGATTTCGTGTTTGCTGTTGAAGTGCGACTATGTGCACGATAATGGAATGTGAGATTTCCGGATGAGGAAGTGGTTACCATGGATGGAGGCCCACTGCGCGATCAACCCATAGTGAATATCAAGATTTGCCCTGATGTTACGCTTTACATCCGACCAGGACATCGTGCTGCGGTTAAGATCCGCTATTGCTACACCAACCCCCAAAATGGAGTCGTCTGGACAGGGCATGGTAATGATTGGGTGACTGAGGTCATTTTCAAAGCCAAGGCTTGGGCGGTAACAGTTAAAGTAGTGATCATCATTGTGAGAAGGTAGTGTATGTTGACTCGAGGACGGCTGTCGCTAGGGTAGTGGGATACGGATTCTTTCCCCCATTTGGACGCTTCGTACGTCCAGGACGACAAAGGAGGGGGCAGCAGCTAGTGTATGAGAACACAATCGCGCGGGGGGGCACTGATGAGAGAGAGAGAGCCGTTTGAAGGGATTGGCTGAAGCCATGGAAACGCATCGAGTAGAGCACCTGGTGCATGAGTGGCTGTCCAAGATTCTGTTGTGGCCCTGGCCCGGGAACGACTGTCGCTCGGCTTGCAACCTCACAGGAGAGATGAGCCCTAAGGCTCGGTGGGATGGTCGCGACTAGTAAATCGATACAGGTATCGAGCCATCAGTAGCACTTACATGACCCCAAAATCCTAAATGCGGTGGGTTGGTTGCTACTAGTAAATCGATACAGATATCGAGCCATCAGTAGCACTTACATGACCACCACAATTCTTAATGCAGTCGCTACTAGTAAATCGATACAAATATTGAGCCAGTAGCACTTATATCCAGTGGATGATAGTTAAACGGTATCTCCACATTAGGGTAGCCGGCGCATATCAAACAGAGAGGTTATCACCATACGAAAACTAAAGGTAAGTTTGTGGTGATATTTAAAGCTAAGTCGCATTTTCTCTATTAGATCAAGGCTTGATAACACCACCGACGACTTGTGTAGTCTATATTCGATGAAAATGTATACAGGCTGGGCTACCGAAAAGAGAAGGCTTAAAGGACGGTGCTTGCAACACGAGAATGTTCGTGCCGCTGGGCCGACAGCTCCACATTACCGGTGGTGATGCTTGTGTGAAGCTCCCTTTGAGCGAGGTTCCTATGATTACAGTAGCTAAAGACAAGTAAATTGCCAAGTCTCGGACGATGCACATGCAGGGCGGTTATGAGAGCTTCTAGAAGCTTTCATCCGTTTCATCGAAAATGGGAATGTTTTAACGTTAAGATGACTGCAGTTCAGAATTTTCCAAAAGCATTTATTTTGTGAGGTACGGTAATATGTACACACTTATAATACGTAGTGGTGCCTCAGGCAACCTATCCAGTCTCGCGTAGCCCTAGTTATACATGTAGGACCCAAGTTGTCCGACGCAAAACCCGTCATTTGCGAGCTGTGTGGGGTTACGTTATACCCCGTTATGAACATTCACAATCCAAATGAACGTGTTGCTCCCATAGTCATGAGTATTACGTTTATGAATTCGAAGGGCGTTTATTAACGTACCATTGATTAGCAGGTACCGATGATTTTTCGAGTCGAAGCTCAGCCGTTAAAACGTAACATGTCATAATCAAGCATTCGCTCATTGTCCAAAATTCCCCACTGCAATGTCCACGGGAACTACGCAGAACCTTATGACTCATAAGTTATGAGCACTGCTGCCGGGATTTGCTTTTTTTTGCTCCACGGCTTTTTGCGCCAGCAGCGCTACGCGCCTGCTCGTTCATGGCTTGCGCAACACGTTGAAGAACTGCGCCACCCCCGGGTCGAAGGCACGGGTATGCAGTATGCGGAGGCCCATATGGATGCTTACATTGTAAACTTGAGGTAAATAATGCAAATACCAAACTCGAACATGTGCCTCAAATGACCGTCACGCAGCTGACACGGTCATGACAGCTCTTGAATGGAGACGTTGGCCGGCACAGATGCCGGTGAAGCTGGTGAAAGGCGCAGCCAAAATATGAGAAGCTCGCTTTAAAGTTTTGTCACGCTACATGCACCTCGAACAAACTACTCGATGTTTAATTGTGGTCAGTCGATTCATTTAAGGTCAACTTCAACATCACATACAAAACCCAGTATTATTCGGAAACGCAAGAAGTGCTCCAACATCATTTGTGAAAATGTTGTTTTCGATGTTTTTTTTATCTTCACTTTATAAACAAGTTCCAAGCGAACCAGTGAGAAGCAACGCTTGGCAATAACGAGAACCAACAATACATATATTTTCTTACTACATGACTCATTGACAATACTACAGTCACCAGCCACCACCGACGTGAGCTCCTGATGAAGCGTTCATGACGATTCAATCACTCGGTTCACTCCGAGCGAAGCATGCGGTATCCTTTCTGCTGCGCTGAGGCACTAGTGCCGGCGGTGCCGGTGGTCGTGCCCGTAGTTGCAGCACTCGCGCTTGTCTTGGCCCCACCGTTCTGCGACGTAGATGTGGAAGTTTTGCCGTCCGTCGTTGTGGTTGCTCCACCAGCGCCGGTGCTTGCATTTCCCCCCACGCCGGCAGATCCACCGACGCCAGCTCCGACACCAGCATTGCCGCTCACTCCACCGTTGGCAGCTCCACCAACACCAGCACCGACACCAGCACTACCTCCCACTCCCGCGCTGGCACCTGCATTGCCGCTCACTCCACCATTGGCAGCTCCACCAACACCAGCACCAGCGTTGCCACTCACACCACCTCCGATACCAGCAGAGCCACCGACACCGGCATTAGCACCGACACCTGCACCGCCGTACCCGTTGCCAAGGCCCGCGCCACCCACACCAGCTCCAACGCCGGCGCCAACCCCTCCGTAGCCGGTTCCTCGTCCGAAAAGCCCTGCGCCGTAGCCGGCACCCCGACCGTACAGCCCAGCGCCAGCTCCTCCGTAGCCGGCGCCCCGATCGTACAGTCCAGCGCCAGCGCCGCCATATCCGGCACCCCGACCGTACAGCCCGGCACCAGCGCCGGCTCCGCCGTGAAGACCAGCAGCTCCGTATAATCCTGCACCGCCGTGGAGACCCGCGCCGAGCAGTCCGAACGTCTGGGCGGCCTCTTTCTCAGCGTTCGCACCATTTGAGAGAGCCACGACGGCGAGGCATAGGGCGGTGATCTTGCTGCTGCTGAACATTATTGCGGATACTTGTTCTTGGACAGTCTTCAATGCACAAGAGCGGTTTTTGAGGTGAGCTCAAGTGAGGAGATTTGGAAATGAGCGTTGGACGGCGCGGCCCTTTGCTAGACCCCGGCCGGATACTGGCCGTCTAGAGCATATGCACGGGGCAGGTATAAGTGAGCTTGCTGTGCGTGCGAATAGGCATCCAAACGACATCGACCTCCTCGACGCCATGATGACCAGCATTTTAGCTAGTATGCGGAGACCCATATGGATGCTTACATTGTAAACTTAAGGTAAATAATGCAAATACCAAACTCGAACATGTGCCTCAAATGACCGTCACGCAGCTGACACGGTCATGACAGCTCTTGAATGGAGACGTTGGCCGGCACAGATGCCGGTGAAGCTGGTGAAAGGCGCAGCCAAAATATGAGAAGCTCGCTTTAAAGTTTTGTCACGCTACATGCACCTCGAACAAACTACTCGATGTTTAATTGTGGTCAGTCGATTCATTTAAGGTCAACTTCAACATCACATACAAAACCCAGTATTATTCGGAAACGCAAGAAGTGCTCCAACATCATTTGTGAAAATGTTGTTTTCGATGTTTTTTTTATCTTCACTTTATAAACAAGTTCCAAGCGAACCAGTGAGAAGCAACGCTTGGCAATAACGAGAACCAACAATACATATATTTTCTTACTACATGACTCATTGACAATACTACAGTCACCAGCCACCACCGACGTGAGCTCCTGATGAAGCGTTCATGACGATTCAATCACTCGGTTCACTCCGAGCGAAGCATGCGGTATCCTTTCTGCTGCGCTGAGGCACTAGTGCCGGCGGTGCCGGTGGTCGTGCCCGTAGTTGCAGCACTCGCGCTTGTCTTGGCCCCACCGTTCTGCGACGTAGATGTGGAAGTTTTGCCGTCCGTCGTTGTGGTTGCTCCACCAGCGCCGGTGCTTGCATTTCCTCCCACGCCGGCAGATCCACCGACGCCAGCTCCGACACCAGCATTGCCGCTCACTCCACCGTTGGCAGCTCCACCAACACCAGCACCGACACCAGCACTACCTCCCACTCCCGCGCTGGCACCTGCATTGCCGCTCACTCCACCATTGGCAGCTCCACCAACACCAGCACCAGCGTTGCCACTCACACCACCTCCGATACCAGCAGAGCCACCGACACCGGCATTAGCACCGACACCTGCACCGCCGTACCCGTTGCCAAGGCCCGCGCCACCCACACCAGCTCCAACGCCGGCGCCAACCCCTCCGTAGCCGGTTCCTCGTCCGAAAAGCCCTGCGCCGTAGCCGGCACCCCGACCGTACAGCCCAGCGCCAGCTCCTCCGTAGCCGGCGCCCCGATCGTACAGTCCAGCGCCAGCGCCGCCATATCCGGCACCCCGACCGTACAGCCCGGCACCAGCGCCGGCTCCGCCGTGAAGACCAGCAGCTCCGTATAATCCTGCACCGCCGTGGAGACCCGCGCCGAGCAGTCCGAACGTCTGGGCGGCCTCTTTCTCAGCGTTCGCACCATTTGAGAGAGCCACGACGGCGAGGCATAGGGCGGTGATCTTGCTGCTGCTGAACATTATTGCGGATACTTGTTCTTGGACAGTCTTCAATGCACAAGAGCGGTTTTTGAGGTGAGCTCAAGTGAGGAGATTTGGAAATGAGCGTTGGACGGCGCGGCCCTTTGCTTGACCCCGGCCGGATACTGGCCGTCTAGAGCATATGCACGGGGCAGGTATAAGTGAGCTTGCTGTGCGTGCGAATAGGCATCCAAACGACATCGACCTCCTCGACGCCATGATGACCAGCATTTTAGCTAGTATGCGGAGACCCATATGGATGCTTACATTGTAAACTTAAGGTAAATAATGCAAATACCAAACTCGAACATGTGCCTCAAATGACCGTCACGCAGCTGACACGGTCATGACAGCTCTTGAATGGAGACGTTGGCCGGCACAGATGCCGGTGAAGCTGGTGAAAGGCGCAGCCAAAATATGAGAAGCTCGCTTTAAAGTTTTGTCACGCTACATGCACCTCGAACAAACTACTCGATGTTTAATTGTGGTCAGTCGATTCATTTAAGGTCAACTTCAACATCACATACAAAACCCAGTATTATTCGGAAACGCAAGAAGTGCTCCAACATCATTTGTGAAAATGTTGTTTTCGATGTTTTTTTTATCTTCACTTTATAAACAAGTTCCAAGCGAACCAGTGAGAAGCAACGCTTGGCAATAACGAGAACCAACAATACATATATTTTCTTACTACATGACTCATTGACAATACTACAGTCACCAGCCACCACCGACGTGAGCTCCTGATGAAGCGTTCATGACGATTCAATCACTCGGTTCACTCCGAGCGAAGCATGCGGTATCCTTTCTGCTGCGTTGAGGCACTAGTGCCGGCGGTGCCGGTGGTCGTGCCCGTAGTTGCAGCACTCGCGCTTGTCTTGGCCCCACCGTTCTGCGACGTAGATGTGGAAGTTTTGCCGTCCGTCGTTGTGGTTGCTCCACCAGCGCCGGTGCTTGCATTTCCTCCCACGCCGGCAGATCCACCGACGCCAGCTCCGACACCAGCATTGCCGCTCACTCCACCGTTGGCAGCTCCACCAACACCAGCACCGACACCAGCACTACCTCCCACTCCCGCGCTGGCACCTGCATTGCCGCTCACTCCACCATTGGCAGCTCCACCAACACCAGCACCAGCGTTGCCACTCACACCACCTCCGATACCAGCAGAGCCACCGACACCGGCATTAGCACCGACACCTGCACCGCCGTACCCGTTGCCAAGGCCCGCGCCACCCACACCAGCTCCAACGCCGGCGCCAACCCCTCCGTAGCCGGTTCCTCGTCCGAAAAGCCCTGCGCCGTAGCCGGCACCCCGACCGTACAGCCCAGCGCCAGCTCCTCCGTAGCCGGCGCCCCGATCGTACAGTCCAGCGCCAGCGCCGCCATATCCGGCACCCCGACCGTACAGCCCGGCACCAGCGCCGGCTCCGCCGTGAAGACCAGCAGCTCCGTATAATCCTGCACCGCCGTGGAGACCCGCGCCGAGCAGTCCGAACGTCTGGGCGGCCTCTTTCTCAGCGTTCGCACCATTTGAGAGAGCCACGACGGCGAGGCATAGGGCGGTGATCTTGCTGCTGCTGAACATTATTGCGGATACTTGTTCTTGGACAGTCTTCAATGCACAAGAGCGGTTTTTGAGGTGAGCTCAAGTGAGGAGATTTGGAAATGAGCGTTGGACGGCGCGGCCCTTTGCTAGACCCCGGCCGGATACTGGCCGTCTAGAGCATATGCACGGGGCAGGTATAAGTGAGCTTGCTGTGCGTGCGAATAGGCATCCAAACGACATCGACCTCCTCGACGCCATGATGACCAGCATTTTAGCTAGTATGCGGAGACCCATATGGATGCTTACATTGTAAACTTAAGGTAAATAATGCAAATACCAAACTCGAACATGTGCCTCAAATGACCGTCACGCAGCTGACACGGTCATGACAGCTCTTGAATGGAGACGTTGGCCGGCACAGATGCCGGTGAAGCTGGTGAAAGGCGCAGCCAAAATATGAGAAGCTCGCTTTAAAGTTTTGTCACGCTACATGCACCTCGAACAAACTACTCGATGTTTAATTGTGGTCAGTCGATTCATTTAAGGTCAACTTCAACATCACATACAAAACCCAGTATTATTCGGAAACGCAAGAAGTGCTCCAACATCATTTGTGAAAATGTTGTTTTCGATGTTTTTTTTATCTTCACTTTATAAACAAGTTCCAAGCGAACCAGTGAGAAGCAACGCTTGGCAATAACGAGAACCAACAATACATATATTTTCTTACTACATGACTCATTGACAATACTACAGTCACCAGCCACCACCGACGTGAGCTCCTGATGAAGCGTTCATGACGATTCAATCACTCGGTTCACTCCGAGCGAAGCATGCGGTATCCTTTCTGCTGCGCTGAGGCACTAGTGCCGGCGGTGCCGGTGGTCGTGCCCGTAGTTGCAGCACTCGCGCTTGTCTTGGCCCCACCGTTCTGCGACGTAGATGTGGAAGTTTTGCCGTCCGTCGTTGTGGTTGCTCCACCAGCGCCGGTGCTTGCATTTCCCCCCACGCCGGCAGATCCACCGACGCCAGCTCCGACACCAGCATTGCCGCTCACTCCACCGTTGGCAGCTCCACCAACACCAGCACCGACACCAGCACTACCTCCCACTCCCGCGCTGGCACCTGCATTGCCGCTCACTCCACCATTGGCAGCTCCACCAACACCAGCACCAGCGTTGCCACTCACACCACCTCCGATACCAGCAGAGCCACCGACACCGGCATTAGCACCGACACCTGCACCGCCGTACCCGTTGCCAAGGCCCGCGCCACCCACACCAGCTCCAACGCCGGCGCCAACCCCTCCGTAGCCGGTTCCTCGTCCGAAAAGCCCTGCGCCGTAGCCGGCACCCCGACCGTACAGCCCAGCGCCAGCTCCTCCGTAGCCGGCGCCCCGATCGTACAGTCCAGCGCCAGCGCCGCCATATCCGGCACCCCGACCGTACAGCCCGGCACCAGCGCCGGCTCCGCCGTGAAGACCAGCAGCTCCGTATAATCCTGCACCGCCGTGGAGACCCGCGCCGAGCAGTCCGAACGTCTGGGCGGCCTCTTTCTCAGCGTTCGCACCATTTGAGAGAGCCACGACGGCGAGGCATAGGGCGGTGATCTTGCTGCTGCTGAACATTATTGCGGATACTTGTTCTTGGACAGTCTTCAATGCACAAGAGCGGTTTTTGAGGTGAGCTCAAGTGAGGAGATTTGGAAATGAGCGTTGGACGGCGCGGCCCTTTGCTAGACCCCGGCCGGATACTGGCCGTCTAGAGCATATGCACGGGGCAGGTATAAGTGAGCTTGCTGTGCGTGCGAATAGGCATCCAAACGACATCGACCTCCTCGACGCCATGATGACCAGCATTTTAGCTAGTATGCGGAGACCCATATGGATGCTTACATTGTAAACTTAAGGTAAATAATGCAAATACCAAACTCGAACATGTGCCTCAAATGACCGTCACGCAGCTGACACGATCATGACTGTTCTTAACTGGAGACGTTGACCGGTATAGACGCCGGTCAGGCTGATTGAAGGCGCAGCCCAGTATGCGAGAAGGACCGAATATTTTACGCAGTTAAAAATGTGATCAATCATTTTTGTCATTTTGTTCAAAAGCCCAACTTCAACATCGCGCATTCAAAACGAGTATTATTCGGAAACATAAACGGTTACCAGCACGACATTTGGTTGCATTTTGCTGTTTTATCTTCTCATTTAGGTACGAGCCAATTTTCTCCTTCTTTAATGTATTTTTAAAACCACGAAAGGGTTAAAATAATAGCAAGCAGCTTCATCTTCACCAATACAAACTCTAGTACCGGTAAAAGTTCGGGTGTCCTACTTGTACTGTACAGTGGATTAGAGAAGTACAAGTACCCTTTTTAGGGGTTAAATACTACTAGTAGCTAACATTGTACACCATTAGAGCACAGAATGCAGCGGTAGTGATTTACGAGATCAGCGAGAATTTCCTGTTGACACGCAATATAGCCTGCGTACTGAAGCCGAAGCATGTAGTAGACCTGTTCTTGCTTGCGAAATGAGGATACTTTTGGTGAGGCGAATGGATGCCGCGATCATAATTTCTACTAGTACTATGATCTATTTTGCGTAACAACTACCTTGTTAGTACCAGCGAAAAATGGCGTAATACATACCCTGCTACCTACTCGAACGAATTGCACGTAACGGGTGTAAGTGAAGAGTCAATCACCGCGTTTTCCACGAACTGATGTCTTGACTGCATCATTTCAAGGAACGACGGGATCACAACTTCGCTGACGGCGTTGGTTAGCTGAGTCTGCGCTATTTGTTGGAGACAAATACCAGCTTCGTTCGAATCGGCACTAGTAAGTCGACGCTTAGTTCGAACTCGACACACATTCGATGATAGATTCGTCGGCTCCAGATGATGCACCAACGTCCAGCCTAAATCTCTCGTCACATATCTCCATGGCACAGCAGAGGTCGGATAGGCCAACCACTCTGAAATCGACTCCACAAGAACGGCGAATCCTCCTGGGATGCTTACGCGCTTCTTTAAGCAGTGCGACCGGAGTTTAGCCGTGCCTTTACAATTTAGCAAATGGGTAGACCAACCTTCCGATACTACATCATCGTCTTCCGAGAATCCACAACCCACGTGTTCGTTCGGGAATCCACGAAGCTTCATTAGGTCCCACGCGATTGTCGACGTTTGATCGGCGCTAAATGGCATCAACCGAGAGCGGGTGAACTCTACAACGGAAGTAGCTTTAAGGTCGTCGTGCCGATGCACTCGGAGATGATCGGTGTCATCCTCAGTCATGGAAGCCCGATCTTGGAGCAGAACAGCGTTCACTTCCTGAAGTCGGGCGCGCACGCGGCACGCCAGCGTGTTGAACAGTGCTGTATCAGCCAGAAGAAGCTGACCTCTGGCCCTTATATCATTTTGCAACGACATCGCAGTGGTCCTCATCTCCAAGTTTCTGATATCAGTACTTTTAAACGCTGCCTGAAGGGCATCGCTTGCTTTCTTATAGCGCTTGATCGTCAGTTTGAGCTGCGCATTATCGGCTTGAGCTTGTTCGTACTTTTCTAGCTCTCTCTTCGCGGCAGACTTCCACTTCTCCGTTCCCTTTGTGGCATCCATATACTCAGCGAACAGCTTGCAATGAGTGCCGCGCAGTCTCAGAAACGCCACTTTCGTTTCGAGCGTTTGAGTCTCGGCTTTTAGCTTCTGTAGCTCCTCCTTCCGTCGCTTCCACGATGGGTTCGATCGTTCGTGAGGCTTCTTTGGTCTCTTGGAAGTTCGTTTGGAACGGGCTGCTCCAATTTTAGTCTTTCGCTCATCTGAGAGGGCTGGTTGGCAGTCGAGTGCACTCATTTCTTCCAAGAATTTATTAAGAACGCTCAGTTCACTGGAAGTTGGCGCGATTGTGCTCGGCGGGGCTGTGAACAGCATCGTGCCTTGCGATTCCGCAGCGTTCGCGAGCTTCACTGCACAAATAGAAGACTGAGGGCTTGTGTAGGGGCGAGCGCGAACTGTGAGGCTGTGATCAGTTGGATTTTGTGCTGGATTGCCAAAATACTACGTGTGTTCTAGTCTTGTTCTTATGCAGTGGAACGAGTTAGCAGCGCTACAGAGTGCAATCAGAATTCAAATCTGCTAGAATTCACCAGTCACTGACGAATGCGGACTAAACACTTAAGGGATGATGAGTCACCATTGCAGTTGAGGAGGAATTTCCATAATCCAAGTACTAGTGTACTGGATTATATCAATATCAGCACCCAATTAAAAGTACTGTGCACAGTACACGTTAGGTTTGCAGCACGGGGACCCGTACGGGTCATTAGGAGGTCGTGCCTATAAGAGGTTCAACGTCACCTTACCACCCGCTACATTTTCCCTTTCAGGTCACGCAAGGTCAACATCAAGAGTCTTCACTCAAGACGATCCGCTATTTGGTAGCGCTGTTGTGGTTATGCGCCTCGACTCTAATCACACGTCGACGTAGCAGCGATGACATCATAAGTCATTTTGAAGTCTGTAAAGAAGCAGTGTAGAGCTAAGAGTACATTTTTTTGTTTTGGTCTCAACGTTGCAGATGCGTCGATGAAATGGGGAGCATGGTTTCATTGTGAGCTTGGGACAATTTGACGCAGATATTGAATTGGCAGATAAAACCATGCGCAAAGGGAAACTGCCTAAGCTGTACGTAAACAGTTTACTGTTTAAGCTCTACTTGAATCGTTTATCTTACTTTCACACTAGAGGAGGTATATTAAATAATGGAATAAGTAAATACAATTCCTAGCTTATACCATGATTAATTATTAAGGTTAAGCACAACCCTACCGCAATCAGTGAACATGCAGACTGCAAACTGCATGATGCAGTTCGCTTATAACAGGGATTATGCGGTACAATATTTTGGGTTGGCATTTACATCGCTTAATTATCAGCGGACTCACGAACCCTCCTAAAAAAAGTGCTCCACGTGATGTCAGGGTACGAGTCAGCAGCAAGGGATAGAAAGAGGATGAAAGAACGAGCCGTGGTAGAAGAAGGAAGCCACCTAGTACGGGTAGTCTCGGATGTGTTGACAGTAATGCTAATAAGACGACCCCCCTTTCATTAGCTACAACAACAAAGAGCTTCAACGTTCATTCAGTTTGTCTACGACACTAGTAGCCACTGTAGTGTCACACTACAATAACTACTTGTGTCGTAAGGTTATTTTCAAATTACAGTCGGTGAAATAGCGGGAGTCGGTGGAAATGCTGGCGTTGGAGCGAGTGGAGCTGCGCCGGTGCGGCGACCGGCAATGCTGGTGTCGGAGCTGGCGTCGGTGGATCTGCCGGCGTGGGAGGAAATGCAAGCACCAGCGCTGGTGGATCTACCACAACGACGGACGGCAAAACTTCCACATCTACGTCGCAGAACGGTGGGGCCAAGACAAGCGCGAGTGCTGCAACTACGGGCACGACCACCGGCACCGCCGGCACTAGTGCCTCAGCGCAGCAGAAAGGATACCGCATGCTTCGCTCGGAGTGAACCGAGTGATTGAATCGTCATGAACGCTTCATCAGGAGCTCACGTCGGTGGTGGCTGGTGACTGTAGTATTGTCAATGAGTCATGTAGTAAGAAAATATATGTATTGTTGGTTCTCGTTATTGCCAAGCGTTGCTTCTCACTGGTTCGCTTGGAACTTGTTTATAAAGTGAAGATAAAAAAAACATCGAAAACAACATTTTCACAAATGATGTTGGAGCACTTCTTGCGTTTCCGAATAATACTGGGTTTTGTATGTGATGTTGAAGTTGACCTTAAATGAATCGACTGACCACAATTAAACATCGAGTAGTTTGTTCGAGGTGCATGTAGCGTGACAAAACTTTAAAGCGAGCTTCTCATATTTTGGCTGCGCCTTTCACCAGCTTCACCGGCATCTGTGCCGGCCAACGTCTCCATTCAAGAGCTGTCATGACCGTGTCAGCTGCGTGACGGTCATTTGAGGCACATGTTCGAGTTTGGTATTTGCATTATTTACCTTAAGTTTACAATGTAAGCATCCATATGGGTCTCCGCATACTAGCTAAAATGCTGGTCATCATGGCGTCGAGGAGGTCGTTGTCGTTTGGATGCCTATTCGCACGCACCATTTGCTCGCTTATACCAACCTGCCTCATGCACATGTTCGTGACGCGGTCTCCCGTCAAGGTCGCGCTCATATCAAAACCTCCTCACTCGAGCTCACATGAAACAGCTCTGTAGCATTCGTAGATTGTCCAGTAGTAAGATAAGAAATACAGTAGTCTCGCATTCTTGCCGTAGCCTCGTGTTCTTGCCGAGTATTGCCTCGCTTGGAGACGTGCGCTTGAAGATAAAGCAGTACAGTTGTTGTTGTATCGGTCATGCATTGTTAACTGTTTATCCTCCTGAAATGTTTATCATATTCTTTTGATACATGTTCTTCAATTAAAAACCGTCCCGGAAAAGTCAAAATGATAGTGCACGTTGATGCACTGGCAATAAACACGCTATTAATTATTTCAAGGTTTTTTAATATGGGATAATCAAAAAAGTAGCGCAAATCCCTCACAAAATCAAAGATTTATAAGCAACTATGGGTGCTATATCATAACGACTTTTCCGGTGCAGTCAAACCTGCTTATCTGAGGCACATTTGGTGACCAGTGGAGGCGTTGACTCATATAAAATGGCTCCATTTAAAGAAACAAAAGCAAAATTACAAAAGAAAGTCGCGCATTGTTCGCTGGCGCTTTGCTTTCGTAGCACTAGCGCGAACTAGATTCGTGATTGCGTGCAGTCCTTCGCGCTCGTTGTCTGCGGCCTCACCACACTGTAGCAAATAGGAAGAGAGCTCCATCAATGCTTCAAAGCGATCGAAGGCGCAATCGTGTCATCGACTTCGTCGTCCGGCTCGTGGTCAATCTCTGGTGCTTGGACGACGATCACGTCCGGCTCGTGAACGTTAATCTCATCGTCAATGGCCACGTAATCGCCAACATTTATAGACACAGTCAGATCCGCCATCATCACAGAGAGTGCGGTAGCGGCTTCCACATACTCTCCGCACTGTCGCACCTCCACTAGCCTGGTGCCATTTCGAATTCGAGTTTTGACCCAGCAGTTCTTAATTGTCTTGCCCGTGCCTCCTGACCACGCCTCAATAGAAAACTGGGTTGCTTCCAAAACACTCAATTTCCTTGTAAGATTCGCCTCCATCGTGTCCAAGCACCAGCGAATAAACAATTCTCTGTGTCGTGCCTTGAAAGATCCATACAAATAAAAAATGGTAACAAATAGCAACATAAATTAAAGTAGGAGACATATCAAAGGGCCAATCATGAATCAGTTAAAAAGGTCTGGCTCGATTTGGTTCCCAAAATGTGTGGCTCAGTTAACATTTACACAGTTTTGCATCATTTAAGCAGCATGCATAGTTTATCCAAGTGATCATTTTGGTTCCCTCACCATCTGTATCAAATAAAACTCGTGTTGCAGATAGAGAGGATCAGATAAACAGGTTTGACTGTACATACCAGGGCTAAACTCTTCTTTTTGATCGTGCCTCGTGGAACTTGAGAAGGAAACGAGCTCAACATAAAACATTCGTTGCTGTCATTCCAATGTTTTTCAGCAATTAAGCAATGATAGCCAAAGTGGGAACTGTTTATTTTACTATTGAATAAAACAATTGTTTATAATTAAAATAAACAGTAATGTAAGTGTTCCCGACAAAGTTTCACTTTTGCTATTCTTTTTTTTAAAGTATTTCGCTGTAGTTACCAAGGAAGCTCCGCCACGGGGATTTGCGGATCCAAGTTGAAGAACTTGCCGGTACTCTCGGAATTCAAGTTGGAGATGAAGCTGGTCATGGCCGCTACACTGTCCGCAGGCTTCAGCATGGCCTTACCCTGAGTCATGTCCGTATCCACGTATCCAGGGTGCACCGATACGACCACGATATTGCTGTCGCCCAGCTCAACAGCCAGTGCACGAGTGACCATATTAAGTGCAGCCTTGGAAGACCCGTATCCGTACAGGGCATCCTTGAACATGGCCGCAGTTTCATTCGTGATGCTGCCAATGCTGCCCACGAAGGAGGATAGCTGCACCACATAGGCGGCACCGCGTGCCTTTGACGCAAGCTGTAGGTTAGGCAACAACGAACGCGTCACAAGGAATGGACCGATAGTGTTCACTTCGAACTGGCGCATGAATGTGGCCTTGGTGGTGGACGTGAGATCACCAGGCAGGCCAATGCCGGCGTTATTGATGAGCAGGTCAATGGGCTGCCCCTCCAGCTGGCGAGCCGCCTCGAGAATCGTAGCTTCGTTGCCCGTGTCCATAGTGACAATCTTGAAAGGGGCAAGCGCTTTCAGCTACGAATAATAGAGAACGGTGAGCGAAGGTTGCGTCTACTCAGAAGGTCAATCATAGTACCTTTTCCGTATTGCTGTTGGCACGCGCCGTGCCGATGACATTCCAGCCAGCGTTGATGTAGTGTTCGGCGAAGGCGAGGCCGATGCCACGCGTGCTGCCGGTATGAGGACGGTCTTGTTGGACGAACTCATGACCGGATTAGTGAGGCGCTATTCCGAAAATGAGGTTGCAAAACGTAGCATGGATATCTGCCTCAAATCAGCCTGAGTCCAACTGTGGGCCACATCATGTGGCACATGAACTTCATGACTGCAGGTTCAATTGGTCGGACGGCAGGCAGAGCACACTTTAGTGAAGTGACGTCACGTGGAATTTGTTCGAAATTCCCATCTATTAATAAGGTATTTTTTTAAATAACCCATCTCCCTTCCACATTACAAATTTTGTAAAACCCGGCTTTCCAGAACCAGTTGCGGCAAGTGCCCCATCCGTCTAACGGCAACGCCTCAGGAACATGCGTTACGACCAGCAGCCCCATGATGCGCGTCCCAGGCTCTACGCGCAGCCCCACGCGCTACCCGGAGACTACAACCAGCTCATGCACCCGCACCACAACGCCGTCAAGTATGAGCCTGGCGCGCCGTTCTACCCGCCGTCGGCTGCGCTGCACGTGTCGTCGGATTTTCAGCCTCCCGCCAGCAGCCCCGCGTCCTCCGCCCACAACAGCGCCAAGCGCTCGAGGGAGGAATTGAATATGAAGGAGAAACAGCGAATGTTCAAGCTGAACGAGCGCATTAACCAGCTCAAAGCGCTGCTTGACGATGCTGGCGTACAGACCAAGAAGAACAAACAGTCCATTCTGGACAACACATCGCACTACATTGAAATGCTGCGCGGCGACCTGGTGATCGCTCAACAAAAGGCCGAGCGCGCTGAAAAACAGGCCGAGATGTTCCGTACTCAGACGTACAGAGGCAAAGGCGCGGTTGACAAGACTGTGAGTGGCGTCTTTGAGAAGACCACGACGCCGCGGGTGGTCGTGGACATGGACATGAAGACGGTCATGTTTAACACTGCATTCGTCAAGTTTACGGGCCTCTCGGAGCTTGCGTTAAAGAAGAAGAAGACGCTGCGGCCTTATATCTGTGCGGACCAGGAGAAATTAGATGCCATTATGACCAAGCTGCGTGGGACGAAACAGTCTTTGAGTGTGCTGGTGAAGGCGTCCGCTACGGGCAAAGACGAAGAGACTGTGAACTTGATCGCAGCGGTCGTGTCAGATGACAGTGGCAACGCTGTAAATGTCGAGTTCAGTATCATCCCAGTGGACACGCAGCAACTACCGCAACAGCGACCAAAGCGTCAAAAAACGAAAACCGAGAATGATGGTGCACAAAGTTCGACCGCAAAGGGCAACAAGACAAAGGAATCTGCTATTTACGTGCAGCTGTAAACGCAACTGCCACCAACTGTTGCGTCAACTAAGATGCAAAAGTTATGAAGTTGCATTCTTCATCAAGAGCAAGAAATGGATTTTCATTTGTCGTATTTTATTGCCGTTGTTGCAATTTTGTGTTATTGCAAAACCTTCATAAAATTCTCCTAAGGCTTCGGCTGGTAGGACGGAAAGTCATTGTAGCCCTTGCCGCCCAGCGACGAGTTGTAGTACACCTCGTGTCCAGCCTCTGGCTCAACGGGCCAGTCGTTCTGGAAGCGCTCGGCCAGATCGGAATTCGAGATGTACAGACGTCCGAAACCCACCATGTCCACGGTTCCAGTACGAATGGCACCTTCAGCAAGGTCACGAGTGTAGTTGTTATTGGCCATGACGATGCCCTTGAACGCCGTCTTGGCATCGAACGCAGTGGTGAGACGGCACTTATCCGTGTAGCCGAAGCCGAAGCCGTCCAAGATGGCCAGGTACCCCAGTCCGTACGTACTCAACCGCTCCATCGTGTACTTGAACATCTCGTAGTTGTCCTCGCTTCCCATGCCAGCGAACGCACCGTTAGGCGCAAGACGAACACCAATTCGGTGCGACGGCACGACCGTCTTAACGGCCTCCACGATCTCCATCAGAAGACGCGCACGGTTCTCGAACGAACCGCCGTATTTGTCCGTGCGCTTGTTAGTGACAGACTGCAGGAACTGGTCGATCAGGTAGCCATTGGCGCCGTGGAGCTCCACACCGTCAAAACCCGCTTTCATCGCCAAGTCAGCACCGTGACGGTACGACTCTACCACGTCGGGGATCTCATCCGTCTCGAGAGCACGTGGTGTCTCGTAGTCCTGCGATTGGTAGTTCGCATCACGCGTGTGGCCACGTTCCAGACGCAGCACCGACGCCGACACGATCTCTCCCTTCGGGTTGAAGCTCGAGTGACTCTGACGACCCATGTGCCACATCTGCAAGAAGATCTTGCCGCCCTTCTTGTGCACGCGTTCGGTCACACGCTTCCAGCCTTCCACGTGGGTTTCATTGTAGCAGGCTGCAGCATGGAACCAACCGTAGCCTTGCTCGGAGATGGCGGTGGCTTCGGAGATGATCAAACCAGCACCCGCGCGCTGCTCGTAGTAAATTTCGTTGTTTTCCGAAGGCACGCGGTCAGCGTTGGCACGGCCGCGAGTGAGCGGACCGAACACGATGCGGTTCTTGAGCTCGAGGTCGTCGCCCAGCTTGAGCGGCGTGAAGAGCTTGTAGTCAGCGGTGACAGCGGCCATTGGTACACTTATGCTTGAGTTGGCAAATTGGGGAGTGAGCGTGACTGCCAACGTGGGCTTCGCGCACAGATCTCGAGGAAAGACATCAATCAGTCTGTCCTCGATGACGTTGGCCGTCAACTTGGTGTTCGTAAGCAATTGTGTCTACGAAGTGCGAATCTCTGGGAGTGATGGTAGCCGGTACTGTATTAGGGGGTTTCAAAGTAGCAAATTATTAGAGTAATTTTTTTAGAAAAGATTTGAAAAAAATTAGACGAAAAATGCGTCTCCCCAAAAAACGTTGTCCTTAAAAAGAGGACCAAATCATTTTTGAATCGAACAAAGTCATGTGATTTTTGTCCTTAACCCCAATTTTTAAGGACAAAAAAGAATGATGGTCAGTCCGGTGGCGTGCGTCGCCTGCATTCCGCCTTCCCGCAGCGCTCGTCGCGCCTCCCTTTACAGAAGCACCCAAGACATCATGTCTGACTGTGACTCGTCTGAAGGGGTCCCGTATGTCTCTGGATCCGACAGCGAAGACGAAGAGGAGGCCCGGGATCCTGGAAGTACCTCAACGTGGAAAACCAGCGTATTCAAGTAGACAATGTCGATGCTTTTCTGTTGGCTAAGGCACGTGAAGAAGTTGGCCAGGTCGCGCTAGCGCGCCTCCGCTTGCGAGAAAAGTTTCGTACTTAACGTCATTTTTAAGACAAATAGGACATTTTAGGACTCGTTTAGGACGCATTATTTTCTTCCTAGTTCAGCTAAGCTTCATTGGATAGAGCGCGCCAGTTGTAGTGATGAACCGGAAGTAATTCAATTATTATAATGATTCTGGGGAATATCATTGCCAGTCAAGCTCGAATTCTGAAAATACTATTGTGAGTTCTGTTCAACTTTTCCTGAAGGGGTTGGTTGAATCGATACAAACGAACCGAGTCAAAAATCGCTTCTCCTATCAAAGAGAATGTGAAAAGACTATTGCAGCGAATGCTCGGTACTACGCAGCATCACCTCGATGGTGTTAGCGTTTCGAGTTTCCTGTACATGTGGTTGGATTCGACCGTGTTGGCAAGGATCCTGAACTTTGCGAACAGGAACTTGGCTGAATATGCGGTAGTATCTGCAGATGACATCTACAAGTTTGTTGAGGTCGAGTTATGGCTAAGTATTTATGGCGTAGCCCCGGACTTCTTCTACGACGAGAGCAATCGCGCTCTGTATCCGCCTGCTGAAGACACACTGCCGCTATCCAGATACCGCTTTATTTTGGCAGCTTTGAGGGGCAGTCCGGTTATAAAAGAAAGAGGAGGCTCCGACCAATGGACGGCACCGTTCACACCTGACCGAGATATCTCTTATGCATACGAACTCGTTAGGCGTCTATCCGCAGACGTTAGGTTTGTCAATGGAGCAACGATAGCATCATTAGATGATAATTTGATCCGCGCTGCGCTCAAATGCGGTTGATGATATTGGACTTACGCACGTGCGCAACCCGAAAAGGGGGTACAGTACGCGATGACCGTGTTTTGCTGCGAAGACGTTAAGCTTACCAAGAACACGTTTACAGATACGGCCCAGTGCAGCATAGCGTGGTATCACTAGTTACAGGCTTGTTTTTGGGTGGACATGTGGCTGCCAACGGTGAATCAACGGTTGACGTTGTGCGGGTTTCTTCAGAGAGCACTCTGTGGATCATCAACGAAGAACCAGATTCGTCTACCAGGAATTCTTCACGCACTGGACAGAGGCTACCAGTCTCATGCTGTAAACCAACAAATTGTTGACAGCGGTGGAAGCATCATCGGCACCCATAAACGAACACAAAAGTTTCCATTTACATTTGGTAAAACGCCAAGTCAGTACCAAAAATTAGTCTCAGAGAAAGGATATCGTCCTGCAAAAAATTGGGCTACCAAAGTTTACCAGTGCGACCAGGGATGCTTTCAGCAAATGCACACGCACTTGCATACCGATCAGGGCTTGGAAAGGTGGCATTAGGCTACACGACGTTTGCCAGCTCGGGACCTGGTAACTGGTCTTACGTTTCGCGTCCACTGATGCGAGTCCCACTACGTAGGGAAGAGTTGTTTGCAGCTATTGAGGACGGTGTTCAGATATTGACGATGAAGCAGAGAACTCCAGATTGGTTTTTGCTCAGGAAGTTTCAAATTACGGGCTCGGTTGCTGCAAAAATATTTAGCGCAATCGCTCGCAGTCATAACGATGGTAACCAAGGTGATCCAGTAGGTGATCCAGTAGATGATTCTGATGTTCAGGCAGTGCTACTTCAACTATCATTGGGAGATACTCGGCGATCGCCGGGTCCCGCACAAACCGGCAGTACTGGAAACGAATGGGCAGCGCTGGTTGAAACAGATCTCGTCGTGAAAACGCTCGGAGACCTTAAGAGCTTGTGTCGAGACTTGGGACTTCGTGTATCTGGAAACAAAGCAACGTTAATTGGTCGGCTTCTGCAGAATGGTGCTAGAGAGGTTCTACCTGGTCGCAATAATCAGCGGAGCTCCAGATATGTTGTTGACGCAGCCCTTTTATCGGCTTGGTTCATGGCACCATTCTCTACACCATCTACAAAGATTGGGTCCTCCAACGAAACCAACATTGCCTCGCATATCACGCTGTTTCTGGGTGCACACACGCACTATCACATCGAGGAGCTCAGAGAATGCGGTTTACTGTGCAAGTAAGTGAAGCAAAGTAGTTCTGTGATCTGAAAAGAAACTAACTTATTATTCTAGGAGAAATATTCCAGTAGCTGCCTTCTCACCGGATCATATTGCTGCCATTGTGTCTGTGCGATGTGGGATATTCAATGCGGTAATGGAGTACAAAACTCGAACAACTGCTCGCACAGTTAAGCAGGAACAAGCTGCTGCAAAAGCTTTTGGTATTTTTACGACAGTGAAATTGACTGGCATGGGATCCGGCTTCCGACTGAATGCAGTGATTCCAGAGTCCAGTCACCGCCTCCAGATGTTGCACAGTATCGCTTGCATTGGTGTCACACATGGTTACCTTGTGTATACATCCTCTACCTACATCATTCGAGTTGTTCACGTTGTCATGAGTGGGAGTGCATCTCACACTTACCAAAGTGCATTAAATGCAATTGCACTGGGCTACATGGAATGGGTTTACACGGAAGCCGCCAGTATACCCGAGTTCAAACCTGACCAATTAAGACATTGTATTGACCAAGCCACGCTGATACAAACCCTGGTGCTATGGAGGGGATTATTGAAGCTTATCAATGAGAGGCAAAAACCACTCCCTCCAGCCAAGCATATCATGCCAACCTTGATTGCGTTGTGGAATCGTGTAAGGGGGGCATCGACGTCTATTCAAGATATCTGAAGAACGTCAAGTCGAAGCACTTTCGACTGTCACCTAGTGCAACAATTTGGCTTCGTCTGCTCATGACGCTGGTGTACAATGCCCACCAGTCGTTCCAGCTATTCCAGGTAGAGAGCAGCACACACACTCGCGCAGACCATGGATATCTAACTATGCTTGTGCAGTCACACGATTTTTTGATGAACAGGGGGCTCTGAACAAGCTACAAGGCCTATCAAAAATACAAGCAGAATCTCCCGAGTTTGCCGCATTTTGCTGCGAAGCTGCCATTGTGCTGTCAAAGAAGGTCAGCTCGCCATGTCCACTTAGCGATGTTCAAGACAACGAAAATAAGTCGAGTCCGCAAACACTGGAGCTTTCATTCGCCTACAATAAGCCGGAATCACTTCGAGTCATCCAGAGAATGGATTCAGCTTCGGCTCTCTAAAGCTAATGATCATCATGAGGTACGGGGAATCTTTGGCTTTATCTGCTTATAATAACGTAGTCAACTAAAACATTGCAACTGTAGGTCCGAATCCAGGGTTCTCGTCAGAGATGCTGCATTATCTGCTGTCAATTAAATCATGACAGCGAAAATGGCAATCACACGCATAAGGGATATAAAACAAGCTTCGAGTGTGACATCTGCCGAGTTTCACTGTGTCGCGCAGCAAGATGGAGTGGTGGCGAGTCCTGTTTCGAGATTTTTCACCGTGAAAGAAAGCTACCAGACCCATGCAAGAGCTCGCATCATCTCAAGTCAACCAAGTCGAACGAAAATAGAGCACCTCCACCATCCAGAAAGCGATCCAGAGCATTGGATCCTCCGAATCGACGCGCACCAAGCGTTCGCTTAACGAACAAACAGCGCCGACGATCATTGCGCTTGCGGCCGGAGGTCAAGATGGCAAGCCGAGCAAACAGCAATTTGTCCTAAACTTAAGGACAAACTTCAGTGAAATCAGCCTTAGGAGAACAAGATTTCAAGTAGCGTAATGAAGCTGATTCAATTGTCACTAAGTCAAGTTCGTGAAGGATAACGAAGAAGACATGACAAACATTCATCATGTTCCTTTCATTTGCAATTGACCTGCACGACACTTCAATCGGGGCCGCTAAAATTTGGTCCTCAATTGACCTGCCCGACAATTCAATCGGGGCCACTAAAATTTGGTCCTCATTTTTGTACTTAACCCCTTAGTTCCCGTATGTTGAGCCGCTAAACATAAGAGGTGTATAGCTTCCGTCATTTTTTTCCGGCATCTATGTTATGTTGAGCCGCTACACATAAGAGAAAAAATGGCTTGGAGTTTGTATAGAACAGATCTTAAGAAAGTTCAATACTGAGGCCAAGTCAAATATGCGAGCCTAAAACAGCCAAATGCACAGGCTTAGGGTAGCTGGACCGGATCCTCGCTTGAACGGGATAGAGAGAGGCGGTGTCACCCACTACAGCGGTGGCCGACAGCCACTGAGTTCTCTCATTCTTCAAAAAGAGCGCGAGGCCAACAAGCAAAGAGAAGCAGAGATGGTTGCGACGGCGGGCAAGACACCTCGCCACACCTTGACACCAGAAGAGCGCCAGCGGTGTCTGGCGGCGCTGGATGACCGCCACCGCTGCCGCCTTCGTCGAACGCGGAGAGGAATGCAGCAGAGCCAAAGCAAGGCGATGAGGGTGGCAGAGAGAAGAAGCGCTCCAGGAAGACGCCGACGAAACTAATGACGCCGGCCATGAAAATTGCAAAGTCCAGGTCTCCGCGCGCCGAACCGGCTTCAGCCAAGGAGACGGGTGCAGAAGCAAATACCGCTGAAGCTAAAGAGACTACGGAGACGGGGGTGGGTGAGTTTGCGGTGGAACCTGAGGTGGAGGAGGTGGTCGCTGATGTGGCGATGGCTGTCGCTTCGAGCGCGCTGCTAACGCCGGTTCGAGGTGCCCCAATCGCAATCAAGGCCTCGCGTCTCCCTCGTACAAACAAGCAGGTGGCAGCAGTCACGCAAAAGTCACAAAAACGAGGTCGAGGCGTCCTTCAGGACAATTCAGAGGCAAAAGCAACCGTAGAAGCATCCGAGGACGGCAACACGGGTGCAGCTGTTGCGGCAACTGCCCCACGCGCTGCTGTTGCCTGTGTAGTCAACGGTGACCCTAACATCATGGCGGCCGGTGCTCGCGAGTGCACTGGCCTGGGATTGGAAGAGGAGTCGGGTCCTGATGCTGACGACGACGACTGGGATATTGGAGATCTTTCCGACGAGGAATTGGCAGACTTCGCAGGAACTGAGCTACCAGATTCGTTGTGCAAGTCGGTGGCAAAGAATGCTGTCCGTTTGGCGGGGATGAAGCACTCTGGCTGGGAGTTTGGTAAGTTATGTTGAACACTATCCAACATATGTAACTTTGATTGAGCGGTTATCCGACATATTAGCAACATTATCTAACTCACTGTTATGCGCTTTCTAGATCAGTCCAAGTTTGGAGACAACCCTTCGTATGCAGACCTTTACGACGGGCCGTATGAACCATCCGACAGTGTGCTTAGCGTGGCTGAAGATCCTCTCGCACTATTCTTTTACTATCTACCGCCAAAATTATGGAGTCATATTGCGGTTGAGAGCAATCGCTATCACACCTAGTCAATCCCAGGCCGAGCGCAAATGATTCAAGCGAAACAGCGTCGTGGTGGTGGAGAGGTGGAAGACATTGCAGACATTCGCCGGCGACTAGCGCGTGTGAAGCCGATTGAACCTTGGGAGGTGCTGCGCGTCATTGCGCTTCTCATTGCGAGGATGTTGGTTCCAGTGCTGAAGGGGATTGCTGCTCACTGGGAGCTGACACCTGCAGGTGCATTGCCAACACCCCGCTTCGGCAAGTTCATGTCGCGCAACAGGTTCTTCCACATCATGGGATATTTGCACTTTTTGAATAACAAGTCACCGCAAGCCGATAAGGACCGCGTGTGCTTTGACGAGGCTACCTTGCCATCGAGATCTCGCTAAAACCCGACCAGACAATTCAAGAAGGACAAACCCCACAAATGGGGGACCAAAGTGTTCGTGGCAGCGTGTGCAGATACTGCGTATTGCATGAGGTGCGTTCGAGGTGGCAAGCATCAGCTTGCCACCTGTTTTTTGGTCTAAGTGCTTATGTTGGACGTCCAACTTCTGCATTGCAGATAGCGATACAACCCAACATAATTTGCTTTGAACTAACTTTGTGTGTGTGTTTGTACTACTATTTCCAGAATCGAGGTGTACTGTGGCGCCAAAGACCATCTTCGCACTCTGGTTCCCGCCGACAATAATTGCGGCGAAGCTGCCGTGCTCAGAAACATGAACGCGCTATGTCCAACGTCGCCAACGTCTCCCTGGTGTTTGGTAGTCACAGACCGGTTTTACACGTCGGTAAAACTGGCGTTGGAGCTCTCGCATCGGCGAATCTACATTATGGGAATGATTCAGACAAGCGTATGACCGGATACGCAAAGGGTGTGAAGACCGAGAAGTCCTACAAAACGGTGAACGGTGTGAAAGAGCTCGTTCCACCTCAGGGGACGATCAATCTGACCGAAAACAAGCTGTTCCCGCAGATAACTGCAGCAATGTGGATGGACCGCAATCCCGTCCACATGCTGAGCAGTGGCGGCAGCAGAGAATCGGTCGTTGTCAGTAAGTGATCCTGTGTGTTTATCTATTTGTGGCATTACTAACTATAAATGTTATTTGCTTGTAGTGCGCCGTATCAGAGGTCATATGAAATAGATTCCGGCACCAGAGCTGGTTTGTGACTATCACATACACATGGGAGGTGTTGATGTGCACAGCCAGCTCCGGATGCAGCGCTACAGCGTTCAGCTTGCGTACAAGACACGAAAGTACTACAAGACGTTTTTTCTAGGGTTACTGGACATGGCGTTGGTGAACGCCTTTATCGTGTATCGACACAACCAGCGCGCAAATGGGCACAAACCACCGAAGCAGTCTGCTTTCTTCGAGACACTGATGGAGCAACTGCTTGCTGTTGATGAAGATGTTTACAAGGAGATAGAGGTAAGTCGTAATGCTGGATTTGTCAACGTACATGATGTTACTAATAGCTCTTACGTTGTCATTGTTATGCTGTTTAGAATGCTACTTCCGCTGAGGAGCGTACAGCGGCTTCACCAGCACAATGAGGGTCACCACGATGGGAGGAGCAACACCGTGGATCAGACCGCCTTGACGAAGGACACGAACTTGCAGAGACCCCCTACAAGGCAGACACTGAGACTGGAAAGAAGCGCTGCCACAGGACCTGCAAAGTGTGCGCTGTCTACAAGGTTGTGCCGCGCAAGTTCACTAAATACTACTGCCCAGAATGCTCCGGTGGGACGAAGCGGTATGTACGTGGCGTCGAAGTTGGATACTAGCTTGATCGTAGTGCTGACTGTAAGTTGTGCACCAGGAAGTATCTGTGTAATGTTGTTCGGGAAGGGAGGAAGCGCACCTGCTTCCACATTTGGCACCTTGACTGGAACAACGGGAATGACATCCTGAGACGCTTGCTGCGCGACCACAAGATGCGCGATCGTCCGCCAGCGGAGCGCCCAGGCAAGAAACGACACTGCCGACGGGATGCGGGCAGTAGTGAGGCGCGCACGAGTGAAGCGGCAGCGGGTGGCTCCGATGCTGATGTGTCCGGTGATGACGCTGGACAAGATCCGGGCGAAGACGCTGCCCCAGCCGATGAGCAGGCGTAGTGCGTGCTTTTTGTCTGTGTAATCAATTGAATTGTGCTTGCATTGATTCCTTCTATTGGCTAAATCTCATTTACTTGGCGTGTGCAATGTTACACAGACGAAGATCTCAATAAACAGGACATTTTTAATGTTGTATCCTTCATCTTACGCAGCAGCACTACTCAGATAATCCAACATGTCCTTTTGATATGTTGGATGCGCTAGTTTCTATTCCTTGTGAACCCTGCACTATCCATTTGCATAGCTGGACGTAAATCCGGTCAATACAAATTCCTATACTAAATTATGTTGGAGCTCCAACATAAGACCTAAATATACCCCTGACTTTTCGGCCGGGAACTAAGGGGTTAAAATATGCTTGTTGGGGTTATCATTTGTCAAGTCATTTGCCAAGCAGATTTTTCGAGAGGGGCTAAAAAGGCCCCTCGAAAGGCCGAGGCGGTGGAGCGGCGCCAGCAGCAATGCGCTGAGTCAGCGCCGCTGACCCTGAATAGCAAGCCGTGTACGCCCACAAAAGCAGCGACTCGCTGCGATAGGTTCGCCTTGCTGCCAGCGAGGTCGTGCAAACCTACCGCAGTGGAGGTACCGTTGGGGCACCGTAAGCAGAATAGGTACCGACGGGCTAACTTGTTGATAAAGTATTAATTGTATTAATACCTTCCATTTGTCGAGACATCTTTAACGCTCGAGAATTCGTTTACGTGTAAGTTACATGTATACAAATTCATGATGTACAGTAACAGTAAACAAATTGTAGATTGCGAAAATTGAGTCTAGTGTACTCTAATGATTGCACCGGTCGGAGAAGTCGGAGAAATGACTATATGCATGTGATATGCCAACATCTTGAAAATGGTATTGATTCACATATCCATATTTTGCGTGTCCCCTCCGACCCGATATGTCGGAGTGCGGGGCGTGGTGGAACGACCTAGCCCTTCCCATGTTGATTGGCCAAATTTTCCTACTGCTTAGATTTGATTGGTTGTATAATTGGTAATCATATATGATTGGTCATTTTTAGCCTTAATAAAAATAGGTATGGTCGGAGATTTAGCGATATTCATTTATAGGTCGTACTACGACTCGTAAGTCCGATCAAATAATCAGCCAAATTGGAGCGATTCCCGCAGCCGTTTGAATGGGTTCAAATCCTAGACAGCTGTACTTTTTCAAAATCCCAAACTCGGTTGACTTGAAATCTGAGAGGGGGGGGGGGGGGTACCCCCCCTTTCAGATTTATTCTTTTGAACTTGAGAAAATGCATTTTGGGACGTCCGCGGGAATCGCTCCATTATTTGCGAAAAAACAGTCTAATAATTTGCTACTTTGAAACCCCCTAATACAGTACCGGCTACCATCACTCCCAGAGATTCGCACTTCGTAGACACAATTGCTTACGAACGCCAAGTTGACGGCCAACGTCATCGAGGACAGACTGATTGATGTCTTTCCTCGAGATCTGTGCGCGAAGCCCACGTTGGCAGTCACGCTCACTCCCCAATTTGCCAACTCAAGCATAAGTGTACCAATGGCCGCTGTCACCGCTGACTACAAGCTCTTCACGCCGCTCAAGCTGGGCGACGACCTCGAGCTCAAGAACCGCATCGTGTTCGGTCCGCTCACTCGCGGCCGTGCCAACGCTGACCGCGTGCCTTCGGAAAACAACGAAATTTACTACGAGCAGCGCGCGGGTGCTGGTTTGATCATCTCCGAAGCCACCGCCATCTCCGAGCAAGGCTACGGTTGGTTCCATGCTGCAGCCTGCTACAATGAAACCCACGTGGAAGGCTGGAAGCGTGTGACCGAACGCGTGCACAAGAAGGGCGGCAAGATCTTCTTGCAGATGTGGCACATGGGTCGTCAGAGTCACTCGAGCTTCAACCCGAAGGGAGAGATCGTGTCGGCGTCGGTGCTGCGTCTGGAACGTGGCCACACGCGTGATGCGAACTACCAATCGCAGGACTACGAGACACCACGTGCTCTCGAGACGGATGAGATCCCCGACGTGGTAGAGTCGTACCGTCACGGTGCTGACTTGGCGATGAAAGCGGGTTTTGACGGTGTGGAGCTCCACGGCGCCAATGGCTACCTGATCGACCAGTTCCTGCAGTCTGTCACTAACAAGCGCACGGACAAATACGGCGGTTCGTTCGAGAACCGTGCGCGTCTTCTGATGGAGATCGTGGAGGCCGTCAAGACGGTCGTGCCGTCGCACCGAATTGGTGTTCGTCTTGCGCCTAACGGTGCGTTCGCTGGCATGGGAAGCGAGGACAACTACGAGATGTTCAAGTACACGATGGAGCGGTTGAGTACGTACGGACTGGGGTACCTGGCCATCTTGGACGGCTTCGGCTTCGGCTACACGGACAAGGGCCGTCTCACCACTGCGTTCGATGCCAAGACGGCGTTCAAGGGCATCGTACAGCGATGACAGGAAGTCGAGCGAGACGAAGCTGGTCACGTTTCAGGAACACCACTGCACTTCGGCAGTGGTTCACGCACGTGTCGTACTGTCACGACACCACTAAGAACATGTACAACTACGCCACGAGGCTCCAAGTGGTGGACCCTTGTGCCCATTTCAGTGAGAACCGACCAAAGCGGTACCCGCCAAGGTGAGTGGCAAGACACTGCTCGGTCTGGGTTGGACCGGGTTTTAAAAGCCTGGACAATAAGTGGATGTATTGAGTAACCCGTTCACTGCCAACACGAGCTCATTCTTCAATTGTTTATATTCGTAAGGCTTTCCTCGGAAGGATTTCCCAGAGACCACCCTGATGAAGGGCTGTCAGTTCGCCATATGCGGCTGACATGACGAATATGTAGAAGAACAACCGACATGCATGGGAGCATCGAACCGACTCCGCTTCCTGGGAAGATATCGGAAAACGGGCGTGATTTTTGACTGCAAGAATCACTTCCTCTTTTCGGTCTTGCCTCTTAAGGTCCACGTCCGTAGATAACATAGCCATTAACCCCTAATCTTGCCGGTGAGCAACGGCCATACCGTGCTGTTTTCTTAGCATGAAATAGCTGTTAGTTGCCGTGTGTGAACCTCTGAGAGTGATGGTATCCGGTACTGTAATTACTGGTAGTCTTGATCGGGGAATTTTATGATTTTTGTACAGCTTCAAGTTTCAAAATGCTGTATATATAAAAAAACGATTGAATTCAACTACTGCGCAGTACATGTAGTTGCTTTTAAATTTCCAAAATGGCTGCGGGAATCACTTCAGTGACTACTTAACACAGGTTCTAGCGTCGAACTTCTATACTTAGTATAATACTGGGAATACCTTTAGGTATGGACAGCCCTCACCGGATTAATTCCACGGTACTGCGTAACTCGCTTTTTGTTATCTCGCTCAACATTCGGCTTACAATTTGTTGTAAGCTGATTGTTGACCCAATGTTGAATAGTCTTGATGTCAGACTTTCTGGTTGCTCTAGCGACCAAGGTTTCAGGTGAAACATTCGCACAACAACTGTTTTGTCCCAAAGGATTCCTTCGTTGTGGTTTTGACATATACGTTACAACGTCACTCCGCGTGAGAAGACAGTAAGCTGTACATGTAAACCGCTGTGAATGATGAATGTTGGTTGTAACCATCGCGTTTTTTTTGGCTTTGTACGTAATAATAATAAACACATGTTTGTCAAAGTTGTTTTTCAGAGTTTCTTGGTGCAGGGAACGACTTTTTTTAATAACGAAACCCATTAAAATTATAATGGCGTTTCAGCAATGTTTTTTCCCGTACCAGCTCGCATCACTTCAGGATCTATGGGACGCCACGAGGCTGCGCCGCGGCTGGGATCAATGGTAAACAATGGGGAAATGCTACGTGAAGAAAAAAAAACTGGTACATGTATTCCCAGCTAAGTCGAAGACGATCTAGTTCTTGGTAAGTTTAAAAACGAACTTCACAAGAGTAGACGGATATCCAATCGTGCGCTGTCGAAAAGTCACTCGCAAAACATTTACATTGATTTCCGTGTGCTTCGCACACGGTCTTAAAGACCAGGTAGAGCTCGACTTTTATCATGAGTTTAAGCCCGCGTAGCTTTCTCTTTTTTCAAACGAACAACTACCTAAATCCCAACCGGAGTCCGATCCCTAACCATTCTCTACAGGAGCAACGTCTTCGTGGAGTTCTCCCACCCCAACGCCGCTCGAAGGCGCTGCTCCTGTATAGATTTCAAGAAAGACAGAAATAAAAACTACAGTTTTTATTTCATTTTTATTTAGGAGTGAACGTCAGAAGTAATTTCAAATATGGCGATTCTCTTTCGAAAATAGTGAGCCTTAGGGCGTTTAATCAGTAAAAGTCGGATTGCAATAGCAGTTCTTTGGTCTTGCCAGAGACAACCTTAGCTCTACAATAAATGATAACCATGTTTGTCTAACTCAGAACGAGAAATCCAACTCCGCCCCAGTTGTCAAAATTACATGTATGCATAGATTTTGCCGCATTATACGCACTTGTGCTGGAACACTGCCTATGTTGAACTAAAAAGGCTTTCCAAACTGTCAATTTTCAGCAGTTTTATGCTGTTCAAAAAAGCTGGTGCCGCGGCTGTGGTATTATTAAGTCCATGGCATCTATTTTCATGCAGAACGGTCTTTTTTTTCGACGGCAGCCCGGGCCAACACTCCTTCATAGCGCTCGTGGCGGATTCACAAAGCCCATGCTAGTATATGTAACAAGACCACGTAGCTGCACATCTCTTGCGGCTACTAAGCAACCGCAGTTTCTGCGCAGGCACATGGGAAGAAATGTCATATAATAGTAGAAAAGTTGTCCTGTTAATTGATCCACGGGTGCTTTCGAACCATATTATAACAGAACTAATCTAATTGTCTTTGGTGTGCTCGCTTGAGGTACCATGGCATCAGGGAGGGGGGGGGGGGGCACAGCTCGTAGGGGTCGTGAAACGGTGAACCATGCCGAGGTTAGCACTATGGGGTTTCGCAACTAGGGGATGATATTATTTTTAAACAAGTAGTTGGAAACTTGTTTACGCCGACAATACTTTATAACCAACATTTCCTCGATGCTTACATTAATGTCTCAGACATGGCAATCTTTAACCTTGATTATTATGGTCGGAGTAATTAATAAAATACGTTAATAGGTATTAATAGGTGTGTGTTAACGCTGCTTCTTGCTTATCCCTGTCACCGACGAGAAACAGCACTGACGGGCACCCAATCAGTGAATCAGTGATTAAGTCCGTCAACATTTTAATATTGACGGACTTAGTCATTTAAATAGTGTTCTCGTCGATGGTGATTGGCAATCACCATCTTGCTCTGTGGCTGAGTTTACGTTGTAAACAGACAACCTCACTTTTCAAAACACCCTCAGCTTCGCAAGCTCACTAAGAAATCAACCACCTTACTAACCTCAACGATGGCCTCTACCAACAAGACCGTTCTCATCACCGGCAGTACTCGCGGAATTGGCCTTGCCTTCTCTGAGTACTACACCAAGGCTGGCTGGAACGTCATCTGCACGACTCGTGCCAACAGCAACACGGCAAAGGTAGGACGCGTCGTCAGCGGACATATTGGCTACGATGTGTAGTCAGTGCCCAGGAACAATTCTTGCTAACGATTTTACTATTTTGTGAAGTTGAAAACGCTTGCCCCGTCCAAAATTATCACTATGGATACGAGTGACGAGGCTTCCATCCTTGAGGCGGCTCGTCAGCTGGAAGGGCAACCCATCGATCTGCTCATTAACAACGCCGGTATTGCTCTCCCAACTGAGTTCGAGACTGGCACCAAGGATGCACTGATGCGTCAGTTCGAGGTGAACGCCGTCGGACCGTTCCTTGTGACGCGTGCGCTTCTGCCCAATCTTCACCTTGCGGCGAAGACCAACGGTGGCGCCTCCGTCGTGCAGTTATCGTCTTTCCTCGGTAGTATCGGCAGCTTCACAACCGAGAATGCCGGCTACTTCAAGCTGCCTGGTTATGGGTACTCGTCTTCCAAGACTGCGCTCAACATGATCACTCGATCACTCGCGTTCGACCTGCAGTCTAGTGGTATCGTGGTCGTGTCGGTGCACCCTGGATACGTTGACACGGATATGACCGAGGGCAAAGCGACACTGAAGCCTGAGGTCAGCGTGGCAGCCATAACTGACCTCATCGCCAAGCTGAATCCTGAGAGCACGGGCAAGTTCTTCAACTTGGACCCACAGATTCCGGTGGCGGAGCTTCCGTGGTAACTGTTTACTGGTAAAAAGTGGCAGCGCTACCACTTCGACTCACTTGAAGCTGTACCAGCTCGGCCGAGCATCCGGTCGACATTTTCCATTCGTTCTTTGCACACGTAGGCCACCTCTGAAAGAACGTAAGCTACTTTCAAACACATGTTGTGCTGTTTTTATTTTTAGTGTTCTTGCTCAGATGAAGTGTAACTGAGCTGTTGCACCCAGTTCGCCGTTTACTGCTGCATTTTCGGTTGCTGAGACCCTCGCCACTGACGTTGTTCCATTTTGAACTATATATCAACACGTATGCGGAGATACCATTTCTTCGAGTATAACCAAGACTAATAATCGCCGTGGGCAGTCAACTATGTCTCAAATGACAAGCATGCTCATACTGAAGTACGTACATTGGGTTACGGCCTGAGAACTAGAAGGTCGTGGATTTAAATACTTACTAAAATGGGATTCTGAGCTTAACCTCACGAAAATCTAATCTGTCATTACAGGAACCAAAACAACAATTGCCTCCGAAAGTGGACGCGAGAAACAAGAATCAAAAGGTCAACAAAAAATTGCCATGGTCGTTTTCCGGAACGGAAAACGTGTTTTCTGCGAACGGAGAGGACTTCGTAGAAGACCTCGCGTCAAGAAGGCTCAAGCTGCGTCAAGGACCAAGTACAGTATATTTGTAGTTAAGTGCCACTCATCAATCGGTTTTCACCCTACATCCTATCAAGGATGAAAAGTTTTGTCCGAGAGGCTGAACTTGGCTGTAGTATAAATTTGGCGATCGCTCATTTGTTGTCTCTCCTCGCTCCGACGGAACAAGCCAGACCACAGCGCACGCGGCCTTGCCTCCAATAGTGTCCGCCTCGGCGTTCAACACCCACCACTCCACTCCCAGGGCCTGCCTCAGCTCAACTCTCTACGAGATCCGAGCCGAGGCTTGCCTCACTAACTAATGAACGATCGCCTTGCCCCTATCTACACGTCTTCGTAGTGGTTGCGGAAATGGAACTGTTCGGCTGCCTTTTATTCCCTTGCGTTTAAATGTACGGGCTGCTGTTTTGTGACCCACGGCGGGCAAAAGACCGTGCTGGTTCACAATAAGCGCAACCGAGGTTCTACTTTCCAGGGAAATGGCCAAGATGGTCTGACACTTTTGGGTCGCAAGCACACGTTTGATTTTTCATGAAATGATATTAGTAATAAAATAAAAAATCCAGCAGCATGGAATGAAGGCACGAAAGTTGTAGTGTACCAAAATTGAAGACACGCGCTTAATCTGTACTCGCGATTTCAGCTGAATCATCCCTGGCACAGTAGTACTTTTGAAAAAATAATGCAAGAAATCGCTCTATACAGCAGGAGTGTTTTCACGGACATAGTTGTGGGTGTTCGATTCATAAAGCGAAAGTCAATGGCCGATTTCCGTAGTAACTAGACTTAACGTTAAGGCCAAACACCACCAAGCAATGCATTTTGATAGAAATGCTTGGCCGTAAACGAACACAGTTGTCAGCATTCTTTGTCCGGTTGCTAGCTACCCTTTTTCATGAGATGATCCGTATACTCACTATAATAGCACCATGATATACCATACCAACACCGTTGTGCACCTTTGAGCATCAAGTATGCCTGAGTTGTACTACTGTATTTGAAGGGACTGCCTTTAACGGAACTACATACTAGTAGTACTACGTAGTATACTCGAAGGTTGACCGAGCGATATTTGTTCGCGTTTTGCATCGATCTGTTGACCTCCACTTGACGATATTATACCTCAAAGTAACAGGAAAAGCACAATGAATACGCTCATAAACTCGTCCGTGTTGAAGCAATAATGCTGAGAGGTAGACTACATGTCGCAGTGCCTAACATCCACAGAGGACAGCGCTTTCTACTTACCACGGGAGCTCAGCCACAGGGATGCGCGGTTCCAGGTTGAGCCTCGTCACTCGTCTCCATAGTGACGATCTTAAATGGGGCAACTCTAGAGGTTTTTTTAGACTGAGTATCTGACAGATAGACGGATATATTGCGACAAACAAGAGCTTTACCTTTTCAGTGTTGCTGTTGGCGCGAGGTGTCCCGATGACATTCCAGCCAGTTTTGACATAGTGCTCTACGAAGGCAAGACCGATGCCGCAAGTGCTGCCGGTGATGAGAGCAGTCTTTTTGTTAAAGGCCATGATTCTCGCGAGAGTGCTGAGGTGTGTGTTTTTATCGAGCTTGCGAAGTCTGAAATGTTTTGAAAAGTGCGACGAGCTGTCGAGAAATATGGCGGCTTGCGTCAACGAAGTGATGTCACGAATAATCGCACCGTTGTGATTGCCACTTTCTGAGATGTGACGCTATATGGCTTCAACAACATTTGAGCCGGGCTAAAAATACGTGTATTACATCAATTAAGCATGTGGTCAAACCTAAAAGTTCAAAATTTACCTGATAGATAAACTGTCTTCATATAAGCAGCTCTTCCTGGACGACTGCATACCCGTGTCTTCGACCCTGGGGAGGCGCAGTTCTTCAACGTGTTGCGCAAGCCATGAACGAGCACTCGCGGAGCGCTGCGGGCTCAAGAATGTCGTGGAGCAAAAAAAAATCAATCCCGGTACCATTCATAATGTAACTTATGGATATTAATGACATGTTAAGCTCGAAAATCTTCGGTACCTGCCAATCATATGATAAATAACGCCCTTCGAATTCATATAAGTAAGATCTCAAAGACTATGGGAAATACACGCTTTCTCAATGAGGCACCTCAAAATGAAATGATAAACTCTAAAATACCTATATTTGAGTTAGGTAGTGTTTTGAAAGAGCTCGTCGCGATCTTTCGGTTCATCTGCCTGTTGACTTTCAAATCTCAATTTCCGCCAAGATGCGATCATTTGAATCTTTGAATGTTCAATTTTTTCTTAAGTTCGCTTTTTCGTTTATTCGTTATGGGTAAATTTCCGTGGTGAAGCCGAATGTAGCACTCGCTTTGACCAATAAGACAAATGCTGCAATTATATCGTTGCGTCTTTAACAGGAGAAGTCTTTAGTCGTGGTCGTCATCTACTTCAACACCATCGTAAGTGCGCCGCAGATCGTGTCGAACGGGTGTATTACTTGGATGGACACGGCATTCGACAACACCGGGCGCTCCGCATCCTGAATATCTGGTACTTCTAAATAGACTTCACCTTTTTGTACATGTCACCCACCACGTACTTGTAGTCTTTAAACGTAGTATCGTCCGATACTCGAGTGCACTCATTTGTAGTGGAGGATTGCTCGATAGCGGATGCTATGTGCTCCATGGTTCAGCAGTCTTAACGCTGAACGAACTGCCTGATTTGGCCAAAACCGCGCTCACAAGCGTTTTAAGTGTTTTCATCCACGAAAAACTTGTAATTGATCTCATCAATGTAGCCAAGTTGCGTCCACAACACAGCACGCAGTTGTTATCTGTTTTGTCCGCCTCAAATATCAGCGTAGACAGTGAGTTTCTTTGCTTTCGCTGGTAGTGCCACGTGATTCAGCATATAGCTCAATGTCGAGCTAATTTCATTCTAGCCCTTTCCCTCCTCTCTTTCGGTTGTAAACGAAGTTGACTTGTGTGTTCCTGTTGGCCACATCAACGCCGAAAACGTGGATTCACACGAGAGTCATGAAGTACCAGTCAGACGGCGTGGATGCCATCAAAAGTAATGCCAGGTTTCGAGAGAAATCGATTGTCAACACGATCACATTGTCAGAGCATTCGCCAATGTCTTTCTTGTATTCCTGTCTACATAAGGTGACGTTTAAACATAATAATACTACCAGCCAAACCAATAAAAATGATACTTAGCTCCACTTACCTAATTTCGAGCATCCTCGATGTGTTTCCCGAACATTTCAGTTTATGCTGCGCTCGGAGATGCTGGCAGCCTTGTCTTGTAAATCATGCAGGTATCACATACGTTGCTTCGTGGTGATTGAATCCGGATTTTCCCGCGGAGGCGGGCTGCTACCGTGCGGAATGTAGTGAGCGATGGACGGTGCAGCTCCAGTGCTGACTGAGAAATCGCAAATTTTAGCTGCTAGTAGAGCTTTTCCCACGTCAAAAATGCTGGAAGCATAGTATACGCTTCAAATGACAGGATCTTCTTCACCTCTTCACCCTTCATCTTTTGTCTGCAAACATGAATAGGCACTACCTCGCCCAACTCGGCGGTTACTCGCTTCATTCAATCCACTATCTACGGCGTGTCAACGGCAGCAGCGTTTAGGTTTAGCTGTCCCCCGTGAGGCGTCGCCCTAAAAAGGCCTTAATCAATAAGATTTTTGTTTTGAGCTACTGTAGCAGAACCAACGTCGTAGCAGGAGTGAAAGCACCTCGACAAACGGAGCCGATAAGCGGTAGGAAGTACGCAAATCGCTGCCGCTGGCCATCTCTGTGGAGCCTAGCAGGAACCCCCACCTCCTTTAATACTACTATCGCTGTTATGATGCGTGCGTTTTTCTTCTTCGCTATCATGGCACCAAGCGATATAATATACTGCTCTAGCAATTCCTTTCCTTGTAGGCATTTCATGCTATATGCGTCGACGTGAAATGAGCTCTGTTATTATCGCCTCAATCGACAGATTCACAGCAGCATCTTCCCCCTCGCTTGCTTCATATGACCCTCCTTCCTCTCGTTCAGAGAGAGAGAGGGGGTGACGCGGCCTCCCATTCGCTCTCGTTCGTCGACTCCGGTCCCTGTAGTCTAGCGGAACCCAAGTGGTCCGAATCCATCAGTGCAAACATATCCTGAAGGCTATTGATTTGGTTGTAGACTGCCAAACACAAAATCGCGTTTTTCTCGGCTATTCATTTGAGTTCGATCCCACCAGCCAAATCTTAAAAGCTCCGTTTCAAAAACCTCAAAATCGTAGATAAGTATCATTTCATTTCGGGGTGTCTCATTTGGACTGTGGATTGGTTTAACGTAATCCCATACAGCTCGCGCCCGGGTTAGAACAACTTGGGTACCACGCCCTGGGGTTCGGATCAACGGCCGTTTTGGATGTATCATTGATCCAGATCCTCAAAGTTTACATGATGTCATCAGTATCCATGATCTTGATCCAGGTCCCGAATCATGTGATACTGATATTGATACGATGATACTGGATCTGATACATGTAGTTTATTATGTAAATGCAGCATACGCCTGTTTTTTGTGTGCCGATTAAGACACGCCTTCCGCGCTGAGAATGTCGAGGCGGAAAAGTTCAAAGACTCGTCCGCACACATAAGGTAGATAATATCTACGATTCGAACAGGCCGTTCGCCCATATCTACTACCGCAAAAGTCGTAATGATAGAGCACATTCATGCACTGGCAATGAACATGCGTTGATGCTTTTTTAATATGAAAGAATCAATGAAGTAGCACTAATCCCACACAAAATGAAATATGTATGCGGTGCTATGGATGCACTATCATTACGACTTTTGCGGTAGATATGGGTGAGCGGCTTGTTCGAATCTAAAGGGTCGGGATGGTTACACTAAGCTTGTGGGGGTAGTTCCATACCTATGTAAACGGATTTTGGCTAACAGTAAAGTGCTGTATTGAAACTGGGATTCCGTGGGCGTCGACGTCTTCTTTCTTGTCTACTTGTTTTCTTCTTTGGCGCCTGCTTGGTATTCCGTACCATTAGAAGATAGGTGCGCCCCAGTGTTAGGTCGCCTTTCATTAATGAGCTCCATCACCCTCGTGTGTTGTGCGACGTGGTTGTATTGTGGCATTCTGCTCGTTTGTCTCCCAACCTGAAACGGCTAAAACCTGGCATTCAAATAGACTTCTACATGTACAGCATTTTTGAACTAGATTATAATGCATTGTATCTAATACTGGATCATTTGGAGATCATTCAAGAATCTCTTGTATCAACTGATACTGATCCGGCATGCACCCATGTTGATCCAGATACTGATCCACAAATAGCGAGGGACTGTATCCGGATACTCATGTGTATCAGTAAATGATACGAATCCCTGCCCACGCCCGGATCTACCCAGCTCAATTTTGACCAATGGGAGAGATAGAGATTGAAATCAATAATTACCTGGAATTTACCGGATATCAGGGTCACCCATCATGGCCTCACCGGACGGATTGCCGGTATATTCCGAAAATTCTAACAATTGGCATAAAAATTTGAAGTAATTCTGCTTAATTGCGCCCTACCATCGGAAAATACCGGACAGTCCTCCGGTGATCAAACTAGAGAGGTGTCGAGAAGTGGCTGCATTTTAGACACGCACTTAACTGATGGAAGTATGGCATCTAGATATCATGAAGAAGGTGGAGAAGGGGGTATATTTTAGCAAACGACATTATTCTTTGGATGGCTAAATTACCTATACAAAATGGTAGCTTGCCTTATCCACCGTACTCGTACACGCACTCCGTATTCAGTCTCGTGTTGATAAACTTAACTTTGAGCGCCATTGGGTACATTTAAAAACGGCGACTTCCTCGAGTGTATGCAAAAGTTTCAATGAGGAATTGCGAGCGAGTATGAATTCTTTGGGCGAAGCCCCATCACTGTCAGCTCCAATGCAGCGTTTCGGCTATCCTTCGCCTTGGGGATTTGCATTTTCTGAAATGCTTTAGATACCACTGCTTTGCGCTCAATAGTGACATTAAATTTCAGCATGTCTGAAAAACGGGTTGCTGGGACAGGCATCGCCGAGTGGTGTCCCTCTTGGGGGTGGCTTTAATGACCCTGACAACAGAAGGTTACCCTTCCCCAACCGTACTTTTGCTTGGGTTTCTTATCCAGCAATGCTTTTAAATGCCTCCCCCCAATCTGGGATAAGAAGCATATATAGGGCTAGCTTTTAAAGCATGTCCTTGATTTCTGGTCATGTTGAAGAAAGGTAATGTCACATCTGACAGCGGCATATATGAGCAACCTGGAGATCGCGTACACTACATCGATTACAGTGGAGATGTGCCGTACGCGACGAGCGAGTGCAACTCGGACATACTGGTTGGCAAAACTAACGAGACCGCGTATTCAGACTATGCAAAAAGCAATGCGTACATGGCATCGGCGTCGACTACGGTCGTGGCGTCGCTGGTGCCGTGCACTACCAGCGTGTACAAATCGGACATGCCGGGCTCCAGACGTGGCCGGACGCGCGTGCATGACATCAGCTAGTGGTCGTAGCACCGGGGACACGGGTACCGATCGCTGTGCAACTCGACATATCGGCCCAGCCACGGGACAAACCCAAGTGACGAAAGTAAAATCTAAAGAAGCTGTCATTGTTTAGGAAGCTTTTTTCTCCTTAATTAAGGGTTAAAAGGTATAAAAAATACTCTGGTAGTGAAAAGGTTAATTCGCAGTTCGAAGAACAGTGTTAGGGGCCATGAAAAGTTTGACATCCTGCAACATTACGCTTACCTAAGCGAAGTTTCGCAACCAGCGAGTGTTTGTCATCCAGCAACTTACCTAAGCGTTTTAAAGTTGCACTACGGCAGCATGGCTGTCAATGACAGCCTGTCATCGAGCAACAGAGCGAAATCTAGTTAAGAACACGTAGCGTTTAGCATCCTGTTGCATTGATCAAACACGTATAGCTATTCGTATAGCTACAGCGTCGTATAGTTTTGTTAGTAGTGAATCCGTCCACTCAACGCAACAGCGAGGAGTACTACGAAAATAGGTCTCCTCCAATTCAGTATCAGATTGGATTGCCTTCGAACGACAGCAGTAATCATAGCGGCAATAAACCGCGTGCATAAACAAAAATTGCCTAAATACTGCAATATCTCTGTGGTTGCCAACTGAAAATAACGTACACAGAGTACCTATGATTTTACTAAGACTGTGCTTGCGCGTGGAAGCTCTGAATATTATTGAGATCACGTGCCGGAATCAATTAGTGAGTGTTTCGTAGGCCACCGCCGAAACACCCACTATTACAATTAAAGCACTATATAAGTTGTATGCTATCAGATAGCCTGGGTAAATGTTTGATTGCCATTGATACCGAATCACTGTCGGTATGACTACTTTACATGCTCATTTCGTTTCGCGCCGTCTCGTACATCATTTCTGGATCAAATTGAGAATTTCCCAGATCAAAACAAAATAGCTCAGATCAAAACGAGAAAACCTCTATTATAATAATCACTTATGCTGCTCATCACCTTTTATATCTTATTTTGTGCAGAGACGTTGACCTAACAACTCTAAGGTGCCTCAAATCTCACTCTTGCAAACGAATAGACGGGGTGATTTGCCTTTATCTTGAATTTTCATCTGAGCTGTTTTTTTTTTGGTCTGGGAAATTCTCAATTTGATCCAGAAATGGTGTATGTAGTCCGCATAACTGAAAAATCAGAGAGGATACTTATTTTGACGTTTTTAATTTCTGACAATCGAGTTTTAATGATGCGGTACTTCTTCAAGCTGGCTCAACTTATTTCAGACCTTGAACCAGCTTGGAGAAGTACGCCAAAGTCACCGATATGGCCAGTATCCAATTCCTAACGTTCCGAATTTGCTTTTTTCTCTTTCAACTACAAATATCGTAAAGCTTAGTCATTTTGATCTTTATGCTACTACCGAATAAGACCAATATAATTTACCATCGAAACCAGTTTTAATAGTAAGTAAGTTGTAAAAAAAAAGTTTTCTGGACTCAGAACCTTAACGCTGAATTGAAGATATTGACGCAGTGGGTTTCGTATAGTTTGAAAGATAGGCAGGTCAAACGATCGGATGGGAATCACGAGGTGACGGAGAGGAGCGCAGCGCGTTTAGCCGCTGGCGGCCTGCTGCGAGGCTCGGTACGATTAGTGTGTGAGCGCCTTTGGTGACATTCGAGTCAACCACGTGTTCTTCGGATACTGTATTGTATGTGTCTTGCACGTAACAAACCCGAGGGCCATGAATCTTGTGTTTGTAAACAAATGAACTTTGTAGCATATCTAAAGTTTATTAAAATCCATAAAAAATCTATGTGTTATATACAAAGCCCGCGACACCTAAAAAATGAGTTCTGGAATGTGGGAAGCTATTATGTACTGAAGTAAATTCATTCGGAAGGACGTACGTAAAGTTGGGCGCTTTAATCTTATTCGGTTAAGAATATGCTGTTTGTGGCACCAGTAGTACAGCTTTGTTGGTGCCACAGGAGCTACTATTATAAATAACCCCAATATTTTTCGGCTAATGTGCGGATCCATAAGCATTCACTACAGTTGGAGCGTGTAGCCCAGGCCTCCAAAAATTAGGCATATGACGAATTAAAATAAAATAAGCTAAATTGTGGACTTTTCAATTTTTATTTTGTTAAAATTATGACTTTCTTTATTTTGTGCTCTTCTCCCTGTTGATCGTCAATATTCAATACATATTCAAACTGTGCTGCCAGGTAAACCCCCTCGAGTGGGAGCCTATTGAACGGGTGCGAAACACGCCCTATATGCCCGATTCCCACTTCATTACAGAGCATTTTGACCGATTTCCTCTTGGTTAATGTGGAAGCAACCCCTCGACGTACAGACCGGCGCATATGAACATCATCGTCCTGTACCTTGTTAAAGGACTTGCTGCAAGTAATAATAGACTATTACTGCGCACGATAGCCTTATCACCCACTTCGCTCGATATCGAACTTCGCATGCACACATTATATTATTTAATCTACAGAAATAATTGCAAACCGCTAAGGCATTCATGCATTCATGTCTTCAACGTACTAGTACTGTATCGTCGTAGTCATAAGCGTCGTTTACTCCTTAGGGTCAGCAGTAAATTGTCCAATTAGAACTATCCATTTCCTTGCAGCTGGTTCTGGTACATACCCACAAGACCGCATTAATTTTAGCATCTGCAAAGGTAAAACAACACCTCATAATAAGCCAAACCTCAAAACACGGTTACCAACCAAGAGAATCATGGGTCGCCCTCGCATAAATGACCAAGGCAAGAAAGGAAGTCGTATCAGCGCACGTCTGTGGAATATGCTCACAAGCGGGACGTACTGAGTAGCGTCGATGACGGCCATACCCTTGATGAGGATATTGCAGAGTTCTATTGCGAGCTGAAAGTCAATGAAGTCCGGGCTAAGAAAAAGCAGATCAATAAGTGTATCAAGCAGACGGCAACAAGTCGTGCTGCATGTGAATCCGGCCGGGGGCACCACCAAAACCTGCGCCGCCTTGGCGGCGCAACGGAGCTCAACAAGGACGCTGAAACATCTATCGTTCTTTGGTTGAACTCTCTGAGGAAGGACGGCGCCTCAGTCTCGCATCTTATGTTACAGCTCTACGCTAAGGAAGTAGCCACAGATATTGGACTTGGAGATAAGTTTGCGGCAACACCGACATGGATCGACGTCATAAACTATCTCTTCGTGCGCGAACACGACAGGGACAAACAAGACCACAGGATACTCAAGCAGCTGCAAAGTTATTCAGAGCACAGGCTCTGCAGGCCATTGTGGAGAAAAATTGCGTACAAGCATACAATGCAGACCAAACGGGTATACGCTTTATCAAATTTGATTTTTTATTTATTTATTTGTTACTGACAATATTTAAAACCGAGATAAACTCCAGAGCGAGATTGTCCGAGTTCGCAAGGAGTTGATACAGGAGAGTGCCGATACCGAAGTCGAGCGCCTTCGGAAAAAGTATAAAGAGGAGCCGTTTACCTTAAAGCCTCCAAGTAGAGCTGACATCACCGAGTGGGTGTCTACATCCTGGGACAAGCTGTCCGAAATATCGATAAAAAGTGGTTTTGACAAGATTAACATTTTGGGGGACTAACGGACACCAGCAGAACCACGAGCTATAGGGATGGAGCAGATAGAAAGTGGCATTGTCGAAGAATTGGAGAGCTGTAAACTTGCGGGCGGAAATGTCGACTCGGACGACGACATCGAAGCAGGTGGTGACTTCGACAGCGATAGCGAATAAAACAAGGAGTAATTCATTGTATATTCTTTTCAAAACAATGATTTGTACGCATATGCTGATTCCTATGATTTGAAATGCTTGCTATTGAAGTTACGCTTACGACTACGACGATACGGTATTTCCTAAACTGCATCGCGTGCTGCAATAAGTTTTGTTTAAGGGACTGTTTTCGGATCAATCACTGTCTTACGCGTTGTTTCATTATCCTCTTACTGTAGGGAAAGTCCTGTTGGTCCGGAGGCCCCAACCCTATTATAAGTTTAAATTGTGAACAGACCAATGAAACTCCAACTATGAGCAGAAAATCAACTATTTGACCAATTAAAACATAGTAGGGTTAGGTGAACTGTATTCCAGCTTATTTCCTGATTTGTCCGGAATCATCGTGTCTTCACGAATAAGTGGCAATACAAATTTAGCACACTTGGAGCACTTAATCGATAAGTGCCGTTTGGGACGGACGAAGCCAACTTCAGAGACTGAGGGACCACTGCAACGTATAAGGCGAAAGGGATTGACACGGTGCCGGATTGGCACGGCAAATAATTAGTACCGTAAAATTGTTTTGCAAGCTAATTAAGAAGTCTGCAGCTGCTAACTTGAAGTGCTGGAAGCTCGCCAATTGTAGGCTGTGACTTCTTTCCATGCATTTCTGGTTTAAGTACAAACTATGGACTGTGGACTGTGTCGTTAGCATCGCGTAGAGCTCGAAGATGTTGCAGATCTCGAGCTTGCGCACCTTCTGCATTGTGTGCGCGATCAGCAGCGCGCACTTGATGTTGTTGGTAAACGAAAGACCACGGATCCTGTAGCCGATAGTCAGCTTCTGGCGTCTTGTTCCTTCCGGCACACTGATCTCCAGATCGATCTTACCCGACGAAATGTAGTCGATCGCGCGCAAGCGCATCGCGATGGTCTTGACGACTTTTGTGGCCGCGTGCTAGGCGTGGCGTAGATCGTGTAGGTCGGCTTCTGCAGGATCAGAGCTTCCTCTGCGAACTCGCGCTTGATGTCCTGGTTACCGATCGAGATCAGCACCTACTCCTTGGGTATCTTAAGGCCGACACTCAGCAACGCCTTCAGATACGCCTCGTGCATGTCCCGTGTCGAAGCAGGCCACCTCACGTATTGCGTCGTTAAATATCAACCCCGCGCGCTCGTCCGGGATCCAATCAGCGCTGCGAGCGCGCACTGCACTGGTAGTGCTGTCGGCAGACATCTTTGTGCGTAGGTCGTCTATCGTTTCCACCGACAAAAATCGCAATGATGCCTCATACGCTCCAGGAATATTATCGGATCTGTTCATTCTTTTTCTCGGCCTCGATCCACGGAACGGGTGGCACTCTGTCGGATCTCGTATGCCAGTGGAAAATCCACACTGCTACTGCAATACCCCATACTAGCAACGTCTTCACCAGCCCGCCACGTGAAAGAATATAGCTTAGCTCAGCGAAAATACCGATCTTGCTGTAGCGGCTGGCGAAGAACAGCTCACTCGCTCTTTTCGTGGAGTCTAGCGGCTCGATGACGCCAGCAATCATCAGCACTACCCGGCCGAGGAAGAAGAAGAAGTAGCCGAGGATGAAGGTGGAGAACAACCAGCGGACACTTGAAATCAACAGTCTCCAGTTTCACAGCTGAGATCCAAGTGGCCTTTGGCTAGAGTCTCCATCTAGTAGCACAGTAAAGGAATCCCAAGACACACACATAAGTTCAGTAGTCCAGCTCCAACTTCCTGCACATTCATGTACAGTTTACCTATGCTGGTTGCTTTTAGTTGGGCCAGCCGAGCTTCAGTTAGTCAACCCTGTGGGGATAGCATCGGAAGTGGCTTGCTGGTAGGACGGCTCAAGAGGGGGGGGGGTGCTGGCGTTGTATTAATGGTTTGTTTGTAATAATGGCGCGCGCTTGCGTGCTGTCTGTCCTTCTGTATGGCGACAGTGTCACGACTGTTAGCTAAATCCTGCAAGTTGCAACTTGGAGCGTTTCCCGCCAACCGCCAACTTGTTAGTTGATTGATTGAAAAATGCCTGCCCGGAATGAATAACAACTGAATGGCTGGCTCGATTTGATTGCAGCTATTCAACCCAAATCGTTTGAGCACTTTCCGAATTCCGTCCGGAATCGGCCAATTACTGATGAAGCAAAATAATCACAGAGAGGAGGCGTGGATATTTATCACTACCTTACCTCGCTATCTATATACGGCTCGTGTGAGCGTTTGACATTTCAAGAGTGACAGGTGAAAGAAGGTAAGCTGTTCTGCTGTACTGTTGTTCATCTATTGGTTGTGCATCACGTACGATATTGATTGAATCATCTCTCGAGAGAGATGTAAGGCCCATTCGTATTGCTGTTCGAGTAAGCTGTCAAGAGCGTCCAGTTGTAGCTGTGGTGACTTGAATAGTTAAGAGTTCCTTCGATGTACTAATATGTAAATCGATATTGTGTGGTCAATAGCAGGTAGACATGCTTTGCCACGAAGCTTTTGGCTATTTGTAGCAGAATATGCCCCCCCCCCCCCCACCACCACGCCAGAGAATTTGTGCTGCGCCTTCGTGAGGATGCAGATCGGACGAACCGATGGTTGATCGAGGGCAAACAAGGTCAGAAGCTCCGAAAGCAGTGGTCTGCCTTGTCATACGAAGCGCGCAAGGCACGAACACTTACACGTGGGGGGGGGGGGGGGCGTTGTAGTTGAAATGAAGGTGGTAGCCTGTGGGTTGATCATAAGAAGATGAAGAGGCCCACTTCTCGAGGAAGGACGAAGGTTTTAGAGACCAAAGAATGAATCTTTGAGGTAGAGTATATTACAACTAGGCCCGCTCAGGTTCTTAACTACCAAATAATGCGTTTAGCTACTGATATATTAGTAAAACAGGTAGATTAGCAAACTGGTAGACTGCAAGACAATATCGTATACTACAACTACAACAACCGGATACGGCCTGAGTGGGTAACGTCTTCATCATCTCTGTAGAACTCTGGAACGTTAATATGGTGGAATAACTAAATAGAGCAATTTGTTACTCTACATCTAGTCCAAGTGGTTGTTCTACGTGATATTTGTGTAAGTATGCTGTGATGGTAGATATCGTAAATTTTAAACTTGTATAATGGTAAAGCAGGAACGTACAATATGGTAGAAGCGACTGTTGTATTAATAATATGGTAATCTACGGCGTGGTTGTTTATGATTAGTAACCAGATCCGCAATATGGTAGATTGCCAGGTTCGACAGTCCACTGAGATTGGTTGAAACTCGAATTCGAGGTCAGTAGTGGTAAACTATCGCGCATTCGAGGTCAGTAGTGATAAATATCCAGGAGGCGTCCCCTCATCAGCGCGAGGCAAGTATAAGTCTCATGGCTTGCCTCGTGTAGTACGAGGCTTCTCATATTGTCTGTAGTTCATCTGGGTAGCGTTTGTGGAGCGCCCCAGTCGTTGGAAGTGTCTGGGATATTGATCCGCCTCTTTTTATCTTGATTTGACTATGAAAGGTCGATCCTTAAATTATGCACTTTTGAAAAATTAAATTATTTAAATTAGGCCCTTTTCCCAAATAGGCCTAATTCTCTGGATTTTATATCCAGAGTATTTACAGAGGTGCGATTCTGCCTAAAAAAAACCGTATTCTTAACACTAAGAAAAAGTCGATTTTCAATATTACACACAAACTAAACTGTAGTACTTGATGAAAGTGTTATATCAGAGGGACGCCAAGATTTTTTAGCCAAAAGTGCCGCTACTCACTTTTAAACTAGATGAAGAGGCTACAGATGTAAATAAGGAATTCTAGGATCTATAGAAAATGAGCCAGATGAAACTCTTATAATCTATAGCCGCATTACAATGAAAAAAAGAACGTGAATGTTGCTTGTGTCGGTTAGGGATGACATTAAAACCCAATCACCCAGATGATGTTGCTTGAAGGAAAGATGGTTAATTAAAGATCGTCATGAATGATATTAAAATTGGTGGGTTATATCATAAAGCCACTTGCAAACTCTATGCTGCTTTCTTTACTGTTATTTAATAAAATGCTTGTTGCAGCCTACTGCTCGTAATCGAAACTAGAGGCGTGTTTCATTGTTTGTAGCAGATGCTGCGGCTGCGAAGCAGGCGCAGAAGATGCGTTGATGAGAGTATTGGGTTAATTAATAGCATACAGTTGTCGTAGGTCGCATTAGCAATTAACTATGCTACGCTTTCTACTTACTATATGCCTCTCTAACTCAGTTCAATCGTTCTTGTACTTTAAAATCCAGAGCTTCCCCGGCACGGCATTAGTTTTAGGAGGCCTGGTATAGCCCGTACTCACGTAAAAAGTATCGACCACGGAAGCGTCTAATCACTTGGACCAAGCTGAGAACTGCGAATCCCCCGGGCACCTGGGTCTGGGTCCCCAATCTTTTCACTACCAGAGATTTTATTTGAAACAACCAATCCAGAACACCTTTATAATGCCCACACTTACCGTATCGTCGTAGTCCTCAGCGTCCCTTCAATAGCAAGCATTTCAAATTGTGAACTCTACCATATGAGTGCTAATCGCGGTTTTACCAAGCATTGCGCTACGAATAAAAACTACGCATTATTCAAAGGATTATCGTTTGTCCTCGCGCTGTTTGGAGTCAGGGCAGCAGTGTCAACAATGATATCCTAGTCTCCGTCGGGGCATTTGACAGGCAACGCGCGCGAAAAAACATACACATACATATAGTACAATACGTAAATGTTTTTAATTAAACATACATGTACTACGAATTTTCGCGCGCGCTACAGTGCCTAGTACAGGTAACTGTGTTTACACGGCACAACACAATAGGCTTGCAGGGAAAGGTGGGCAATGGGACCTTATACGAGCTTAGTACTTGTATAAGCATTTGCACGTTTGGATCACCAAGTGCGGACCACACATGCACATTTTTAACAATATTTATCCGAGTTTACTATTGTTATGGTGGTTTCTCACCATGAGCGGCTGGAAAGCCTCAGTGGAGTACCTAAAACAAGTAGAAGCTGTGTAGTTCTCTGAAATTTATTTCTGAGCTAAGGGGGGATCCGGTTGGTGTTTCAATTTCCGTAACATAATAACTCGGGTATTTATATCCAAAAATGTCAAAATTTCATGAAGAGGAATACACAAATACAGTGAGACAGTACCATGATGGCTATGGACATCTATACCTGTGGTGGACTAATAAACTATACAAATGTTACCTGTGTCGTCGCCCTCACGCTGAAGTACGCCTATTTTACAATGGAATGTTGCACGAACAATTCGCGGAATCTAATTCCTGTCTGAATGGCGGTAAAATGCGGGTGATGGGTTTTCTCAGGTACGTAGGTGTCCACACGACATCACTTCAGATGACAGTTGGTGGTACGCGCCGTTCGGGTAGGGCACGTGGCACTCAGTTTTTTCGATGAAGTTATTCCTAATTAGCCCAACCGGGAGATGATTTTCATGCAAGTCGTCCGCAAAAAAAACTTATCGTGGTAGTGCTTCGTAGAGCCCAACAAGGATTAATTCGACGATAGCGGTTGTGCAATGCACACCAATTCAATTCATACTTGCCGTTTTGAGCACCTCCAAAGCCGGCAGCACTCTTCTTGGCACCAACAACACTTGTGAACAATCTGTCAGCGTGGTCAAATTTCCCGCCGTGAAAGCGTCGAAAGTGCGATGTAAAAGGCTCCAAGCGCATCAGGTAGTGCAGCGCTATAGCAGCAGACGAATAATGCGTTCCGTAATGAAATGGCCGGGAACTCAGCGGATGATCATCTCCATCGTCGTCAGCAGCTCCAAGAGAATCCAATAGACCATAACGTTATCAGTTTCTAAATCTGATGTAGACAGAAGTTGACTTAGTGACTCAAGAAATAGCTTCATTTGAAAGGATTCATCTCAAGAGTGACAGGTATGATTTCACGACAAGCGGCGATGTGTTTAACGGACCACTAACTGAAGATGGGTGGGTGAGGAGCTTCGCATCGACGAATATATCGTTGTGATGAGCGGTCTACATGTACGTTGGTCGCGCTCGGAGTATATCCACACATATTGCTAACAATTTGCAACTAATCGCGCATCGGTATATTTCGCAGTCATACGAATCTGTTACGACGACAGCTCAGCGCATCAGTGAGTTGTGCGTTGTTTCGTATCTGTGAGCTCTTACCTGACAAATAAACTGATCCGTTCGCAGGTTGTAAAATGGATACTGTAGCAAACAGTTTACTGCAGATACGAGAAGCGGCTGCGAAGCAGGCGCAGGAAACGCTTTTTTTAATGTGTGCTATATAGCGTTATGGTAATTTCGAACCTTAGTTTAAGGTTTGCACACTAAATGAGCATGTAAAAAATGATGGCCAATGGAAAACATTTACTTTTAGCCTATCAGTCCTTACGCTGATTTCAGGGATGCTTGCTGCGCTGGCTAGGCTTCGAGCGGCGGCGGCGGTTTCCGCGTTCCTGGACGACGCGTGGTGGTGGGCGTGGCGGGCCCATCTTAGCGGCCACTAAGGCCGCGCTTCGTTGGCGAGGGTCTTGGAGTGTCTCTGGCGCAGGCGCAAGTGGGCGGTGCCAGAGCGCCTGGCTGTTTGGGCCACTCGCACACGCGATATCGCACGTTACACCCTTCACTCTAATTAGTCTGACCCTGACTAATTATGGTGATAAGTTGAGATCACATTACTTCGGGATTTCAATTGCCCACTTTGTGAAAACTATTGATCCAAATTGCAAATCGAGAATACTAGAATAATGAGCCCAGCGAGATCTATTCAAAACCGGTCATTTTGATAGGTACAAGTACGATTTGTACAATTTCCCAAATTTGTGACGTCACTAAGCGAGAATGCATGACTAATTTCGAAGCACGACTAATTAAAGTGAAGGGTGTATCTTCGAAATCACGTAAATATGGAGACATTTTTCAGTGGAGACAGAACGTCTCCATTGAAGGTTAGACTTACTCCTTTTAATTTTTTTTTGCTTTTTAGCTAACATTATTTTTTACCTCGATTACCGGAAAGTTGGGTTTGCTTTGAATGCACTACCAAGGCCTGGCGGACTGTATCACGCTAGGCAAATCTGGAACGCTCAGTACTATGAAAAACAATCTGGAAGCTCTAGATCTGGTTTCAAAAGTGACGGTGGGCGAAGTGCGCGCGCTCAAAGTGACAGCTACAACGATAGTAACGGACTACGACAACACCGGAAAAGTCACCGTTGCGACCGCCTTTGCTCTAGTAGGCCCCGATTTCGACGAAGTTAGTCGTAATCTCACATACTACGGAACTAATACTCCGGCTTTATTACTATTTTACGGCGAATTTAGGGACTTTGGCTTCGCAAAAAAATGGTTAGTAAAGCTGCTAACAGCCGCATAAAATACTGCCCTGGATGTTGAAAAGAAAAACATTTTAAGCAATAGCCTCCTATTTAGTACTGTAAAGGAGATGCTCTTAGAGCATCTCCACCGGTGAGCCAAAAGTTATATACTAAATTCACAATTTGACTCTGGGTTTCACCCACCCGTCCTGACCGAATTGCAGGCCAAAAGTTGGTAAATTCCCAATTTGACCCCCACCGGTGGAGATGATCTTAGGTGCAAAGGTATGTAGCGCGGTTGATATTCCTATCCAATGGCGATCGTTTGAAGACGATGGAATCCATGACACGTTGTACAAAAAATTGCGTATTAAATTATCCGCTCCAGTTGAACAGTGCGTATAAATCGCTCCCTGTCGCCCATGTTGAGCCCCCAGTCAAATTTCTCAGACTGGCGATCTGACTGCTACCGGGAGGGGGGGGGGGGTCTGACTAAATTCGCGATTTGACCCCCACCGGTGGAAATGCTCTAAGATTTTTAAATAATCTGGCAACGGTGCCAGTCCACATGCTCTAGTTTCAATAGCTCACCGATTGAAAAAACGACGTTTTAGGGAAATTAGCTTGGAATTAGGGGTGCGCACATATAAATGGGAGCGCACTCTAACATGTACTTGAATGCGGTTACTGAGGTAAAACGAAAGTGCGATTTAGCAATGCAGATCCAGCTGCGAAGTAAGTGCAGGAGATGCGTCACAGGAAATCCCAACCTTCACAACGTTAATAGGCTTTGTCTACCTAAATGGTAGGAAATCCTTTAACGTTGAAAACGTAAAAAATGTGATAAATTCCAAAGCTTCTTCGGGCTAAGCGCGACTTTGTTTGATACATAGAACAGCGTTAAGAAGTGGTTCTCTTCCTGTTAGCGTAACAAGCACACAGCGGGCTATTTGCTGTCTACCAACCTGCTGTACCGTTATTTTAGTCATTCGGAGGATGAATATAAGCATCACCCAAACAGTGAGTAACACAACCATCTGCAAAAAAATGGCTGATTTCGATTGGCCACTTTACTGTTGGCCCTTCGGAGCAAACGACGCTGAGAACTACGGCGATACGGTATATTAGTAGCTTCGTTCTTCGTAGTAGGAGGGCAGATTTAGTTGGACTAGACAGCCTAACCAATTTTATTTCATTGGCGGTGTGGGGCTCCCAGAGTTTAATTACGCGATTGTTACCTGTTACCTGAGCCGATAGTCCACAGACATAGACTTGGGGGTACAAAACATTTAACGTTTGTTCTGTGATTTATGTTGAATGAATGTTGCTAGGACACGCATATTCTTTTTACAGCATACTATCCGATAACGCGAGAGCTCGTTTTTCCTACGCAAACTAGTCCTTTCGTGTATGTTTTGCGGGTATGAAGGTGGGTTGCGAGTGAGGATTCCAAACCCCCTTAAAGCACTAACTAATAGTAAGCAAATAGGCGCGTTTTCGCGGACGCTAACACTAACCGTGTATTGATGGAGTTAGATTAACTCACCGTCAATCTCGCCGTACTGCCAACTCATTGAAGCAAAGGCTGGTTGACATTGACGCTATTAACTAGGAATATTTTGCTTTATTCTTCTTTAAGTTTGCATTTACCAGCTCCCTGTATGCACATACCTCATGCCAAGATGTCCGTAGCATTAGTTGGGTAACGGGCTTAAGGCAACCAATTACCAAGCGTACACTGTAGCGATAGGAAGCAGGCAAATAAAAATCCGAGGTTGATTTTTAACAGTGCGGTCTCGACATTTCGGACCGCGCCAACCCGTAAAGCTATTCTTTCTGTGTGACATGAGCATGTCACGCCATTTCCCACTTGAAATGAGAAGCACATCCCATTCGACGTTTGGAGAGACAGCAATGAGCGAGTAGCACGACGACGCCAGCACGTACGAGGAGACACTAGAGGCTTGGTCGCTGCACGATTGCAGTGCCATCGTGGATTCGCGCTGTCCGGACGAGGTGCGCAGCTTGTTCGAGTGATTCAGAGCGACTGGTAAGCCCGCCATGGTGACCCGCGCCGTAACCATCAAGTCCCTTGGCAAGGCGTGGACAGCGTTTGTGAGTCGCTGGAACAAGGAAGGTGGAGCTGCGTTTGAGCGTATGTTGGAGAGTCGTGAGGTATTTCACGAGCGACTTTACATCGGAGCACTGGCAGGTATGATCTACCGGCTCTCGTACGACTTGGATAGCCAATGCTGCTTCGCGCACGTCGTGGCTGAATGTCCGCGCTATCGCTGGAACAACCTCCCGCGAACCAGTACTGCTGAGTAGTAGCAGTTTGTCGAAGCCATACCCATAACTGGAGTGGAGCGTGGTGTGATCGGCCGGTACAAGCGAGCCCTTGACGAGGCTAGGCGCGACGGACGGCCGGGCCATCAACGGCAGCCGTCGCCGGTACGAGGCTTGTCTCGTACGCCTTCACGAAGTCCGAAACGTCGGCGAAAAGAACCGCACGTGGCTCCAAACGATCCGGCATTGGGCCGAGCCAACGCACCAGATACTGGCGATGTGGAGGGGCGTCACCGACACGTTAGTGAGCGCAGTGACTTCGGAGTGAGGAACGCGATTGTCGTCGTGTTGGAGAATCTCCTCCACGATTTGTCGCTCGTTACCCGCACGATCGACAAGAAGAGCTTGACCGTTGCGCGCCCATGGAGAGGAGACTGCAAGCGCGCAGCTTCTGATTTGCCTCCTTCGTGCTGTGGACCAACTGGAGCAGGAGAATACGGAGCTACGTCACCGAGTGGAGCGCTGGGACGCTGGCGCGTGGAACTAGCGTTGCTGCCGATAACGGCAGGGTGGTATCGACGCAGACGTCCCACGTAGAAGGTAGGATGTAGCCGGAGAGCCGTACGAAGTTGCAGTGTGTAAACATTGTCTAATACCTTTACCACTTTAAATGGTCTGTTGTACCGTGGCTCGAGCATGCTCGTGTCCAAATTCGTCACTATAGACGGTTGGATTCCAACTGTCGACAATAAAACCCGATCGCCCACAGCAAATTCATCCAGATTCTTGCGTCCGCGCTGATTGGAATATTGTTTCTGTCGATTGGCAGCAGACGCGATGGCATCACGAACATAAACGCGAGTCGGTAACTCGTTTATGTTCAGCGCGCTGCTGCGGCTCCAAAATTTGGCTCAAAACTGCCGAGAGGAAACGCGGTGGGATCGACCGCGTCCAGCCGCTTGCTGCCAGGTCTAGGTCGATGCTGGCGTCCAGGGCCTATCAGCGTCCGCGTCGTCCTGTCCGTGATCGCGCGCGGCGCCGCTGTCGAAGCGGTGCGACTCTGTTGTGTGGAGCTCGCGGTAAACGTTGGTGTCGAACTCGTGGCAGCGGCCCCATTGGCATCCATTGCGTTGCTGCTTTCGCAGCAGTACGAGTCGTCACTCCGTTAAACATCGCTGAAGAAGCGTCGTGAACACTCTCACGACCGACGGCTTCGCATCAACCATCAGCAGCGGAGTCACCAGTACTGGCCAAAGGCACATAGCGCTCGACACCAAGGAGCGCTGGGACCCTGGGGTGCCGACCGTAATTCACGTAGAAAGGAGTGAGACCCGTGGACGCGAATTCGACAATTCATAAGAAGGAGCTCCACGACGTGACGGACGTTGCGTAGCGGCGCGTAAAGTCTTTGAGAACCCGATTGATACCCTTGGTGTGACCGTCCGTCTCAGGGTGAGCCGCGGTGGACATTAACAACCGCGTGCCAAGAGACTTGAAGAGCTCGGACCAGAAAGCCGCAGTGGATTGGAGATCTCGGTCAGATTCAATCGAGTTCTGTAAGCCGTGGTGCCAATAAACAGTGTTGACGAAGATCGCTGTCGTCTGTGTCGCGGTGATCGAGGGAGCAGCCGGACCAAGATGCATCATCTTGCTGAACCTGTCAACGAAGACGAGGATACCAGTACTATCTTGTACGTCGCGAGGGGGTCGGAAGATGAAGTCCATGCTCACGGAGTCCCACGCGCCACGTGCGACGGGTATGCTGCTTGCTTCGACAGCCGTTTGACTCGCTGACACACTTCACAGGAGCGTACCCACTTACGCACCCACTTGTAGATATGGGGCCAGTAGAATCTCGAGAGAGTGCCGCGAAGGTCTTCTCGCGACCAAGGTGCACCGCACTTGGACTATCATGAAATTCGTGGCTGATACGAGCCCGAAGGTCAACGTCCATTGGGACAACGACACGTGCAGTGTCAGCGCGGTCGACGCTGTACGTCTCCGCCCATGGCATATCGGTCGACACGAGAGCGAATCCGCGGGATCAACCGGTGCCGCGCAGAATTCGACTGCGCCCTCAAGCCGGCGTCTCAACAGGAGCCGTTTTCGGCGTCCAAGCAGTGTTGAAGGGGCATTTCAATCAATCGCATGAATGACCCTTGGCCACCCAATCACAGAGCCCTATCACCTTACGGACCGCGCTGAAGGGCCCTCGCCTGTCTCAGCGCATAGCGCGCTGGCTGTCGCTCTTCTCCGAGTACAACTTCGTCGCGCACTATAAGACGGGCAAAACCAACATCCTCGCCGACGCGCTCTCGCGTCGTCCCGACTACGATCCTCGCCCGCAATGGAGTCGCCACGCTGTTGGTGACGACGAAGAAAAAGAAGAGCGCGCCGTGTGTCTTGCAGAAAGAGTCGCTGCAGTGGAGATTGCAGTGGCCATCCCGCTTCGGAATGCGATCGCCGCCGCATATGAGCCCGATGCGGCATGCTCCGAGACGCTCAAATACGATGCATCATCAGTGTGAACAGCGAAGGTCAGTTCACCCAGGAGGTGTACGCGGAACTTGATGAGCGTGTAACGCATGGAAAGAAGCTCCTTGGCGTGGACGGGGTAGTTTCCCTCCGCCGTCTTGAGCTGACGCGACTGACACGCTCGCGTCCTTCATCGTCGAACTTCATCAAGGCACTACAGATGGCGAAGTCATGCTCATCGTAAACAACATGGAAAGGCTTCGAGTGATCAGGTAACATCAAGACTGGCGCGGTGGATAAACTAGCCTTCATCATGACGAAGGCGTCATGATCAGGGATTCCTAGAAATATATTGCAATAGCAATAATTGCCATATTTTGCCCTACCATAATGTATTTTCGGGCTGCCTAATCCCCCATGCAATAATTTATTTTGGTGCTGTCACTCCGTCAATTATTTATGTCGCTCTTCTCAGAAAAAGTAAGTTCTGCAGCTTGGTTTTGAATATTGTCATATGTTTTATTGAGTCTGAGCTGTTACAATACGTTTTATTTAGCCAAATTGGGATGGAGCGGTCTCCGTGACTCAGTTAGACTATAATATCTTACGTAAAATGAACCGAGCTTTTGGATAATTGCGACGGTGCAAACGACTGGACGCAGATTTGGTATGCATAATGTATTTCGGAGCGCTGAAGACCACAATATTGTAATTTTTTTCTTTTCTAAAAATGCTTCCCCTTATTTATTTCATTTAGTGCCTGCCATATAATGACAATATTATTTTAGGAAACCCTGGTCCTAATGCTCCGGACGCCACGAACACGAGGTGTCTGCCTTGAGTAGCTGCGACAACGGACGGACAACTGACGCGAAGTTCTTGGAGTTTAGGTGGAGATATGTTTCGAGCCTCAGCCATTGCCGACGTTGTTTCTGGTCCTAAGGCGCCGACAAGGCGCAGAAGGCTCAATCTTTTCTGGGTCAGCACGGACGCCGTCCATGCTGACATAGCTGCCAAGCACCGGGATTGCGGTAGTGCAGAAGATGTACTTCTTCAGGTTGGCGTACAGTTTGTTATCCCGCATCACTTGGAACACCTGTTGCAGGTGTTGGAGATGGACCTCGACGTCGGTCATGCCGTGCTCTGCACGACTGTGGACAAAGATGTCATCAAAGTACCCTGGCGCGAACCTGCGGATGGGTCGGAGGAGGTTGGAGACCATCCTGTGAAGGTTGCAGGGGCGCTCTTAGGTGGTTGATGATCATCCTGTTGAATGTAGCAGGGGCGTTCTCCAGCCCCTGCGGCATCACAAGCCATTCCCACAGCATTCCAGTGGGCGTACTGACGGCGGTCAGCGGCACGTCGTCTTCGCGCATCAAGATTTGGTAGTAGCCGTCCATCAAATCGATCGCGCTGTACTGGGTACTACCATAGATGGTGTCCAACACCATGTCCTTGCACGGGATTGGCGTTTGCGCCGGGTTCGTGGCTTCATTGAGCTTGCTGAAGGAGTGCACGATGCGCCCCGTGGCTGTCGTCACACAGAATGTCGGACTGGAGTGTGGGGACACGCTTTCACGGACGTCCTGCTTGGCGGCGGCTCTCGAAGATGTCATCGATGACTTCTGTCTGGTCTCGCGGAAGCGGCCATTGTCGCGTGACACAGTACGTTGCAAGTCAATCTCATGCCGGACTCCACGACCACGAGGAAGTACGGCGGGGTCCTTATCCGGGGTGATCATGATGATCTCACGGACGAGCGAGGCGACAGAGTTTCCAGACGCCTCGAGAGCCGGTGACGACTGGGCCGCGTACCGAGCCTCGCGTGCTGTTATCGGTTTCGCTTGCTTCGGGCGAGTTCGCGCGTCTGGCGCAGAAGCTTCAGCGTTCTCCTCGACCGTTGCTTTTGAGTCAGTGAATATGGGACAATCACGCAGACTTGCACGATCTCTTCGCGTTTCACGTCACGCAGGAGGTGTTTCCAGGAGAGACCAGGAAGCTGCGTGCTGGACGCGGCGTCGCACGGAGGACATGCGACCTCGACTTTTCGCCGTTGCATATCAAGGCGGAGATCAATTTCGTCTCAGTCGCCGAAGAAAGCTCGGGCGGTGTACGAGGTCGTCGCGGCTTGCGTCGGCAGCGACGACGAACCGGTCGCGGAGCGTCCTCCGCGGTAGACGATGAGAGCCCACGTTCCATCATGTCGTCCGGATGCGTGTTCTTCGACTCAACCGCATCGACTTTGTCAGGGAGCCCCCGCTCGACCACTTGCGGGAACTCATGCTCAACCGCCGGTGGGAGGACACGCCCACCCACCTCATCTCTTGAGAGCCACCGCTCGTCTGGAAGTGGAAACCCATGCTCGACCACGTCCAGGGTGTTCTGAGGCGCCAGCTCAGGACCGGCACAAGTTGCGCGCTCACATGCTGTACACGAGGGGCCATCGCTCTCTCCGGAAACAGCAGTGGTCATGGAGTCGGGGTCCATAATTGCAACATGTGGCCAATGGCTGGGCGTTCCGCTTAGAAACGCCAACACAGCATTCAGGTCGATGTCTCGCGGACGAACAGTTTGGATCAATCGATCGATGTTGGACTGGTGACGATCGAGCCATGGGATGCCATAGACTCAGTCAAAGGAACCGCGCAACTGTTGACCAGAAAGTCGCCCGATCCCTAGAACCCGTCGAACACGTACGAGAAGGCGATAGAGCGCCGTCTGCGTATTTCACAGTCATGTGTCCCGGGCCTTCACGTACGCGCGTGTCCGCCGCTAAGACCAACAAACTTTCGGTGCGAATGAAGTTGTTCGTCGCGTCTGAATCCAGCAGCGCCCAGACAGGGCGCATCGCCCCGTCGACATGGAGACTGATCACGGTAAGTCTCGAGTCGCTGCTGGAGGTGGTGGCAAACAGTTGAGCTCAAAGCACCGGAGGGCAAGGAGAATGTTCTGCCACTAGAGAGCCAGAGAACCACCACCGCTTTCCCGGTCAGTAGGGCGCCTCGCAACCTACTGGTTGTCGCCGGGTTTTGCTTGGCCAGCAACGGCGACATCAGACTCGTCTGTGGCGTTCACCACTACGGGCTCTGAATCGCGGCACACTGTCGCGCGATGACCAGGCTTTTTCGGCATTGCAACCAACGCTATGTAAGAATATTTCTTACGAGACCAAAAAGAAACTAACTTGTTTGAAATCACAAACTCCGCGTTTTTAGAGCATGCTGTATATGTATCGTTAATCGTAACAAGTAAGTTAAGTTCGCACAGTCAAAAAAGATAGGTAAAACATCGTATGATTGACATCTCTTTGCCGTAATGTATGTACCGGTAGCGGATTTTCTCGTGGCCGATCTTGTATTTATTAGAGGGAGTCGAACATTGCAAAAAACGTGCTCAAAATTCCCTCCGGGTTATGCTCACAGTTTTTTTACTACAGCCTTTTTATATCCGAAATAATCCCCCCACTAGCCAGACCGGGATGCAAATCGAGGAAGGCCGCCGTCAAGGCGCGTGTAGTACTGCGCCGCTCTGCACCCTTCTCCGGCCCGGAGTCGGGTGCCACAAGGCGCGTCATGCAGCATACATGTAGGAGATAGATGCTACGCAAAAAGGCTGCACTCATAGCGTGCACCAGGCCGCGCTCCTGCGGCCTGTGGCGGCGCCACTGCAATGTCTGCGAGTCATCGCTTTTGGAAGCAATTTTTCTGTTAAGTGCGAATTTGAGCCCCAAAACAAACGCGGTTGAGTGACACATTAAAACGAAGTCATGGCTACATACAAAGATTGATATCTTGTGGGGCACTTAGTGATTCTCTACCGGTATTTGGTACTTACAGTGCGAGACACCATTGAGAAAGTGTTTTTGTGTAACTTTGTCAATTTTTGGTCGTTTTTGATGCGAGTTTCAGGCTGGGTAAAATTTTTGCTAATCTTTGTATGCGCAAAACGGCTGGAAAGTAGCACAGAAAATTCGACAACTGATTACATTTGTAGCTTGCATCCTAGACCAAGCTCTTTTCTCACCAATCATATCGACCTATCTGACCTTTATAGGTTTATAATTGGTATGTCTTTATGGAGTATATATATATGATAATATAGAGGTTTGCCAATTTATACTTGATTAAAATAAGCAGCAGAAAAAGTTTGTTTTTATGAAACTAGGCCGTGTCTATTTGCAAGAGGCCCATTATCTAATTCAAGAAGTCAAGGCAATTCTATATATACCAAAACATTTAGGGGGTAGAAAAACTCCTCGATGGTGTCGTGCACAGTTAATGAGTATCAAGTGTCCGTTCTATGGGTCCTGACCCGGGTCATAATAAGGTTTGGGAGCTTATCGAACAATCTATTTTGGCGATAATTTGCTTGAGCTGGATTATCAATGCACAGTCTTAGTTCCTCGCAGTACCTAGCCCACAGCAATTATAAAAAGAGATACTAACACGTCTCGTATTGCATGAGAACGATAAAAGCGAGGGCCTTTATATCCTCCAGCAAGTATATATTAATTTTGAAAGTCGTCATTTTATACAGTACACCATTTAAAAGGTAGTTTAGGCTCACTCACGCCACCAGTGTCAGTTCGCGTATTCACAGTAATGGGACATCATCACCCGCGAAAATCATCGGTGAACGCACATGAACACCACTCCCACGGCTGAGTTGAGACCCGTGTACGACGCGTAGTCAGCGTCAATAAAAACGAGACCAATAGCCGTGCGTGGAAAGCAGGGACCTTGTAGCTCGGAGGGCTACTGTGCATACGGTCGAATTAGGCCACGGTGAAACTCATCTGCGTCGTCAAATTGTCCGCAGGTTTCAGCAAAGATGATCTGTGGTAGATATGGGGCCGCGTCGTGATATTTGTTTTGGCACTGTGGTTATGCGGCGCCTCACTGAGTGAACTGACGTTTAAATAGTCCATAACGTCCGTCTGGTTACCTGCCGGATTGTTCATATCAGCTCCAATACACTCCTTGATCCAGACAGCGGGGCTGTAGCCTAGCGAAAGCAAATGCCACTCTCTACGTACTCGATTCTTTCATCAATGTATCCTAGTCACCATAAAACACAATATTGCATCCACGTCTCAGCAGTAAGAGACTATCTAACAGCCGAACACTTCGACGACGGCTGGAGGGTCGTGCAAAATAGTCATACGTCCCGAACCATCAGCCTTGCGAGAACCGTCCATAAGCCTTGTCTACCGTGCGTATACAGTAGTCAAAACGTAGTAAAATCACATTATTGGAGGTGGCAACTCCACGCCGACGGTCAAAATCTTAATTTGCTTTACCGAGTTACCACAAACAATCTGTTTAGCGATATTCTTTAAGGCCCCCGTTGCGTCTTTCTTGGGCGCCACCGTCATTATGTATGATTCATCATCGACGCATTTTTCGCACACATTCGGAAGTCGCATGCGCCAGTTGATACGGCCGTGCGCCGTAGCTCAAGCACTTAGCGCGGTATTTTTCGAGGTAATCAGGCCCTTCTCTTTGCTAAGACAGCTCCGCATGGGCGCCTCCCCTCATTTGCCATTCGTCGTCTACAGGTCTCTTTGCTTTTTTTTGCTGTCCACCCGTGTCCACATTTCACCAACGGGAGCATGGTATTTAGGTCATCACTTAAACCGGAATATCCGCAGATAACAGCAGAAAAACGCCTAGTATCTCGAGATGCCAGGACCAAGATCCTGACTAGTTCATGACGTTTTCGCTTTTACTTCAAAGTAAAACAGATAAAGTCATCGATAAGTGTGTGGTTACGTATTGGAGCTGGCAGAAGTTCGACAACCACTGCACAGTCTTGGCGAAGCACACTTCTAGGGTACAAAAGTGAATCGAGGAAGCTACTGGCAGCCAATTTTTTTTTTCCCAAACGCCATAAGAAATTTGTTCATGGGAATGCTCTATTTTAAAAAAAATGAGATAATGTAGTTTTTGTGATGACTCAATGGTTGCGCACTCGAGATAGTACAAACGTGAGCGTACCGGGTGACCGGAGAGCGCACGCGTTGCATCTCTAGCGAGAGAAGCGGCATATACGGTCTCGCATGAATTAACGCCCCACTTACCGTGCCTACGCGTCTGTGAAATGTCAACACCTGCGTTTTCCAGTTAACGCACGCCTTGTTGTCGGTTTAAATTAGATTTTTTATTGAAGGATAGACCGAGATGGCAAAACACGGGTTCATAACAGTTCTTGTGAGTTAGATACGTGTGTAGTTTCAAGCGCTGCTAACCACGCTAAAAGTTGATGTTGTAGCAGCCGTTTGCTTGCGTAAACGACGAAAACTAAGCCTGATTAATGTGAACAGCTCAAAGAGATAAAGCGCGGTGGCTCAACCGAACATATGTGAACAGTTTTATTGCCCATGTACCCCACATGCAGCATTTTTCCATACGAATTTGTCTTTCCATACAGAATTAATAGTACGAGTGTCGTACAAGGTTGAGAACCGTCTTGATCAAGTTGTTAAGATAACACGTCGGCAAACTCCAAATCACGGACATTTTCACACCGCAGGAATCCAAAGTGAGACAGAAGGAAAGAAACATGACCCCGCAAGTCGTCCAGTACGAAAGGTATCACTGATCTGCTGAAACAGCTTGTTAAATGAGTATCATTACAGGAACCAATACCTCCATCCTGATAGTTTTTCTTTCTGGTTTCCGTAGTCTGAGCGTGTACGTTATTGATTAACTGTTTCACGGCTGTCGTGCGAGGGTGAGGATTGGCAATTGTGCGGAGCGTGACTTGTTGACTATACAGACCACAAGCGCATTGACGTAGCCACAGATAGTTGAACCACCGACAAATTTCTCGCTGATCTTCCTTGATTGCCTATTATCTCGGTAGACGGAAAGAGGTGTGGTCGCGGAAATTACGAGCTAAATACAACGTCACGAACTCTGTCTGATAGCCAACGTATTTTCATTGAGTGTTGATAGGTCGTGGTGTCAATGTACCCGGTATCGTTGCGCGTTCACTCTCCTCGATTTCATTTTGTATTTCGCTGTCTTTGTGCTAAGTGACCTACTTCGGCTACGGGCGAGGCAGACATCGCTGCGGCGGCATCGCACAGCTACTAAACTTGTAACCTGTGTGTCCGTCTGTCAATCGGTCCGTCGTTTCCCCCTCTACCAGAATTAGTCTTCCTTTTCGATTGGCTACACTACGCCTTTCTGATACGGCTCCTTCCCACCCTTTCGATTGCGCCTATCGTTCTGACTCGACTTAATTATGCAAAAGTTACAATTATAGACAAAAAAACGGACACAATTAGCTCACGCCTTGATTGGTCAATATTTTCCGACTCATCTTACATACGACAGGAGGAGGTCTGGAGCGCATTTTCGAGATAAGTGTTACGTATCACGCTCCAGTACCCTCTACTATTTCCCTACGGTGACAATGGCTGGACTTACGACATCCTGTACGTTGGGAATCCCGTTGATAGACATGGTGATTCATTAACGATGTCTCATGGGGAGTACGAGGCGAATCTACTTTACGATCGGACGGGCAGTAATTCGCTCATTCTGCGTGGCGGGCGACTGACTCACCAATGGGCCAAATGCGAACAAGAACGCCTGCGCTTTAAAAAGAAAGACCTGCTTCAGTATCGATTGGAGAAGCTCCAGGGACTCACGGACGCGTTGCGTCGCGAGTCCGTTGAAATCCACAGAATGGCTGCTGACGACGAAGCGAAGTTGTGCAGGACTCAGAGAGAAAACAACACGGAGCAAGAGTCGGCCAAACTACACGCAGGAGAGCTCGAACGCAAGAACATCATTCTTCCACAGTTTACCGGTGGTCCTCGGCACATGTACCAACGCTTCTTGGTCGCCATGGCTATTTTCCGCGAAATAGGAGCCCCTAACCTCTTTATCACAATGACATGCAACCCCAACTGGCCTGAGATCAGGGAAAATCTACGACCTGGCGAGAAGGCGTCCGATCGACGGGACATTGCGGCTAGCGTGTTCATGCAAAAGCTGAAAGCTCTGAACAATGAAGGAATGCTGGGGATTCAGGCCGCTCGGGTCCATGTAGTGGAATACCAGAAGCGTGGCCTCCCCCACGCCCATATACTCCTCATCTTGAGGCCGGAAGACAAGCCCGTTACAGCGGAGGATGTCGACAAGCTGGTGTCCTCGGAACTTCTGAATAAAGAGAAGCACCCAGAGTTGTATGAAACGGTGATGTCCAATATGCTACACGGGCCCTGAGGTAAACAAAATCCGAACTGCCCCTGCATGAAGAACGGTCGGTGTTCCAAGAAGTTTTCAAAGCCGCTGGCGGACGAAACGGTGATGACCCCCGACAAATACCCCCAAAACAAGCGTGGTCGCCATCCGGATGGGATCCTGTGCCACAAAGGGAAGTATGGGACAACGCGACCATTAATCAATGGGTGGTCCCCTACAAACCATTCCTGTCGCAGAAATACAACTGCCATATCAACGTCGAGGTTTGTGCCAGGAACAAGCCCATCAAGTACATGTACAAGTACATCTACAAGGGCTCGGACTTGACGGCAATCACGATTGAGGTCGAAGAGATTCGGGCGAACGAAATTCTCCAGTAACTTCTTGGGAGGTATATTTCTCCAGTAAAGGCTTGCATGCGGCTATTCCGGCATCCAACTCAACGATCAACACATTCGGTGGTGACGCTACCTCTCCACTTGGAAGGAATGTGTATGGTTGCTTACCACGATCAAGCGACGACCCCCCAGCTCCACAACTTGATCAACCGAGGGGACAGAACAATGCTGATGGAGTTTTTCAATCTGTGTGCGCGTAACCCTGAAGCTACGGCCAATCTACTGTACAAAGATGTACCGCGGAAATACAGGTGAACGGAGCACAAGGCCTGGGAACCGTACAAGAAGTACGTCGCTTCACTGGGGCGCATTGTACATGTATCTCCGCAAGACCCGGAACGGTTCTACTTGCGGCTTCTCCTGTGTAACCGACGCTCGTCTAAGTCGTTTTCGGATCTTCGAACGGTTGATGGAACGGAGCATCCGACATATCAGCAAGCCGCTTTGGTGGTTGGGTATCTGGAAAATGACGACGAGTGGATACACTGTTTGCGCGAAGCCGCCGAGGTCAAGACGCCATACCAGCTACGCCAGCTCTTTGGGATCATTTAAAAATACTCGATGCCTGGTCAAGCCAAATATATCTGGGATAAGTTCAAGATGGATATGGCAGAGGATTATGCGCGAAGCATTGAAGAAAGAGATGCAGACCTTCACATAGTACGTGAAGAGGCTCGGCGTCTTTGCATGGCGGAGTACAAGGTGTGGAAGAGCTTGGCGGATTACTTGACTTCGAACCAAAAACATCTCGACATGTACGGTTTTCCTTCGTTCTCCGAATACGACGATATGTCCGCTCAAGTGGACGGCCAGGACACAGCGTCAGTGGATGTTGCCCAGCAAGAGATTGACGCGTACCCCCAGAACGAACTGGAGCATAGCGAGCCAGTTGAACGACAACCAGACAGAGATTTTTGACCAAGTCATTGCGGCGGTGAGCATACCGATTGGAGGGGAGGAGCTTTTCTTTTTGGATGGACCGGGCTGGGCAGGAAAGTCATTTCTGCTCAAGCAAATACTCGCTCACGTTCGGATGCAACGTAAGATTGCCATCGCTGTTGCGTCGAATGGAATTGCAGCTACCCTGTTAGCCGGAGGCCATACCGCGCACGATGTTCCGGATTCCCCTTATACTTACAGAGATGTCGACTTGCTGCCTTTCATGGCAGAGCCAGAAAGCTGACTTGATTCGTAGCGCGAGTTTGATCATCTGGGACGAAGCACCGATGATGAATCGAGCGTGCATCGAGGCGGTGGACAGGTCGTTTCGGGATATCATGATGAACGAGCTGGAGCCGTTCGGCGGAAAGGTAATGGTGTTCAGCGCCGACCACCGCCAAAGCTTTAGCTGCGTTAAAGGATGCTACGCATGCGGAGACGATTGAAGCTTGCTTCAAGTCATCTCCACTGTGGTAACATTTGCGCCAAGTACGTCTTCCCGAAAACATGCGTGTTCGCACCGCTCCGGACGCAGCCAGCGCAGCAGAATTGGCAGAGTTCTCAGAATGCTTACTTCTAATTGGAGAAGGTAGTTATCCGGTCAATCCAGAGATCGGCGACGACGACATATAGCTTCCCAGTGATATGTGTATTATTCCAGAAGAATGGGGACAAGAAATTGCATCTGACGATGAAGACGAGGACATAGAGCCTCCCTCAAATTTCACATTACTTCCTCCTGTGGATGACGGGCACGAGCGAGACTTCGACGAAGTTGAAGAAGACCGAGGACCCGCAACGTCAACGCACTGATTGATGCCGTGTACCATGGGGTCGATGCCGATAATTTGCCCGATGATACGTTGTTGAGCGGGCCATACTAGCTCCCGAAAATGCAAGCGTTCGGCGTATCAACGACATGGTTGCGGAACGACAGTCGGGTGAAACGATGGAATATCTCTCGGTGGACAGCCTCGAAGGGGTCGCGGACCCAAATATGTTAGAGCAGGAGTTCTTGAGCTCTCTTAACTTCTCTGGTATTCCCCCGCACAGCATTGTTCTGAAGGTTGGGACACCCATCATCATGATTCGAAACCTGAATAGCGACGCAGGACTTTGCAACGGTACTCGACTTCGGGTGGTATCACTGCGCGAGAAGAGCATCGAGGCCAGCATTGTGTCCGGGCCGTTCAAGGATAAGAAGGTGTTCATTCCTCGGATCATCTTTTACAGCGAGGACGATGACAAGGAGTTTCCGTTCAAGCTCAAGCGTAAGCAGTTTCCCGTGGTTCCAGCGTTCGCCATGACTATCAACAAGGCCCAAGGACAATCGATCCACCACGTGGGTATCTACTTGGAATCGTCAGTGTTCGCACATGGGCAGCTCTATGTAGCGTTGTCGAGAGTGACTTCAAGTAAGGCGATCAAGATTGCTGTGGATCCAGAAGCCATTGATGAGTACGGAAATGTACACACCAAGAATATGGTGTACAGAGAGATTTTTGGGACGAGAAATTGGTAGATCACACTTATACATATATTACATTTATATTCCATATCAGTACGTTTATTTAATCCGCCGCAGCGCAGCGGAGGTGGACCGATGACACTACTCCAACTAACCATGCACAAAGCGCTAGTCTTAACCCCCCAACGACCGAATCAATTCTCATACTTTAAAGAAAATCGATTCATGTTGTAGGATACAGCATGTTAATGCCAGGCTAAATTTGTTTTTTGTATCCCAAATAAGTGCGAGTATCTTTTCTGAAAAACGCGACATGCAGTTTTGACAGTACCTCATTCGTGCTAAAATATACAACCAGGCTGGTAGCTTAATGGAGTATCCTACAACGTGTATGATATAAAATGGACTTCATTGCAACTGTAACGTTGTCCTTTTTATCAAGAAAAAAGCCACCTCCTCTTTTTTGAAAACAGAATCTCATGCAATCAATGTAAGTACCCACGCAAAATACTGAAATTTGCTCAAGAATGAAGTGAGTGGTTTGATTTAATTTAGCTGTATGCACACTCATCAAGTGTCGCCAGCATGCTACTCGTGCCTCGAATCGCATCATTGCCCGCAGAAGCAACCGCGCTCTCATTGTTTTCTTCATCCACCACCACGTCCTCTGTAATGCGCTCGACCTCATTCTCCGTGCCGCGTTCCCCACGTCCTCCATTTCATCCTCCATATCGACCACGGTACAGTCCTCCTCCTCACCCTCAACGCTATTCCTTTCGTCATTAGCAACAGACCCCTCTGCCTCATCCTCCGCAGTGTCATCACAGTTGTCGACCTCAGATTCGCCTCCACACCTTTTAGGTGGTGGCGATGCCGTTTCCGCTTCCCGGCTCCTATTCCAGCTTCACAATTTTGTATATCTGATGGCAAGTGAGGGTGTTCTTTTTGAAGTGTGGCCAGACCTTGTTGCACAAGTAGTTTCTAAATGAGGTGTTAGCTTCATTTGGCATAGGTGCGAGAGCATTCGTAACGTACCGAGCTTTGTCCGACGGACTGCAATCTGGACAATAGTACTTTGTAGCTTAACACTCGCCGACACTGCGCTTTCGGTTGGAGCAGACTTTGCATTGGCGTTGGTGACGCTTTCGCTGCCCATTGACAAGTTGATAGTCAGGATTCTCACGGGACACGTGCTCTACAGGAAGCGATCTAGAGAGAACAGTCGCTGCATCGACCTGCGGCTGACGCTAAAAGTGACCACAAGTCAACATGTTGTAGATTGCCACGTTGTATACATGTTGTACATCATGATGTTGTATGTTACTTACCAGATCAAAGTCTGCTTCGGTGAGATCCAGCATCTGTGCCTGAAGTTGAGCCAGAAATTCCGCGTGCGGTGCTCCTTCATTAGGCGATGGCGGTCCTCAGCGTGCACACCTGTCGTGTGATCCAGGAATACTTGTCTCTCTGCACGCGTTTCGCGCCTCACTGGCATGATTCTTGGTTTTGTCTTTCTTCTGCAAATGTCGACTGAGGCTGGATATCTCTCACTGCCACACAAAGCTAGGTCCATAGACAGCACTTTGATGAGTGGTTTCCGTATTCCAGCTGTCGTTCATTTTATTGCTCAAAGTAGACCTACCCCTGTGCATCGATCGTTTTATGAGGGATTTGCTTATACTTGATTTCACAATTTGGCCATTTTTAGAGCCAATCCCTGTTAAAACATGTTGTACATACAACGTGAATTCATGTCGTTTTATACAACCTTGGTCACTGAGGGGCTAATAAATAAAATGAATGTTCGTCTGTCCGACCGTCTGTCTGTCAGTTCCCCCCAATCCGGACTTCTGATTGGATACAAATAACCACTTATAACAGTACAGTTTTAGAAACAATACTGACAAAATTAAATTCGTTAATTAGAAATTTCTAGAAGGCTCTAAGTAAGTCCGCAGGCGGCACAGCGAATTTGAAGGTGCGAGTTGGTTGCGCCGCAAAGCGGCGCAACTAGCTCGCTTGTACATTCCAAACAAAGAGATTTCAATAATACGGTGATGTACCTATCCTTTTGACTGTGCGGCCTTAGCTTACATGTTACGATTAACGCTACATCATACTTTAAAAGCGCGGGGTTTTTCTTTTCGAACAAGTTGGTTTCTTTTTGGGTCCAAACCGAAACTGCGTTGTCACCCAATAATATATGTCAAACAAATTGAACATTAAACAGCTATTTTATGTACAGTTCACTACATTTTGAGTTCCAATTGCGCAAGAACTAGGTACAATATATGAACAGGAGTGTCAAGAAAAGTAGCAGCCGCGATACACACGTCGATACGTGCTCCAGTGGTAGCATGCTATCTCTAGTGTAAGATAACTCCTTTGCTGGTGTAAGCGGTGTTGTGTGCGTCTACGACAGATCTTAACTATGCTTTGCATTCGCTGGCGCTAACATCTTCACTCATAGTTAGTATACTATAGGAAGTCTCAACCTTCGCAATTTATAGTACTTACTTAGAGTTCAGCCGCTAGCTGGTAACACAATAAGCTTCATTTTAATTCTGAAAGCTCATAATAGTTAGATGTTGTCAATTTCAGGGCGTCTTAGGGGCCTTTGTATATCCGATTGGCCAAATTTACTCTACAGTAGCCGTCTACCCTGTCCGTCTGTCCGTCTGTCTTGCACCAATGTAGGAAAAGTACTCAGCGACTCTGTTTTTTTTTAATTTTCTACCAGTGCACTTTCACACGGCAGAAAATGCTGCATTATTCACGAATGTCAATGCTGCCATAAGCGCGTGCGGATAGCGCACGGACACTTATAACGTGAACCAACGGCGCGAAAATCATTAGAACTACAGAGTTTTAAAAACATATTTTGTTGGAGCTGGAGTTTTTATATTCGAGAGTTTGTTTTTGAAATCTGTAAAAGGATACTCTTAGCAACACAAATTCTTGAAGAGCTGTAAGGGGAATACAATTTAAGCCACACTGTGCTAAGTAGTAAGTTACCTTTTCAGCGGCAGCGTGTACACAGCGAAAAATGGGCATGTTAACCATAGAAAATTAGAAACGAAACGATGATGAACTCTGAACGCACTGAAACACTGTTTTCTATAAATATGTATTAACAAATATCATGTTACCAGAATAATGTCCTATCAAAATTTGAACACGCTTTGTTGTGGGCAAATGAAATTTTTACGAAAATAAGAAAATCAGCTGAAAACTAACATAGCTTTACAACAGAGTAACATACTTCGTTTGCTTGAGTAGCCTGAACGACAAAGAAAATTATTACATCCAAAGTTAAAAAAGTAATTTTTCGATTAAAGTAAACCGCGGAGCGGAGGTGGCAAAGCATGACACCCACAAAGAGGACACAACTTTTAACACCTCAAATTATAAGTATGTTTACTAGCGCGCCCTTAATCTTAAAGTAGAACAGTAAATTTGAAAATAAATATAATTAAAATGCCGTAGCGCTGGAGGGATTTCTTCAATTGCCAGATTCAGTGTAGTGGGCACCCAGGGAGTAATATCGAGCAGCGCTACAAGTAGGATAAGCGCTAAATCTGGGTCGTAGCGTGCTTCTATATACTTTGTGAAAGAAGCGGGCGAAGGAAATATTGCAGCTAAGGGCGTTTTTATAACTATTTTTTTACTGATTGAATATGATCATCTGTGCGAAGTCGGCGATACCGTTAAATAATGAGGATATACCTTGTAAACTGTGCCCACATGTAGTACTTGTTGACAACTTTATATGGTGAATAAACTTGATATAGTGTAACATTATACAACGTTAAAATTAAATAATGTATACAAAACCACCGCAGCGAAGCGGAGGCTACTACCAGTACTACTCCAACTCACCATACCCAACGTGCCTGCGTAGCGGGCGCCTAGAGCGCTAGTGTTTATGTTCCTAAACGGACACCAAGTTACAATCTTTTTTTTAATCAAAATCACTTCCACTCAGAACATAATATGCGTCTGGGAAGTCTATTCAAATATTGATCGGGTAGGCATTTCCACATCGTGGCGAGCTATGGTCAAACGTGGCTTCAATTTTATAGTCCAAGCCTTTTTGGCCGGGACAGTAATTAGGCGAGCGCTGTCTCTTGGTGTAGACAAATTGGTTTAATCCAATTATGCCATCGTGTTAATATGGAAGCTTGGTTCTATTATCTACCCAACCCTAAAAATACCTATGTCTTGGGGCAATGCTAAGAACAGTGCTGAACCCCGTTGTCGAGCGGGGGGGGATAGAGATTTTGCGAACTTGATATAATAGTACTAAGGAAGTCTATTTTGCCATTTTAAATAGAAGATTTGCGAGTTTGATATGACCCTTTGACCAAACTCTATTACTATTGGAGCTCCTCGTGGCGTTTCTTTAGCAGTCTACCTGGGAAGTTTTATTTTTAATTATTGCCATCATACAAATAGCATGCTGTTTTTGAACGGGACAGTCAATCACATTAAACTGCGAGAACTAATAAGTGGTAAACGCAAATAGGACAATAGCCCTCGAGGAGCTATTCTAGTCTCCTTACGCGAATTTCTAATCCAGAGTAGATGAACCATTCTGGATTCCGGAACGTAAGACTTTTTTAATTTTTTTTATTTGTAGGGTTCACTAAGTGAGCCTACAAAATATGCAACAATTAATAGCTTTGCACATGTATCGGCAGCCCTAGTTGAACAAGTTTAGTCACGTTGTCCGCATCTTATGTTTAGTCGCTAAGATGTTTATTCATAGATTTGTTTTGTCACGGATCATTCGTGATTGTACAGAAGTACCGGTACCCACGGATATGGTTACAGTTGTCACAATGTCGTAATAAATTATCAATTGATTTGAATAAAATAAAATTAGGTTTTTGTTCTGTAGTTTTTTTTAATTAAATTAAAATATTTTTTTACTCCTGCATTCGATTGCAGTACAGTCGCAAATAATAGTGATAATCGAGCCGGCCACCATCATGTTGTACATATCCAACACTGACTTTACTATGGATTTGTAAGTTCTGATGATACATAGGGGATGGCTCTACCCGAGCGCAATGGCACGCCAAAACATTGGTGGTGACTATGTCGGTCATAAAAAGTTGACAGGAGACGGGTGTACACCTTTAAATATTAATACATGTAGAACTCCATTAACTTAGAGCGTTGGAGAAGTTCTCGTGCATTTGAAGCTTGAAGCTTTGGTAAAAGTTCTCTGACGGCTTTCTTGTGAATTACAGATGAACCCTTCCGTAGTCAGACCGTCGCATGGATTCGACTGGATAGTAGTACTTGGGCTACGCGTGGCTGGGATAGGTATGACTTTCACCAAAACAACGATATTTACAAGAATGCTTTAGTTTAAACCTGATTGAGGCATTAATAAGTCAGCATAACTCCTGGGCAATCCTGGAGATTTGCTACATTTGATATTTGCCCCAAAAGCTCTATTTATAACATGAAATTATTTTTATAGCGCTAAAAACGAAGTCGTGCAGTGCACGAAGTACTTTTTGAAGACTTCAGAGGGTTGTGGAGGGTTCAGGGTAAAACGGATTATTTTTTTCTCTTTGTCCAACGTGCATTTTAATAAGAATGCTATACTTTAAAATCATTTGCCGTTCGCCAATATATGAGCACAGAGAGGCGGTACTTATGGCCGCGCACTTTCAGGAATAGAAATGAACTCAGTCGTTGGGTTTAGAGGGGTGGGCGATGGGGCATAGGCCACATAATTAAAACGTTGGTAAAATGGCATTCCATGCTTAAGAGTATACTTCGAAGTACTAAATCAGTGTCCAGCTACATGGTCTTAGCATCCACCATGTGGTATTATCGGTGATGCTGGAGTATTCAGACAATGTATCAGGTCTGACTAACCGTGATAATTTTTCAGGATATCCAACCGCACCAACATTCCAAATCATGTCTTATAAGCTCAACTGAAACCACGTCAGCTACGGATGTCAATACTAGCAGTAAGAGCTCATCACCGCCATTTCAATTGTCGAACACAGGTTGGCCGAGTATTTTACGAGAATAAGACCTTATCGAATACTAGACCTCCTGTCAAAAGCGATCAGCTTGAGGAGGCTACTAATAGGGGGAGTCGAACATTGAAAAATAATCCAAAAAAGGTAAGCCCAGAGACGTGTCCAATTTGTTAGCAGAGGAGTGCACAAAAATTGAGCAGATGCAGTAAAGGGGGGGGGAGGTCGAACATTGAGTACAAAACTCGAGGTGTACCCAAACCGTTTGGGTCAGCTTACCTATTTTGGGCACCCTTAACTCACTCTTTACTTAGATCGTCTGGGTTGCTTTAAGGGATGCCTATATTTTGTAGATGCCCATTTTTATTCCTAGTTGAGGGTATTCTTACGGCGGAGTGCAACACCGTCTGCACATGTAATATACCTGGTAGCTAGTAGGACGTAATGGACAAGGCCACTAATCAAGGTGTAAGGCAAGCGATATTTCTATGAATTCCATCGATAAAACGGGGTGAAGCATGTGTAAAGCGTGATTCTAACAATTATGAGAGGCATCCTAAATGGATTGCTAATGTTGGTAGCAGGTACATGTACTGAGGGCGCCACTATCAGGGCGGTGTAGAGAGAATGTTGTGAGATGAATGAGTTCAGAAGAAAGCCCGCCTTCAGCAAGCAGTAATGTGGTTGCTTGACTTGATCGGATTGCATTTTACAACTGAGGCATTTTTAAAGCTAAAATAGTACATTTTATGGTTATTTTGTATTACGTATTACATGAGAGGGGAAACGCCACTATAATAACTTTTAAGAGTCTATTTTGAATTCTGTCTGCGAGAAATCCAATGCCAAGGATGACTCCGGAATGGTTTGTCCCACCACATAAGAAAACTGCACTGGGATATTGCGAGTTGGCTGCGGCGCAGCGAGCTTGCTTGTCAAAGAATAAGGGATGCCCATGAGGTTGTAGCTAGACCTGAACAGCGACTACAAGGTACAGTGTCATGTGTAATACTAGTGCAATCGTTGGCAATAACTGAGTGATTGATTTGGTTTGGAGCTAGCTAAAAGCAACGCGGTATTCAAAGAGCCTCTCGCCCACTGGACATTTTCTTAAATGCGGGGTGGGCTACTAGAGTATCTGGATTGAACCCCATCGTCTTTATCTTGTTCATCAGACCGAACGATTCATCCGCAATTTTATTGTAGACGACCTCCGCTTCGTCCGGTGTTTTGCCCTTGATCGTATCGAACGCCTTGGCGTCCATCTCATCAAAGTTGTTGAAAAAGTTCCTGATAACGGCCAGTTTCTCCGTCCGCCAAGTCGGGATGCCTCTCTCTTCGCCGTTCGAATGCTGATCCAGTTTGCCATGATGCTTCCTCAAATCCCGCTGCGTATTGATATTGGCCTGAGCATCATGATTCGAGTGTCCATGGTCGGTGGAAGTGCTCTTGGACAGCGTGATATTGTCCACCGCGTCGGCAATCCAGGCAGCATAAAGAGTAATCGCTAGAGAGAGTAGGATGGCGCTAAACGCATCTTAGCTTGTATGCTTCGCTGATTTGGGGTTCGGCAAACAATTTGAAGAATGATAGCGAATAACATAAATGACCAGGCAAAAGTTCGTTCACATCTCGCGTCCAATCATGACAAGGTCGATGCAATAAGTCAACGCATCGTCTTGAGTGTTACCGTAATTGAGATCTCATACCCGTATTCTTGAAGTTGTGATATTTTGTGGCCTTTTATGAAATTTGTGCTCAAACAAAACATGTTATCTTAGTTTTTGTATTGGAAACTCTTGCCTATGTAGTAAGAGGTCTCTCTGTAGTATGAGATCTCAAATACGGTACTTAAGTAATCGCCAGGGTCTGATACCGTTGCTGTACTGTATTGCTCGGATTACAATTTAAATGCCATAAACAGAGTGTAAGCTTGGGAATCTTAACCGATTAGCGTCGAGCGTTGACACTGCTTCAGGCCTATTATCCAATTCTACAAAAAATTGGCTACGCTAGTAAATATATTTACGACTGTTAATCGTTACATGAACAGCTATGATTATGGAGAGCACAAATCATTCCCTAACTATTATTCGCTTAACCTGTATAATTATTATAGATACCGTATTCGGCGATACTGTAACCCCCTAGAAAAACCTAAGCGCGTAAATAGGTTTTTACGAAGCATCGATAAATTAACTTCATCTGCAACGGAGTCTTTAAACATCCCTAAATTATGGTGGTACTGTACATGATCGCCGTGATATACAGTTTTTTTAATATAATGATGAATCAGTGTGTACGTAGGTTCGATGTCTTTTTTACAACGGACGTACTTTGTCTTTTCCCCGTGTAGAGCATATCGATTGGTCGTTAGCAATAGTGGAATTTTGCTCTTGGACAGATGATCAAGCATGACCAGCCATCAACATGAAGTGTATTTCCCTTATGATTCGGCTCTGGACCGCGTAATCCGATTTCAGTACATGCAACTATTCACGGTTCGTGAATCATGGATCGGAAATTACGGTACAGAAGTTCGTAATCTTTAGAGGTGGTAGAAAGGTGTCAACAAACTCGGTGCTAAACAGATCTCCGGGTGCATAGACTTACACTCCCGGCCAAAAGTATACGAACACCTACAAAAGACGATGTAACTCTGCCATTTCTTATCATTTTATGAAACGGTTTTGACACAAGTTCCATTACACGGTCATGAAGAGCTGTATTGCGCCAAACCTCACTCTACAGGGTAGCTCACATACAAAAAAACCGATTTTGCCGATCGCGACATAATATACGAACACCATTACCCCCATACAAAAATCTATATAAATGGAAAGCCTCACAAAAATGATATACTAGGCATTTGTATCGGGCAAACTTAGATCGACGGTGCTTGGGCCCAACGAGGTGGGAACGCAGCACAAATGGCATAGTATGCACGCAAACATAGTCCTAAACGACGAGTGAATCTTACCTAGCTGCTAGAGTGATGTTAAAAGAAAAATGTAGTGGTGCAGTCTTATCACCATGATGACCCTACGATTTGCTATAGAAACGACCAGTGGGCGAGGAACTTCATTGTTATCTACTCAACTGTGCAAGCTCGAGCACGCCAGCTTCGTTCCCTTACACTATGAGCCATCCTGTTCCGGTCCAACCCAACTAAACGTGAAACTGATGAGATAGCTCGGCTGTATCAGCGATCTAAGTTTGCCCGATACAAATGCCTAGTATATCATTTTTGTGATGCTTTCCTTTTATATAGATTTGTGTATGGGGGAATGGTGTTCGTATATTATGTCGCGATCGGCAAAATCGGTTTTTTTGTATGTGAGCTACCCTGTAGAGTGAGGTTTGGCGCAATACAGCTCTTCATAACCGTGTAATGGAACTTGTGTCAAAACCGTTTCATAAAATGATAAGAATTGGCAAAGCTGCATCGTCTATTGTAGGTGTTCGTAAATTTTTGTCCGGGAGTGTACAGGGCTAAGCTGCTTGTATTTAGTGTGCTCACTTGAGATGTCGTGGGAATGGCGGTGAGGAACTGCCCGTAGGGATCGTGGAGCGATGAACTAGGCTGCACAACCTACGGACAGTATCCTAAGAGGTTTAGGTCCTCGCAAAAATTGTGCTACAATAAAAAAAAAGAACCGGTATTCTATGATGCTCGTTCTGACATAAAGTGCTCTCTGAAATTTATTTCTGAGCTAAGGGGGGATCCAGCTGGTGTTTCAATTTCCGTAAAATAATAACCCGGGTATTTACATCCAAAAATGTCAAAATTTCCTGAATCGCAATACACAATTACAGTGAGACAGTACCATGATGGCTATGGACATCTATACCTGTGTTGGATTAATAACTATGCAAATGTTTCCTGTGTCGTCGCCCTCACGCTTAAGTACGCCTATTTTAATATGGAATGTTGCTCGAACTATTCGCGGAAATTAATACATGTCTGAATGGCGGGTAAATGCGGGCGATAGATTTTCTTAGGTGTCGTTTTGTTCCTGTCGCTCACAGTGTATTCTGTATGCACTTGTTGCATAACACTTCAGATGACAGTAAGCTAGCAGGCACTACGTGCAGCTCGAGTTGTCCATATCGGGTATGTAGATCTTCCTAAACATCCCAATTGGGAGATGATCTTCAACCTTACAACTTTGGGGCCATTGCTCATGCCCGACTTGCTTCTCAGACAAACAAAAGCCACCACGCTAAGAGAGAACAAACCTCGTATTTTGGTGTACCGCATAGCCTATATAACCTAGTAGAAAGCTAATTCTGAGATAGCAGCAAAGCTGCGGCGCTGCCCAAATCATGTTATTTGAAGCCGAATCAGGCGGAACTTAAGTAAAGCGAATCAGATGAAAGTGAGAGAGAAGACAGAAGCTGACTAATTTTTCATGAAAAGAAGACTCACTTTTAAACATAGCAAAGAGGCACAACATGCAAGGGAAGGGTACCCTTGCACGGTCGCGGCGTTTGTCTTTGGCCTGCACGAACCTGGATCTATGATGGTGGTGACCCGATAAAACAACGTAAGCCTTTAAAGAACTAATAATATCATGTTGTCAGCTAACTGAAACATTTTTTTTCCACAGCATTGTTCAGGCGCGCTACATCACGTATTTTATTGTAACTTGTGAGTTGACTACTAACATGAATGCGTCTAGAAGGCTATAAAATAAATCGCCCATTGATTCGCAGATGCTGCGGCTGCCAAACAGGCGCAGGAGATGCGTCACTACAGGAAATCACAACCTTCACAACGCTAATAGATTTTGTCGAGAAATCCCAACCTTCACAACGATGAAAGGTTTTGATAAAGGGTAGGGAATCGTTAGGAAAAAGCACGCATCCGACGAGCACATGGGTACACGAGCAGTAAATCCGTGATTTGCGGACTCGCCGCATTTTGTGCGAGCTCGAAAAATGAGGTTTTATTGCTCACGCCATTAAGTACGAGAGCGGCGAACACAAAACACGCGATCGAACGTTGTGCTCGCTCCATGCGTGAGGTGTTCAAGTCGAGCTCGTGATAGCGGCACGGTATTGGCAGATAGCCACAATGCGATCCGCCTAACAACTGAGCCATGGCCAACAAGCAGCGTGGGAGTGGCCAAAGCACGACCCAGAACTCAGTGGGCGCTGAGAACGCGTTTAGTGGGGTTACGAAATAAGCAGCATTATTTTATTTGTTGGTGCCACTTGAGCTAACGCTCGCTCTCCTTCATGCTCCCCGTTGCGCCCTTGTCATAACAATTATCAGCTGAACTCGGTCTCAGCACTATCCGTGTTCTTGGCCCCGCCCTCTTCAGTCGTATCTGCAGCGCTCGCACGCGTCCTTGGCCACGCCCGCACAGCACTCGGTCTCGGCGCTCTCCGTGGCCTTGGCCCATTCGTGCTCGTAGCGCTCGCACCCGTACTTAGCCAAGCCCGCACAGCACTCGGTCTCGGCGCTCTCCTTGGCCTTGGCCACGCCCTATCTCCTCGTATTCGCGGCGCTCGCACCCGTGCTTCCTCGCCTCAGCGCTCTAATCTTCTCCCATTAATGGTCAATCCTAGACGTTGATGTGTGTTTCTTTTTAGCGAATAAGAGACCTTGAGAACGAGCTTTGCAGCCGCAAAATTCGAGCTCCCCCTCTAAAGCTGATAGCACCCGCGAGTTGTAAAACCTTGCGAGCTCGACTCGCGAGGTTTTACTGCTCGCCTGTTTTTGGTGGGAGTCGAGCTCCCTCCGAACTCGTCGGATGCGTGGGAAAAAGGGTCATAAATTTCAGACCTTCTTCGGGCGAAGCACGACTTTGTATTTATATTACGTTTGGCATTTTCGGCGGATAATAATAGACCTTTATGATTCGGCTTTGGGCCGCGTCATCTGATGTCAGTAGCCATTTACGTACCGAAAATTATAATAAGGGATCCGTATTCCTAAGACGTTTTGGCCGTGCAAAAAATGTGCTACAAACAAAAAAATACAATATTAATACCGGTATTGTAGAAATGGCCGTTCGAATCCAACGGATATTATTACGAATCGTAATTTGCGATGGTTGGCATGGTGAGACGCATATCTTCGTAACTCTGATTGTTTCTTTGTACTTCAGAAGTAGCGTTTTCTTCGGGTGCTTTAGGTGAGGTTCTTCCAGCTTGGATACGTCGCGTTCGCTATTAGTGACACTTCCATATTCCAGTACCACGAACAACTGACCCAGTATACGTACAGGTATCAGATACCAGCTACGCACTCAGATTGGTATCGTCGAGCAGCACTGCAGTAATTGCGAATGCGAATACCGTTAGCACCCTTGTCACGTTCGTGATACCAACGAGCTGGATTTGGTCTTGTTATATCGTACGCTGCCAGCGTCACTTGCGAATTCCAGCAACATGTGCAACTTATCTTCCGTAATATTTGTATCGGGAACGCACAAGATGCTCGCTAAAACTCGCCATATAAGCTAGTGTTATATCAATACAGTACAATCGTTGCGAACTCAGTTTGACGAGATCGACTGGCACTTCAGAGAAGCCACAGAAAACAATGTGCACGGGTTCTAACTAAGGTATGCACAGTACTTACCGCAATTAGCGTAACTAATAAGTACTAATTTATGTAAGGTGTTTTTCATTTTTCTCTAATTAGTGTGAGTGACGCTATTTTTAAAGCGACTCTAATTAATGTGTGGTAAAATTTACGTCACTTAGACTAATTATGGTCTACCACCACACCGGTTAATCGTCCCTGCACCTTCAGCATCACTTTCTTCACTTCCACTTGCAGTACTATCTATTCCGACCTCAAGCCGTCCTTTCGTATGGCGTTCTGCCATTCACTACCCTCGATAAGCTCGATTTTACGGAATTATCAAACCCACCGACATTAACTTTGAGCCTGAGTTTTTTTCTAATGCTACATGGGAATTTGTGTCACGAAATTACAGTGACACAAATTTCCGAATGACACTAATTTTGAACTGACACTAATCGCGGTGCCTACTGTAGCTATATCAAATTCATATTTACACGTTAATTAAGCGATACCGCTTGGGTTACCAACGACAAAGTACTGTGGAAACATTTAGTCGAATCGGAATTATTCCTCCAGACAAAAATACTACTTCTTGTGGTTGGAAATGATCACCGGAAACTAGCGTTGACCCTTAAAAACTTTTGCAAATCTTGACATTGTTTGATGGGGATTGGACGAGAGTATAGATTTTTGCTCTAGCTAGCCAATCCCATCGTTTTATGGAATAAAAAAACGTTTGCGCTGTCTTACAATTTTTAATATGAAGCTACACCGGCCCCCGGATCCTAGACCGACCCGCCACGATTGCACATGACCAGTTTCAAGCGTGAAAGAGACCTTAACTCCAAGTATATATATAAAGGCACTACTATCTGCATCGGCATCGCGATACGAGGCGGTTATAGTAGCATAAGCGGCATTCTACTATAGTTGTGTATAGTGACAAATCGCTGACGATACCATATTTAAACAAAGATATTCTACAAGTGAAAAAGACAATTGCATAATTTTAGGCTTAAGCTACCCCTTGTTTTAAGACAACAGAGAAAAGAGCTGCCCACCCACCACAAACGAGTGGCCAGTAACAGCAGGCTCCATCATTTACAAAAACAACGCTGGCGAAGAAACATGGCAGGCCCGGTTGGTAAGTCGCAGCGAAACAAGCTAACGGCAGAACAGCGCCGCTTGTGCCTTGAGGTGCAGCGTCGATAGCGGCGCGTTCGACGGGCGGGCAGACGGAGAGCAAGTCCACGAAAAGCCCAACGTCTGAGACCACGGCGCCTACTACGAAATGGGCGAGGCGAAGGATGTGGTGCCGCCAAAAGCGGAGCAAGATCAAGGAAGAAGAAGGCAGCGAAAGACGTTGTGACGACCAAGGAGGCGGCGAGTGGGGTGCCCAAGAAGAAGGCAGCGGCGAAGGCGATTGACGCTGTCGTTCGCGGAAAGGAGAAAGCTGCGGAAAAAGCTGTGGTGCAAGTTCTTGCTCAACCACCCGCCAGCCACGCTGGCGAAGAGGTCGTCGGTGGCATTGACGAGTTGGTGGCAACTGTTGCAGATGCTGCAGATTAGGCACCTTCTCGGCCTTCAACACTAGCAAGTGGAGGGGGTCAGACCGGCAACGAGATGGCGAAAGAATCCGACCAAGGATCTTTCACGCAAAAGACGCCGCGCCGTGTTCCAAGTCGATAGCGACAGCGACAGCGATGATGAGGTAAGTTATGTTGGCCAAGTTTGGTTGGCCTTATCTAACATAAAGGAAACCGCCCATGAAGAGCATACATCATAACAGCTACCTTATTTTTTGTTGCCTGGACATGCACATGTCATCAAGTGGTGAAAGACAAGAGCAACACAGGGGAAACTATGTTCTCAATACCTTCTTGCGTTAGCGATGCGGACCCGAACCTGATGGAGGAAAGCGCGAACCAGTGCACCGGTCTCAACTCGGACAAAGATCCGGACGTGTGTGAAGAGCCAGAAGAAGAGGGGGGATGCTGATGATGACGACAAATGGGATAAGGATTGGGATATCGGATCTTTGACCGATGAGGAACTGGGCAACGAGGTGAAGGAGCTACCCAAATCAGTTTGGTCTTCATTCGCGAAGGACGCTCGTCAGATTTCACCCATATGACACAGTGGATCGGAGTAGGGTTAGATATGTTGGTAATTTCCAACATAACGAAATGGGAGATATTTTCGAGCCAATATAACGCGTTGTGGTTTTGATAATATATTCAAATCAAAACACAAGCTCGGCCCTTGACCCCAGATACGACGACCTTTCCAAAGGACACTTCGGACCAAGCGACAGTGCCATTAGTGTGGCAGATGACCCGTTGGTTTACTATTCAACTTGATGCCACCCATGTTGTTGGCTCAGATTGCTGTTGAGAACAATCGTAATCGCGCACAGTCTATCCCGCATTCTGCGTGCGCGATTCGAGCACAGCAGCGTCTCACTGGAGCTGTATTGGAGAGGTTGAGTGACATACGGAGTCGGCTTGCGAACGTTGTGGATGTAGAGCCCTGGGAAGTGTTCCGCGTGGTTGCACGGCGGATCTCCAGAATGCTGACGCCGATTCGGAAAGGAACCGCTGTCCCCTGGTCGACAACGAAGATTTTGGTGCCTTACCAACAATGCGATTCGGCGTGTACATGTAGAAGAATATGTTCTCCTATATTGTGGGATATCTTAATTTTCAACAACAAATCACCGCAAGCTCGTACGGACCGAGCGTGGAGAAATATCCCTGTGGACGATGTGCTACAGCGGACATTCGCACGAGGCTACAAGGCTCCTCCCGTTATCGGTTTCGATGAAGCGATGTTGCCGTCGCGTCCCCGCTTCAATCCCATGCTTTTTTTCAACAAGGACAAGCCCCACAAGTGGGGCACGAACTTGTTCGTTGCTGCCTGTGCAAACGCAGCATTTGCTTGAGGTATGTACGCATTCATGAAGGTCGTGGCTAGCTTCTGTTTGCCACGGCATTTTTGTTTTTGCCCTAAGTGCTTATGCTGGATTTCTATCAACATAAATGATAGGTCCTGCGATGATATCCAAGATAGCGCTAATGTGCGAAAATATCAAAGATAGCGCTAATGTTTTTTTTTGTTTATATTATTCTACAAGATTAACCCCTTGAGCGCGATGCGTTTTCCGATCGCCCCCATCGGCCAAAAAAACTTGTATGTTCGGGTTAGTGTTGCGATACTCAAATCAAGACGTTTGGTATCCTGTATGTTGGAAAGGCGTAAGGTAAACCCAGGCCTAGATATCACGACTCTCTCTAAACATGTATATCCAACATTTACGATGAATTAGGTCCATGGTATTGCAGTACAGACAACCATGGAAAAATACGCCAGCACTGACCAGTATCCTCCATAGTGTACTAGAAGCTACCGAAAAATACGCACAGCTTGGGTTGGATAAAATATCCATTTGAGATGTGCAAATGTCAAGAAAGACAAATTGATTGCCAAGATGCTACAAAAACTAGACTGCATCAGAAAATCCTTCTCAAAGCTAAACTTACTTAAACTATACATGTTCTTTGTGTTGTGGACAAAGGCAGCTCGAGCTACAAAATATTTATACAGTGAAGTAATTACGCCGTCAAATTGCGCGCTAAGTGTTTTGGATTCTTTTTTTGTAGCTTGTAGACTTCACCAGTCCATCTCATCTGCATCTACACTCCAGAAACCTCGAAAAAGCCTCACATGCAACCAATAAATCAATTGGGGCTGTAGGTAGACTTGTGGACCGCGTCGAGACTTTCTTATAGTGTATGACGAACCCAGAGGTACATATTTCTTGGAAAGGTTTGTTGTCACTCACATAAAGTATAGATGCACTGTACAACAACTTATTTGTAAAGTTTCCGTCTGTAATCTGATTGGTCAATATGCCGATTGCTTTTAGTATCGGACCAGATCGAGGGATATGTCGCATGGCGTATTTTTAAGTGGAGCGTATTTTTCCATGGTTGTCTGTAACGTATATTTTTTCCTTACATAACCAGGTAGACTGCTGCAAAATCGTGTAATTTGCTTGCAGAGACGCGTAAATGAAATTCAAAGCCAGTCTGCCACACCGTACACCAAGCCGTTTGTAGTTTCAAAAAATGGGCAATTTGATCCAATACAAAAATCAAAAGAGCTACGGACGCAACAATAGCTTACGCCGACTGCTCGGCAGTGCCTGGAGGAATTACCATATATCAGTGAAAAGCACTGAGATGTGTCAAATCGCTTTGTAATGTTACAAGCACTGACTCAGTGCTTGTCACACAAATTACTACAATTTCTTTTTAAGAATCGAAGGCACCTATACTACTTCCAACGCACTTGAAGCAACCACTGGTGTGCATGCACTGCATTTGTTTGACCTCACTTTCAGTTTTATTGCTTTCACGGCACCTCTTCTGCAACCCCCCCCCCCCCCCGAGGAAGAAGGCCGGGCATCCTAAAGGACGCAAAACGCGTAAATGCTGGTGGTGCCACATTACCCTGAGCACCCCCTCAAAGTTAGAGCGCCACCTCATGCGGAAGACTGGCTGTGGACCAAAAGCTGTTGCCCAGCAGAAAGAAAAGCGCAAGGCTGCGAGTCGTTTGTCGACCAAGGTGCACTCCATAAAGAAGGAGCTGGACAAGGTAGGCTGGTTTGAGGAGGACAACGAGGAAACCAAAGGCGACGACGTCGACATGGATGCCTCCGAACGCGCTCCCAAGTATGTATGGGTCACACAGTCGGACAACCTGAAACGCGCCAAGGAGCTAGCTGGAATTGACTGGGACGGCATTATCGATCTCCGCTGAGCATTACATCGCCAGTACAAAGTAGTAAAACGATTTTACAATGGTAGTACTCCACGCAGTGATATTGTTATATTAATGATAATATCAACGTGGCATTTACTTGCTCAGAAGTGGTCATCTTTGATTAAATAGGAGTGGCTCAATCGTGCCCAGGGAAGGTCAGAATCAGCCGCTTCAGTATAGTTAAAAGCGTTGTAATGTGCCCAATAAAGCGTTTTCCGGCCAAAACGGTATTGCCCTCCTTGGAACTCGCGGCTGTGGGTTTATTTAACTTTAAAAAAGGGTTTTTAAACTACGATTGTGTTTTAATAAATCAAGGAAAGTATTTCGTGCGTTTTATTAGATAAAGGTGGGTTTAAAAAGAATGTCTTTCAAACTAGATGTAACTTACTTTTCGGTCCAATGCCTGTTGGGGACTCAGCTGCCGGTTTTTGCCTTCTTCCGCTTGTGCTTAGGCTTCGGCCCTGGTTTATACCCGCGTTTGCCAAGTTCACGCAGCTCAGCCTGCAGAGGAGGAACGCGCAACGTCGTGTCTTCCGGAAGGATTACATCCGTTGGTCACGGCCGAAAGGGTTGCGAGTACATATCGCGGAAGTTCTGGATTGATAGTCGTTTAGAGTCGTACAGAGTGTCGAGATGCTGCCTCTCTTTTACTGCTGCTGGAATAGCATGCACACACGGGTATTCCTTATCCTTCCAGTTACCGCACGTACACTCTAAGGCAGGAAGATCAACCATTCGCCAAGGATGAACCCACCCTGGTCACTTGCACGGGCCTTGATAAAGTACATTGTACGCTCCATCCATGCACGGGGTTACCTTGCACTGCCCACCTGCAACTATCAGCTTTTTGCGATCCGCTGCCAGCATTGACACAAGCTGCGTTTCGGGGGACGTGAGTAACCAGTGCGCTGCCCTTTGTCTTTTTCTGAGACCAGCACACTCAGCTTGCGGAAGTAGATGGAGAAGCTTCAAGGGGCTTCGCGCTGCGGCATTCATTACCAATCCAGTTGTTGGCTTGCTCGGCTAGATTCGAAGTAGTCTCGTCGTAAGTCGGCAAGTTGAAGTGCTCTTGGTATTTGAATTTGACCCAGTGTTTTTTATCGATACCTCTCAAATACTCGACGGCTGCTGGTTTCGTACGGGTCAGCTCCTTCTCAAACAGATTTTAGTCATTCTTGCAGTCGCTGCGCGCCATATCATTGATTATGCCGCGCTCCTTGCCAGTAAGAGTTAGTCCCTTTGAGTTGATGTTGCTCTTGACGGGCCTTAGACAAAATCTGTGGTCGGCCTGAGGAAAGACGGTCTCCACAGCAGACAAGAGACCCTTCTGGCGATCCGTTATAATAGTGAACCGGTTGTGACCCCCTAACGACTCTTGCATCGCACGTAGAAACCATACCCAACGTTCATAATTCTCCACGGGGACAAGGGAAGACCCGAAGGGCAATATGTGATTGTTGTAATCCTTCGCTGTAGCAACGAGAAACCCCCCGTAACTGTTCATTTCACCCTTCAAATGAACGCCATCAACACCATATAGTCGTCGCTCCATCTTCGCCACGCGAATACCAATGCCAGAAAAAAAACACGCTCTTTTGAACGTCCCGTCCTCTTCCTTGTCGAACTTGAATACGGACCCGTTTTTTTTTCGACCATTAGTCTTAAGTAGCTTTCAAGCTTTTGGTAGCTCAAGAGCCGATCGACGTGGTTTGTTTCGCTGATGGAATGCTTGATTCTTGAAATGGCCGAGCGTCCTAACTTGAAACCCTTTCCAAGAAGAAACTCGGAGATCGCTGTCCCTTGCATGTGGTCCAGCTTTCCTTCATAGAGAGGAAGCATTTCCGTCTCCACTACGCGCGCAAGTTCTTCCACACTCTGGGTCGTGTTTCTCTTGTCCTTGATCTCTCGAGGGACAGTTCCTTCAGCCATTGGCCGACTAGAAAAATCCACATTTTGATATGATTGTGACAGAAATTAACTTGCGTTAACTTCCAAAACCCATCCACACCACTGGCGTTGATAAAGATGGGCACTCACTTTCGTTTGTGTTGCGTCCTTGTCAGAGAATTGCTGGCCGTTCAGCTTCTTGCAGACGTACTTCGCGTTTCCTCCCCCATTGCGCTTGGTCGAGAAGCACTGCACCTTTAGCTGAAACCCGCACGCTTGAGCAAATTATTTTCAGAGGGTCTGAATAACCCTTTGCGACCCATGGAACTCGGTACCAATGTTATCTCGTCTGTTGTATGCGACTCCACAGTCATCGCTACTCGAGTCGGTCTGTTGAACGGGTACACTCGAGTGGAGAAGACCCATTGATGCAGCCGTTAAGGCAGATCGGCAGCATCAAGTGTAAAAGGAGTCTTTCCAAAGTTCGGGGGTTCCTTAGCACGATTCCGAGTCATCTGAGCGTGGGGTGTTGATTTGTTACCTGCAAAAGCGGAAATAAAGTATTCTCCAGCCAATGACGCGAGCGAGAAGGTAGTTCCGTAACTCCTGTAGCGGAGTGTGGTATTGTGGGGCTAAACAAAGTTAGCAATAGCGCTCTTTGGATTGCTTAAAATAAAAGAGACCGCTAAGGACTACCATCACTCTCGCTCAAAACCAACCGAAGCTTTTACAGTATTTTGCCCCAATAAGGAAGCTTTAAAAACTAATAACCTTTGACAATGTATCTTCACGACCATTTACAAATGCTTGATTTGATTTGATTTTGATTTGAAACCTTTATTACGACAAAATACCTTGTAAATTGTATTCATATCAGGACTTCCTTATTGAGGCAAAATACTGTATTGGATTTTTTTGCCAGGTAATACTATTTGGTACTACTGTTTTATAATGTACTACACTGAGCAACATTTTTGCAGTACTATATTGATATTTGTAGTAGTACTATGGCTCCACTGATTGAGACCGAAAAATTAGCCTTTTCACCATCGTTCTGACGCATCTCAGTGCTTTTCACTGAGATATGGTAATTCCTCCAGTGCGTGCCGCTTTTTTTGCTGAGTCCCATGGAGGAGTTTTCCTGCTCCTCCGCCTCTGCTCCGTTTACCCTCTCGTCAACTGTCACTTTCGCCGGCTTGAGCGCGGTAATCTGTAGCTTCCTCGCCTTCTTGGGCAACGCCTCTCCATTTCTCCACGCTTTGTGCCATATCTCAAAGCAGGTCACGGCCTGCCCGTTGTTCTCGCGGCGCGCTTTGTCGCAAAGAAACACTTGCCAGGCTGTCGGCTCTTCAAAGACGTCAACAATTTACAGTCACTGTAGTACAGAGCATCTGCATTGCCAACGCGAGCTAGCTGCAGAGGCAATCGCTTAACATCGGCCTAATTGCAGGCACCTCCGGGCCAAAAACCTCCCGAAGATTCCGAACGACCGCAGCAGGTCCGGAGTTGCAGTTGGTCGGTTATCCTGGGTCCTACCTATCCCAATAAACTTCAAACCTGGAGAGTACACGATATCACGCCTACGCAAATACCACACGGCCCTGCTTCGGGCGCACACCGCGCGGGTTTGCTACGGCTATGCGCCTTGCACCCCCTCGCCTTTGTTGGTATATGGTACAGGATAACATAAACAAGTCGTTTGTATCGGAATTCATCCTTTTCGCTACAAAAAGTGTTGAAAACAATCCGATTTGGTCCTAGCAAGACACGGCACCTCGCCAGTCATCAGTGATCTATGTCGGGTCCCCCTACATTTGAGGAGTCCGCTCTAGATGGATGTCACTACAAGTATAAGCACAACTGGCAACGAGGCACGCATTTATTGGTTTAAGTTCCACGCAGTTTGCACGAAGTAAGCTACGCGTCAGTAAGGTTCAGGAGGAGGAAGATGGTAGCAGCCCAGAGTACGTCTTGGAGGAGATTGACAAGGGCGTCGATTGTGAGGAGAGACCAACGGCGACTACTTCTGAATGGCGATGTGTGTAAACGATACCCAGAAAAAAATTGGGTATCTAGAGCTGGGTGAGTGTTTCAATCGTGCGTATACGCACGTTGCTGGTGTCACGAGAGCCGTGGCCTACCATGAGGTTATCACGGCTGTGTGGGATTGGCATTAGCTTAACAATAATGCAGCCATTTTTATTTTCGTGACATCTACGAATAATCTCGCCGACATCACTACGTTTAAGCTGCATTGCGTATAATACATCTTGTGGAAAACGCGTGATCGTGTATTACTTTATTGTATTACTTCATCTACAGCCAATGTCTTCGTACTCGGAGCATGGCTTTTCTTGTGACGAATTACTGAGTTGCATCCTTTCTCTAGATTACTTGATTTGAAGCCGTTTTTACTCGAGTTTAAGCTCATACAGTAATATGGTCAGCATTACGCTTGCTGGTTTGATCAAATCCCATGGTTGTGAAGATATGGAAATAAATTGAATCTACATGTACTGTCAAACTGTATCGGGTACTCGGAATACACTGTACTGACTACGGTTAGCTTCGGATTGGTTCGTATACGGAACTGATCAGAGCTAGGAATAGAATTCTGGGGGTTGCATCCCAGACCCCCGCAGTAGAAAAAAGGAAAGCGCTTAATTCCGGTCGGAGACGACGCAAAGGTGCTAGCGCTACCCGCCCTTGGTGTGCTCATCTTGAGCGATAATTGATGAATGGTTACTCGGCTAGTCGCTTATCAGCCAGTCACACCGACTACGCCCACTTTTGTAAAATATTACTTCAAAAGTCACTTCTTTTATAGTTACTTTCGCTATCGCTGTGATTTACTCTAAGATAAACCGCAACCACTGTATGCTCTCTAACTCAGGAGCAAGTCGGTCTAGCTGTTGCGTGGAAAGTGTGGGCAACTTATTTTAACACCGTACATATAACAAATATATTACCTCAAAGTAATAACTAGAGAGTTGGGCTGGTAGTGCCATTTCATACAAAATTAACTACTGTTTATTGTGTGTTAATTATCCGGAAAACACAGGATAAGAGTGATTATATTTTTTTTGCCTCTCTAGGATGGACATCCTAAAAATTTCAACTAGTGACTCTTCACGATTCATACAATCTTCTATATGAATGAGCAACTGTTGAAAATAGCTCGGAATTATCAGGATGGAATGCCTGACCAAAATGATTATATTAGTTTATTGATTAAAAAAAAGATGTATAATTTCACAAACTTTCCATGCTCTCTATGGCTCCATTTGATTGCTTCATTGGGGGGGGGGGCTAAAACGCAAGTGGTTCTTTTGGTGTTGACGATGGCCGCAACCAGGGTTTCTCAGTCGCTTTGTATCCGATATATATCCTTCAAACCAACAATATCCTATAGGATTACACCGTCGCCATCCACTACAATAATACAGCTTCAATGGCAGCTGAATTAGTTAAGGGGGTCTGCTGTGAACAATTGCAGATGAATTTAGAGGCCCCGCGCACGCCCCCCGTTTGGACACGACGCCGGAAATGGCTTCGCGATCGTCTCCATCAGCGATGGTCGGTCCAAAGAGATCAGCCTGCTGACTCGGGGGTGAGGATGGATCGCACGTAGGCGGATATCCGGCTGCAACGCCATCTTTACAGTTCGCGTCACCTGTGCGAGAATGGAGGACAGGCCAAGGGTAATGTTGGTGGTCATGCCCTACGCAGTGAGGCCACAGGAGGTTTGTCAAATCCAGAGGTTGGAAAATAAAATATGTTATTATATTTTCGTTTTCAAGCTCAGTAATATACATTGCAATACAGGACTGACCAATGATATAGTATTTTTAACCAATTATTGCAGTAAATAAATTAGCCCCGATTTGGTTTATACTTACATTTTGTATGGTATTAAGTATTGCAGAAGTATTTTACACATGTATAAAATATTGGAAGGAAGAAGGAGCAATAATAAGTTATTCCATACAAAAATACAATAGTTATTTTATTGATATTATTTTTTCCAACCTCTGGTCAAATCTCATAGCCACAGTGGCGGGGTGGTCCACCGACTCCGCAAGTGTCGAAGTTCTTGACCAATAACTCTGGGCCCGAGGAGCGCGGGAAAGTTGGTCACTATTACGAGCATCAGCTGTTCGAAGGAGTAGCGAAGCCGACGCGACGTTCGGACGGGAACACTGCGCACCTTGCACCGAAGGTAGCCGCGTCCGTCGAACTCGCACCGTAGAAGTAAGCAGGATCCCGAAAGTAGCCGCTAAATCAAAACGATCGGTCCCTCCATGGTAGTGATGGAGGCATGCCACCGTGGCGTACGGTATTCACTCCAGGCAGTCTTGGCCTGCATACCGCCGGTCCTCACTCAGGAAGAGCCGCCACATAGTGGCTCGAAGAGCAGCCCCGTTCGCCACCAAGGAGACATCATCTGAGACCCAGTCGAACTAAAGGAGCTAGAAGTAGTGGGCCAGCGAGTAGATGGCACAGATCATCTCGGGCCGAGCGGTTACCTCAAACAAACCGCCCGTTAGTGAGATCAGCTTACGCCCAGTCGTCCAGAGCGGGTTGTTCCGACGAAGATCACCCATATGCCCCGCCCAACAATTCAGCGTAGGATAAACCTCCGGCGCAAGCCCACGATCCCGTCCGCTGCTGCCATCAGTATGTCGCCGACAATGTGCCGTGTGTACGACCCGTCCTGGCACCACCGTACCCGCCATCGCCAGGAGCTCGGCCCGGAGATCCGGCACTGCCAGGCCCGCCCCTCGGACCGGGATAGCATAGCTAGGTCAGCATCACGCCACGCACGAACACCAGAGATCTCCAATGCAAAGCAACCATGCCATACGGAGATCCGGACCAGCTTGGTGAATTTGTTCAGTGTATGCGAGTACAGCCAGGCATGATGTCCTGATGTCCGTTATAGGTTCCAAGCTATTTTCGGACTATCTTCGTTATCAGATGCTGAACATAGGAAAGTTAGTGCTGTACAGATAGTCATAAGTTGAGCTGTTACGTACACTCATAGATACAAGCGAGCTCGCTGCGCCGCAAAGCGGCGCAGCTAACTCTCACTCTCGCACTCCACCTATTCATGTGAACTTCTCCACGCAAAAATATAATATCAACCCTGTCACTCCATTTTTTTCTGAGAATCTTGCTTTGCCCGAAGATGCTCGAAATCAAACCTAACGTTATGTACTTTATCGCTCCTATTCGTTCTCTACACCCACGCCCTTAAGGCATTACACCTCAGCAATAGTCAGGGGGGTCAGCTTCGCAGCCGTAGCGCTGAATGATGCGTGTTCTTTTAAGTAATAAAGAGTGCCGGTATACAATAAGCAGTTCTCAAAAAAAAAATCGCTTGCTTCCAGGCGCTGCAAAACCACTATTAAATAGAGAGAGGTTGACGACAACAGTGCCCTAAAATGTTGGTAATAACATCTGAGAGCTGTTGTTGCCACAGTTTTAGTTTTGGAGTATCACCCAAACAAAACGCCTTTTGAACTTAAAAATAAATAAAAATATTATTTCGTGTATATCAGATAATATCTCATGTCACACACTGATCTATACTGAATTAGGCTGAACATGACAGCCAATCATAATACCCGATTTGCATAGTAAAAGTATTAGTAAAACATTAGTGGTAGTCAATTGTGCACCAACAAGTATTTAGTAGATTTTTTTAACATTTATGGTACCGCTACCCTAAAGTGAGATCAAAGAAATGGTTTTTCGTCCTTTATTCATAGGGGGGACGGGGGATAATGACATCAGCTTGAACGCGTACGAGTCTAGTGGAAAGTGGATAGTGGAAAGTGGAAAGTGTGACCAGCTCCAGCAGTGTTAGAATTTATTGTTACTGGGATACATTGACAGAAGACTGCCATTGTTTTTCACTATTTTTTAAATGGTTTTATATACCATATAAAAATATAGTGAAAAACGCTAACACAATTTGTTGACGACAAAATAAATAATTGCATACAACTAGTAGTCTTTTATTTCGAATATATTTTCTGCCTTATTATTTTTTTACGGATCACTGCTGTAGCCATCGACCACGTCTGCTCTGGTTACCCAACCATGGCTGCAAATGGTGATATGGTTTTTCGCTGCCACCTGAGTGAATGCACAATTCCTTTTCTGAAACAACATCGAAACAACATTTTTATTAGCCAATCAACACCATCAAACTAAAAAAAATCAAAAATAGCGAATCAGCGCTCAGTCGTAGAAAAACATCTGATTGGCGAAGTGGACACGGAGATTCGTCGTCTCCTGAAGGGCGAATGCGCTTCCTGCGGGAAGTCGGTGTCCAAGTCAACCATGGCCAAGCATCGCAAGGTTTGCGGGAAGAAGAAGGCACACAAGACGCGCAAGGTTATTAACCGCGAGTCATACCTCCGCAATAAGGATAAAATCCTTAACAAGCGCTTCGAGCAGCAATTGTATGACCGTTTTCGTCGCCTTGAGGGTACGTTTGTATATTAATTATTATTATTATTTATTTTGGTATAATTTAATGTAATTTTTGTAGTTGCCAGAGAGAAGCTTGTAAAACTAAGTGACATGCCTCTGGACGTTGAGCCTATGAAGGAAAAAAATGGGAGGCGGAGCCAACTTCGAGTCTAGTTCATGGCATTAGTAAAGATCCAAGCCTATTTGCGTTCAGTCTAAAGGTTTTACGTGAGCGATGCAAGAAACTCGACTCTGCTTGCCCCTCAGCGGTTCCTTGGTCCCAGTTTTACAAAGCCGTCATGTTTGCGCTTCACCCAGAGAAGATACCGTCAGTTGCGTACAAGTTTGGAGGCTCCTCGGCCGAGATATACGGCTACAAGCTCGGAACGACAACGGCATTCAACCGTTTGAAGGTCCAACAAAGTGCCGATACGGAAGATCTCTCGGAGGACGTCATTGACGCGTTGTCGGATGCCGAATACGACCGCGAGAGACGTCGAATTAGTCGGGCTCGAATGGAGAAGGCTAAAGGTGAAGCTGCGTTTGCCTCTCTCCAAGAGAGACTGCGAAAGTACCGCCAGCGATCGGAGAAGTATTTGGCATCTGTTGCCCTTCATGAAGCCAATTTCAAAGAACGACAAGAGCTCGAAAAGCTGATAGCGAATCTCGAGAGGCAGGGTCCATGCACGACTTACGAATAGTTTAAGGAGACCGAGATGAAGCGCAGGGCTCAATTGCCAGCCGAGAGTGAATAGGGAGTAAGTTTCCCCCCTTTAGCCTGGTAAATTCTACGACTTTTTACCAGTAACACGCTTTTAAGTTCAATCCAAAAAGTACATGTTCATATCAAAAAGTACGAGTTCATACCAAAAAGTACGTGTTCATACAAATTAGTACGATCCAGTTATACCAAAAAGTACGAGGTCATACCGAAAAGTACGACAAAGTCATACTAAAATGTACAAGTACATACCAAAACCTACGATTGGCTTATGGCTTCCTGCTTACAGAGAGGCAGAGTACTCAGGCAGGTCCTCCGCAGACCGGGACTTGTAAATGCGCTTCTTGCGATCCTTTCTGATGAAGAAAGCATGCATGGAGATTGTAATCGCAGTGCTCGAGTCTGAGGCGTCAACACCTACGTTGTGGTTGGTGTTGTAGCTGCGAAACACGGGAAGGACATCTTCCTTCCATCGCGACTGGTCAGTCTCCCCAGGAGCCGACGCGAATAGCCCCAAATCCTCACCCAACAGCTTCGCTTCGGTGAACCAGCTCCTGGTAATCCCAACTGCTGCACGCTCCGCCGGCGACCACTTTGACATTGGTTTGAACAGGTGCAACGAATCGTCCGGAATCCACCACATCAAACAAAGGTGAGCCCAATCCTTCACTACTGGAATTTCTGATGATGCTTGGATCGGACGCTGTGGCTGCTCTTCCTCCCCAGCATCTGGAGACACACTTCCACTTCCGTCTTGCGGTGGTTTGTAGCTTGAACTCGCTAGATTGCTGGTTTGCGCTTTCATTAGCAGTACCAGTGATTCAAGACGACGCAGCCGTTTTAGGACAGGTCCTTCTTCCGTATTCTTGGTGGCCTCAAAAGGAGCACGAGGACAACCGATCAAGTATGTTGTCCGGCGCCAAGCAGTCCGCTAGCTCACTTTCCTCCGATTGAATGGTGACGTCGAGCAATTATCGAACCAGCGTCTCGGTTGACTCGGCGACGCTCCACCCGGCCCACCACTTAATTATACGCAGCGACCGACGACCAGGCTGTGCATACATGAAGCGGTACTGGGCACCCGCACGGCGAAATATGTGCGAAGTAAACCAATTGTTAGTCCAGTGCTTGGCCACATACCCGGGCATCAGTTGACCAAGGAGATGGAGACCTGCTCAGACATCACCTTTCCCCAGCCAATGCACACCTTTTCACAGCATGTACTAGGATCTTGAGTCTTGAGTACCTTCTTCCTGATGCCATTTAATGCTGGAAACACGAAATCCTCGTCACCCCACTGATGTCCTTTCCTCTCCGAAGCGTAGTCCACCCAGTTGCACATGTGCAGGTATGCGTTGATAGCAAGTTCATCCTTCGCCACGTGGTGCAAGTTATACATGCGCCCTTCAGCTACAGCGGTGTTGCGATTGGAAAGAGCATACGTCCCATACTCGATGACTTCGTCAGGATCAACAACACTTCGACGGTACTGGCGCAGCGAGACATCCTTCCACTTGAGAGTCACCACCTCGTTAATGCGACACATACCGTAGAAGGCAAACGACGATACAGCCTTGAACCACACACGACTTTCCTCGGTAAATACTTTAAGACCAGCGGGAGAATCAGGAAACGGGTGAAGTACCGTGAGCATGTCTAACGATATCGGGACCGCTTTCGCTGGCACGTACTCTGACGCCTTCTTCTTCTTGAGTCCGCGCATGAACTGACGTACGAAAGGGTCTCTAGCAGGATTTCCATATCCTCGTTTTTCGCCATCTTCGTCTTCACGAACGCACCAAGTGTTCACGTCGGTGCCATCGCTGTTTTCGTAAGAGGAAAAGTAACTAGCGACAGCTTACCTTTTTTTCTCAGCTGTTTGGAGCGAAATAGAACTGGTGGCCGAGATGCTCCGCAAGTATGCAACCAATACGACTGGAAGCTCGTGGTGCCGCTCGATTCGAGGATCAGGGTAGCTGTTAGCGATGCAGAATTCTGAAAACTTCCTAAAAGTCGCTTCGTGGACAGTCTGCGTAGTTTTCTTGATCACCTCGTTAGCCGTTCGCTGGCCCTCTTTGGCCAACTCTTGGACCCCCATCTTTAACTGAAGAGTCAGCTTGCGAACTGACCACGTGGCTCACAGCCACCAAAGGATTGGCGTACGTTGGTGGCTGTGAGCCACGTGGTTTTCAGTTTGACCACGTACATATTTTGTATGAACTCGTACATCTCAGTATGAAGTCGTACTCTTAGATCTGACCATACCTGATTGGATTCGTACCCCGATGTCTGACTCGTACTTTAGATATGAACGCGTACTTTTTGGTTGACACACCTTAGAATTTGCCACAAGGCACTTTTTCTTGGAAGACATAAAAAGTTGGTCGAAATTTTATCTGGACAAATAACACGAAAACACGGCCAAACGTTGTTTCGCGACAAAGAAGTTGCTTCCAATGATGTCTCTTACAAATATCAAGATATGCTTTCCTCGAGCGAAATCAACGTCTGCAGGCAGTAGTAAATCATTTTATAGGGTTAGGCGTATTTCCATACAAACTTCTTGATACAGTCAGAAAGGAGCTACTATTCGAGTGTCAAGCAGAGTAAGCTCTACTTCATCTTCATGTTACCGGTTTGTGCAATCTCCCGAGTGAAATTCCAAACAAGGAAGTTCCCGCAAGTACCGGTTTACGAGACCAACTCAATCGATGATTGGCTGAACCGGTGCGTAAGCGCTACGATTGCCACCTTCGGAGGTTGACGCACGAAGCACTGATTCACATGTCAACATGACGGCATCTTCATTATCCTAAATTCTACCGACCAAGCACCCACCCAACATCTTAAACAATGGCCACAGCCAACAAGACTGTTCTTATCGCGGATGCCACCCGTGGACTCGGCCTCACTTTCGTCAAGCACTACACCGAGGCTGGATGGAATGTCATCGGAACGGCACGCAACGTGGATACGGCCAACGAACTCAATGCGCTATCGCCCTTCAAGATCGTGCAGCTGGACACGAGCGACGAAGCTTCGATCACTCGAATGGCCAAGGAGGTCGACGGCGTCCCCATTGATCTGCTCATCAACAACGCTGGAATCCTGGAGCCAGGATCGTACGCCACGGCCACCAAAGAACACTTCATGCACCACTTCGAGATCAACTCTGTGGGTCCGTTCCTCACTACGCGCGCACTGCACAGCAACCTCAAGTTGGCTGCCGACACCCACGGACTCGCGATCGTCGCGTCTGTCACCAGCATCCTCGGAAGCATCGAGGTGAACTTGGATGGAGCCTTTGGTCCGCTCAAGAAAGTTTACTATGAGAACCACAAGCTGCCGAATGGCGAGATGTACGGCTACCGCGCGTCCAAGTCGGCGCTCAACATGATCAACGCCAATCTGGCCATGGATCTCAAGAAGGACAAGATCGCTGCTGTGGTGCTTCAACCGGGTTATGTGCAAACCGACCTGAACCAAGGCAACGGCGCCGTCGACCCCGAAACTTCCATCGCTGGTATGACAAAGGTTCTCGCGGGCGTCACACTCGAAGATACGTCCAAGTTCTATGACTTCCAGGGGCCTGAGTTGCCTTGGTAGATGTTCTGTCAAAGCACCTCGAGTTAGGCTAAATCACAGGTATTTAGCTTATCTAATCTACATTTACGTTTTCCAAATATTGCATTGGGACAGCCAAGTGACCATTATAGTCCAATCAGCGTTTAGTACAAAAGTATAATTTCTTAGTGCAGTATCGTATCCGCATTCCGCACCCGATGGCCAAGACGAACGCGTCCATCGAGACGCTGGCGAACAGCGCCATTGCGGCCGGCTGCCTGCAGGCCGTTATGAGCTTGGTGCATCCGGAGCTCGTCAAGTTCGTGTCTTTCCAAAAGGAGCGCGTGGCCCGCAGCGACGCTGAGCGTCCCGCACGCACCTGTCACCGAGAGACCATCACTCTCGACACAGCGAATCTCAGCCCGGAGCAGCAGACGGATCTGTCTTTCCAGCTCAAGTATCTACGGCAGCACTGGCACAGTCACTTGAGGTACTACGGACTGGACCCGGAGCTGCCGGGCGTCGTGCAGCGCGCACTCATGTACCGGAACAAAGTGTCGCACCAGAGCCACATGACGTTGGCTCAGTATGAGGCGGCCATTGCTACATTTAAGAAACTTGCCGACATTATCGAGTGTAACTCGACTATCAGGCAACAGATCAAAGAGCTCGTGACCAAGTTACTGTCATTTTCGCCTCGAGGCAAGAAACAAGCGGCCACAGAGGGCCAAAAGGTCGATAGTAATGAGAAAAATCAGGACCAGAAGACCAAAAGCGCAAAGGATGAAGTGCTGATGCCACCGGCGGCGTCACTGGATCAGATCCTGCAGCACGACTATCTTTATGATGGAGACGAGAACGAGGAGCCGCTGTGGATGGAGCTAAAGCTCATTGGCAACGATTATTTTAAGGAAGGGAACTATGCTGAGGCTATTGAGGCATACTCGCAGGGCCTAGTAGTGGCGCCGAACCAAGCTGTGCTGTATGGCAATAGAGCCAGGTGCTATCTGAGGCTGAAGAAGTTCAGCCGTGCACGGGAAGACGCAGAGAACGCACTGGAAGCGGATAATTACGACAACATTAAGTACTACAAGTTGCTATCAGAAACACTGATGGGCATGAAAGTCTTTGATGAAGCCAAGGAGATCTGCGATCAAGGACTGGAACTGGACCGGGGAGATATAGTGTTGAAGAGTAGAAAACGCACTGCGGAGGCGATGATCGAACAGGAGAAAGCTGCGTACGAGAAGGAGAAGAAACGACTCGAGTTGGAGGAACGAGCGAAGGTTGAGGCAGCTAATGCTGCAGCTGCGGCGAAAGCTATGCAGGATGCAATTTTAGGTAAGAACAAGGCCAAGAAGAAGAAACACACGCTCAAGAATTCTGTTCCGGAGATGGAGTTGGTGGCGATGATTAACTATCAAGAAGTGCCTGCGAAGTGGATCGAGGTCCATATGCGCGGTTCTCGACGACTGGAGATGTACCAGCAAGGCATGGAGAGTCTCGTTGTAGCAGCGAAAGCTTTACTTCAAGTCACTGACAGCATCGGGATGCCTGGTAGGTCGAAGCTGCCCTTGACCCAGCTGGTTAAAGAGGGCATGGCGAACCTCCGAAAAGCTGGAGAAGCTGGTGTTGCTGAGGCCTGGTTCCGTCTTGGTGTGCTGTACAGTAGCAGTGTACGCAAAGGCATGCCGCTGACCGCCGATCCACACAAGATGCTGGAGTGTTTCCACAAGGCCGCATCGTCACGTCCATTCATCAAACCGCCGGGGAATCGCGTATTCCCTCACCAAGGTGTGGCTGAAGCTGAAAACGAACTGGGCGTTTGTTACCGCGATGGTATACCCGCTTCTGTCATCGAAGCAGACCCGAAGAAGGCGTTCCACTTCTTCTTGAGGTCAGCAGAGCACGACTATCCTGTGGGTCAGTACCATGTCGCCATTGCGTATTCCAATGGCAGTGGAACTCCTGTTGATGCGTTTGCAGCGCGAATGTGGACGTCACGCGCAGCACAGCACGGACTGCCCGAAGCGCAACAGTATCTGGCTCAGCTGTTTGAGAAGGGCTACGGAGGGAGACGAGATGCGACGCAGGCGCGGGAATGGTATCTTACTGCGAGCCAGAACCGACTCACTGACCTGTTGATGAAACATGAATTTGCTGACGTGGGCGTCACTACGCTTGGAGGCGGTGCAATAGCCGACAAGTTCGCTAACAATCCTGCTGCGTCTCAGCGTGGGAAGGAAGTGTTTCAGCAGTTCTACGACGCGTATTTGGACCAAGAGAGAGACGGAGAGAGCAGCTTTGATGCCGTTGACATTGATGGAGAAGAGATAAAGGTCACCAAGATCAGCTCGTACACTCCCAATGTCACGTCTTCCTCGGATCACATGGGGCACAGTGGCATCTACAGACCTGCTTCTGCTGTCATCGACGCTGAGATCCAAGCTCGTGCGAAGGCTGGAGGCGTCACGGCGTGTAAATATCTAGAATCTGAGAAGCTTATTGGGGGAGTCAGTAAACTACTTGCTGCTGGCGATATTAAAGCTGCTCTACGAGACCTGAAGAAAGCGGATTTACTCTGGAAACGACCGAAAGCTGTGTTTACTACCGCTGATCTACTGCCGAAGGTGCTGAAGGAAGCCGCCGTGAGTCTCCAGATCAACCCACGAGATATCGACGCCGCGTATGTGATTGGTCGGTGGGAGATGCTCAGTGACGAAGACGCTGTTCTGCACTGGAAACGCTGTGTGAAGTTGCATCCGACCGAAGCTTCCTTCCACTTCTACTTGGGCGCTGCGTATCTGATGCTCAAGCGCTACAATGACGCCATGGACGCTATGGAGGCAGCTCTAGCAATCGAGAAGAAACCGGACTGGTTGTACTGGTTCGCTGCGCCGATGATCGGCTTGGGGATGATCGATCCAGCGCTGGCGGTGTACAAAGAATACGTCGATAGTAATCCTCCTGACGAGCGATTCATACCGGACGCCTACTATTCCATCGGCGCGCTGTACTTTAAGAAGTACGACAATGCGATGGCTACAGTTTACCATGAACTGGGGCAACTGGCCGAGTCTGTGACCATCCGCTTCCCTGCTTTCTACCCTCGAGTTCTCCACGATACGGCTAAGGAAACACTTCGCTCTGGTATGAAGAAGAATGGCTACATGGAGTCGTCCGTGATCGCGAGTGTCATGGCGCAGAATATGATCGAGTGCGGCTTCTGTAAGGCCAAGATCAAGCCGACGCAGTTGCTGGGTCACAAGTTATCTAAGTGTCCTCGACGGATTGTTTCGTGTCAGGATTGCAGGGAGCAAATGGTGTTTGACTCTCTGCAGATCCACAGACAGTCACGACATGCTGTCAGTAGCAGCAACGGGAAGAAGAAGAAAGGCAGAAAGAAAAAGAAAAGTACTGCACAGGATGCGGAGACATCGGTAAGTCCAACGCCAAGTCGGAAGCCAAGCGGAGAGCTACGGGAACTAACAGCGCCCAAGTTCCACTTTGCGGGAGCTATTGTCGACATTACGAAAGGGGAGAACCACACGGTGTTGTCGCTGCAGACGGTGATCAACCAGCACTGGACTCTTCGCGTAGACCTAAGTACCTCGCCTTCAAGTGCTGTGTTTGACGCTGCAGAAGCCGTTGCAGAAGCCGTTGCAGAAGCCCAAGTGGACAACTCGGTGCTGGTGTTTTGGGGCCGTCCACCGCCACTGGAGATGATCGATCGACGAGCGCTCGCTGTGCCCATGGAGGGCGATGTGTACGGACAGGACGTGGTCATTTACGTGCTCAAATGCTCATCGCAGGCGCTGGCCTTCGAGTTGTGTCAGTTGAGACACAACAAGTACATGGAGAATGGGGAGCTCTGCGCTGGCTGTGGCGAGCTTCCTTACTTTGGAGAGGGTCTGTCAGCTTGTAGCGCTTGTAAGATGGTCAAGTACTGCACGCGAGACTGCCAGCGAGTCCACTGGAAACGAGTCCATCGTCACATGTGTAAGCAGCCTTCCTTACTGAGTTTTTGCACGATGATGACGGAGGACGTGACTCCAGACGAGAGAGCTGGGAAGACGTCCACTGGACGTCCGATGCAAGCGAAGAAGGACACTCCTCCACCCAAAACTGTCCGTGATGAGGTCGTCTATGTCGATGACACGGTGGAGATTCTAGAGGGAATCCTGCAGACTGCACAGGCCAAAGCGATCGGCCCAGAACTGGCCGAGTACTACATGGTGCCGCCTCGGGATCCGTCACGTCCCAACATCATCGAAGGCAGCGTCCGTATCTTCTCACGAGCGAGGGAATTCATTGTGGAGTTCAGTATCGGATACTTGACGTCGACACCGAACGTACTGCAACAGGAAGAACTGCACTACTTCTTCCAGATCCCGCCTCACAACCCACTCAAGCTGAAGAGTGACGGCAGCCAAGTGTTCTTAAGGGACTGCAAGGTGTATACGGACGACGATTCCGCTCGAGGCTTCCGACTGGTGATGGAGATGTCGCTCGACACGTACTCACTCTCGGCAGTTGCAGAGCTGCTCGACTACCTGATTTCGAACACGAACTTGTACCTATCGTGAATGTGACAAACGTTTCATATAGCTCAGGTCGACAGGTTCTTACTACGTGCAAGACGTGTCCGGTGCTCTCCACAATGTAGGAATCAAACAAGACCGCTATATTGAACTAATTCGCGGTGTTTTGATCTACCAGGGCAACTCAGGCCCCTGGAAGTCATAGAACTTGGACGTATCTTCGAGTGTGACGCCCGCGAGAACCTTTGTCATACCAGCGATGGAAGTTTCGGGGTCGACGGCGCCGTTGCCTTGGTTCAGGTCGGTTTGCACATAACCCGGTTGAAGCACCACAGCAGCGATCTTGTCCTTCTTGAGATCCATGGCCAGATTGGCGTTGATCATGTTGAGCGCCGACTTGGACGCGCGGTAGCCGTACATCTCGCCATTCGGCAGCTTGTGGTTCTCATAGTAAACTTTCTTGAGCGGACCAAAGGCTCCATCCAAGTTCACCTCGATGCTTCCGAGGATGCTGGTGACAGACGCGACGATCGCGAGTCCGTGGGTGTCGGCAGCCAACTTGAGGTTGCTGTGCAGTGCGCGCGTAGTGAGGAACGGACCCACAGAGTTGATCTCGAAGTGGTGCATGAAGTGTTCTTTGGTGGCCGTGGCGTACGATCCTGGCTCCAGGATTCCAGCGTTGTTGATAAACAGATCAATGGGGACGCCGTCGACCTCCTTGGCCATTCGAGTGATCGAAGCTTCGTCGCTCGTGTCCAGCTGCACGATCTTGAAGGGCGATAGCGCATTGAGTTCGTTGGCCGTATCCACGTTGCGTGCCGTTCCGATGACATTCCATCCAGCCTCGGTGTAGTGCTTGACGAAAGTGAGGCCGAGTCCACGGGTGGCATCCGCGATAAGAACAGTCTTGTTGGCTGTGGCCATTGCTCAAGATGTTGGGTGGGTGCTTGGTCGGTAGAATTTAGGATAATGAAGATGCCGTCATGTTGACATGTGAATCAGTGCTTCGTGCGTCAACCTCCGAAGGTGGCAATCGTAGCGCTTACGCACCGGTTCAGCCAATCATCGATTGATTTTGAGACATCATATTATATTGTGCGCTCGAAATTTCCATCCGCGTTTCTTTGAATGAACCACCTCCAAATCGCCCAGCGTTTACAATTTCGTATACTGCTCCCTTTTCAGTACGAAATAGGAACTTGCATGTGGCAACTTGGTGGGTTCCACTAATGACTTGGATTTGTAAGTGAGCGATTGTGCTCACGCGCCTCAAACCGATCCAAATCGGCAAATTTGGCCGGAATTCACAATACCGGATTGGCTGAAATGCTACGATTGTGTGCTGTAATGTAATGTATTTCAGTACGCGTTCGATGCACCTGCGTGTTGCGACTTTCAGTTCCGCGAAGGAATTTCTGCTGGAGTAGACAACCACTTGCTCGCTTGGTGTTAAACTTGAAAGTGTTATTTGATCGTTAGCGTCATCGTCCTTACTGCTAGCACTACAGCACCTACCAGTTCTTCCTCCAAACGCCGTCACCGCACATCCAGTATCGATGCGACCTGCAGTCGCCATCGTTCCATGTACCCAAAATGTAGGCGAGCGTCACCTGTCATACCGTCCAGCCTCCGTCCTTGAGAGCTTCATCCACTCGCATGCTGGCGGTCACCGGCAAGACACGTGAGTGCTCTACGTCACTCGTCCTTCCTTCCTCAGTCATCACTGTCCTCTGCAGTGATCCGGTGGTGACGTCACTTGATTCCAACGTCAAGTAGCGTCCCACTGTCGTCTCGCAGCAGTCACCGGGCGGCTGGTTCCGAGACACTGACTGGCGCTTGCTCTGCCGGTTCCAACACAACACTGTGCTAAGGTGAGCTTTGCTAGTCGGCGGCATAAAGTAGCGTCCGCATACGTCGGGTCTCTCTTCGCCGGAAGTGAGGCGACAATTGCTCGCTCAAGAGTTTTCCTTTTAGGCTTTGCTTATGCAAGTGGTCGGAGTTGTTCCAGGTCGGCGCCGGTTCGGAATCGGAAGCCATATCCACTGGAGACGAGGTGTTCATCACGAAAGGTAGGTAACGTGGTGCGCGGGCGTCCACACCAGGTTCCTTGAGCTGACGATGTGAAATATGTCGTCATTGTGTGCTGTTCTCTGAGATTTATTTCAGAGCTAAGGATGATTTCCCATGAAATAAAACCTGGTAATTTATTGGGCCTAACTATTCAAAAGAAAAAGGTTTCATAGAAAATCTAAGTGACGCAAAACATGATCTTAGTCAATAATAAGAAAACCTCGGTAAATTTATAAATTTCATGCGTGTCGCTCGAACCGTCCACCTCAGCTAACTACGGTAATATGTTAGTCAATAATAAGCGTGCATGTTGCACGAAGGGAGCTTAAGCTTAAATTGATATTAAAATACTCAACGTTGGGCTAATATCGTTACGTTGTGAGCATCAACATGGACGGCAGATTCACTTCAGCTAAAATGAACTTTCGTTATTTTTTTAAATTAAATTAAATTAACATGAAAGGACAACCGATTGAGTTAGAAGTTAATTACTAGCACGTTCGATCTGTTTTAGGCTGGAAAGCTTCCATGCGGAGTGTTACAATTGCCTGCATTTTTCAACGGCATAGTGGCGATTATTTACAAAAACGGATTCATTTAAAATCATCCCAACTATTCGGATGTCTTTTTTTTTTGTCGTTCCCTTCTAATTAGTAGTGTAAAACCGATCTGCCTATGTAAGAGACTCCTAACGAAAGTGAAGGTTGCATTTAGTCACAATGTCAATGCTAGAGTTGAGTATTTCAGTACATATAGACCTGACTAATATATTTCCCCTTTTCTTTATTTCCTGTCCGTCGCGGTTGAAAATAGAATTAGAAGTTGACACGATAACAAAGCTTTTAGCAGAAATAGCTATGCTTCAAAAAAAAATGAAGTTGAACAAGTCAAATTTTAACCCGCCTGGGGCATTGGAACTTATTATGAGCGCCTACATTTGTTCGGTCGGTGTGTTTCCGTATACTTCTCTGGTCCACCGTAAAATGGTCATTCCCTAAAGTACACTATAACTTTCTCAGTTTTAAAGCATTTCTGACAAAAAATACACCGCGAGAGAGCTTTCTGCATAATCTGCAAAGCCTGTATTTCTGAACCAATCACAGCAGGCACAGCAGAAGCTAAATTGACAAGTTCAGACGACATATTGAACGCAGTGAGGTTTTTTGTCGTAAATTTAGCGATATTACGTGGTACTTTCAGGAGACCGTACAATGCCTAGGGCGAATATTTTGGGGGCGCTAGGTTCCTGCTAATGCGCACTGTGACTCTGTTTAGGTAGGAGGTTTTTCTGCGTGTTCAGTCGATTTCATCACGGTTAATGAAAATAATGGCTTATGATTGGCTGAAGTATGGATATGTGGACCACAAAAATCTTAATGGTCATTTCAAGGCGGACCAGAGAAGTATGCTAGAATTACCGATGATGACACGGCTTCAGTATAAATTATAGGAAAACATTACGTTATTAAACTTTTTATTAAATGTTTATTTTAAGTCCTATTTAAATAGAGTAAATTTGAATGAGTGTTGCGTGCACTCACACACATTTTGTGTTGTGGTTGCACTTCGCTGTCTACTGTGCTGGGTACCTACCGCGAGGCACGTGCCGGACGCGTGTTGCAGATGAAGTGATGTGAATGGTGCGACCTGATTGGCAGATCATTTGGTATCTTGGATTGTGATTGAGGACGACTTCAAATTGGCCTATCATGGGATCTACCGCGGGAGGACAATCGTGACATGTGGCATTCTTGCTGTATACAGTGTTTCCGTCCCAGTTTGCGGTGTATATGCATATTCATATACAAGGAGTTTCCGTGCCACACAAGTGTTTCCGTCTCAGTATACTTGTTGTATACGCGGACTCGCCGATTGTAAGAGGGCACTAGGAACTGCATGTAGGATGGATCGAGCAGCACTAGGACTTCTAACTCAATCAATCTCACTTTCAAATTTCCATTCATCGACTCACATCGACTACAAGCCTCGTTCGCATTGTTCTTTTTTAAATTGGTTATGGGCCCAAGCTACGCCGATAGTATCGACAAGCTCGCGGAAGACAACTACTTTCACTGGGAGTTGAACATGCGGATGAAAGTCGTCAGGAAGGGCCTGCTCCCGCAGATCATCAAGGCTGAGTTCGACCAAGTGAGTGATCGCTCCACGACAGAATGCAAGTCTTTCATTGGAAGCCCAACGATTTGAAGGCCCTTGGTGTTATCGCTGAAGACGTGAGTCTCACGTACCAAGTCTACATCCGTGGAGCCCTGACCGCCGCTGAAGTGTGGACCCAGCTAGAGGAGCACTTCAATTGGAAGACGCTCAAGAACCGACTCCTCGTCACCAAGAAGCTTCATAGCTTCAAGATGGAGCCCGGTACAAAGTTCGCTGTCCATGTGGCAAGTTCAAGGAGCTGGTACTCCAGATGGAGTCAATCGGTGAGCCTCTGGACGAGACTCGGTAGCTCGTACTGCTACTCGGAAGTTTAGCTGACGAGTACCGTATGCTTGCGACTGTCCTTGAGAACACGCCCAACGTGATGCTCGCATATGCAATCCAAGCACTTTCTGGTGTTGAAGCCTCGGACGGATCAGCACCGGCTCAAGAGAGGGCGTTCGCAACGAAGAGGGGAAGGACTTCGGAAACAAGTGTCGCTTTGGTGGTAAGTGCTTCTACTGCAAGAAGCCAGGGCACAAGAAATTTGAGCACCGGAAGAAGAAAGCCGATGGGGGACGCGGTCAAGTGGCGAAGGCACAAGCGTCGGACTTCGCGTTCACGGTTCGATAACCAAATTGGAATGGCTAGTCGACTCGGGTGCAAGTTCGCACATGACCAGTGTTCGGGACAAGTTTGTGTCCATGAGGGCCTTGAAGACGTCAATCCGTATCACTATTTTGGGTGGCACGAAGATCGACGCAGTTGCAACGGGCACCGTCGGGTTGAAGCTGATGGATGGAACGTCCGTCACGCTGTCGGATGTTCTGTACATCCCTTGAAGTTGAAGGAAGCCCCATCTCGGTGTCCAAGCTGGCCGAGAAGGACGTCGTCGCGCAGTTCGGCAAGAACCAATGTGTCTTTCGCTATGGTGACGCTACTGTCATAGAGGCCAAGCGCTGTGGAAACGTCTACAAGCTGAAGACAGTGGGGGACGAGTTGTGTCATGTTGCGATAGCTCGTAAGGAGCCGTGGGCTGTAGTTTATGAACGTCTGGGCCACATCCCAATCAAGCTCTACGAACAGCTATTGACCAGCTATTGACCATGGCAGAAGGAGTGCCTCGCGTCATGGATGGAGTCAAGGGTGACGACGTCTGTGCAGGTTGCTGCATGGGGCAGATGAGGGCCGATGATTTCCCTCGACACCTGTTGTTGTTGTTGTTATGTTGTAATTGTTGTTGTTGTGTTGCTGCTATTTTTCATTTTACTACCCCAGTCAACTCCATCCTATGACCCCCTCGTAATCTAGTCTCGCTTTTTCTGAAGCTAGCAGTAATATCTTTGAGGTACGCTGCTGAGCGCTATAGTACACTCAACTCCATCCTATGGCCCCCTCGTAATGTAGTCTCTCTATTTTGCTGAAGCTAGTGATATCTTTAAGGTACGCTGCTGAGCGCTATAGTACATGTATTCGCAATGATCAGCATTTAGAGAATCCGCGTCGCACGTAGTCTCGCTGATGTTATCGTTGTTGCTACTGTTGTTTACATTTTACTACCCTAGTTTACACCATCATACAACGATCCGCCCATAAAGTAGTCTCGCTCTTCCTGTACTAAAACAAACTTATTTCTAGAGAACAGCGACTCGTTGACAGTAGTGGTTGTCAACAACACTTGTTTTACTGTAATCTTGAAACTAAAACTATCAACTTTTGTGGATAACATTTCTAGCCCAATGTTGTTCTTACTTGTATTCCCGGCTAGCTACTGTAGTACTTCCGTTTGGTCGATCAGTGTATTACCCCGAAGAAGTTCAACTTACGTTTATAGAATACATGTAGTTATTCTTTTAGTTGATTACTGTCAGATCGAGCCACCTAGACGCATGTGTAACTTGCCGGTGCATCACTTGGACTGTAACTATCGATTACAGGGTACTACGTGTAATGTAGCATCCCCTACTTCTTATTAAGAAATTTTTAACATCTTGGCTGTGTGGCTATGTAGGACGCAAATATGTATAACACTGTATAGCTCAAATAATAGTTAGCGACGCCTCCTTCGCTTCGCTCGGCAGCAAAATGGATAGCCTCGTGTGCAAATGTGCAAATCACCACATGTGCAATGTCAACCACATGAAATTAGTGATGTAAGCCACATAATCGTATTTTAGTCAATCGGGGCCACCTTCGCTCCGCTCGGCAGCCAATGAGAATGCTCAAAAATCGGACCGTTTGTGTGACGGACGGACAGACTTACTACAGTTGATGATTAGGACTAGCCAACCTCCGGCACTTCGCGGCGGAGGTGGCATGGTTTGTTGGAGAAAAGGTGTTCGAAGATCCAAGTACTTCGTGGTATCGCGTGTGTCGTGCTGATCGTGTGCTTCGAGGTGTCGTGTAAGTTCGTGGATTCAAGTACTTCGTGGTATCGCGTGTGATCGTGTGCTTCGAGGTTTCGTGTAAGTGCGGTGGTCTCAGTGCACCGCGGTTCCATTAACTGGAACTACTTTACCATTCCATAATACCACGCGCTTCCGTACACTACCAACGCGTACTTATCCCTTAATTCCCACTACGCGTTGGGCTCTGGTCTCTACCGTGTTCTTTCTTGGCATCGTGGTTTCGTGCTCGCTCGAGACTATACATTCTCTCGAGGTTTCATAGTCTTCCGTGGTCAGGTTCTCTTTGGTGGTTACTTACTATTCCGCGGTTCCAAACATCTCCCTGGATTTACATACGCGTTCGTGGTCCGTGGTCTTAGCTGGTTGGTCGCCTTCTTCCGTCGCACATGTAATCCCGCCACCCTTCCTCTCGTCACTGGGTGCTCTTCCGTGATTCCGTGGTCTCATGTCGTCCGTGATATCGTGTTCTACCCTTGGTATCGTGTTCCGTGGCTCGCTAATTTTCTGCTCATGTTCTACCGTGGCTACATGTACTCCCGAGGTGTAGTGGTCGCGTGCTCTTCCATGGTCTGTGGTCCGCATTGGTTTAGTCCCTCCCGTGTCTGCGCATTCTACAATGGCTTCGTGTCATTTCATGGTTTCGTGTCATCCGTGCTTCGTGTCCTTCCGTGCGTCGTGTCATACCGTGGTTCGATTCATGCAAGCTCTTTTAAGTGCATATGATGTGTGCCACAGAGCGTTCTGGTAAGTTCATAGTGTTTCCTAAGGTTTGCACACTATGTGCGCGAGTACAAAAAAATAGTGTGGCCAATGGAAAAGCGTTTATTTTAGCGAATTAGTCCTTACGCTGGTTACGGTGATGCTTGCTGCGCTGGCGATGCTTACAGCGACGACGGCGGCGGCTAACGCACTCCTGGACTACGCGTGGTGGTGGGCCCATCGCAGCAGCCAGTAAGGCCGCGCTTCGCTGCCGCGGGGGTAGGGGTGGCTCTGGCGCTGGAGCAACTGGGCGGTGCCAGAACGCTGGCTGTATGGGCCAGAGGCACACGCGATGCACCGGCGGGCACCCGTTCGGGCCTCGCCCAGTGCGTAGGCATCCCATGCTAAGAATTGCTCACAGTAGGCGCACTGCCGGAGCTGCATCCCGAGGCCGTCGTGGTCGAACGGGGGGTGCACGATGTCCGCCCGGCACGTCGGGCATAGTGTTGGTAAACGTTACATTGGAGAGTGTAATTATTATTATAAATGTTAATAGTTTAATTAATTCAGGGCTTTTTTTCAATAAGTACTAACCAATTATGTCAACCCGGTCCAGTTTGTTTTTTAATAAATCAGAGGTTCTGTTTTTAGCAATAAATACTAAAATGCCGAATATAGCCGAAATCCGGTCGAAATTCTCTTGACAGCTTCTATGACCGCTAGAAACCCTATGTGAACAGTGGCGTATCCTAGAAATGCAAACTAACATTCATACACGCAGCGTACCTTGTGTAACGCGTCGCTCCGCGGCTTCATGTCTGAAAATGGGGGCAAAATGAAATCTGAACGGTGCATTTAATGTATACAACATAGAATATGTACACCACATAATTATAGTTTTAGCCAATTGGGGCCGCCTTCGCTGCGCTCGACAGCCAGTAGAACGCCTGTATTTGCGTTCAGTTTATTAACCCTACCCGCAGACACACGTGCGGACAGGTAGACACCTTTCTCCGGTTGAGGTTTAAGACAGCCGAGCGCCGCCGCTTCGCGGCGAGCGCACATGGATGTTTATATATCGTGTTAACTGTACTACATATGTCGTGCTAATGTATATCGTGTTAAATGCCTCCGTTCCGCTCGCCACGGGCTTGCTGCACTACTCGCATGCTTAGTTGGTACGTCGTGGCTGGGGCGGGCCCATCGGTCCCGCAAGGTTGCCATATGGGCCGATTTGGGCCGCCTCGCTGCGCTCGGCAGCTTTTTGGCCAATTGGGGCCACCTTCGCTACGCTCGGCAGCCAGTAGAAGGCGGGAATTAGCGTCGCCATTATTAACCCTACCCGCGGACACACGTACGGACAGACACCTTTCTGCGGTTGAAAGTGAAGACTAGCTGGCCGCCGCCGCTTAGCTGCGGAGGTGGTAGGTTTTAGTCCCAACGAATGGGGCACCGCCTTCGCTCCGGCGGATACATTTTTATTTACATGAACTGAATGTATTTAAATGCATATGGAACTGTAAATTCCAATTCGGCCTAAAAGATCTGCCTCTAGACAATGTTCTGTGTGTAAGCTCCGTCTTTATCCTGCATCCTTGTGTACTCGATTAGCGCCCTGAATCTTGATCTCGAAGTCACTCGCGTCATGGCAACGTACAGCTGTCCGTGTGAGAAGAAAGGCGTAGCAAGATACAGCCTCAAGTACTGAACCGTTTGTCCTTGTGCCTTGTTAATGGTCATGGCAAATGCCGGCTGGATAGGAAACTGCTTGCGTCTCAATTGAAACGGAAAACGTCGAATGTCTCCGTCGCTGATAAACAAAATCCGGGGAATGAAGACATGTTGCCCTTGTCACGCACCATTCATGATGGTGGCGTGAATCACATGTGGCTTGAGAGCAACGATTCGTAGGCGTGTTCCGTTGCACAACCTTAGATCTGGATTCAGGTTGCGGAAAGTCTGGGAAAGTGGCCGCAGCCTTGACGACTTGAGGCAAGCGTCGATTGTTTCGACAGGTGTTCCATTCTTCACGACAGGGAGAATCTGGCGGAAATCTCCCGAAAGCACAAACACTTTCCCTCGAAAGGCTCGGTTTCATTGTCAAGTATGTCCCGTAGTGTTCGGTCTACTGCCTCGAACGCGTGCCGATGGGCCATGGGTGCTTCGTCCCAAATGACCAAGCTTGCTTGCTTGATCAACTCCTGTACATGGGTGTTCTTCGAGATAGAGCACATCGAGCTCTCGTTCAGTTTCAAGTGGATCTTGAATGTTGAATGCGCTGTCCTTCCCCCCATGAGTAAGAGCGAGGCAATGCCACTGGACGCCACCGCAATGGCGACTTTTCCCGAGTCTGGCTTTAGCCAGTATGTTTCGAAGTAGTGATGATTTCCCGGTACATCCTGGTCCATCGACGAAAAACAACTTCTTGCCCTCCTCGGGATTTTCGATTGCTTGAATGATCTCGTCGTAGACAACCCTCTGATCTTCGTTCAGCTGTTCTTCAGTGCTTACAATCTCCTCCAAAGCTGACTCGTCGTATCCGGTTACCTCACGTTGAAGTAAGCTGTTTTGCCGAAGCGACTGTTGGACCAATCTTGAAAACGCTGCCAGTTGGGGAAGCTCCTCAAAGTCAGCAACTGAATGCCCGTTCGATTGAAGAAGATCTTAAATACTTAACATCGTTTTAAATTCCACAACCGCTGACCTGAAAGGGTCCATCATAGCCCGATGTTTGCGTGCATAGTCGTCGGAAAGATCAGCGAAGAACCGATCCAAAAGACCACGAACGTCCGCTGGGGCTGAATAAACCAGAATGGTAACGAAAAGCTGTCGCAGTTGATACGCCATTTTGAATTCAGCGGCCTCTTGCAAACAGGAAATCCATTCGTTGTCGTTCTCCAAGTAGCCAGCCTCCCGCGCGGCAATATGGAAAGTAGTGCAGACGACCCCATTATCCGTCCTCAAGGCTTCAAAGGATGTTGGTCCTCTACGATGACAAAGCACAAGCCGAAGATAGAACCGCTCAATATCTCTAGGAGACACGTAAATCACGCGCCCAATTGCCGCTTGGAATTTTTTCCGGCGAACCCACATGCTAGGCCGTCCTTTCTCCGGCGCTTTCCAACATAATTCTTTCGGGATGTCCTGATACAACTTCGTTTTGGCAATCTGGTTCTCTGGTGCTTCACTCGCACACAACTAAAAAAACTAGTCAGCATCGTCTGGCTACCACGATCCAACACAGCCTCGGGATTTTCTGTATCTCTGAAGAAAACAGTCTGACCTGACTTGGTTAGTTGTGTCACTGCCTGGGTTTTTCCCTGAATCGTAAGGTCGTGCAGTCGCATACATGCTTCCACCGGAGAGATATACCGCGCGCTCAAGAACCGTAAAATCTCGTTTGGTTCCCGACGCGTACTCGGTTGGCCCGGTCGAACTTCTTTTACTGTGAGTACAGCCATGTGGGACCCTTTGTCCACGTACTTGTACAGGTATTTAACCGCGGAGATATCCGTGCACACTTCCACATTGTTATAGCAGTTGTACATTTGGGATAAGTACGGGTTGTACGGTGCAACCCACTGGTTAATCGTGGCGTTGTCGTATCCTCTGCCCTCACTTATTAACACACCTTCCGATCGGCGACGTCGTCTGTAGACTGGATAACCATTAGCATTGGCTCGAGTAATCTCTGTTAATGGTTTCGGAAAGGCTTTTGAGTATTTGCCGCCTTTCATACAGGTACACGAAGGATTCGCAGGTCCACAATGTCTATGCAGCATGCACGACATGACGGTTTCATACATTTGAGGGTTCTTCTCCTTATCTGGGATCTCTGCACACACCATCTTGTCAATGATCTCGCGCGTCCGAGGTTTGTCTTCGTCGGCAAATATAATCAGCACGTGCGCGTGGGGAAGTCCTCGTTTTTAAAACTCAACATCGCAAATCCGCGCTCGCACTCGTCCCAGAACGCCCTCGTTTAAATCATCTTGCGTCGCTTGTAATTTCTGCTGCCATACACGCGTCACGATATCTGGTCGATCTTGTGCCGTCTGGATCCCGGAAGGGATTACTTCAAGAATCTCATCCCGCTTGGGGTTACACGTTTCGGTCAGAAAGACGTCAGGTCGCCCATATTCACGAACAATAGCCATGGAATCTTGATATAACTTGTACATCGACCGCGGGCTACCCGTGTGCGTTGCTGGTAGAATAATCCGCTTCCCAACATGATTGAGAAAGTGGGTATACCCTCGTCTACCTTCTTCAATCCGATCGGGGTGCACCAATCTGTTCTCATCCCGGTCGTATTCCGACAGTAGCACTTCTCCTTCTTCCAGAGCTAAAGTGTCTTCGTTGAGCAAAACACCCTGAACACCCCTATATTGTTCAGCGCGAAGTGTTTTCTGGTTCTTGGCCACCCACCGGAGCTGTTCTTGCTCACATTTCGCGCGCTGATCTACGCACCACTGTTGGAACAGACGCCCACCTTGGTGGAGAGCGGACCGATCATCCACTTTTTGGTGTAGGCGGTAAGCGACGTGTTCACGAAGCGACATCTTGGTTTTTTTTTTTTACGATACTCAGCACCATTTGCAAATTGGTCTGTGTAAGTCCATCCCTTCTCTCCGTAAGGAAGCAGAAGTGGATATTGGAGTGGATCGTAGTTAAAGTCGGTCTCGAACAAGCGAAGTAGGCTGTGGTCGCGTGCATACAGGAGCAGATCCCGAGGCTGAGCCAAATGTCCGTCCTCAATCAGAGTCGCCGCAACCTCAGACACTGTGGGACGGTTACGCGTTCTGGGTTGAGAGGAATTAGCATGTAGGCGGAACACCAAGTGCTCAGAACTACTTAAGCCCTGTCTCGGCGAGCTGAAAGGCGCCATGCGCATTCGAAGCCAGGAGGGGGTGCTCAGGGTCCGTACAGTGCCAGATAGCCGCGCTAGGAAGAAGGAGGCTTCTGATTGGCTGTGTGAAGCTAAAACCGGTTTGAGCTAACTGGCCAGTTTGCTTAATCCAAATTGCGTTTGAGTACAAGATTTGAGAGACTACAAATCACGGTACTGCTGTTCTCTAAATTTTATGCTGAAACTCAGCTAAAACGTGGTTGCGAAAGGTCTCTATTGACTGTACAACGACATGTACAATTGACTTTCATGATACATGTATGTATGTACCCATGACGGCGTGCATGTAATGTACTATTTCACTTTCATTTCATTTATTACACTTATAGGGTCTTATTGACAAAATTACCTACCAGTATTGCACTTTGCACATAGCGTACAGTGTACGGGTACATTGCAGCTGCATTTGATAACCACGAAGGTAAGTCAACATGTATAGTATGCTACTATAACTGGGTGGTTACACAAGAGGAAAAAGTAGCTGTGGTAGAAATCCGTAGTCGACACAGACGCTTGACACGCGCGGTCTCCACGGAAATTAGTGTCAGTGATATCATAATTGGACCCGGTTGCCCAGTATGTGCACCAAGCTTCACAATGTGCGAAGATCGGTAGAACTTCGGAATTATTCATTTAATTTTTTCAGCGATGACGTTTCAGGTTTGAACGTGCTATCCGATAACTACGATCATTAGCTTCAAATTAGGATGTAAAAGCTACTTGCAGCTGTGCCATTTTAAAAAAAGTAATTACTATAGTGTCATTATCAATGTCCGAGCATGGTTGCTAGACGCGAGATTACAACAAAAGCTGCTCAAACATTAGAGGGGGTACACTCCTAACATAAAAAATATCGCCGTAGCGCAGCGGAGGCTGAACTCCGTATTAAATGGTATCAGTCTCCGCTGCGCAACGGCGACATTGTACGGCGAAAATAACACTATAGAAATATGTAAACAAACCCGCCGTAGCGCAGCGGAAGCGGAGTTATCTTAAGATATATGTTGCTTCAGCGCGCTGGGTCACTACAATATACATTACTTCTATATGCTGGACACTGGACATGTCGGTTGCCACTAAAAGAAGTGTAAAATTGATTTTATGTGCTTCGCTCAGAGCTGTTTACTGGTTGAACCAGTGTGTTCAGATTGTTGACAGAGGGTGCCGTAACATATTTCAGAGTAGATAGAGAACGAAGGCACAGGTCATATCGCGATATAACTGTGTCAACTGTGCACACGTTGACGAGCTCAGTAAATGACGTTGAAAACCGGGAGGATTCGACAAAGTATTTCGTACTTTGATACTTAGTACGAAAAGATAGAATTTTAATTCCTTTTATAAAAGAAACGATATTGCGACATTTTTGCTGTATCAGTCATTTACTTTACATAATTATTTGCGCATCAACGAGTACGGCAATGGGGTTAGAAATCGAGAGGATATATTATACACCCTGTACGGTAAAGTATAAAACACTGATGTACATATAAATTTTGTGCGGCACTACAAACCATTAAATAATATTGAAAATATAATGAACCTGACAATTTCTACTCCAACTAACCATGCAGAAAGCGGACCCCAAGAGCGCTAATATGTACTTCCTCTCTCCGAAATATAGGGCCGTGTCGCACTTAAGTACGTCCGGAAATAAAAGGCCACCTGATTTACTTTAAAAATGTATTTGTTCGAGTCGAAAAATTGTACTTACATCAAAAAAAAATCATACATGTACCTATGGAGGAAGTGATGAATTCATGCAGTTATTTTTAGCCTTTGAGCCGCTGTTTGATAATAATTGGATGCCTACGACAAAAAGACGGTTACAAGGTTTTTGATCACCAATCAGCTAACAACAATGTTATTTTTTGGTCTTAAGTTTGAAGTTTTGATTTGATGTGGCCCTAGATTTCCGGACAGAGGAAGTATTAATAATACATATTCTGTATGGAGTAGCTACCTTCTAGAATGTGGTATCTAAATTGTCTCATGAATGTAATATAATAAGTGATTTCTGTAGCCAAATCAAAAGTCCGGATTTGCGCGACACGACAGACAGACAGACATTCATTTTATTTATTAAGACTAGCACTCTGGGCGCCCGCTCCGCGGGCGCTAGGGCATGGTTGGTTGGTGCAGTAGGGCAGGCCGCCTCCGCTGCGGCGGGCTTACAAACCCTTTCTGAAAGCAAAGCTACATATATTATGTATACTATGCCCTACCATTTTTTGTGTTCCAAAAATCGCTGCGCACAATATCGTTAGTGCTCACATAGCATGTCTGCCTTTCGATCTACAGCAATTTTGACCGTCTTTTTTTTATGCCACTCGTGACAACACCACATAGAGCTGTGTCTGCGTAACAACTGGCTATGCCAGGTAGATGTCCGCGTGATAGATTTAGCGCCGATGGGTCTTGTTGGTCGTCATAATTAGGGTAGACGTGACTGTAAACGTAGATCGTTGCGTAGAGGAAGTGTCCATCGTCGCCATCAGTGTTTATAGTGATCTGCAAGATGAACACCATCTTACCCTGAAAGCCTTTGTTATAATTCTAGGTAGAACGCTTCGCTCCCGAATGACACTACTCTGAGGTGTGCTTCGTTGCAAAAACACTCTCTGCTGTTCAGAAGGCGGATTATTATCATTGATGCTCCAAAACCCAAGATAAATCGGTGAGAAGATCCCGGATAAGCTTAGCGAGAGTATATACGCCTTTTAAAGCACGTTTGGATACGCCATGCCATCGAGTTAACTGAACGATAGGTACTACTTCGTCTCGTCGCGATGCATATCGTTGATTGCGACCGTCTGCTAGAGCACGTTTAGAATATTTCCGCTTGTAGTATCTTCAACGACCACTAGAATTTGCCGATGATACTAATACCTTGCCTCCAAAGGTTCGGTGAGTTCTTATTATATCACGGAAGGGTCTGCCCTCCGCCTCAAAGCAAGTTCCCAATGATCGGAGACTCGTCTCAAATAATAAGATTGGCATTTACTCCGTGTTCTAACTCTGACATGGTAGGCTGCACGTCATTGACTTACTACCGACTTATTTACATAGTTACTGACTTAGGAAGGGCGTTTACTGGCTCAGTTATGTATGGTGTCTGTATGAAGCCACATTGCTGTTGGCAGACTGTCAACTCGTAGTGATGTTTAAACATGAAAATAGTAGAAGTAGTTGCTCATGCACATTAGCTGAAGTACTTTCGTTGCCTATTTACCCGTTCGGTGTGCTATTTGATGTGGCCGTGTATAAATTATCTCAATAGCTCGTCATTGAGTGCATACACCACGCTCTCGTGGATATCCAAAACCTATGCATGGAGTCACTGCCGCTTTCTCGGTACGCTTGCATCGTCGTCCTAGCTTACTGCTGATGTAGCAGTCTATATGGTCGAGCGCATCGCTAACTGGACACATAAATGCCGTATGGATTCACAGGCAAGCTGACAGCGCGTTGTTAGCAGTAGCCAACGCGATACCTACACGCACGGAGGGTACGACCGATAGCCATCCGTGACTCAACTGAGCTCTTATCTCGATCATTATGGGCAGGACACTAAAGAACCGTGCTACGAAGGGTTGACAGCGCGTACAGACACATCGACTTGCTGCGCGCATCTGCACTACCACATATGTGATCGTATCTATGCAGATCGCAAGTAATTCGTCGCGCGTAGTCTCGATGAGTACTCACTCAATACTGTAGTTTATATTTGTGGGCGCGCAGTAATGGGATATACGCTGTGAGCTTTGATAGTACGAATAGATTAGTTCTGCCTGTGAGTAAATTTGCAGATAGGGACGGCAAGCATGCAGAGGTACACAGTAGATACCATTCGCTAATTATTATATGCAACGCGCTACCTTCTACAGTTGTATTTTAACTTATCCATATATCAACACTATTAGCAGTGCCATACTCAGTTTACCATATGTGCGACATGAAGCTTCACAGTTTCCGTCAGTATACGAAATGCAAAGATAGGTTGGGTAACGGGGGCCTATAAAGGTGTTTATTCCAAATTACTTGCGCTTCTGCTGCTTCTTTTGCTCAGCGTACTTGGCGTTTCGGGTGGTCAGCTTGCGAGGGCGGCTGCTCCTCTTTTTCTTCTTGGGGTACCAGTCAGGACCCATCACCTTCTTAACATTCGCCAGACTTTCTCGGCGGCGCACATCGGCCGAAGCAGATGGCGGTGCCTCTCCTCCCATAATTTGGTCGCTTTTGGGCCATTCTCGCAGGCAATAGAACGTCGTGCGATGTTTCGTCCGATGATAGATCGGAACGCGTAACCGTACTGCAATTTCCCGCAGCAGACGCAGCGCGCCTACAGGTCCGTCGTAAACCGCTGCGGGTTCAACAGAAGCGGGTCAATCTTCGCCTCGCATTACTTGCATGTAGGGCCCACCATTTTGCAAAGTGTCAGCCAACAAACTAAATTTAGTATTTTCATCAATAGGTTACGCGGAAGTAAAATTAAATTAAATATATTAACTTTATTACTCTTTTAAAAAATTCAAACTTGACTTTAATAATATATCGAAATTGCTAATCGAATCGCTATATTAGTATTTAGGAAACTCATCGGATACTCACATTTTTAACAGGTTCTGCGCGTGCACCGATTGCGTGTAGGTGCCGTTATCGCAAGGCCGCGAGAGCTGAGCGCCGCTGTAGCGTCTGCACAGTTGCAGACTGCGCTGTGGTAAGTGCTCTGTGAGACAAAAGATGGCTTACAAAAAGAGGCGGCTACAGTGCCCGATTTTCAGTACGAAGGGCAGGTTTTGAGTAGCTAAATGTAAATTGCTCAAAGGCGAACAGCTAATCAGTGCGGGTTTTAACCAATAGGTACGTTTCGATCTTCTACAGAAATGTTTACCGTACTTCCACTCGAAATCGCCAGAGACAGTCGGATCGTGCAACAGATCCAATCAGTGTCACTGGTCGCAGGATATTGCCCAATCAGGGTGCGAGAACAATGTGGCGCTGCTGGCTATAATTGGAAGCAGGAAGGAAGGAAAACGACGGACCGATTGAGAGACGGACGGACAGACAGATTACAAGTTTAGGAGGTGTAGAACTAGCGCTCTGGGCGCCCGCTCCGCGGGCGCTAGGGCATGGCTTGGTTGGTGTAGTGAGGGCTGGACGCCTCCGCTGCGCTACGGCGGGCTTAGAAACCTTACTCAAAGAAAAACTACATATATTATATGGGTTTACGTGCCCTACCAATTTTTCTCGCTCCCAAACACGCTGTACACAATATCCTTAGTGTTCATATTTCCCCTCACTGACCAGCTGTCGACCTACAACAATTTTGATTGCATTTCTTGATGTCACTCTTGACAACAACACCTAGTGCTTTGTATTCGTGAAAACTGGTTGTTCTAGGTAGATACCCGCGCGATAAATTTAGCGCTGATGGGTCTTGTTCACCGTCATATGAAAGGGAGTCCTGACTGTGAGTCATTGCAAAGAGGAAGTCTTCGTCGTCGCCACCAGTGTTTAAAGTGATATGCAAGATGAACCCCATGTTACCCTGGGAGGCTTTGTCGTAATTCTAGGTTGAACGCTTCGATCCCGATATGACCCTACGCTGAGGCACGCTTCGTTGAAAAATCACTCTCTCCTCTTCAGAAGGCGGGGCATTATCACTGGTGCTCCAACCCAACATAAATCGGTGAAGAGCTCGTGGATCTCGCCGGACCCACAGCATATGAAGTGCCAGCGATCCGACGGGTGGCCCTTCTTGCCATAGCACTGACACGTCAGCCGCTTCCAGCAATGTAGATCGTCGTGACGATACGAGCCGCAGTGCGTGCAGCGTTGGAACGTGTCACGTCCATGCGGTCCGCGATGTCCTCGATCGACGTCTCGTTGTGGCGGTGTTTCGCCAGGCGTGGCTCGATCTGGTTCCTGCGGTGACGGCGTCTGGGTCTGAGATTCTCCTTCAGCCGCAGCGATTTAGATCCGGCGTAGATCGCCGTCCGACTCCGATCCACTGAGATCAGAGTCGCTGTCGCAGTCCGTGGTCTTAACGGCTTGCACCTTGCGTGTTGGAGCTGACTTCGTGATGTCAGAAGTGGTTGCCTTCTGCTGATACTTGCTCGACCCGAAGTGGGATCGTCCTTGACGTTTCTTCGCGCGCTGCCGCGCCCTCAAGACGTCTTCCAGAGCGACCGCGTCAGAGATTTATAGCAATGTGGTGGAGTGGGTATCGCAAAATCGCGTTGCGATCCAACCTCACACACTGTGCCCCAGACTACCGACTAACGGAGGGGGTACTCCGATAACCGTGGGGTTGCTGAGGGATCACCTTGTGTACCCGTAGGCGGGGCTGGTTACACTCCTTTTGTGAGCTTGAAGGAAAGATTGGCCTGCGGTTGGTTCCGTCTTGGCGAGGTACAGGGGGGGAGTAGCGTGGAAGTTCTTCAGGCTACGTGCCAGGTAGGTCGTCGATCTTGATCGACTTGGGGTGTGGGTTCTTTTACGATATACCTTTTCTTGCGAGGCTTGACCGCCTGCTATAGCGGGGGAGTTGAGGGCGTGAGCGACGACAGTCGGACTGGCCAAGCTGCTAACTCCGGCGATCGACACGCGTTCTTGGTAGTTTTAACTTGATTACTGTATGGGTCACTGCAATTTCCCGCTACAGTATCGAAGTCCAAGGTACTTGATGTTGACAAGGCAAAATCCACTCTGTTACTGCTTAAAGTCTTTTCGGTCCACTACCTTGCGTATCCTATGATTGCCAACCCCCTTCGAGGTACTAACGTACTTTACCTGACATGGGTACAAATCAGTCAATCCGAAGGAGGCGGATCAAAAGCTTCTCCGGGTGGATCGCATATCCGATCCCTCGTCCCGATCCGATCCAATCAGCTGCAATCGATCTGATGTATCACGTTATCCGCTGGGACGCGCCGATCTTGCTTCTCCCCGAACCCGCTTGGTCAGATCGAGTCAATATCCATCACTCAGCTCTGGGCTTGTCAAAACTTAACGGGCGCTTCACCACAATCCTCCCCTGGGTGAGTGCCGACAGCACAACTGTCTCGCCCCACACACGCCACAAGTCGTCCGTGCCCACGTATCCTCCACACCTCATATATCTCACATTTTATTGTCAGGTACGTCCGTGTGCTGTTGCCGTTGCTGGACCCCCTCACTCACTCTTGTCCACGCATGTACGTGCTTCACAGCTCGTGCTCGCTCTTCACCAGATGAGCGCCGCTCTCCTGGCCGGTCTCGGCCGGCGCGGGCTCCTGGTGATGCGTCGACGGTGGATCTCAACGCAGGTGGGCTCTCGCCGGAGCCCACACCGGTACAGCCCCCTGTTGTCGTCCCTACCGCGGATGTGGAGGGGTGCGAAGTCTGCCTGGCAGACGTGCGTCCTTCATAGAACGCTCTTCAGCTATCAGTTGACCAAGCCGAGGAGCTACAGGAGTTGCGCGACAGTCATGCGGTCTTGCAACGCGCCTATCTAGCCGCTCATACCCGGGAAGCCGACCTGGACCGGCAGCTCGCTGACGCGGCCAATGCTGCGTCGTCATTTGTGCTCTTCTGCCAACACAAGTACGATCTCGCGCGCCACCGGCTGGAGACCACGCGTACCGAGCTGCCTGATTGCCAGACTGCCCTGTAGAAGCGCCTAGATAACTCTCGAGAGATGAAGGCTCGCCGTCTCCGATATCATGATCTGCAGCTCCGGTATGATGAAGCCGTTCGCGAGGCTCAAGACCGGGTAGCTGGCCTGGTGGCACAGCTGGCAGCCGCCAGATCACTCGGTCCCGGTCATCTTGCGTCTCCCGACATCTCCAAGCGGTTGCTTGCACTGGAAGCTCAGCTAGCGCAAGCCCGATCTGACCTCTCCAAGGTCAAGAAGCATAACACCCAGATCGCGACGGAACTGTTCGAGTCCGCTAAATCTCACAAGGTTGCGCAGCAGGAAGTGGATCGTCTCGAGAAACTGGTGGCGGTGAAGAAACGCCAGGTCAAGGAGTCCCGCGATGATTAGGAGCACCGTCTGAAACGTGCCGATAACACGGTCGCCGCCCACACCGCCGAGTGCCGCCGTCTGGGAGGGGTGGTCACTGGCTTGGATACGAAGCTCCAGGCTTCTGCAAAGAAACTTCAGCAGGTCACCAGCCAGCGCGATCAGGCGAGAAAAGAGTTGGATTCAACCGGTGCGTGCTTTTGTTCTCCTTTGCCCTTCTCGCCCACGCACTCACTTCTCATTACGTCACAGGTACCCATGTGGCATCCGCTAGATCTCAGATCGCGCGCCTTGAAAAACGCCTTAGTGAGGTGGAGAGTTCAGAGACTCGCCGGAAATTCGTGGCCGAAGTGTCGAATCTCAAAACAGAACGTGAGAACCTGAAGCGTCAACTGGATCAGCACACTGCTGAGGCGAGCGTTCTTAAGGCCGAACGCGATCAGCTTGCTGGCAACGCTTCTCTAGTCACTCCTGCCGTAGCCTCCTGCCATCCGTCCTCTTCTGCTAGTCGGAAGCGTCCCCGAGCGCCCAGTCACTCTACTAGCCGTCCCCGTCGGTTCCCAAGCACGCTCGGGCCCCTATTCGCCCCCCCCCCCCCGTGATCCCGATCGGCGGCTATGCGTTCGATTGATGTGCTTTCAGCGGCTGCAGCTACCTGTGGTCTGGCTTCTGAGTTCCCATCTCCGTGTCGCGCTCCGTCTAGCAGTGAGGATGACGAATTCTTCGCTGCCCTTTCCCAGTCTCGATCTATCCGCCGACGCTTCAGTGCACCAAACCCCTTGAGTGGCTGTTTCCCCTCCGCGGTCGGACCCCTTCTTCCCAGGATTGGAACGAAGCCCTGATCGATGAGGCCGGCGTGCGACGCTTGGAGGCGGCGCGGTCATGGGACGTGGTTGCGAACCGACCCCACCCGTACACCTTTCGAGTAGAGGGTTGGTTCATATTCATCGTGGAGGCATATTCCTCTTACGAGGACGAGTATATCCGCGTTTACTGGGACTCCACTCACGCTTTTCCGATCAGCATTGCCAAGCGCTGATCAAGCCGCTATCTCTCTGCTGTGTACACCCACCGCAAGCAGCGTCGTTCTCGTGCCAGTGCCCGGTGGAAAACATTCCTCCAGCAGGTTTTGATCGGCATGCTGAGTGGTCACTGCGATCTCGATCTGCTACTCGGCCCTTTCTTCCTCCACTTCCCGCGACATGGCGAGGCAGGGGTGCGGTATCCTGGTTTGGAGCCTCATGCTGGCCCTGCTGATTTGCTGGATACCCTGGCTATCACTGATCGTGCCGATCGCTGGCGCAACCACTACCGTGACGCCCATACTGCTCACTCTGCACGCCAAATTTCCCGGCTGACCGGCAAGTTTACTTCTCCAGATTAGTCCTACGTCGCTTCGTCACGAAGCATTCCCGCTTTCCGGTCGATCTTCCACTAGTCGCACAGTATCAGTGTGAATAGGGTGGATCTGTTTAGCTTGATAATTCCACGTGATTTTGTCCCGAAGGTTCGTATTTTAAAGCTTCTCTTGCTCTTGTTTTTCTTCTTTGTGGATTCCCTCCATTCTAGTCTGCTCCTACCACACTTCCATCGTGGCTGGCGTATCAGATCTATCGATCCACTTCGCGCATAACCTCCTCCTTGAAACCTGCAGCCATCCTGCAAGTCCTTCTCCCTTTGCTTCTCCACAGCGGCCAGCCCACCGTAGATGTTCCACAGCTCACTCCTCGCGCGACTGCATCGCCTCGATACGGTTGCGACCAGTGCCCCACAGTTTAGATCCGCCTCGTCGATTCACGAAGGTTCTACGTAGCCCTTCCAGTACACCAGCTATTCGCGTAAGGTCCGTCCATAGCGCGTTCGTCGCCCTGTCCGTACGTCCGCGATCCGATCGACCTCGAACTTTCGTCCAGCTCACGCTTGCAACTGTCTTCGGGTAACAGGCTCTCATCAAAATCGACGCGATCTGCCTGATCGTTTGTCAGCGGAGTGGTCGGACGGTCCGGGTACGTCTTAACCACCTTCAGCTTCGTCACATGCACGATCGGGAACAGTCGATACTCGGTGCCCGCGGTTTCCAGCCTTACCGCGTGTCGATCGATCATCTCTGCGACTCTGAAGGGCTCGTGCCACATGTATGCTAACTTCCTAGCAGAGCCTTCTTTGACACGATCCAGATATAGCCACACCTGGTCTCCGGCCTTGATGTCATGAGGACGGACACTCTCGTTGTGTTGATCTGCTCTCGCCGTGATCGCCTCGCGCTGTGCTTCATTGAGGCGTTCTCGGGCCTACTGGTACTGTCGCTGGTTGTAGTAGCGCCATCGACGCGGCTCCGAGTCTCGGCGTCGATTGCTGCCGAGCGGAAGTGTCGCCTCCAGGGTGGATCTTGCTTCCAATCCACGGATCAAGTAAAACACGCCCACGGTCGCCTCTAATTTCGATTACGACAACAGTAGGTTACAACAAGCATTAAAGAAAGTAGCACACAGTTTGAAGTGGCTTTTTAATATAACCCACCCATTTTAGTGTCACTCACGAGGATATTTAATTAACCCTCCCTACTTCAAACAACATCTTCTGGGTGATTGGGTTTTGATGTCTTCCCTAGCCGATACAAGAAACATTTACGTTCTTTTTTCATTGTCGTGCGGCTATAAATGTTAGCGTAGGTTATAATATAAGAGTTTCACCTGGCTCACTTTCTAAAGGTCCTAAACTCCCTATTTACATCTGTAGCCTCTTCATCTAGTTTGAAAGTGAGTAGCGGCACTTTGGCTTTAAAATTCTGGTATCACTCTGATGTAACAGTTACATCAAGTACTACAGTTTAGTTTGTGTGCAATATTGAGGATAAGGGGAAGTGTCAATTCGGGGCCGGAATGCCAGTTAAGGGCCGGTTCATTTGGCCAATGAAAGTCTCGAATTTTGCATTTATCGATTGTGATTGGTCACTTATAGGGTACCATATATGAGACAAGGCAAGATCAATAGTGAAATCAAGTCACTGAAACCGGCCCCGAATTGACACGACCATCACTCTTAATTTTATTTTGTAATTGGATCTATTGTGATTTGTCCATTGGCTAGAAGTTTCAGAAATAGCCAGCAAAATCTACAAAAACGACAGCTTTCGATTGGTACCCTTGGTGCCGCTTTTTGTATTAGATCAAAAGATACAAGTAAAGTTAGAAATGTATGTTTGAACCGGCCTCGAATTGACACTCCCCTTACACTTTTTTCTTAGTGTTGAGAATAAGCGTATAGAGTTTTTTTCAGGCAGAATCGCACCTCTGTAAATACTCTGGATATAAAATCCAGAGAATAGTTACTGATCAATAATTGGCCAGCGATAGTACTATCGCTGGCTCAGTAACTATTCTCTGGATTTTCATACAAGCCCCGACAAAAGACCGGAAAGGCCATGGCGCGCGACGATGAGGACGACGATGCGCAGGCGCAAGCTCTGTCGCAGCTCCGTGACCTCCAGCGCCAGAGCGAGGCTCGCTCCTCTCTGCGTTCAGCCAACAGCGCGGCCAACGTATCAGCCGTGCGCGGGCAACTGGCCACGCTCAAGCTCAAGTCGGACATCAAGCGTTCGTCCGCCTTTGTTAAAAAGCTGCGCGTGCTCAGCGAGGCTAATGCGGATTCGCTGCTGCGTGACGCGACCGAGCTCAATCTCACTAGATACGTGAGCGAATGCGTCGCTGCACTGGCGGACGCGCCGCTCAAGGCAGCGGACGTGGGGGCCGCCGTCAAAGTGGCGTCGCTATTGCACCAACGATACGAGGATTTCGCTCCAGGTATGGTATGCGCGCTGGTGAGCAGCTTCGAGGCCTCGTACGCCTCAGAAGACAAGAGTAAAATGCTTAAACGTCGCCTTCTCCTACGTTTACTATGCGAACTTTACCTGGCTAGGGTCTTTGACGACGTCCAGGTGATCGCACACATCATCCAGCGTGTAGCCAGACGCGAGCAGCCTGGAACCAAGAAAAACCGAGGCAATATGTCCATCTTAGGCTCCAATACAGGCTCCTCGCAGCAGCTGGAAGTGCCGCTACTCGTAAGCTTCGCCAAGTCTGTGGGTGTGGATTTTCTAGGCGTGCAACCAAAGAAATTCAAGGAATTAGAGAAGATTCTGGAGAATAATGAAGAGTTCCAGTCGTTCCGAGCGTCCCAGACGCCTGTGGTGCCCCAGAACGTGCAGGAAGAGTGTCTGAGCTGCTACTTGGAGGCGTACGAGATGATCTGCAAGTTTTATCTGGCGCAACACGCGACGTTTTTGAAATTGGACGCTAGAAACGAGAAGGAAGAGGCCAATCGAGGAGAAGTGACGGAGGAGCACGTGCAGGAGCTCAAGAACGCCAAGCTGCTGTTCGAGAAGCTGCAGACGAGCGTCAATTCGCTGGCCGACGCGCTGGATCGAGATGTGCCGCCGCTGCCGGTGGAGGAGAAAGATGACGGGTCAGGGAGCGGCAGTATTCTCGTCTGGGAAGGAGGCGACGGTGCTGGGCGGGAGCTGAGCAGAGATGGGCCTTTTGATGACGAGGCTACACGCTCGTTTTACGAGGATCTGCCGGACTTATTGGAGCTGGTTCCTGCGGTTGTTTTAGGCCTTACAGAAGCTGATGTGGCCGAGCTGAAGAAGAAGAAAGAGACTGCAGAAGAAGAGGCCGAGACGGAGATGGAAGAAGAAGAGCTGGCGAACACAGAAGACGACGGAAAAGACGATACGGATGACGCAGTGCTGGAAGATTTAGAGACGAAAGACAGCGCAGTTGTGCCTGACGAGGAGGAGGCTAAAGACAAAGAAGAAACGAGTGATACAGCTACAGACAACGCCGCAACGCCGTCAAGTAGTTATCATCATCAACTGGACGCCTACTTTGCGTCACTGGAGGATTTGGTGAATCGAGATCGATGCGATAAAGCAGCAGTGGAATTTTGCTACCGTAACTCCAAAGCTACACGCAGTCGCCTTGTCAAGACTCTGTACGCAGTGCCACGGACTCACTTGGAGCTGTTGGCTCACTACGCGCGTCTTGTAGCTACACTGCAGAGTGTGTTGAAAGAAGACATTGGCGGCGAGCTGGTGGGTCTATTAGTGGGCGAGTTCCATGGGCTGATGAAGCGACGCAACCAGTTCCGCCTCGAGTCGAAGATCAAGAACATCCGCTTTCTCGCTGAGCTGGTCAAGTTCCGTCTCTGTCCTCCGAATACTGGCTTCCGGTGTCTGCAGCGGTGCTTCCAGGACTTCCAGGGCCACAATGTGCACGTGGCCACGACGTTCCTGGAGAACTGCGGCCGGTTCCTGTACTGCTCCAAACATACGCACGCCCGCACAGTCAACTGTTTGAATGTTATGATGAAGTTAAAGGCAGCCAAGCACTTGGACCCGCAGCTGGAGACGCTGGTGGAGAACGCCTACTACATGTGCAAGCCGCCCGAGCGCGTGGAGCGCCAAGTTAAGCAGTACGACCCGCTGTATCTGTATCTGCTCCAGCTTCTGTACCAGGATCTGAACGGCTCGAACGTCAACAAGGTCGTCAAGACGCTGCGTCGATTCCCCTGGCAAGAAAAAGATACGTGTGCGATGGTTTTGAAGGCGCTGCTGAAGGTGACGAAGGGGAAAGTGCTGCAGATGAAGTGGATCTGCGAGGTGGTCAAGGGACTGTCGAGATACCACGATCAAGTGCTGGTACTATTGGTGGACGATGTGCTGGAGAACATTCGCTACGGCCTGGAGGTTAACGACTACCGTGACCATCAACGCAGTCTCGGGTATGTCAAGCTCTTAGGAGAACTCTACAACTGTGGCCTGGTGAGCATGAACGTGGTGGTGGAGACGCTGTATCTGCTGATCAACCACTCGCACGACCTGCTGACGTTGCCGCAGTACAGTAGCGACAAGATTTCGGCCGCACAGGTGCTGGAAATGAAGAAGAAGTTCCTTCTGGTGCCGGATATGCGCTACGACCCTCGAGTTCCCAGCGAAGTGGACGGTCCCACTGAAGTCTTTCGAGTTCGTCTGGTTAGTGCGTTGATCGAGACGTGTAATGGCCACAGCAGTTCGAGTGAGAGAGGCATCTCCCGCCCGCGTCTCGGTCGATTCATGGTCTTTTTCCAGCGCTATCTCTTCTCCAAGACGGACGTGCCCATGGAGACGGAGTTCGTCGTGTTCGATCTGTTCGAGATGCTGGCGAGCAGTTTGAAGGATCACTTGAAGAAGTTTGACACGTGGGAGGAGGTGGATCAGGCGGTGCAGGAGATTCTTCGTGGAGATATGGAAGAAGCTGAACGTCGCTTGTCGAAGAAGAATGCAGCGCTGCTGATGGCTACAAATGGACTGGAGAGTGTGGCGGAGGAGGAGACGACGTTGTCCCAACCTGGTGACGAAGACGACGAGTCTATTGAAGACGAGGAGGAAGAGACGGACGACGAGGATGACGAGGAAGACGAGCATGAAGACGATGGAGACGATGACGAGGAAGAAGAGGACGATGACGAGGAGGAGGAAGACGAAGACGAAGATGATGAAGAAGAAGAGGAAGAGGAGCTGCTGATCATCCACGACCGCATCCAGAAGAGCGAAGAGGACGAGGAGTTCGAGAAGGCCTTCAAGTCCATGATGCACGGCACGACAGACACGCGCAAGCCGGCGGCTCGAGTGAACGTGGACAAGATGGCGATCCCTACGGTCGTCAAGAGCTCGGCTGCTCTGCCCCCCGCAGCCTCTCGTGGGTTACTCTCTGTCGATGTGAATGGATCTCCCGACGGCGTTGTGTTCCGCATGCTTCGTCGTGGCAACAAGGGAAAAGTGGAAGCGCGTCACTTGGTCGTACCAGAGGCGTCCTCGCTGGCCCAGCACAGTCATCGGCAGGAGAACGCGGGCAAGAAGGAGCAGTCGGAACTCAAGCGTTTGGTGCTGCAGAACATGGAACGCGACGACTTCATGAGTGACGGACCTACCATGGATGGCATGCCTAGTTTCGGGCCCCCACCGCGTGCTAACGTCAACTTCAGTAACCAAGGGGCAGGCCAACAGGTCAACGAGAACCGCATGGGCTGCGGAGGTGGCAACGAGTGGAACAACGCCGAGTTCGGACTGCGTCGGGGCAAAGGATACCGCGGCACCAAGTAGAAGGCTGGACGGTCATCAAGTTGCTGGGACCGACGGATTCAAACCAGCCTGGGAGAGGAGCTGGGACGACCCCAGCTGGCCGGGCCAGCACGCTTCTAATGACCCAGTCTGGCCCATTTGAAGCAGGAAAACTGGCCTCAAATTGCTACGGGATCGATGACTGTCTGGGCTGCTTACGGTGATCTCAGCATACGGACACAATTTAGCGTTCTGTTCGGTGTGTTGGTACATTAGCGTCGCCATGTTGGAAGAGGAAGTGCTTATTCCCACTAACTTTGGTGTGGCCAGTAGGAGAGGACGCGCTGGAAGAAACCACTGGGACATCGAACTCTTGGATACGAAGGAGGGCCCCGCGATAAGTTGAATAGTAACATCAACTTGGAATGCCAAATTAAATCATGCAATACAAGTACTGTATTAGGGAGTTTAAGAACACTTTGCATCTGTAGAATGCAGTGTAGTTTGCATTTTGTAAGACGAACCTACCAATCGGTATTAATAGGATTGTGTAGATAGATGCACATCAATGCGTAAAGTTCGCTGGCCTGCGACAAGTTGCAGCTACAAAATGAATCTTATTTGTTGGGAGTCAGCCTCCGCGGCTACAAATTCATCGGGTTTTGTAGCTACAAAATCGCCAACGTAGTGCCATAGTGGCGGTTAAGTTCGCACAGCGACCGCAAACTGCAAAATACACTGCAAAATGCAAATACAAGGTGTCTCTTAAACTCCCTATTGGTCCCTTAACTGTCTGAAACAGCATTTTGGTCATCGACCAATTAACGACTGCCATACTCATCGCTCCAATTACCTGACGGGGTGATTACGAATCAACAGTTGCAGGTAAACAATGTCTCATGCCTCGCAGATGGACCTCGTCCTCACTTGACAATCTTCCATCTACCACACAAATCATGACAGCGAAGACGGTTCTTATCACGGGCAGCACACGCGACGCGGCATCGGCCTCGAGTTCGCCAAGCATTTCACCAAAGCAGGATGGAAAGTCATTGGTGTGGCTCGCAATAGTAGCAAGGCGGACGAGGTGTGATGTGTGAAAAGTTGAGATACTGTATCTGCGAGATCCTTAACTCTAAAGTATCTACTATACCAGTTAAAGGCTCTGTCTCCGCTCAAGATCGCCAGCTTCGACTGCACCGATGAGGCGTCGATTGCTCAGGCGGCAAAGGACCTCAAGGGAATTCCCATCGACCTGCACATCAACAATGCAGGCATCTTCATGGGTGGAGGCCTTGAAAATACGACTAAGGAGATGCTCATGCGCCAGTTCGAGGTGAACACGGTGGGTCCGTTCCTGGTGACGCGTGCATTGCTGCCGAATCTAAAGCTGGCAGCGCAAAAGAACGGCAGTGATGGGGCATTAGTAGTCACGGTGTCGTCCCAGATAGGTAGTATCGCTGGTAACACGGATGGAGGCAACTACAGCTACGGAGCGTCGAAGGCTGCTGTAAACATGGTAAACGCCAGCTTGGCCATTGACTTAAAGAAAGTAAACATCGCTGCGATTGTCGTGCATCCGGGATATGTGGTGACGGACCTCACAGGTGGACTGGGCGACGTCCACACGGACGAGAGTGTACGCGGCATGGTGAGTGTGATCGACAAGGTAACTATGGCCGATACAGGAAAATCCTTCCACTTCCAGGGCCACGAGATGCCGTGGTGACTCACCACTGGGGAGCGATAAACATTGCATCGGACTTCAAATTTCTAACACCAGTAAAGGTTTTCCTTCACCGGTAGGCATTTATTGAGACCGCCGAAATTTAAAAGTTGCAAGGCAAAATATGTAGTGCAATAAAAACTTTTTGTTAGTTTTTAAACCTAAAAGTTCATAAAATTAGGTTAGGGAGGGGCATAGAGGTATATTTTAAGAAAGTACTACAAGTAGTACACGTAGTAGTATATCTGTAAGTACTACTACATCCGCTCGGAAAATAAATCACCTTTCCAATAAATAATCACAGCGCTCCGCCTCGTTGTTTTCAATGGGTTTAAGATTTGCAGAGGTTGACACTTTTCGAAATTGTAATGAAAAAAACGAAATCTTCACGCGGTTGCAGGCGTACTTGCTCCGCCGCACTAGAAAAGGAAAGGATCAAGGTTTGAAATAGACTCGTGTGCTGGACATACTTGCACTGCACCAACATGCTTGCACTGCAGCAAGGGACTGCGCGGTAATTTGCTGTTGGAGTGGTGCAGCATGGGTTCGAGTAGCGTGGACTAGCCCAACAGGAATTGGCTTCAAGTGCCGCGATGACCATTTGGGCGTTGAGCAGGGTGATTGCGTCGCAGGGCAGCGTTATTGGCAGCGCTCCTGTGCGGATGAGCTTGTCCTTTTACAAGTGGCCAAGGCAAAAATCGGACCTTCGTTGTTCATATTCTTGTCCATAACCAGCTGCAGCGCTAAAAAGGTCTTGTTCAACGTCTCTCCAGTCGTGTCCTCAAACGCGAACTTCCCTTCCTCAATGAGCTCCGCGGTTGTTCGTGGGTGCGTACGGGTCTGCAACGACTGTATACTGGAAAAATAGCCTAAGTCAAGACAATTGAGGTCTGGGCTCTGAGCGGGCTGGTTATCAAGCTGAATAGTCCAGCTGTCGGAACGCCCTGCCGTCTTCACCTCTGCATCGTCCTCGAGAACGTGAGGTCGAGCATTGTCTTGTTGTACACGAATTGGAACGTGCTTCTGGCCTTCTGGCCACTTCGCCTTAGTAGCAGGAATTACATCCTCAACAAGCATTCGACGTGAAATGTCCCGCGTCATTGACACCGGTCACAGCTTCTCATCACCCGCGGGACGGTTCACGCTCCACCTCTGCGCTACGTACTTCTCAACCACTAGCCAGAGACCAACTTTACCATCCCAGCCATCGCGAGCCCGAGCTACCGCACACAAGAACATTACCTTGTTGATGTACCGATTGCTTTCTACGTACTGGACCGGTGGCCCCTCTGCGGGCTTTCCATCATTCCCCGTCAGTATGTACACGCTCTGACCAACTTATTCACGTAGAACCACTTTTCATCGATGTGTACGACATCGAACATCGGATCGAAGGCGTACCCGCCGTTCGCACTGGCAATGCGCTCGTAGCATTCGCCTCACTTCAACTAGAGGGCCACATGGCACGCGCGCAGAGTGCGCACAGGCAGCAGTATGAATCCAGTCGACTAGACAGCGAAGTGCAATCACAACAGCGCTTTGACCTACACGCTCGCTTTCTAGAATATTAAATCTACCTATAAGCAAACAGCCATAGCACAGGACCGCGAGAGAGAAAGTTACAATCGTGTTCCTAAAACAAGAGCCCAGTGCCTTTATCTCTACACGATATGAGCTGCCTCTTGTCCTCATGTTCTCACAGTAAGTCAGTCAGCTTACTAAATGATATGTGAACCTTCGAGCTCCTATTTCAGTTTTGTAAGCAGTACTTGTGCTCCGAATGCAATGTAGCTAACTTAGGGGCTGAACGCCACATACGCACTTGTGGACACCAGGATTTGTATTGGCATATTGCATGTGTTCCAGCGTTGCCGACTATTGTACGTCGAAGTACTTGTACAGTGAAGTCTCCGACACCTTCTTACGACATTCTGTAATACTATTAGGACCCAATCCGGACGAAACAGGCAACATTCAATTAGTCTATCACTTTCACTCAGATATTAAGATCCACGGACTCGCATTATTTGATTTTAAGAAGATCTCCGACATATCAACATCGTTTTTAGACAGGAATTTAAGAATCCACGAAATAACAACTCGAATTGCAACCCTCCTTTCCTTTGAAATGAATTTCAGAGAACAGCATGACTGTTGTTGTGGATTATTTTTTGTTCTTACTTCGTCGTTTTTGCCGTTTTATTGCGAGCCACGAGCTACACGATACAGTCGTTTGGTTTGGCAGCACCACTCACTATAGTGCGGTATCGTAGAAGCCCGTCCACTCCTACTTATAGTCGATACAAAAATGGGCAACGACCCAAGTACGAGGTCGTCCACGCGAAGTCAGAGCTTAGTCGAAAGCACGGACGGCCAAGATGCTGGAGGAGGGATCAAGACACTAGAAGTTAAGATCTTCGGTTTACAGACAAGATCAAGCCAAGATCGTGCGGATGATCAAGCCCATCGAACTCGCAGGACGGGTCGGAAGGAAGCCCAAAAGTAGAGATAAAGGTCACCAGTAGTAGTATACTACCTCCGCTCGGAAAATAAATCACCTTGCCACTCATATTTCGTCCTATTCTATCATAATACCCTGTCAAAGCCGTTGAGTGACTGTGTTTTGAATTCCCCGCCTATTTCTTTGGGGAGTGATCCCGCTTCGCCTCATTTCAAGATTTGAACACTCCCGCCCCTGAAACAGCTAACCGACGACGAGCGCCAGGTAGTATGGGAAATGCTGCTCCTACGCAGCTGCAACGGCGTATTAAAACGGGGTGATATCGTCCAGACTGCAGCATACTTTCATGTCAACCGCTTTGCTGTATCCAGCATTTGGTAGCGAGGCGTCAGCTCGATGGGTAATCGAGTAGCGGCTGTTGTCAAGTCAAGGAAAAGCTCTCGTGGGCGAAAACAACTAGACCGAGCGGCATTTTGTGAGCGTATGTCTGCTATTCCTGTGAATAACCGGGTGAACCAACGCAAGACTCAGGTGGCTTCAAACGCGAGTGCATATATGGTGAACCAACTGATTAAAGAGAGTTTATGCGTCGAACGCTGAGGCAAACGCGGCCACTGCTCACCCCAACACACAAGCTGGCGCGATTGAAGTTCTGCATGGATCATGTGAAGCCCCGATGATTTTATTTTGTTTTCTTTGCAAGGCCTTGTAAATTTTTCTATAGCTAACATTACAACAGATCTGAAATTTCAGAGCTTCCTCATGCCGAAGGTGCGACTTCGTTTGATCCTTCTTACAGCTAATTCACCAGGTTTTACTTCATGGAAATTCGTACCCTTATTTGACTCTCCCTTACCTCTGAAATAATTTCAGAGAAAAACATATTTCGCCCGTCAAAATTTGGATATATTATTAACCCCTTCAACCCGTTGCGCTGTATCGAGATGTGTTAGCAAATCCTATGGAATGGGTAATCCTCCGTTCTAAGTTGTATATACACAGCACAGGAACCACGCTTTACTTGGGTTTTGTATACATGGATAATATTTCGTGCCTGCCGCTGTTACAGGCCATACAAATCTAAAGTCAATGAGCTGCGAAGTTTCTATCTGCTTTGGGAATAAAGAGGCGGGGGAAGAGAGTGCAGTCTCTATCCAACTTTTCTGAAAATTAGTTATTGCAGGTCTTACCCACGAGCTCCACATCATCTAACAAATATAGCAGGCTTTTTCGAATGGCCATCGTACATTCCCGCAAGATTTCGCGGAGGTGGAGAACAATGGGTGCTGCGCGCGAATAACGTCGGGCCGAGCGCATCGTCGACGGCGGGGCGCCTACCTGGCGCCACATGTGGTGCCAGCTGATAGCGAGCGGGTGGACGCACAAGAAGCTCCCAGGTAGCTCAATCAATACCCGGTGGAAGTATATCCCGCCTGGTGGATATGCAAGCGGCATCGAAAGCAAGGACTACGTGTTGTTCGAAGATCGAGTGTGCGTTCACTCTGTGTCCAGTACGTACACTGCAGTACCGTCACTTGATGATGTTGCTCACACGTGACTTTGCACTACTATTATGTTAGTTCATTAAATGGCTGCGGCCGAAGCGATGAGCTCGGCGTGCACTGCAGAAGGAAATGTAGGGGCATGCCAATGCTGAATGGTTTGCTTTATCTAACGTGTATCGACGGTTATTGCGTATGTTTAGCTCCTACGCCGTCGAGCACTAAGGTCGTTGGAGCAACAACTCCAGTTGTACAGGTGTCGAGGAATCCCAGCCGACACCGGAAGATCCGACCAATTCGACCGAAACTGCTGGGGGCTCTTTCCCCCCTCCCCGGCTGGGCGCATCTTCGAGTCCTATAAATAGTATGTACTCTCAACGTTTCTACTTTGATGTCTTACTTAGTGTGTGTTTGCCTTGTGGTGCAGGTGATCGAGGTGATATTGTGAGCTTTGAAGACGAGGATGATGAGTACGAGTTGGTTCCGCGATACAAGGTGCTTCCATCACGACCTGCCGCACATACTTCCATTGTGACGTCTTTGTTGGGTTGTCGGACGAGGATGACCGTGATGACGAGGTTGTCATCGACGACGAGGAGAATGTTATAATCGTAGAGGACGATGACGGCGAATACGACAACGTGAATGGTGTGTTCTATTGTCTCCTGTATATACAACACACACTTGCGCATGTCATTTATGGCAGTCAAGCCAGCGTTTCCTCATGAACTCTAACCTTGATCCACGGGCCAAGCCAAACAGAGCCTGGAAGATTCGGAAGGTAGTTCATGTGCTGCAGCGCACATTTCGTCGTGTGTTTATACCTCCTGCTGAGCTTGCCTTCGATGAATCATTGCTACCGTCGCGCTCGTCATTCAACAGGACTCACGTGTACATGAAGGACATTCCGTGGACATGGGGGACAAAGTTGTTTATGCTGTTGCAGCGCGCGCACTGCGTACTGCATCAGGTACTTACCGCACTTGTTGGAGGTGTTATGCTGTATAATACATCTTACCACTATGATGTGCTGTATATATTTGCTGTATAATACAGGAATGAGGTCTACGTAGGCACGAAACAACACATTGCTGACTCGACTGCGATGGACAAGAAGTCGGGGCCTGCATCGGTGGTCCGCAACCTGAAGGTAGTGTTCCGTAACGGACAAGACAAGGGCTCCGTAATGGACAAGACAAGGGCTTTCGGCTCGTGGTAGCAGATCGTTTCTACACGAGCGTGGTGCTAGCTATCCAGCTACTGTTGATGGGGTTCTATATCGTCGGCACCATAATGACAAACCGCATTGAGCTCGCTGCAACTATCAAACCGAAGAAAAATGACCCGAAGAAACGACCCAAGCATATCAAGTGGGGAACTTTCACTACCGTTCGATCTAAACACGTGAAGTAAACGGCGGCTATCAAGTGGTGGGAAAGCAAGCCGGGTATTTTTTTCTGTGTACTGAGAGTGATCTTTCGCTTGAGAGGGTTGCGAGAAGGGAAAAGACTGGAGAGCAACATGAAGTGGCTTGTCCTGAAGCAGAGAAGGACTACCACAAGTACATGGGCGGAGTTGATGTGCACGATCAACTCCGCCTACAACAGTACTCCTTGTAGCGGGCAGTGACTTTCCGCAAGTACAACAAGTCGTTGGTTTTGGGACTCGTAGATTTAGCTATTGTCAACTGCTACATTGCATACCAGGCTTTTCATGCAGAAAAGGAACATGTCCTTTGATCCACGTTCAATATATCCGCAAGCGGCACCTGGGCCTCACCAAAATGAAGGCTGAAGATATGAATGAAAGCAACACATTCGGTGCAGGTGGGTGCGGTGAACTTGTTGTTGTATGTACAGCTTAGACTAACATGTATATGATGCTACTGAAGACCCACCTCCTCCTCCAGCATTCAGCACACATTCCGTTCAAGGAACAATTTCTTCCGATGCTGGAGCGCTGGCGGAACATGTTGGGCACTCCCACTGGTGGTAGTTTAGGATGAACACTAAACTACCACCAGTGGGAGTGCTCACCGACAGTCATACATATATCCAGTCTACTGGAAACTACCCCGCCACTACCGCGTACTTACCGAAAGTCGGACGTACCCTTGTGTGGTTGAGAGTAAATGCAGTTCTGTTCGTTGAGCACAAAGGCTCTTAACCCTGTTGCCCACATAACCGAGCATATTGCAGAGTTTTTACAAAAAGCGGAAAATGTATTGGAGTTGTACCCAGTAAAAACACGTGCACCGGGAAACCGTTCTTATTTTGGAAAAGGAACGCAGTCTTTATGCGCAGGCAGGACGAAATTTATTTTTTTGTCCAATCCGATACGTTATAATTTCGGTCGAGTGGTGGACTTTACAGACGGTATTTCGTTGAGAGGAGGCCTCCATGACAGAGAGGCAACAGGTGGTTGAGTTTTTACAATGGTCAGCAACCAACATGTTTACCCAAACTATATTGTACACAATTTAAAACATATTTACCCCTCGGCTTGCTCAGTGCATTCTTTTCATTTGGCCAAACGACATCATTGACCATGGCAGACTTTAGTGACGCCCAGCTGCTGCACTGATTCAACTAGGGCGTCCTTTCATCGAGAGGAATCAGAAGATAAAGTGGGATGACATTGTTGCCGAAATGCCAGTAAAATTCAAATCGAGAAGCGCACTTCGTGAGCGCCTGAAAACTCTCAAAAAGATGCACGGAATGCAGCTCAACCGGTTCCCTCATCATTTCTCAAGGCTCCGGCTTACGTCGCTGTCAACAACGGAAGGTCAACGCGCTAAAATCAATCCATCTAGCGCTTTCAGCAACCACCCCCAGCAGCAGCGATCAATCAAAGCACGAGAAGCTGTAGATACTGTTTATGGGGCAATTCCAAGGAATGAAGTACGGCAAGCAGCAGGTAAATCGTATTTAAATGCTGGTGCAATAACGCCTGAAGGGGTATCAAAGCTTCTAAATGTGCTAAGTATCACCTCAGACGACACGTTCGGCGACTTGGGCTGTGGAATTGGTAATGTTCTTGTTCAAGTCGCTGTTGAGACGAATTCAAGGGCGTGTATTGGAATTGATATTCGCGCGGAGTTGATTTCAGCGGCTTATAGTGACATCTTTGTCCATTCTAAAGAATATCTGGAGCTTTTAAATGCTTCGATATTTAAAGTGGATATCTGCACGATCAACAAGGATCCTGGATGCGCATTGGAATTATGCATGGTTCTGTTTTCGAATAATTCTCTATTTGAAGAACCTACCAATCACGCCATCAAGAGTTTATCTGTATGTCTCCTGCTCATCGAGGTGTGGTTTTATTCAGAAAGTTATGTCCAAGGCATCGTCCGTCATGCCAGCGCGTTGTTTGCTTGTTGTGGAATTTAAATGCTCGATGCAAGTGCCGGTATAATGGTCGAGCACACATCGTGAATGTTTTGATTACAAACGCTGGCTTCTCCCGTCACTTTAGTCGGGTAACCGCGCCTCCAGCAATATAATCCTCATTGTGCATCCAAACTTTGTTATTCAAAACGATAAACCTACTCTGCCCTGTATTGAATGATTCGAGTATGTAAATCACCCTTGTTTCCCGCACTCACAGGTAGACTGTCGACGTTTCCGATGGTGCCAATGGCGAGGTCATGGTGAAGTTATCGGCATCTTTCTTGGCCTGAAGCAGCGTTGACGATCGTCGAATATGGCCGTGTGCATTGAACAATCCCGCTGGGTGGTAAAACAGGTGATACTTCAGCCAACATGACCGGTCTTCACGTTCACACAGGTAGGGTTTTGTTGGCTGGGCTGGATATGCATGAGTGCAAAGCGATACGAGGTGCGTTGTGCACCAATCGTCAATTCCGTTGGATACCTACCTTCAAATCTGCACATGACACCCCCACGCTTCGTTCTTGAACTGGGAAACTGAACATGCGCGTGGCGCGGTACACAGGGCACCTCGGTTGTAGATCGCTGTTGTGTGTCGTAATTCGGTATTTCGGCGGTAGGGGTTCTTAGAACGGTAAGATCGGGCTCAATCGGACTGGTGTGCATTGACCCGGAGTCACTAAGGGAGTTTTTCCATGCCCCCGAAAGTAATTCACCCGTTAGCTCCATCGAAAATGCGTGATGAGGATATCACTGGCACTTGCATCCTCCAGTTAGTTTTCGGGTAATGAAGGCGTTACACCGTGCAAGGTCAACAAAATCCAGTGCGAGTTTTTTATGCCGCTTGCGGAAAGAGTGGCCGTCGGCTACTGAAAAACGGCTGCGAAGCTGATCAATGCGGTCCACGCCTTGCATATCTTGATTGTACTCGATCACGCACTTGGGTGCCGAAAACTGCGGTTTCTCCTTCCCTACTTGCCGATTTACTGTAGTAGTAGTGGATGTATCAGCATTTGACACGATGTTGACGACGGAACCATCCACCCACGAAGCCGCCACAATTTTGTTGGTCTGGCTCACAGCTTGCTTCATTGATCCTCGCGGAAGGTCAACGTTCTTCGAGATCATGGCACACCTAGGAAAATGGTTACTCGATTCCCGGATTGTACCGCGACCGTATAGACCAACCACTCGAAGCATCTCCAGGAGTTGACACGAAGTGTAGTAGTTGTCAGTGCTAACAACACGATTGGTTTGATGAATCGGTCGAGTCACTTCAACAACGCATTTGCGAACTTCAGTCGCGAGCTCCGTAACGGCTTCTAATTCGGCCGCTTCATTCCTTGGTATCACGCCTATGTGTCTTTCGCCCATGCCACTCGCGCAATGGAGGCGATCATCAGCCAGGACTCGGAGCAGCAACACACGTATATCTTAAAGTGATATTTACCTGTAGGCTTGGTGGAGTTGTAGACAATCAATGTCTAGCGTATCTCGAGCGGCAAGCAATGCTCGACTCATCAACTGCTACATTTCTCCCCAGCTTGACAAACATTGGTGACCGGACTTTCAACATGCTCATCAGAGGTCTGATTCGAGCTGCAGGATCACGGTTCAGGTCGGCAGCTGTAACAGGGTAGTGGAAGCACAGGTTCTTTCTAATGAAGGTAAATCGCCTGAGAGGCATAACATTGTCCATTCGCGCACTTTCGGTTCCAAACAAGCTGTCCTCGACTGGTTCCCCCCAATAATTAGCGAATTCGCCTTTATCAATAAGTGCCATGTAAAACAAGATGCCGAAGAACTTCATCAACGCTTGTAGAGACACGACTTGCCGCTTTTCCCTGCAGCGCATGCATTTGTGCTTGCAACCATTTCCTCCAAAAGGGCAGTGGAAGGTACGCGAGAAAACTAGACTACGCCGAGTGACGAAAAATTTGCTGGTTATCCTTTTTAACGCGCGGTGAGGTGGCTCCATTATCCTGTGTGAACAGGTTTGCAGGCTCTTCAACAACACCAAGTGGGGCAAAATGCATGCCCGCGACGCGTTCCACCTCACCGACACCTTCTGGAACGGTCTCTTGGCAATCATAACGAGAATCATCTTGATCAACCTGTTCAAATTCATCCCAGATGTCGCCTCCCTCGGCTTCATCCTGGTATGGTCGGCACAGAACGTCCCACGTCTTGGGTCTCGATTCGCTTCCGCTCAGGCAATTATATGTTGCTATACCTTCCATCACTTTCTCACGAGGTATACCGCGAATATCTTTCTTCAACTGAAATTATCTTTCTATGATCCATCAGGTGGGGGTGATCCTGTAGTCGTTGTCTATCGTAGCTCGAATAAAACGGAGTCGCTAGGAGTCTTCTTCTTTTTTGCTATTCTCTTGCCAGTGGGGCGTTTAGCTCGAGAGATAATACCTGTCAGGTATGCCGACCCGACCGCTCTATAATCTGCGTCGAGCATCCACGTCTCGTTTACAGGTGAAAAGCTGACGTGGCACTAACCAAAGTGTTTGGGCTCAATGGGATGGTGTCTTCTTCACTACGAGCAGCAATATCACGGGTCTCCATTCCAGATTCAATGCCCTTATTGCTTTCGACATGTTGTTGCTGTGATTGCTTGCGCTGAGCCACAGACTGACGAAACTTTTTCACCATAGCTGGTTTCAAGTGGTCTTCCGGCTCGCAGGTGTTGTCCTCAGAGTCGTAACCAGCCCACTTGACGAAAAAACGGCCCTTATCTTCCTTCAGTACAGCGTCGACTTCGTATTCACCACTGCTCTCATCGTCGCTGCTCGTCCCCAGCTCTTTTCTGTTATTGCGCTGGATTTCTGATGCTGCTGCCCCCTTTTGAGAGCGCGTTTTTCGTTGTTGACATGATTCTTGGCTGATTTCTTTTCTTGCAGAAGTAGTACAAAAAGCTACGTCGAGTGTTCGCTTCACATGACGACCTGTCGTCTCTCCAAACGCTGATGCTGGTAAATGACGTACTGGGGGAGAGTACTGGAATCTCTGGTGTATTTGTATGAAGACATCGGACCTCAACACAATATGTTAATCTAGTGATTTGCCCCACGCCAACACAAGCCAAAACTAAAGCATATGCCACTAAATGCAAGTCAAATATATCACATATAACACACTCTTTAGTGCAACCGCAATCGTCCTTTATTACCACAATAATAGGAAGCATACAGCACTGGAGTGGGATCGAACCCCGCCCAGACGCGTAGCACCTGACCGCGTTAGCCATCGCACCGCCCTCTAGCAACGCAGAGGGTGTCATCCAGCCACCAAATCGTCGCTCGTCGCTGGGCCAGTACCTAACAAAGACAAACGCACACGCGTGTTAGCTCTCATGCCATCAATGCTCAATAAAACACCAGAGCCCACCTCTTCGCCTCCGCCAAAAGCAGCACTGCCTGGGATCGAACCCCGCCCAGACGCGTAGCACCCGATCGCGTTAACCATCGCACCTGTGCGTCGGTTGAGAATCTGAGAGTAATTAAGTTTGTAAAAAGGCATGAAAGCTACGCGTTTTAGCTGGCAAAATTTCACGTAGTTTACCGCACCACGTTTGAATAAAACTAGTTTTAGCCAATAAAAATAGTGCGGTAAGACCTTCAAAACCAAGCATTTATCCATGTTTTACGTTATGTATCGGAACCCAAAATCAAGCAAATCATCCCAGCGTGGTGCGGAAGCCGGCGTAAACAAAGCATATATCCACGTTTTAGTTTTTTGTACAGTAATTGTACATAATAAAGTCAAGTCCAAAATGGCAGCAATAGGGTTAATGTAATATCTCATCCTACTATCCGCATATACAAATATCTAGTCAAACATGTCCGTTATGGATCTTCTACACTACTACGTGCTGAAACCACCGTTACCAACGACTCGTCGGCTGAACACGGAAGAACAAGGAAGAATTCCGACCCCGCGGCTTTATCCCTCGTGTCGCACTGCCTGTCACGTTTCAGCTCCTGTCCCGTGGCTCCCGGATAGATTGCCACGTAGCTTCGTCATCGCGCTGATTCGACCAATCGTCTCGAGTTATCAGCACTACCGTAACCTGGCCCAATAATGGCCGTCGAATCTCGCATCAACGGTGTCATCATCTTTGACAGGGTCGGATACGCCAGTTGGCACTCAGTGCTTGTTGTGTCAGCTCCAAACATCAAACGCAACACCACAACTACCCTCACAGAGACCCGAGCCACGGCACCGGTGAGTGTCGTTGTGCTGCACAATTCACTCTGTTCTGCGCGCCCTGCTTCCTTCTTGCGTCCGCTGCGCCACTCGCCATCTCCTGCTCGCCATGTCGGTAAGTTCGTCACTACATGGTTCTGCGATGTTGCTGATTGGCCAGGGGAGCTGGAAGTCAGAAGCTTTGGGATATGCTAGAGGAGGTGAAAATCATCTATTAGTAGCGGCCGTGGCGATATTCTCTTGGAGGCTCTTTGTACTCTGGAACACTTTTTTCCGCGATGGGGTTTCGCTACGTAAGTCGATAGTAAGTCTCCCTTCTACCTGGGCACGTATCGTGTTGATCAGTCGGATTTTTAGGTCGACTGTCGTGATTCGATTTACAAACTGGGGTAGTCATCTACATATTATCGTTCCTTCAGCTATTCCCTGTACCACCTCCACTCACCCTCCGTGCCGATTCGAAATTGCGATACTTTGTGCTTCCCTTAGACACACATCCACGTAACTTTGTTGTTTCCTTGGGCGTATATACTGCTTGATCGAAGAGGAACACCTTAGGTCGTCAAGGCGACCGGTTGTTGGCTACCATGTTTCCCGCCACCTTTTGAGCCCATTGCGTTAGGACCGGCGCTCTTTCGCTGCCTCCTTTGTCGCCGATTGGCCGAGGCATGTGTTCAGTACGTTTTTCCGTGACTGCCGAGTTCGGAACATCGTTAGACATGCCTGTTCGACTTTAAGTTTCCAGGCCGACCACTCCTGTTTGTTCTTCACCACAATATCCTCATATAGATCAATCAACTTATCTTGCTCCAATACTCTTAGCTTGGGAAGGCGCTGAGCGGCACCGGACAGTGCTGGTTTGCGAATCGTGCATTTTGGCACGATACTTTCAAACCGATGCTGGGTTAGGTCAAGCCACGCTTGAGCTCGTTGGTTATGCCAGCTTCACGAAGGGAATGCTGCAACGCGCTGGCTAGCATCTCCGGAGTCACCTCCTCCTTAGGCTCGTCCTCAGCTTGGCCATGAACGTTATGTTCACGTGTAGCTGGTTCAGCATCCTCCCCACCTTCTGTGAGAACTGCTGCTGTACTATCACGTTCCTGCTGAAGAAAGAGTTCGCCGGTATATAGGCCCCTCTTCTCCTCCTCCTCCTCCTAGACACGATTTCATCCTCTCTATATCCGCTCGTACTCGCACACAGGGACGGTTCTCCATTTGAGGCCCTATGATCCTCTCCTTTTTCCATTTCTCTCCCTGTTGCCGTCATACTCCTGAGCAACCACCAAGGGTGGGTCGTCCGCGGGTTCAGGAGCCGCTGAGGTCATGAGGGTAATCTCACTTGGTTTTAGTATACCAAATCACGCGTGGCACTATGTACACCTCCAATACCAGGATCAACTCGTACCGGGTTGCTGGGGCTCTGCGCAAAATTGGAAGTGGTTTTGCCTCCTTCCAGCATGCCACTTTGTCGGGCACTAATGGATACACGCCGATAGCCGCAAATACCTCCTTGCATTGCCGAATATCTAATTTTGTATGCTATACAAAGTCACTGTGTCCGCGAAAGAGTTAACCAAGAGGAACACCGGTCGAAATTCTCTGTAATGAAGTGGGGATCGGGCATTTGGGCATATAGGCCGTATTCTCACCCGTTCAATAGTCTTCCACTTGAGGAGGGATCCCTGGCAGCACAGTATGAATCTGTTTTTATATATTGACGATCAACAAGGGACGTCGTTACTGCAACAAAAGTACGACAAAACGACAGCAAAATGAACAACATAAGAGCATCTCCACCGGTGCGCCACAAGCTATCTACTAAATTCACGATTTGACTTTGGTTTTCACCCACCCGTTCAGCCTAAACTTCAGGCTAATTGTTGGTAAAAGGTACAAAGGTCTCCGCTCAATGTAGCGCGGTTGACATTCCTATCCAATGCGATCGTTTGTACACCATGGAATCTATGACGCGTTGTACAAGCAAATTATTGCGTATTCAAATTATCAGTTAATGCATACAAATCGCCCTCAGTCGCCCAAGTTAAACCCAAGTCAAATTTGACAAGCATTTAACTCAGGTGAGGTCAAATTGGCAATTTGACTGCTACCGATGGGGGAGTTTTCTGACTAAATTCGCGATTTGACCCCCACCGGTGGAGATGTTCTAACCACAGTTCAGAAACAACACAAGGCACTTCAAAATCTGATAAAAGCGACCAACTCCATAGCTAATTACCCTAACCCTATGTTGGGGACGGGTGTCATGGCCATTCAAATCACCAAAATGACGAAGTCGATAGGAAGTCTATCGGCCAGCCTTAGGCCAAACCAGCACTCTCCTGCACTTTTACCCTGCAGAGCCGAACTGGACTTTACTAGGCTTCGTCCAGGGCTGAATTCCGCGCGCTCAGCACACTACCCTTAAACCCTGGCATTTATTCGGCTTGGTCCAGGAGACCTAAATTCAACCCCTCCGGTGTCTTCATGTCTCACTGGGTGGCAGTAACGACCGATTAACAAGGCAAGTTGCAGTGTGGCTGCCGTAGCTTTAGCGTCAGAGGAAGACGTTCGACTCAAAACGTCCGTAATACAAAGTTCCATATCGCAACCGTTCCGACACCCTAACCCTTTCCGACATGCCTCCGACAGTTCGGAACCACGGACACATTCAGGTACACACACCACAAATACTTAGAAAACAAATATATAATTAAAATTTACAAGTATTATAGTACTGTGGGCCACATTGAAATTTATACTTTGAAAAGAGCGGCCCTGGAGGCAGGGCGAGCGGTGGCGACGGTGGCACTGGTTGTGCGCGAGCGAGCGTGAAGGACGAGAGCAGGGCGACGGTTGAGCGAGTGTGGAGCGGCGGCGAGCGTAGAGCATGGGTTGGGAAGGCGGCGATGGCGGCATTGGTGGCGGGCGAGCGAGCGTCGAGGATGACGGCGGCAGTGCGGCGTGCTGGTGGCGGGCGTGAAGCGGCAGCGGGCTGTTCGTGGCAGGTAGCCAGGACGATGAGGCGGCGCTGACGTCGATGGTCGACTTGGGCGTGCTCGGCGCTTCACTCAACACGGTGCAGTCGGTACTGGTCCGTGGAAGTTCACGGGCGCGACATGGACATGTCCACGAGAGTGTTGGTTTTCGATGGCATGCAGGTCGACGTGCAGGTAGACGTGCATGCACACGCTGAATGTAGCCTGGTGAGCGCGTCGAACGTGGATTTGTCGACGTTGACTTCGATCGGATGTGACGTTCTAGGGTTCATTCTGGGTTTCTTTCGTGCTGGTCCTCCGTGGCAGCAGATGCAGCGGGTAAGGAGGTGGTGGGTCCGTTAGCGATCTCAAAATGGCGTCGTGAACTGGATTTGTTTGTGGAGTTTCGCGAAAATTTGTGATGGGTTATTCTGGTGGATGTTACCTGTACGATGGGGGTGGTGGTCGCGGATACGGTGGCGGTGACGATCGTGGCTATGGACCTTGCAGGAGATCGAGGCTGGTCGAGATGTTCGACGCTATGGCCATGGTGGAGCTGGAGGTGGCAGTCGCGGACGAGACGGCCGTGGAAGACAAGGAGACCATGGTTCCGAAGACCGTCGTAGACGGATGCTGATTTTGGCGTCGGGGGAGACCGAGACAGTTGAGGCGGCGACCAAGACCGTGGAGCATTCGGAGCAAGAGGCCAGGGTGGAGGAGGTCGTCTAGGACAAGTAAACCCCGGCGCAGGCTTGTTGTCCACATTGGTCTCGTGCGTTGGTCAAACCCATCTCGTTGATCAATGTAGTCGTCTGCTGCTGCTCGTGGTTAATTACGGGGAGGTGTTGGACCTGGAAACAAGACTGTGTCACTCCCAGGCCTTTCGGATCGCAGTGTGTAGCTAGCAAAATATTTAGTTAAAGCTTCGAATAATGCAGTACGTTTATATTGACGCATGTATCCTACAACGAGTTTGAACGAAGACAGGTTGCCTCCTTGGGCTGCTAAAAAGGAATTGACCATCATATTATTGAATAGAAGTAACATTGACGCATGCACCTACTTCTGCTATGTAACTAAGGCATATTTTATCATCTATTTTAGGATTGTGCCTAGTTGTCGGGATGGCAAGAATATATCAAAATTCTTTTTATACAGGAGACTCGTATTGGGATATACATATTTTGGCTTGGCTTCCGACAGATATTTGTCGGAAGCTGTCGGAATAAATAACCTATCCGACCCTGACGCTATTGGCTGAAAGGAATACATTGAGCGATATTATTGGCCGAAAACAGACTACACCTAACATGATAACTATCGTACCGAACTATCTGTCGGAAAGACGTGTATATTCATCCTTATCCGAAGGAACTTTAACACAGCCCTAAAACCATGGCGCAAAGTTATTAACTCGAAATAAATCTATTGCTTCCAAAATCCGAACTGTTTTTATTTATCTTTATTGCGGCCAAGCCGTTATCTATGTTTAACTATCTATCATAGTTAAACCTAATCAAATGCATAACGTGTTGCCCTCAGCCTATGTATGTACTGAGGCCACCGTTAATTCTACACATCATGTGCTGAGAGACTGTTTACTCTCCGGGTACTCCATACCCATGTGCTGCGCCACACCGTGTAACCCCGTTATACAAGTAGAGCACAAAGTAAAAAGGTCATAATTTAAACAAAATAATAATCGGAAAGTCCACAATTTAGCTTATTTTATTTAATTCGTCATATGCCTAATTTTAGGAGGACTGGCTTAGGTAGACATCCAAAAGCAGTCGTGGTCCACGACTCGTGGATGCTAATGCATGAGGCTTGACGCGGCACCAATTAATACACTGCACAGCAGGCCTCCTACAATAGGCCTTTTCAGGACTTTTTGGGAAAGGGCCTAATTGACTAGTAAATAATTTAAAATTTTAAAAGGGCATAATTTCAGGATTGAACTTTTATAGTTAAACCAAGGTAAACAGAGGAATTCACTATTCCAGCGATTGGGGCGCCACACTAACGTTATCCAGGCGAACTACAATAACAATATGAAAGTAACGTACTGCGTGAGGCAAGCATCAGTCTCATGAGACTTATATTTCCCTCGCGCTGGTGAGGGATGCCTCCTCTCTGTGATTATTTTGCGTCAGTAGTAAGAGGATGAAATGTAAACGAACAAACACGCAAGACACTGATCTAACCTCAAACCGTCCATTAAAATAACTTATTGCCGAACGTGATGCAGTTTAGGATTTACGTTGAAGACATGAATGCATGAATACCTTGCAATTATTATAACTTACATTATATAACGGGTTCTACCACATAATTTACTGTGACAGGCTAATGTCACAGTCGGCACTGTGACACCACGGTGACTAATCAGAACGCAGAATAGCTTTACTGGTTGGCGCGGTCCGAGGTGTCGTGACCGCGCCGTTGAGAATCAATCTCAGAGTTTTATTTACTTGCTTCCTATCGCTACAGTGTACGCTTGGTAACGGGTTGTCTTAAGCCCGTTACACCTGGTAGCACTTTGAAATCCGTCCAACGACCAAGATGAACGATACGTCGATGAATGACGCATCCATGATGACCAGCACGTCTCTGGAACATCCAAGATGACCAGCACCTCTGGAACACGCCGGTTGCCAGGATCACTCGTCAATTGAGTGGGAGGCGCTACGCCGCCTTGCCGGACGCGTCCGGCGAGGCCGTCATCCAGACTTTGCTCACGGCCGGTTCGGAAGCCCAACAACGCCTGGCCGCTCATGAGTTCATGGCGCGTGAGATTGCAGACCTTCGTCAGCGAGTGTCGACTCCCACGCCGTCCAAGAATAAGACCGAAATCGTCAAGCTCGATGTCTCACATTACATCGGTAAAGGCGACGGTCGCCTCCACTTGAACCGTTGGTTTTGCGAGGTGGACATCGCGACTAAAGCTCGGCAGCTATCTACCGAGATCACGCGCACGCGTTTCTTTCTTTCCAAGATGGCGGGCAAGGCGAAGGAATGGGCGCTCGGCAAGCTCGTTGCCGACGCTAGCTGCTTCCCAACCACGGCATCCATGAAGGCCAACTAGCGGCTCGCGTTCGAGCCGCCCCAAGACGAACGCGTTCAACGATCGGCTTTCCTCTCGCTCACGCAGGGACGCATGCCCATGCTCGAGTACATCCAGCGCACACGACATCTCATATCGTGCATTACGACGTACCCTGTGGACATGGCGACCCAAGTCCATTTCTTGGTCTCGGACATGAGCGCTGGATATCAGCGCTTCTACTTGACACGGAAGACTCCGTCTACGCTGGAAGAGGCCTTCGCGGTCACCCTGCGCGAAGACTACAGCGTGACAGCGTCACAAGCGTTCGACGGCTTTTGGGCTCCGGCGCCAGAACCGGAGCCTGAACCGATGGAGATTGATGCTATCCAGTAGTACGGTGATCGCCGCGGTCTACTCCACGGCCATGATTATTGACGCGCGGCTCGCGTCCGCTGAAATGTTTCCGCTGTAAGAAGCCTAGTCATCGCGCGGCGATGTGGCGCGCACCAGCGCCCGTAATGGCGAACGGTCGAGACCGACGTCGCCGTTGCTGGCCAAGCAAAACACGGCAACAAGCAGTGGGTGCGTGGTGTCCTACTGGCCGTGCAGGGAGTGATGATTCTCTGGTGGCAGAACCTCTTCCTAGCCCTCCAGTGCTTTGTGCATAACTGTTTGCCACCACCTCCGGCAGCGACTCGAGACTGATCGTGCTCAGTCTCCATGTCGACGGGGCGACGCGCACTGTCCGGGCGCTGCTGGATTCAGGCGCGACGAACAACTTCGTCCGCGCCGAAAGTTTCTCGGTGTTACCGGCGGATACGCGCGTACGTGAAGGCCCAGGCCACATGATTGTGAAGTATGCAGACGGCAAGCCGCGGTGGCTGCCGCGGCGCTCTGTCTCATTCTCGTACGAGTTCGACGGGTTCCAGGGATCGGACGACTTTCTGGTGATCGAGCTGAGCGGTCCCTTCGACTGCGTCGTTGGCATCCCATGGCTCGCTCGCCACCACCCCAACACCAACTGGTTGACCCGTGCTGACTGCCCGCGCGACATCGACGTGAACGCTGTGTTGGAGTTCCTGAGCGGAACGCCCAACCATTGGCCAAATGGTGCAGTCATGGACCCCGACTCCATGACCACTGCTGTTTCAGGGAGAGCGATGGTCCTCCGTTTGCAGCGTGTGGGTGCGCAACTTGTGCCGGTCCTGAGCTGGAGCCTCAAGACACCTTGGACGTGGTGGAGCGTGGGTTCCCGTTCCCAACGAGCAGTGGCTCTCAAGAGATGATGTGGTTGAGCGTGGCTTCCCACCAGCGGTTGAGCATGAGTTCCCGCATGTGGTCGAGCGGGAGTCCCCGAAGATGAAGATGTATTCGTGGTTAAGCGTGGTCTCCCACTTGCTGTCGAGAACGAGCTCCCGCGTGTGGTCGTGCGGGAGCTCCCAGGTGCAGCAAGAGTGGTCGAGCATGGTCTCCCACGGGCGGTCAAGCGTGTGTTCCCGCGTGTGGTCGAGCGGCGGCTCCCTGACGAAGTTGATGCGGTTGAGTCAAAGAACCCACGCCCGGACGATATGATCGAGCGTGGGCTCTCATCGTCTGTCGCGGAAGTCGTTCCGCGACCGGTACGTCGTCGCGGTCGACACAACCCGCGACGACCTCGTACACCGTCCGAGTTTTCATCGGCGACTGAGACTGAAGTCTTCTCCGTCTTGATAGGTGATGGCGACGACACCGTCGCATGTGCGTGAGAAGTCGAGGTCGCGCGTCCTCCGTGCGACGCCGCGTCCATCACCCAACTCCCTGGTCTCTCGTGGAAACTTCCTCCGTGACGTGAAACGCGGATATGTTGTACAAGTCTGCATGATTGTCCCCGAATCCACTGACTCAATGGCGACGGTCGAGGCGGACAATCAAACTTCAGCGTCAGACGCGCGAACTCGCCCGAAGCAAGCCGAACCGAAAACAGCTCGCGAAGCTCGGTACACCGCCCAGTCGTTGCCGGTTCTGGAGGCGTCTGGCAAACTCGTTGCCCCGCTCGTCCGTGAGTTCCTCGAGATCTACCCGGATAAGGTCCCCGCCGTACTTCCCCCTGATCGTGGGGCTCGGCAAGAGAGGACATGATTGTCAAAACTGGGCACCACTTACGAACAAACGAGTCGTTGTACGCTGCCTTGTCGGTCCCATGCTGCTCTTCCTCCTGGGCGTCGACAGAACTCGATCTCCTGCGAAGTCACAGTGGAGAAACCTCGTCCGCCTCGTCTTCTTCCACCGAGCGCTGACCTCACGCCCGGTGCCAAGTACTGCGTCACGCGACAATGGCCGCTTCCGCAAGACCAGACGGAAGCCATCGATGCTTTTTTCGAGGGCCGCCGCCAAGCAGGACATGTCCGTGAAAGCGTGTCTCCACTTTCCAGTCCGACATTCTGTGTGACGAAGGCCATGGGTGGGTGGAACATCGTGCACGCCTTCAGCAAGCTCAATGATGCCACGATCCCAGCGCAAACTCCAATCCCGTGTAAGGACATAGTGTTGGACACCACGTCTGGTAGTACCCAGTACAGCGCGATCGACTTGATGGACGGCTTCTATCAAATCTTGATGCGCGAAGACGACGTGCCGCTGACTGCCGTCCGTACGCCCAGTGGAATGCTGTGGGAATGGCTTGTGATGCCGGAGGGGCTGAAGAACGCGCCTGCTACCTTCAACAGGATGGTGTCCAACCTCATCCGACCCTTCCGCCGGTTCGCGCCGAGTTACTTCGATGACATCTTTGTCCACAGTCGTGCCGAGGACGGCATGACCGACGTCGAGGTTCATCTCCAACACCTGCGGCAGGTGTTCCAAGTGATGCGGGACAACAAACTGTATGCAAACCTGAAGAAGTGCATCTTCTGCGCTCCCGAGATTCCGGTGCTCGGCAGCTATGTCAGCAGGGACGGTGTCCGTGCTGACCCGGAGAAGATCGAAGCCATCTGCGCCTGGCCGACGCCGCAGGGCCAGAAACAACTCCGGCGATGGCTGGGACTCGCAACGTACCTCCACAACTAGTCGAAGAACTTCGCGTCAACTGTCCGTTCGTTGTCACAGTTACTCAAGGCAGACGCCACGTGGTCATGGCGTCCGGAGCGTCAGGCTGCTTTCGACCGGTGAAGACTAGCTTACCCACCGCGCCAGTCTTGATGCTACCTGATCACTCGACACCATTCCAAGTCGTCTGCAATGCGAGCGACTTCGCCATCGGTTGTGCGTTGATGCAGTCCGACGATGAAGGACGCGAGCGTGTGGTGAGTTACCAGTCGCGTCAGCTTAAGCCGGCAGAGCGCAACTACCCCGTTTACGATAAGGAGCTTCTTGCCATGCGCTACGCGCTCATCAAGTCCCGCGTGTACCGCCTGGGTGAACAGGCCTTCGCTGTTTACCCTGATCATGCATCGTTGCGGACGGCGACGAAGAGCTCTCAGCTGTCTCAGCGCATGGCGCGCTGGCCGTCGCAGTTCTCCGAGTACAACTTCGTCGTGCACTATAAGCCGGGCAAGACCAACATCCTCGCCGACGCGCTCTCGCAGCGTCCCGACTACGATCCCCGCGCGCAATGGGGCCGCCACGCTGTTGGTCATGACGACGACGAAGAAGAATGCGCCGTGTGTCTTGCAGAAGGAGTCGCCATAGTGGAGATTGCGGCGACCAGTTCGCTTCGGGATGCTATCGCCGCCGCATATGAGCACGATGCGGCGTGCTCCGAAATGATCAAGTACTTGAGTGCGCCGTCGGATTCTGCGCGGCCGCCAGCTATCCCCGCGGGTACGCTCACGTGTCGACCGCTACGCCATGGACGACGACTTGCTGACGTACAGCGTCGACCTCGCTGACACACCACGCGTCGTCGTCCGCTGGACTATGACCTTCGGGCTCGCATCATTCACGAATTCCCCGATAGCCCAAGTGCGGGCACCTTGGTCGCGAGAAGACCTTCGCGACTCTCTATCGGGACTTCTACTAGCCCGCATGTACAAGTGGGTGTGTAAGTGGGTACGCTTCTGTGAAGCGTGCCAGCGAGTCAAACCGGCTGCGTCGAAGCAAGCTCCACTTCGACCTCTACCCGTCGCACGTGGCGCAAAAGACTTCGTGAGCATGGACTTCGTCTTCGGGTTACCCCGCGATGTACAAGACCGCACCGGTATCCTCGTCTTCGTTGACAGGTTCAGCAAGAGGGTGCATCTTGCTCCGGTTGCCCCCTCGATCACCACGACGGCGGAGGTTTTTGTCAATACTGTTTATCGGCATCACGGCTTAACGTCCTCGATTGTGTCTGAGAGAGATCTCCGCTTCACGGCGGCTTTCTTGTCCGGGCTCTTCAAGTCTCTTGGCACGCGGTTGTTGATGTCCACCGCGGCTCACCCTGAGACGGACGGGCAGACAGAACATGTCAATCGGGTTCTCGAAGACGTTTTGCACAGCTACGCAACGTCCTTCACGTCGTGGAGCTCCTTCTTACCAATGGACGAATTTGCGCTCAACAACGCTGAGCACGCGTCCACAGGTCTCGCTCCTTTCTACGTGAATTACGGTCGGCACCTTCAGGCCCCAGCGCTCCTTGGGGTCGAGCGCTCCGTGTCTTCGACCAGTACTGGTGACTCCGCTGCCGATGGTAATCCGGTCGCGGCTCCCTCGGCGACTCACGACACGCCCTCCAGCGTGAACACTTGCGGTGATGATGGTTGACGCGAAGCTGTCGGTCATGAGAGTGCTCACGACGCTTCTTTGGCGATGTTTAACGGAGTGACGACTCGTACCGTGGCGAAAGCTGCAGCGCAAGCAATGCGCACGCGCGCTACCACGCGGGCAGCGGCCCCATTGGCATCCGGCTCTCCAGCTCCCAGCGTCGCCACGAAAGCGACGCCAACGCTTACCGCGAGCTCCACACAACAGATACGCACCGCTTCGACAGCTGCGCCACGCGCGATCACGGACTGGACGGTGCGGACGCTGATCGACCCTGGACGCCAGCATCAACCTAGATCTGGTAGCATGCGGCTGGACGCGGTCGATCCCACCGTGTCTCCCCTCGGCAGTTTTGAGCCAAACCCGGAGCCGCAGCAGCGTGACGCTGCGGCTATTCACGTCTTTGTTCGGAACCGCGAGTCGGTAGCCCGCTATGTTCGTGATGCCATCGCGTCTTCTGTCGATCGAAAGAAACAATATGCTGACTAGCGCGGAGGCAAGAATTTGGAAATATTTGCCGTGGGCGATCGGGTTTAACTATCGACATCTGGAATTCAACCGATTTTAGTGACGGGTTTGGGCACGAGCAAGCTCGCGCCTTGATTCATCTGCCCATTTAAAGTGTCAAAGGTATTAGGTGATGCTTGCACACTGCAACACCTAACGGCTCTCCGGCTACACCCTACGTTCTACGTGGGACGTCTGCGTCGATACCACCCTGCCATTATCCCCAGCGACACTGGTTCCACGCGCCAGTGTCCCAGCGATCCACGCGGTGACGTAGCTCCGCATTCTCCTGCTCCAGCTGGTTCACGCGACGAAGATGGCGACTCAAAAGCTGCACGCTCGCAGATTTCTATCCACGGGCGCGATCGACGGTTCCAGCGCGATGGCCCTGCTCCTCTTGTCGATCGAGCGGGTAACGAGCGCCATACCGTGGAGGAGATCCTCCAACACGACAACGATCGCGTTCCTCCACTCCGAAGCCACGGCGCTCAGTAGTACTGGGTCACGGGAGGTTGCTCCCGCGACAGCGCGGGCATCCATCCACGAAGTGCGCGAAACAGCACTGACGATCCAAGTCGTACGAGAGCCGATAGATCTGGCTGCCAGAGCGCTGACGGATAGTCGCTCGTGAGCCGCCTCACGACTCTCCAGCATACGCTCAAGCGCAGCTCCTTCTTCCTTGTTCCAGTGGCTCACGAACGCGGTCCACGCCTTGTCAAGAGACCAGATGGTCACGGTGCGGGTCACCGTGGCGGGCTTACCACGAGTCGCGCGGAATCGCTCGAACAAGTTGCGCATCTCGTCCGGACTGCGCGCGTCCACGATGACGCTGCAATCGTGCCCAAGCCTCCAGAGTCTCCTCGTTCGTGCTGGTGTCGTCGTGCTGCTCGCTCATCGCTGTCTCTCCAAATGTAGAATGCGGTGTGCCTCTCATTTCAAGTGGGGAATGGTGTGACAGGCTGTCGGCACCGTGACACCACGGTGGCCAATAATAACACAGAATAGCTTTACTGGTTGGCGCGGTCCAAGGTGTTGAGGCCGCGCCGTTAATAATCAATCTCAGAGTTTTATTCGCCTACTTCCTATCGCTGCAGTGTACGCTTGGTAACGGGTTGTCTTAAGCCCGTTACGTTTACGGTATACTATTCCAATACTATACCTCATATTGCGCCAGGGTATACTATTTGGAGTGGGTATTATGAATTTGAGGCGGCATCGGCGATGAAGCAGGCTTCTGACGAATCATGGTCTAGCCCCACATTAATTTATCGAATACCCCGCGAAACCCTAGAGTCTTTGAAGAGGTTATCGTTAACTTCAAATATAAAAGGGCTACTGGCTAAATTCGAATTTGATGTACTTCAGGTTTTGTAAAGAAACTTGCATGGCGCTTTCTGCTGCCCCCCAAAAACGTATTTATGCTTGCTTCTCGACGTTAGTGTTCGCAAGCCGTTTGGCGGCCATACTGTATTGTACTCAAGAGAAATGAGCGTAGCTATGGATTGACTAGCAGAAAGTTAGGGTATTCTACTTGTAGAACTGGGGGGAAGTATATTATTTGGAATGGTATTGTACCAAATAGTATACTTTAAAAGTGAGCAAGGGTACTTTATTCGGAATGGGTATATTAATTGGTAGAACCTGTGCATGTGGAGATCGATATCGTGCGAAGTGGGGATATTGATAATAAGGCTATCGTGCGCAATGATAGGCTGTTATTACCACAACACGTCCCTGATAAGGCATAGGACGGCGATCATCATATGTACCTTGGGCGACAATAACCACGAGGACATCGGACAAAACTCTTTGTAATGAAGCGGCAATCGGGCATATAGGACGTGTTTCGCACCGTTCAAAAGGTCTTCCACTATCCCATATAGCACAGTTTAAGTGTGTTTTGTGTATTGGCGATCGGTAGAGCACAAAACAAAGAAGGTCATAATTTAAAAAAAAATCGAAAAGTCCACAAATTAACTTATTTAGTTTTAATTCGTCATTTACAGACAACCCCCTCGGTAGTAATCCCAAGACTTGGAATACACCTTCAATACCAATAATTATGGGGCCCCCGATACCAGCAGCATACAAACTTAAGTTAATTTCATCTCTTACCCCTCAATTGTAAAGTGAAATACAATTCCAGGCAGATATTCTAATTTTGTGGTGCTTAACTATGGGAAAGTCTCAATTGGACAGGACGCCAGAAGGAATCCACTTAAAACAGTATCGATTTCAAACTACCGCATATACTACCCAGTGTTTCGTCACTGGATCTACTCATATCCCTCATATCCGTCGATACGACATCCAATAGCATCCCCATGAACGAAAAACTTTAACATACCAGAACGTCCTCCCTGGCAACCCTGAACCCGTTCGTGAGGTAAATTTGAGGTGGCTGCTGCGGAGGCGAGTTAAAGCGAACAATAAACAACAGTACAGGTAAGATATCAGCAGTTATATTTATTATTATGTTGGGAATGCCTAGAGGTATGGACAGCCCACACCGGATTAATTCCACGGTACTGTGTAGATCGAACAGCGTAGGTCATCATTCGTGTCACCGCAAAACAGATTTTTCTAATGGCAAGCACGTATTTCTCAATGGATAATTGTGACGAGTTTGTGGGTTGTTGATGAAAAGATTCCAGGTCTTTGCTGTTGTTTTTTTTTCGTTTCATATAATGTGGCGTCTTGTTCAAACACTGCTGAGAGCATGGAAGCTCGGGATTTGCTCACAAACACAGAAAAAAATGATATAAAAAGATGCGTACTGTATACCGTAACATATCCCATACGCGGCAGTTTGAGCATCAAAAAGAAGCATACAGTCGAGCGCGGTCGACAGACACCAGCCAGAATAGCTGATCTGATGAAAGGCGGTCTTAGTTTTTTGTTTTACAGCATAGAAGAGTATTTTTTTATTATAATATGAAGAATTGCGCAAATTCGGTCATTGCCAGCGATAATTGCAGCGGTGTAATACTGTATGAAGAATGGTCCCTGAGCCTGACTGACGCCGATGAAACACAAATCCATTTTGTAATTCTTTTCCTTCAGAATTTGTTGAGTACAGCCTTCAACTTCAGGAAGAATGGTCTGGTCGTTCATTGACTGCTTCCGACAAGGTCGACGAATAGTTGTGAACACGCGAAAGTATTGGAAGCCTAAGAAAGCAGTTTGTGCTGCCGACCCAGCTTCTATGGACCAGATATATCTATTTAGATAGTTGTACGCGAAAAAAGAATACTTATTCTAACATAGCGCTGAAGTATCCACTTAATCCAGGGACGAGTTGTCCAGTAGTTTGCCCTATGTCTTATTGATTTTGCGATTGATGAAATACTTGCCTTGCCTGTAGTTCGTGCTGATAGGACTCGTACGATATTCGTGCGAAATTATCGTAAATGTACTACACCATGTAGAAATGTGGTTCGTGTAGTTCGTACTAACATGAACCTTCGTACGCTATTCGTGCGAAACTATCGTAAATGTTCTACAGCATGTAGGATGTCAATCAATAAGTCAACGAGAGCTACGCGTAGACTGGGATAGCTGTTTTTCTTAATCTCTGAAACGAAGTCGAAGAAATTTTGAACTTTAACAGTTTATGAGAGAAGGTTTTTTTATTTTACTTTATCTACGGTTTTTAATCGTTTTCAATGAGGTGCTTTTTTACCCTACGATTTCCTGTACCCTTAAGCTAGACATCTCAGCAAAATTCATTAGACTTGCGCAGGCATCTCCTACGCCTGCTTCGCAGCCGCAGCATGTGCAGGGCGGCCTCACTAGAAACAGGAGTAGCAATTAATGATGCAAGCCCCGACACTTTTAGGATATTATTCTACCTGTACTTCGAAGTAATTCTCTGGATTTTATATGATTCTGCCTAAAACCCCTCTACGCTTATTCTCAACACTAAGAAAAAAGTGTATTCTCGATATTACGCACACACTAAACTGTAGTACTTAATGTATTAATAACTGTTATATCAAAGCGACCCCAGGATTTTTTAGCCAAAAGCGTCGCTATTCACTTTCAAACTAGATGAAGAGGCTACAGATGTAAATAAGGAATTTTAGGAACTATAGAAAATGAGCCAGGTGGCACTCTTATAATCTATAGCCGCACGACTGAACGTGAATGTTTCTTGTGTCGGCTAGGGAAGACATCCAAACCCAATCACCCAAATGATGTTGCTTGAAGAAAAGAATGTTAATTACAGATCCTCAAAAATGACACTAAAATAGGTGGATTATATTAAATGAGGTGGAGAAGGAAGCGTATATCGGTACTCTGTCTTTTTCAGATTTAGTGCAAAACGATGTTTATCAATTCAATGCTTAAGTACGACTTTATTTTGTGAATTGGATAAAACAAATAGTTGCAAAAGTGTGTAGTTCAGAGGCAAAGCCAAGCAGTGCTCGTTCACTGTGGGAGTGGGAACCGTGCTGCATGAATGGGGGTCATGCGCATGCTGGAACAGGTTTGAACTAAGGCAAGAATACTCGTACTACAGTATTTCGGATTTAATCGGTGATAAAGCATCTCATTGGTTTAAATAGCGTATGCTAGTAGATAAAACTACTAGTAGTAAAAGTAATCAGCATTTTCAGTAAATTATCACTTTGAATTTAATCACAATTGAGCGCTGAAAAAAACAATATATTTTGAAATCGAGATTGTAAGTCATACTTGTAGCTTTTTACGCCGTGCTGTTGTTCCTAATGTAGTATGGCTCTTCCTGGAACTCCTCCGAGCAGTACGGGAACGTGGCCTCGTCGTCGTTGCTGCTGGGGTTGAAGAGGTTTTTGGCCGAGTAAATCATGACGTAGATGCCGCACACGGTGCAGATCGTGGCGACCGTGACGCACATGAGCTTCTCCCACGCCGGCACCTTGGCCCAGAACACCTTGATGTAGAAGAGCAGAGGCACGATCAGACTCGACAGCGTGATGAAGGTGGCGCCCGTGAAGTCCACGAGGTCGAGGAAGTGTTCACGTAGCAGGATGGACAGAACCACAAGAAAAGTGATCAACGTGATGCGCATCGCGATGTAGCGCAGGACGTTGGCGCCGCCCTTGTACTCGGACAGATCCTCCTCAGCGACCATCGTGTTGGTCGCAGATACGCGGCCAGAGGGGCGACGACGCGACACACGCGACACACGCTGCTCGTTGCTCTCCAAGTCAGCGGGCGTCGACGCGTTGAGGTACGACATCTTCTCCTCGCTTTCCGCGGTGACAACGGGCTCCACCTTGTGCATGCCCAAAATCATACGCTCGAACATGTAGAAGGCCGGGTGCAGGAACGTGGAGAAGGCGATGGACAGGTGCATCTGCATGAACAGGTAGGCCATGACAACGGCACCGCGGTCAGCGATGAAGCCCAATGTCGTGGGGGCGGACGGGTCGGACGTGTTGGCGACGGAGAAAAGCAGATTGCCGGACATCTGGCAGCCACCGACGGCGTAACCGGAAACGGCAACAGCGATGAAGAAGGCGGAGGCGATACCAAGGCTGACCATGATGACGCGAGGCATGCGCTCGGGCTGCGAGTGCTCGCGCTGAAGGTCCGGGATGACGGTAGCAGCGGCGTAAGCGAGCGACAGGTTACCGAACGTGGTGATGACCTGGTGGGCCGTCACGTCGGCGGTGGGGGGCGACGGGTGGCCACGCTCTTCGTAGATGAGGATTGCAATGCCGATAATATCAGCGACGATCGTGCCGAGGCAACCGGCCACGGCCATACCCGTGCTCTCCTTCATCGTCGGGATAAGCGCAACCGGGACGACCATAAGAGCCATGAAGATGATCCAGACCGACTGGCTGAAGCAGTCCGGGAACAGCACGTCCAGCAGAGATCCTCCGAGCACCAGGAAGGCGCAGGGCAGCAGCAGACACACACCCATCTGCGAGATCGTTACCAGGAGACGTCCCGAGCGGCCGGCGACCCATTCACCGAGATCACCGTACGTCCTCACAGTAGGGGGGGCAACGTACAGCACCTTGGACAGCAGCACCGACGAGTAAATGTTGGCGAACGCCATGAACAGCAGCGCAACCGTAGCGAACACCCAACCGGCACGAGCGTAGTTGGAAGGCATACCGAGCGAACCGATACCACACACGCAGCAGAAAATGTTGAAGGCGGCTTTGGCATCTTCAAAGGTGAAGAGCGCAGACGAAGGTTTAGGAGCCATGGTGAATGGTTGTTCACCGAGAAAGCAAAATGGCTAATGAGCTTTGGCAGCGAACGGTAAAACGATCCACCGGTTCTGCCTTGGCTCATGCACCGACATACCGGAGCTATTACATGTACGGTCAAAGTTACGTTGCCCATCGCCATTTTCGCGGGCTTCAAAGTGCACTGTGCGTATACAACATGGCTGTACAGTACATGTACTGTACATCCGTTGACAGGCGGGTTCGTCTGCGGCCTTTGAAAATATTTTTCTGTATACGTACACTAAATAAAATATATGATTATTAATACAAAATACTTTAAGTGTGAAACGTACATGCGCAAACGGACCACAATCGCCCACGATCACTATCGTTTAGTTCCATCACGAGATCCGGTTCTGATACTGCTGGCAGCTACAACGTCGAAGTTAAAAATTGCAGCTTGAAGCCAACGAAAAAGACTCCATGTTGCAATCGGTAGGCAACCGCCAAATGCTTTGTACTACACATACCTTTTTCTCGATATACCGGTGGTGTTGAGGCTTGAAACGCTGGAATTTCATGAGCAATTTTCGCAATGAAAGTGCACTTTCTATTAGAGCCTACTAAGTACATAAACAGCCAGATTGGATGAGGAAATGCCATTTCCAAACTGTACTTGTATACTATACATGTACAAGAAGCTGGCCCTCGTGATGCGATCCGATCGCTGATCGGTCCCAGTCGGTCCCAGTGCGCAGGCGTTTCCAACCTCAAAACTGGTCTGCAGGTTACTTACAAGTTGATCCGGATAACTCAATTGTGCATTGATTGAAGATGCTTCGTGGGTGCCTCATCACATTTGCAACGGAAGCGTCTCGACTTGACCAGTCAAAGCTGAAGGATGCGATGAGGGATATTTTACTATACGTACCTACTACATCTATATCTACATCTACATGTTCTAGGTACAGTAGTATTTTTCACTGATCCAGTGTGTGTGTGTTTTTTAAATTAATACTAGTACACGTATAGTTAGAGGCGTTCTTAACAGAGGTAGAATAGTAGAATATTCTACGAGGGCCATAAAGTGCAAGAGATACTACAATTCTACCCGCTGATGATAATGAACGTCACGGTTCACACTTTTTCTTCTGCGCAATAATTACAACAAAACGGCTAAAGATGAACAAGGGCACCGCCATCCATAACAGCGACCTGAGAGACCAAAGCTCTGCAATCCATGAGACTTGGGGGTGGATCTCAGTATGTGACAGCAGTAGTGACTCTGACGACAAGGGTTCCAGCAGCGACTCCGAACGACGACCACTTCAGTGACGGGGAGAGTGAGCCGAGATCCATGGTGCTTTTGTGAATTTCACTGCTAATTTTTGTCTGGCTTTTACTTCTACCGTTCAACTCGTCCCCCAGCGCGTGGTGTATGGTACTACCGTCGTCAGCTTTTATGCGAATGGCTATTACGCAATCGTTCTCGAATTTGTAGTACCGAGTACTACAATTCTACCATTCTACCGCTGTTAAGAACGCCCCTTACTGTACAGTGGTGTAAAACCGCGTTCGGCGTACACATACTGGTGGGGACACTATGTCCCCAGAAATTTCTCGTGGAGCTCTGTGCACAAATTCCAGTCAACACGTCAGCGCTTTTTTACGACTCTCTGGACTAACCGTCCTCCAGACTGGAGGGGTTATTCTGTACCGGTACATGTACCAACAAGGCAGAACACAGCATTTGCGTGTTCAAGCACTGAAAAAGCAAGGCCTGTGCTGCCGTTCGTGCGTCGAAACGTCGGCCAAACCGGGGTCTTTGGTGAAAACCCGAGGACAATGGATCGACAACTAGTACATGTATTTTAATAAAAATACATGTATTAGGCGTTTCAAAATGCGGGGTGGTACTAACCAACCGATCAAGCAGCAAATCGAGTGCAGGAATGGCAAACATGTTAACCCACGCGCATCTCTAATGACAACAATTCGGAAGCGCATCCCCAGTCCAAGAACTTGGCTTGCCCGGATGCAGCAGTCTGCTGCTGCCAGCAGATACATAATCACGATGGCAGCGACAACATTTTTGTTAAAGTGCAGAATTCAGTACTACCCACTGCCCCCGTATTATTCAAATACATGGCAGGCATTTACCCTAAAGTATTAAAATTCTTGTCTGCAGAAGTTATACTAGTATTAATAAGAGGGTGGTTTCTTCTTCCTCAAATACAGTTTTGCAACGGTGATTGTTGCAGGTGTATACGGTATACTAAATACCGTCCCCGGTCTGGGATGCGGATAGCCGGACTCGCTCCAGGGAATCCGTATCTTGTTGTATTTACCAATGATACAACGAGCTGCATCCACGTCGATTGAAACATGACAGATTTCAGCTTGAGTTTCAAAAGCTCAACCTTCGAGTTCTGAGGCATGACGCGGCACCTACACTGTACACTGTACAACAGGCCTCCTAAAATTAGGTAAACAGACAGTAGTCATCGCGTCGGGAGACGACTTTTATTCCTGTCTAGATGATATTCCTGGGTGATATAAGACTGGCCCTTAGGGCCCCTTAGGGCCAGTCTTATGCCCTTAGGACCAGTCTTATATCATCCCATTTTCGAAAGGGACCAATCACTGTCCGAGATTGCGGGATGACACCGACTCTATTTCACGTGACAACCCCCCCCCTCGTCCCGCTGGATGGTTGTGTGGCGCGGGATGGGATACACAATGGGATACAAATTACTGGAGGACCAGGACGAAAGTACAACTTCCACGGGGGCGATAGAGTCACAATGAGAAGCACTGTGTACTGAGAGCACATGTCCTCCTATAAATTGCTACCATCTAAACTGTTGGTCAGTTGTATCTCCCTAGTATAAAATGGAAATCGAAACAGACTACAATGATTCGGTGGTGTCGCCCACCCCTTTGCTTTTTATCGTGTGAATCACTAGTCCCATCTCTTGCACCGGGTAATGGGACAGGTGTCTTAGAAGTTGTGTTTTGGACACGAGCTTCATCCCGCCTCAGCGGGATGATATAAGACTGGCCCTAAGGGGATTCCTATCGTGAAATGGATCATGGTTTACAAAAAACCTCTGTAAGGACCGTCAAACCTAACAAAGTTGACTAGGTCGTCTGCGACTTACACTGAAAATGCGCGTACAGTTTTTTCTTTTGCGGAATTTGTTGACACTTGTTGTACTTGCATGAGACAATGGTTGTTGAATAAACTGGTAGTTCCACTTCCTTTCTACGTGTTAACCTGTTGCTTAAAAGGTCAATACATGTACTGCCCATTTATCGAGATGTCGTGAAAACCATCTTGTTTAGCCGTAGCGAAGCAAGCGAAAGGTTTATATCAACTATCAATTGCCACATCAATAAGACAAGGGACGCACTACTGGACAATTCGTGTTTGGATGCAATGGATAACCAGCACTAACGTTATGTATTGAGTACAATTTCCTAAATTACTATTTGATTCCACAGAAGCGGTGTCGGCAGCACAAACTGCTTTCTTGGGCTTCCAATAATCTTGCGTGCTCACAAGTATTCGTCTACACTTGATCAAGTTGAAGACTGTTCTCAACAATTTTTGCATCAAAAGAATAAAAAACTATGCAAAACGGATCAGCGTTTTGTCGGGGGCAGTATCATATGGCTCATGGCCGAATTTGCACAATTCTTCATATTACACCTCAGCTATTCTCGCTGGCAGTGGTCGAATTTGCAGAATTTTTCTACTCTTCTCATTACAAATGTAAGGCTTCTACGTACTACAGAAAGTAAGTAAGACAAAATTGAAGACCACCTTTCATCAGATCAGCTAGGCGCTTGTGTAGACAGACTACCGAGAAGCATGAAACCTAGGCCATTTACTCAAAACACAGTCAAAATAAGAAACAGCCGCGCATTGTACGACGTGCAATATCCATGTGGAGCGTTGTGCAAACTTTTGAGCGCGGCCGGCGGGCACCAGCCAGGATAAGACGGCCAAGACTCTCAGTGGAGCGGATAGTCCATATCTATAATGATAACCTTTATCTACCCCTGACTCTAGTCTGATAGATTACATGAAACGAGAACAAACAACAGCAACGACCGCGAATTTTTTCGTCAACAATGCACGAATTCATCATAAGTTTTGCAGTTAGAGAAATCGTTTTTTTTAAGGTAACACGAATGCTGACCCAGGTTACATTACGCTTTTCGATCTACAAAGTACCGTGGAACTAAGTCGTCTGCAACTTACAATGCAAGTACATTTTTCTGCGGAATTGGTTCTTTTCGAATTGAGATAGGTAAGTTAATACTGGGATAGCAGTTCGCCAAAGGTGGCTGTGGCACAGCCCATATCGTATTAAAATGAAGCCGGTAACTGAGGCCGGTTACTGAAGCCTATTTTGAAAGATTTGACAACGAATCTGACGCCGGTAACTGGAGCCGGTTACTGAGCCTGTGCGATTTTGATATGTGCCTACACTTGGTTTTTCATCCTTAACATGGGGTACTTTCTTAAAAGTACCCTTTGCTGGGAGGGGGGGGTCACTGTTAATGCTTCGTTAGTGAGTCACTAACGAAGTACAGGTTTTACAGTACCACTTATGAGGGCGGTCGAAAAGGTACCGAAAGACATACCATAGATTGGTAGAAGCGAAATACCATCATAACACTTTTGTTGACAAATCAAATCCAATAAACGCTAAAAAAAAATCATTTCTGGTGGGTACGTTACCTAAAGGCTAAACTTAGACCCGTTCTGAGGTATTTCTAACAAATGCGTTCACTTTGTCTTTTCACTGTTTTGTCAGTTTAATTTATGAAAGCTATTGTACTAGTACATGTAGAACTACGAGTATGCGAAAACTTTGGGTGTGTATACCAACTCGCGTTCATTTATTGGAGATGTCTATTGATGAAAACATAACTCGGCTACGTGCAGGTGTCCTGTGGGTCTACACTCTTTCGCACAATATCGCTAACAGCAGCAAAATACGCCTGCTTTTTCACTTCGTACGTTTCAATGATGCTTGAGTTATCAGCAGCAACCACATCAAACTGGTTCGCTGCCTCAATAAACGGCATGGCGTCCAGTTCCTCGTAGCTCAGACCCGTCATCTCGTGGAATTTGCGGATACGAAAGTCGCGTGCTGCTTTTAGGACCGTGATTCCGTCCGGAGATTTCACAGTCTCATCGTCAATGATGTTGGCAGCCAACTCCGAGTCCGAGGTCATGCTACGGCGATTCCAGTTCGCTGAACCGACCGACAGATATACGTCATCAATGATCACAACTTTAGTGTGGATGTACAGATTCAGTTCCTCCTTCGTGGTGTAAATCTGGAACTTGTTCGGATACAACTGCTGTATAGGCGCGGTCATCTCGTACATGTACTTCTCGTATCCAGAGATCTTCGATTCTCCAACTGGGCGCTGCACCACCACAATGAGTCGCTGGATAGTGGGCATCACTTCTAAGATGACGTCAAGCAGCTCTGGCACGAGGATGAAGTACTGATCCTCAATGTAGATGAAGTTCTTCGCGTTCAGAAGCGCCTTGATGCGTGCTCGGAACAGCGAGTTCTCGCCATACGGAGCGAATTCCCCGTAGTGCTTGTACTTGCAGCTGAAAGTCCGTACGATCTGCACATTCTGGCGGCCTAGTCCCGACTTTGTCGTACTGCTGGCGTAGTTCAGAGGCGCCAAGTCATCGTACGACGAGCTTTCAAAGTCGAGCAAGTCGTCAGCGATACCCTGAGTTGGTTCGTAGTCAGAGTTCCAGCGACTTAGGAAGTTTGCAGCTACGTCCTTTGCAGCAGGCCCGTGAATCCGAACGTGGCCGTCCAACCAGCCTTCAAAGGACCCTTTTACACCGGTAGCTTCGCGAAGAGCTGACTCGTTGTGGTAGATGGTATCCCAGCGATCCGAAGTGATATCAATGCCACCCACAAAAGCCACGGGATGATCATCCGCCCCCGTGGATTTTCTAGACGCGATGATCAAGTTCTTCTGGTGGTGCGTTGATGTTATCGTGGTCGTGCGGTCATCGAATACGAAAAGCGGCTTCTCTCCCGTCGTCGGTGACGCAGGGATAGCGTTAATGTCGTCGCGCACCTTGATATTCTTCGATTTCTCTAGCAAGTTCGCCCATATTAATGCGTGAAAACTGCCACCTCGCTGTATCACGCCCTCGACCACGTCAAGGAATTGCGACTTATTACCACCGTCAACATCGGGTTGGAACGGAACGAGGTCTGTGCCCCAACCTGTCAGCATGACTCGATCCCCCGCCCCAGTGGCCGAGAGATCAGCAAAAGCAGCGTCGAAAAATTCTTTGGTAACTGTGTACGTCGTCACGTTGTTCCCTGTTGTGTAAGTGGTTAACTCGCTTCGAGTTGAACCATTTCGTGACTCCGTAATTTCCTCCTCGGTTAGGAACCAGTCCCTTGCTGAGAGCAACGGCTGATCTACCGTAAGGTCCGACCCGTCCGATAAATCCATACCTTCATCCTTCTTGTACCCGCAGGTCATCGAAACCTTCTTGAACTCGCACACGTGACATGGTTCGCAGATGCACAACCTCGTTACCGCGGAGAACAAGCTGCCAATTTTAGTACACTCGACACCAACGCGAGCATTAGAACTAGTCTTTGTCTTTGCGAAAGGAGAGAGAAACGACGCCGTGTTCGCGCCTGGAGACACGCAGAGCAACAAGACAGTCACTACGGAAATTGTTGTGTGGCGAACCATGATGCAAGTTGCAGAATGGCATTGCATTACTCACCATCGCTTGGGGAGCTGTGGAGTACAGTACTTGATTACAGTACATGTATTACAATGTAGCTACAACGGACCCGTCGTTGCTCTCCTCACGGAAGAGGAATTTCCGTAAGTCAGTACTTCAAGTAAGTTCTGAATTTATTTTAATGAATAAAAGTGTTATTAATATTATATAATATCAAAAGTACTATCCTACGGAATTTTTCGTTCTCTTAATTATACAATCAAGGCATGTTGACGAGCCCGTACACGGTGTGTGCACCCAAGCATTGTGCCAGCAACCTCAGCAAATACAGACGTAAGCTCGCCATGCGAGCACTGTAATCCTTGGCGGTTCGGAGCAGAAATGACATACTGTTGTCTAATGTTACTGATGATCAAGGCTTACACAAAACCAGTTCGTAAAAGGCGATGAAAGGAGCTATGGGATCCAAGTCGACAATCGTGGGCCGAGGGCCCGAGGTGCTTAGAATGGTACATTGACATTTTTCTCTGAGCTTGTCGTGCAGTATTAATCAGTTGTCCTTCTCGAATCCAAGGCGACGCAAAGAAGTGGATGGCGAGACTCTTATCAGCAGCAGGAAATATATCTGAGTTGCAAAGGTACGAACCTTGAATGCATCGGTATGACGTGGTACATTGTCCATAAGATCTGGCTGATACTTTTACAGTAACGACTGCATTTACTACATGTATTCCTATTATATATTGGGTACTGTTGAGGCAGTAGTAGTAACTCACGTTTTTATGCACTACTTCCATCCCAAACTCAAATCTCATTACTTACCTACCATGGCACTATTTAAGTTTTAAAATACTGACTTATGGAAATTCCTTGTCACGGAGAGCAATGCATCTTTGGAGCGATGGGCTGTTGTAGATTACTAGTACACACCAAACCGAAATCAAAATCATATTAAAATACTGACTTATGGAAATTCCTCGTCACGGAGAGCAATGCATCTTTGTTGCGATGGGCTGCTGTTGATTACACACCAAAACCGAATTCAAAATCGAAATGTACAGTAATACATGTACCATGCACGTGCATCTGGCGTCCCGTAACCATATACTTCGAATTCAAGATCGAAATGTTCGCTCGTACATGTACAGTAATACATGTACATGTGCTTTAATCGATGTGGCTACCCTCGCGCGCGGCCTTTTACAACCTCCCAACAGTGAGTTCTCTGCGTCCTTTAATTTCTGCTTCAGAAAAAAAAACTTACTTGCTGCTGCAAGCCTAAAAGCACGAGTTTTGGTGCAGGTCGGCGAAAAAAATTAGACCAATCAGAGCTTTGGAAAATAATTTCAATTTGCTGTAACAAAACAAAACTTCTACTTGCTGCACAATTGACTACCACTAATATATGTACATTTTATGTACACCTATAACCGGCATCAAACTTTAGGTCACTACAAATTTCAAGAAAACAGTTTAAAACAACATTAAATCGGTTTTCTTGAAACTTGTACATAACCGGTTGTCCTGGCGCGTTTAAGCCATCACTGCAAAAACGTTATGTTGTGTGTAACCGGTTGTTCTACGTTTAGCACGTACCGGTACATGTACCGTATTCCTTACGTGATTAACGACGTTCAGTCATTAGCGACAAACAAATTAACCAATCATGGCTTCCTAAATAATGTACCGTCGTAGTTTATGTGCTTACTGACAGAATACAAAATGCAAGATAAAATCTGGTCAAATTGTCGAAAGTATGCCGGCAAGTATGGGTCTCATGAGACTTATGCTTGCCTCGCGCAGTATGAGACTTCTCATATTGTTTGTAGTTTATCTAGGTAACGTTTGTGGGGCGCCCCAATTCCTAGAATTGTCTGGAATAGTGGATTAAAGCATACCCCCTCTGTTTATCGTGATTTAACTATGAAACGTCAGTCATTAAATTATGCACTTTTGAAAATTTAATTTTTTTAGATTAGGCCCTTTACCCGAGAAGGCCTAATTATAGGAGGCCTGCTTAACCCGTCTAGCCTCTGCAAGGATCCCAACAAAGCCAGCCGTCAGTCAATGTCGTGGAAAACAAAATACCGCCGAAATTAATATCATGATTACCGCGAGAGCATGAAGTATATATTTTTCTACTAAATTCATTTCACCGCTCAAAAATCTGTGCTTAGCCGTCGGCTTTTGAGCTGTAACTTACCAAAATCGGGTACATAATAAAAAACACTTGTGAATTTTCGAAATCCCGGTATAATCTCAAAACTTGACGGCTGAACTAAGCTAGAACCACGAACAGACAATTTACCTTTATCTTGTTGTAACCTCGATAAGAAATGACAGGCGGGATCAGTAGTATTCAGGTGACAGAAGATATGTTAAATAAATGCACCAGTCCCTCTAAGTTTTTACAATAGCTTCAGCATAGAAGAGATGCCTTTTCAAGATTGATCTTGCGCTAATAGCTAAACGATGATCCCTACAATGCTCCAATTATCACTTTTTCCTAAGTGACGTTGGTGTCAGAAGCGTTGCTTCAATAGAATAATATAGCATTATTATTGCGGTAGAACGCCAGCACCTATTTGGCAGAATGAGCAATTTTAGCAGCATAGTTGTGCTGTGGTTGCGCATCGCTGGCTACTTCCCTGGCTAGCTACTGTCAGCCACAGCATACGCGTGGCTGGAGCGTGCTGCAGTAGAAGTTACGTGATTGGCAGATCAGTTGGTATTCTGGATTGGGATTGGGCGATGACTTCAATCTGGACTATCATGGGATCGGCGCCGGAAGAAATTCATGACATGTGGTGTTCCAGTTGCGTACACCCTTCCCGTTACATACAGGACCCGTATAGTTTGTATACTTTTTCTAGTGCTCTACAGGAGGGATAGTAGAAGCCATGCATGTTGGAGTTGGGGAGCTGCTAGTACCTAACTCAATCAATCTCACTTTCAAAATCTTAATCATCAACTCACCTCGACTACAAGCCTAGCTTGCATCGTCCTATTCTCTCAATTGAGCCCACGCTACGCCGACAGCATTGACAAGCTCGTGGAAGACAGCTACTTCCACTGGGAGCTAGACATGCGGATGAAACCCGCCCGCAAGGGTCTGCTCCCGCAGATCATCAAGCTGGGGTTTGACTAAGTGAGCGATCGCTCCACGGTTATATGGAAGACCAACGATTTGACGGCCCTTGGTGTTATCGCTGGAGACGTGAGTCTCACATACCAAGTCTACATCCGTTGGGTTATCACACTTCCTAGCAACGTTTGCAGCGGGGCTGCCGTAGCTTAGCGTCAGAGGAAGACGTTCGACTCAAAGAGCCCGTAATACAAAGTTCCTTATCCGAAGGAATTTTAACACAGCCCTAAAACCAGGGCTCAAGAGTTATTACCTCGAAATAACTCTTAGCTTCCAAAATCCGAAGTTTTTTTTATTTATGTTTATTGTGGCCAAGCTGCTGTCTATGTGTTACTATATATCATAGCTCAACCTAATCGAATGCATAACGTGTGACCCTCAGCCTACGTACTGAGACCACCGTTAATCCTACATATCATGTACTGAGAGTCTGTTAACTGTCCTGGTATTTCGTACCCTTGTGTGCACCACATCGTGTAACCTCGTTACACTATCCCCCACAAAGACGAGAACTCACCATTTCTCAAAACTTCCTCAGCGAGGTCTTGTCTTGTCAAGACGTTAGAGGTCATTTCCTGTCACTTCCGCTTAACGCTTTTGCTTCTTGAATGCCAAACACGCCACCGCCGGACCACAGCCCCGCGTTCGACGTCGCTCAGCGTCAGCTCCCCGAGCCACTGCCTTCCTATCTGTTGCAGAGTACCATCGTAAGCACCACCGTCACCATGGCACACGCTCCATGAGCCGCCAAACGTCCAAGAACCAAGCAACGGGCTCATTTGAGCAACGCGCGCCGTGCAGAGCGAATGAACTTCTGTTCGGAGAGCTCGAGGAGGGACAGCTCGATCAGGAAGATCCCATGGGCAGTGAATCACGCTCAAACCCCGCCTCCCCGAGGTCCCACGTTAGCGCTCCTCGATCGCCACCACGGCGAGAGCTCCGAGCACTAAATCCGCTCCCGGAACGCGACAACTCCGTACGCGCCTTGCGCGATGCGCCTCCACTACCATCTCGGTATGACGAGGAAGATAACTACGATCCGAACATCATTACCAATGACTTGGACGAGACCAGGGACCGACAGATGTCCGAGGAACAGCGCTCCCGATCGTCGTATCGACCTGTGGCTCGACCACTCACGCATCCAACTCGTCGCGACTACGGCTTCCAGCATCATGATCCTGCTGAAACAGCTCGCAGCGCTGCAGAGCAGCTCTTGGCCACGTATGAAGGTGAGCCTGCGGGTCGCTACTACTGACGAGCAAGTGCAGCGACACCAGCTCCGCGAGCGCTTCCTGACTCTGCAAGCCACCATTCCCCAGGTATCGAGAGCGCCTAAGGCTGCTGCTCCAGCAACCGGTGCCTGCTTTGCGCACAGTTCCTGTGGCCCTTTATCAAGGAGAGACAATGGCTGCGCATGACGCACGATTCGCGAACTGGGTCGAGCACGCTCGGCGCCTCCCCAGCTATGATGCTCTTCGAGCTAGCTTCTCAGAAACTGATCTTCATCTTGAGCGACGTCTGCGCTTGAAATTCGCAAAGTCGAAAGCGCGACGCCACGTTCCAGGACCTTGTACCCAGTACTACGAGACCGCCCGGTCCCCTGCTCCCGCTGTGAACGCCACTCCTACTTACGAGCAGGCTGCTCCAACCGATCAGCGTCTGCGACCGGCTGCCGGACTGTATCCCTATCACTCTAGTGGGAAAAACGCTCTGCGCCTGGCGACGCTGTCGCACGCCGCGGTGGCGCTTCGGCATCAGATGTGCCCGATCATAAGTGTCCACGACGTGAGGGCAGTCTTGCCGAGGGGGTATCTCAAAATCCCACGAGTTTTGTGAATGAGATTAGCCCCGCCACTTCACAAGATACTGGCTTTGACCCTGGCGTCGACGCCGCGCCACTAGGCGTTCCACGTGATAGTGGAGCTCACCGTGCTCCTCGAGCAGAGCCGGAGGAGGCTGGCTTCAGCTGGATCCTTGCGTCGCGACTCGAAGTGACCTGCTTACGATGGAGCAGCGCGTAAGTTCTCTGAACCAGTATCGTCGAAATACAAGTGACTCCCTAAAACTACTTTGCAGACGATCCCGACGAGACACACCGCCGTGTGGACTGGTTCGAGCAGCCGCAGTCGGTTCAAAACCGGATCTCTGATCTTGAGCGGGAAGTTGCTCAGCTGCATGGTCAGCTCGACTTGTTGCCGCGTCACTAGCAGCTCGCTCCTCGTCCCGTAGCCCTGTTACACGCCGATGTATCTTCCGTCGTGACCACGCCACCTGCGCCAACGCCTTCGCGCTCACCCGAGCAGGGTCTTGATATGGCTTGAGCAAGCCGACGTAAAAGTCCGGGTGCGTACGCATCTTCTTCGGAAGAATAAGCGTACACGCAAGGCCCTTCTTGATCACGGCCTAGAACGGTCTCGCGAACCGAGATCTTAATTTCGTCTAGAAGACTGCAGACGCTGCATGAGTAGGTAGCTTTTAGCGTTTCATAAAACTAGATCTCCGACCTCAAACCGCATTCTCCTTCTGCAAATCTTGACTCTCAGCCATAGCGTCGCGCCCCGCTCATTCTCAACAAGACAAAGTCATCGACTTGCTTGCAAACCGCAACAGGGCTGACATCCGCCAGCCTCTCGGCTATTCCTCCCCCGTCAAGCCGTGAGCCACTACGTGGAGTCGTCAGCGGGACGCGAGGATTCACCAGACCGTTCACATAGAACTGGGGGAAGCCTGTACCGCATTATTCAATGCAAACTCGACGAGTGGAAGCATCTCACCCCAGCGTTTGGCGCCTCGGCGCATACGCTTCGGAGGATGCCATTCACAACGCGATTCACGCGTTCACTTTTACCATCAGTCTGCGGATGATCCGCGGTGGACATGCTCAAACGAGTGCTGAACACTCTGAAGAGGGACGTCCAGAACTTCGCGGAGAACCGCGGGTCTCGATCTGAGACAATTGCCTCAGACAAGCCATGTTGGCGAAAGCCTCGGTCTAAGAGCAGCAAAGCTGTACCTTTACTATCCATGGTCTCCAGCAATACCGCTAAGTGAGACATCTTGCTCAACTGGTCTACGACGGCCACAATACCCGTGTTGCTTGCCTTGTCCTTCGGAAGGCCAAACACGAAGTCCATACTGATGGACGGCCAGCATCCCTTGGGGATGGGCAAGCTTGCCAACGGCGCCGCCGTATTCGGCGCGGACTTCGTCCGTTGCCACGCCTCACATGTGCGCACGTAAGTTCCAATCCACTTGTACATCTTGGGCCACCAGTACATCGAGCTCACCGAGCCATAGGGCTTCTCACGACCCTAGTACCCACCGACGGGCGTGTCATGTACCTCATAGAGGATACGATGCTTTAGGTCCTCGTCATGAAAACTGACCACACCAGGGGTGTCCTCTGGGTCCGTGCTGTAATACAGCAGGCCACTATCAATGGCGTATCGATGTAGCCTCGCGTGTAAGCGCCCTGACTGCTCCTTGTCCGAGTCCTTGAGCTCCTCGCTCCTAAGAACACGTAGCAGCGTATTAAGTCGGACACTGACGACGTCACCGCTGTGGCATGGGCTAACTCGTAGTCTGACCTTCGCGACAGCGCATCGCCCACCACATTAAGCCGCCCCGGCTTGTACTTCGCCTCGAAGTTGTACTCAGCAAAGAAGGAGAGCTATCCTGCCATTCTCTGAGAGAGGTGAGACGACTGAGTCGCAATGCGTTACGACGCATGATCAGTATATATCACGAAAGGCTTGGAGTCTAACAGGTGTACCCTGAACTTGACTAAAGCGTACTTCGTCTCAAGTAGCTCCTTTGTCATGATCTTCTCTGCAGCCTTGATCTGGCGAGACTCAAACACGATCTCGCGTTCACGCCCTACAGAATCTGCTTGTAAAACAACCGATTGCAAAATCGGAGGCGTCGCAGTCGCCGCTAAACGGACAATCCCGGTCGGTAGCGCAAGTTTTGGGGCTTGAATAAGGCTCTCCTTGGAAGCCTCACACGCTTTGTCGTAGCACCAAGGTGCATCCTTCTGAAGGAGATCCGATAATGGCCGAGCCATCTCCACGTACTTCGCGCTGTGCTTGCGCAAGTAATTGGCTAAGCCTAACCGCTTGCGTAAGTCCTTTTGGTTCTTGGGAACCGGTCAGTCCACGATGGCCTTAATTTGGCAGGATCCGCCCGTAAACCACGCTTCCCAATGGAGTAACCAAGGAACGGAATCTCCTCCATGCCAAAGACGCACTTGTTCAAGTTGGCATACATATTATATTTGCGCATGCACTTGAGCACCACTCGTAAAGGTCAATGTGTTTTTCCACATCTGACTTCCTGTGCTCAGCACGACTATGGGCGAATATATCGTCAAAGTATGTCTGCGCGTACACCCGGTGGGGACGGAAAAACTGCGTTACAAGACGATTGAACGTTGTTGGTGCGTTCGACAGACCATGGGCATCACCAGTCACTCCCAGAGCATACCACTCGGAGTACTGACTGCTGTCAGCGGAATGCCGCTCTCTCATGATCAATTGGTAGTAACCATCGACCAGGCCGAGTGCTCTATACAACGTACAGCCTACCGTGTTGTTCTGCGGAACTTCCTCGCGTGGAACCGGCGTCTGCGCCGGAGTGGTGGCCGCATTCAGCTTATTTAAAGCATGCGCAATACGCCACTTACCATTCGGCTTTCTGACACAGAAAGTGCGGAGACTTCCTTTCACGCACCAACCCTGCCTCGTGCTTCGCACGGAAGAACGCGTCAACGACGTCACACTGTTCCTTCGGGAAGGGCCACTGCCGCGTCAAGCAGTATTCGGTTCCTGGAACCAGGTCAATCTCGTGACACACGCCTCGATCCGGAGGCATACACATCGGTGGGTTCCTTGAGACCACGTCTCCATGCTCCTTAATCACAGGATAGAACGGACCCGAATGATCTCTCAGGATCGCCGATCCACTCCGCGCGCTCTGCGCCTTCGTGGTGCCTTCCAAGACCGCTTCGTCCACGACGGACGAGGAGTTAAAATCCTGCTCAGGTCTTATCAGGACCACTTCAGCTAACTCGCCCGCCTTCAAAACCTCGCCGAACTGGGTAACGGACATCTCGTCCATCTCTACCAGAGCATCAACAGCGGACAGAGCGTCTAGGCTGATGTCGCCTTCGACCTCCCCCCTCACTCCATTCATGAGTGTGAACAGCTGCTCGCAGCGATCACGTGGAGCCTCACCGCTCGACACGTTGGACAACTCGTCCGACGCCGAAGACGTCACAGTCGTATTCTCCAAAGCTCCACTTGGGGCAGGGTGCGTAGCACCCAGCGTCTTCGACTTCCAGTCGATCCATGGCTCATGGCGCTCCAGCCATGCTATGCCATGGATGAGGTTATACCTCAAATCCAGGTCTAAGACCAGTCAGCGTTCCACGCTATCGAAGTCTAAGAACTTCACACTAAGGTCAACAAAGACCTTCGACACAGTAACAAGTGCCCGTTGCCAGACGGACTGAGATTCATCTCGCGTTGGCTTTTCCATGCCTCAGCATACAGCTGACTCCCTTCCAAGATGGAGCGACGGGCATAGTTGCCCGAAGCTCCCGAGTCAATCAAGCCTTTCCACGGCTTCGTGAAGCCCTTCACATTCACTTGAACGACCAGCAAGCCCGGCTTGCACACACTTTGTTTGTAAGAAAGCCCAGCTCTCATCAGGGCTGAGCCCCGTTGCCCTCTACCTCCTCGAGGCACAACAGAACTCAGTTCATCCCCAGTAGGCCGCTCCGCGCCTACTGGAGTTGCTGTTCCCGGCGACGACCCGGAAGCTTGGCTCGCCGAAGCTTGGCGCTTGGAGCGATGAGGATATTGCACCCTCAGATGCTTGGTGCTCCTGCACAAAAAAGCATCGGCGGATGCCGGCGAGCTGCTCGGCAGCAAGAAGTACAGCTACTTCATCTTCAGCATAGCTGAGGTCCATCGGCTCCGGACCGCTCGAAGAGCCTGTGCTGCTTGCGTACCAGCCCGGTCCGGCCGACTTGAAGAAGTGTTCGGCATTCAATGCCATGCTCACCGCCTCTTCGAAAGAGGTAGGGTGTACACGGAACTTCCGTTCGGGCCGCGCCCACGCGGAGACCCTCCATGAACACGGTCACCGTGACCAGTTCTGGCATCGGGTCCGCCGCCATCCCGGCGATAAGAGTTATCAACTCTTGGACATAGTCCAGTAGTTCCTTATTACCCTGTCGGGTAGCGAGGAACTTCGACCGAACACGGTATGCCTGGTTAGGCGGCGCGATCACGCGCGACATTTGCTGTTTCAGCTGAGCCCAAGAGGGAAATGCAGCGTCAACTGACGTACCGCACGTTACTGCCCACTCGCGCGCGCGACCTCCAAGCTTGGAGATAGCAAGCGCCACGCGCTGATGCTCAGACTGGAGCAGGGTCAATCCCATGGCCATCTCGACCTCACGAGTCCAGAGAAGGAGATTTTCTCCATCCTTCTTTTCGAAGGTCTTAACGCTCACCGGGAGCGGCTTTTGCCTCGCATACCCGTCACGCGTCACCGACGTGGCTGCCGTTGCGGCACTCATCTTCTCTTGGACATGCTCCAAGAGCGCGTTCTCATAACGGGAGAACGATTCCAGTCTGGCAGTCACCGCCTCTGGACCTTGCGAAGCAAGATGAGCCACGCCCTCCGGGCCAAGCAAGGACATAAGCTTGTTAAGCGCGTCCTGCTGCGCCGGGGGGGGGGGGGGGGGGGGTAAATTCGTGAACACTGGGTGTTCCATCCTCGCAGAGGATACAGCCAACCGACTCAAGTGCGGGATTGACTACAAGTGCTACCAAGTGCAGCGGGGCTGCCGTAGCTTAGCGTCAGAGGAAGACTTTCGACTCAAAGAATCCGTAATACAAAGTTCCTTATCCGAAGGAATTTTAACACAGCCCTAAAACCAGGGCTCGAGAGTTACTAACTCGAAATAACTCTTTGCTTCCAAAATTCGAAGTGTTTTTTATGTTTATTGCGGCCAAGCCGCTATCTATGTTTAACTATCTATCGTTGTTAAACCTAATCAAATGCTTAACGTGTGACACTCAGCCTATGTACTGAGACCACCGTTATTTCTACACATCATGCAGGGAGAGTCTGTTAACTGTCCTGGTATTCCGTACCCTTGTGATCGCCCCACATCGTGTAACCCGTTACAACATTCATGTATCAATTATCACAGAACGTACATCAAATATTACGCACCCCTAGGCTCAGTCTGTGGACTATCGACTCAGGTAACATCCGCGCAATTAAACCCTGTAAGGGGGGGGGGGTGCACACCGCTAATAGAACAAGGGTGCTCGCTTTGGACTGGGAGGCCAAGTGCGGTGTGACCATATTGAGGTAAAGAGTAGTATAGCAGTTCTGAGACTTCAAAAGCATTACCCATTTGTTTTGCCGGTACCCCCTAATTAGTCGTGCACCGTAAATAATCATCCCACAGGTTTTGATACAAACATTCATTTGCGCCTCACATCGTAAAAAGACAGCAGATTCATCTCGACGAGATTTGCGCTGTGCCTTTTGATTTTAGTAATGACTAGTGGTTTCTACGAAAAAATTAAATTCCAAAACGCTGACGTCAGACGGGAAACCGTGCAAGGTAAATAGTCGTGGCACTAATTTGTACCTGAAATAAAAAAATCTAGTCAACATTTTACGGTACGTAGTACTATTAATATTTTACCCATAATTAAGTATTAATTGCTAATCACACTAAATTGACGTGACGGTACTATTAATAGCTCTGTTGAGTTGCTATTTAGGGTTTGTACGACTACATGTAAAAATTATAGTCGCACAAGTTCTATAGTCAACTAGGAACTACTGACGTCTGCCAGCAACTCCTTGCTGGCCAAATAAATTGTAAGCGTTTTGGCGCTGATGTAAGACCGCCAGTAGTAGTATTGTGCTCACACTAGCTAACTAATAAATTAAGTTCTAAATGATACTATTATTGTAGCACTCCTAAATGGGATTTTGTATTACTATGTCGAAAAGCAACCTCTTCATTGTACAGTTTAGGAGGGAGCGCATGCGTCCTGCATATTAATGTCAGTGCTAATACGTCGCGTTAATTTTATTTATTTTACCCCTACAATAACAGAGGTGCCCCATCTGCACTATAATCTAAGAAGTACGAACTAAATTGACAGCATAATATATGAACCTACAGGTAAGCTATGGAATAGTGCTTCGCGCGCGATGAAGCACTACTGTTGTGTAGGAACACGCCAGAACTGTATCAGCACACTTCCACACCAACAACACCTACTCGGTTCTGATAACTTAGTCAGGCTTTAATGTGGGTATAGAACCTGAAGGCCCAGGAAATACCCTACCAGGTTAGGGTTTCCACTGTGTACCGTGTGCCCCGCTGGCAAGCCACCGATGACTCAACACTACTAGTCACGAGCAAAGGCTATAGTGTGCTCACTCTCTCTCAAATATACCCCGCAATCCCTATAAAGTTAGGGTACTGGACGTGTTTCAGATCTGATATGGGGGTGTCGGAGCTATACTCCGACCGGTAAGTAATATATGGATAGCGTACAAGCTTACCCAACACACAGCGATGACTCGCTATCAAATACACGGCCAAACTACTCTCTATCTCTTGGCCCTGCCGAGATGAACACTAAGCTACCACCAGTAGGAGTGTTCACCGACAGTCATATCCAGGCTACCGGAACTATCCCGCTACTACCGCGTACTTAACGATAGTCGGACGTGCCCTTGTGTGGTTGAGAGTAAATGCTGTTCTGTTTGTTGAGCACAAAGGCTCTTAATGTAATATCTAATCCTACTATCTACCTATACAAATATCTAATCAAACAGGTTCGTTATGGATCTTCTTCACTACCACCGACGACTCGAAAGGTCACCGGCCTCGTACCGTCGCACCCTAAGAGTTGTTGGATCCGTAGCAGCCGTTCCTGTTGATGATCTCACCCGCTTGGTCGTCCACAAGCGCCACTGACCACTCACCCGCGTCGCTTGGGTTCTGCTCTGGCTGTAACCGCTTACACCGGCAGCTCGACAGCACTCGGCAGCAACTTTGGCCGCGATTTGAAGTCCGGCAGCTGAGTGTTTGTCCCGGTCGCGTGTCTCTGGTCGGTAGCGTCTCATCGTCACCAGGCAAAATTTACCACGCTTCCTGAACGTCGTTGGATCTTGTCCAGACGTTGCGATCAAAGAGTTTGTCCTCCGTGTACTTCTCAGGCGCCTTCGTCAGTCAATAGCATCGCTTGGTGACTGGATTCACCGAAACTGTCCCTGTCGACGACTCACCGACTGCTTGAAGTCTCACCGAACACGGAAAAACACGGGAGAGTTCCGACCCCGCGGCTTTATCCCCGTTTCGCGCGCCTTACCACTTCTCACGTCTGTCGCGCAGCCCTGGATGGATTTGCCACGTCGCGTCGTCACCATCTGGACTTCGAGCGAAATAGGGGCGAGGCATCCATCGGTACTACCGTAAAACGACATCGAAACGGTTTGAGAATCGTGTGCAACGGCGGCGACAAGCCCTATCCCACTGGTTGACGACAACACTCGGTTAACTCTGTGCATACGCAAATCGCTAGACCACACTACGAATAGCTTACTGTAGTTTAATAACACAGGAAACGCTGGGAGTGATTACGTGGACGAATCTATCTGTTTGAGCTGTTTTAATTGTCTCATAGTACAAATACCTACTGTAATTTGCGTACTACTAAAAGAGTAGCCGCGGCGCTTTGAAGCTCGCAATTGGTTAGCTTGTTGCACTACATCTCAAATATGTACGCTTTGTGCGTTCTGTGTTGCTTGAAAATTTACTGTAGTTTAACCCACCAAAGACCAAATCCATTTTCGTACCTAGAAGAAATTCAATTCATGTTGTAGGATACAGAATGTTAAGGCCGGGCTTCACTTATAATTTGTAAGCTCTCGTATAAGTACGTCTTTTTTCTGTAAAACGCGACATGCCATTTCCACCTTACTTCGAACATACAGAAATATACAACTTCGCCACGAGCTTAATCCTGTATCCTCCAACATGTTGGTTACAACATGGTCACCTCTCCTCCTGTGATGGTGGACGTTTTATCAAGAAAAGGTGCGTTGTCTGTCTAAGAAAGCTATAGAAGCAAGTAATCACTGCAAACGCAATGAAGAATGATAGATTGAACCCAGTACAATATTGATTCGTGGTTTTGCAGCTTTTTTTGCGCTCGATTCTCATGGTTGGCTTCCATTCGGTCATTCTACGCTCTCTGCGCGTACTATTCCACTCAGGGCTGGCAAAGTTGGTTTTATTATTAGGTTTTAATATTGGTTTTAAAGGTAAACCTGTACCACCCCAAATTATGCCAATAGGCTTTACCTTTGAGATATATAGAAGATTGGCTATCTCTACTCGTAATCTTGGGTGAAACATTTATCTCCACGTATCTTAGACGTCTAAAATTATACCACATTATAGATGCTTCGTGTGCGTTAATATGATTATAATAAGCGACCCACGAACGCTGGCGACCCAATATTATTGCTGGTAACATCAACAGAACGTCCATCAAACGAAAAGCCATTTGATTGGATGATATTTGCCTTTTGAAGATGTATGATAGGGTATAATTCAATGGTTAGATCTTAAATGTATTAAATACATCTAACACCCCCGCTACTTTGTGTAGTAGGAACAATACGCTATAGATACGAGCTAAAGTGCTCAATGACTGGTGGTCTTTATGAAATACTGGCCCACATTGTACGGATGCGTTCTTATAACGTTGATTGCATTTTGGTCCACACTCTCGGCTTGCGGTGCAAGTCTACATTGGCCACCGCCTTTCCGCATTGTAAAACTGGCATATATCAAATAATACATCAACTATCAACGCGGAAAATGTCCGAGAAAGATGCCAAACCAAAAGGTTGCTAATAAAAAAAAAAAAACTAGGTTTTATTGGTTTAAACCACAATAAAACCATAAACCTAATTGCTTTAAAAAATCGACAGTTTTACCAGCCCTGATTCCACTACATCAACCTTTTCGCCCGCATCGTTTCCGCCGTTATTCACACCACTATCCTCCTCGTTGGCGCCGTCGTCCACAGAGCTCTGGTCCTCACCGACGCTGCCTTCATCGTCGCTTTCAACATCGTGCTGGGCAACGCTGTTTCTTGGCCGGTGTTGTTTTTGCCTCCCAGTACTACCTCCAGATTCTCTGTTCTGTATGTCATGACCACAGCGATGCCGGGGCCGCTCCGACCCATTCTTCCATTGGAAGTGCCATATCTGATGGCACGTTAGTGTGTTGTTCTTGTAATATGGCCACACTTTGTTGCACAAGTATGTCCTATAGCAAAACTTCGTTAGATAAAAGAGAAGAAGGTGTAACACGACGATAACGTACCTTGCTTTTTCTGATGTACTACAGCCCGGACAGTAAAACTTGGTTGCACGACGCTATCAATATGCCTCTTTCGATTAGAGCATACCTTACATTGGCGTTGTCTGCGCTTGCGCTGCCCATTGACAACTGGAAAGTCGGGATTTTCTCGGGGCACGTGTTCAGCAGGAAGTGCTCTTGGTATGGGATCCGATCCACCAATCTGCGGCTGACGCTACAAAAAATCACAAGTCAACCTGGTGTACATGTTGTACGGAACGCACCTCAGCAAAGTCTTCTTCCGTGAGGTCCAGCATCTGGGACTGAAGCTGCGTCAAAAATTCAGCGTGGGAAAGCTCCTTTGCTCCTCGGAGCTTCCTGGCTTCGTGGCTCACGATGTATGCGTTTACCAACGCAACGTCCACAAGCCCCAGAAAAATGGCTTTATAATATTTATTGTACTTTGTCTGGTGCTGGAGGGAGTACCGCTGGAGCCTCAATTGATCGTGAATGTCCACACCGCCCATCCAACGACGACAGTCTCGCATCATGGATGGGCTGGGGACTCAACACGAACACTTCCGGGTTTCCACCGATCTGTTATCATGCGCAAAACCAAAATAGTAGTTTAGCTCACAACACCGAAAATAGCAGGTAGCTATACATGCAACAGCTCTCCATTGAGCGGCTTCCACCCGTCCCGAGAAGCTGAACTGGGCGTCGGTCCCACCACACAAGACTTGTCATGGGAGGGCAATTTTTGGCGACAGCCATGCGCGTCGTTCCATGAGCAATACTTTTAGGACGGTCACGTTTTCTTCTCGACCATTGCACTGCTGAATCCTTGGCGGTCGTCTTGAATAGTTCCCACGCAGTACACTTGCCGACTGAGAAGTTGATAAGCCAGCTGCACATACGTATAATAACGGTCGATGACGATTAGATGGAAGACACCTTCGCAACCGGTGGCAAAACTGCCTCCAAGTTTCTCATTACTGCTGCTGGGCCCGCATTATGATCGATGAACTGAAATGACTCCGGGACATTGCCGATTTCATCACGGTGTTGCGCCTTACCACAGTAAACTTCGGGTCTGGTAACATACAACATCAATATAGTTGTAGAATACAGCTTATCAGTATACAACATGTTGACTTTGTCTAGGGTGTCTAAAGAGGGCTCAGGGAGTCCACAGCGTTAACGTACCAGAGACAGTAGGACGATTTTGCGCAGCATGTCATAAACAACTTGGCCCCCCAACGGTTGGGCTTCTTGGCAACAAATTGGCGTGTTGGGTTGTGCCGATTTGGTAGTTGAAGCATTGCCTCATCCAGAGAAATTACGGGAGGTGTTTTGTAGCCTTCTAGGAAATATAAATTTTTTAAAACAATTAAAATTATAAATAAAGAAAATTTGTTTGCAGTGCATCAATCACAGACCGCACTTTCCAAGCTCGATCTGCCCCCGCCCGTTCATCAGCGTTGTTGGTGAAGTGTAGTTTCGATAGAATGTACATGAATCTATTCCTCTTCATTAATCTCCCGAACGTCCCAGCAGCCATGGCACCAATCCACGTTGTTGCCCAGTGATCGTAGAAGTGTCGTCGCTGGGGTTTTATCATACGTGCAATCAACAGACCTAGCACAATGATGATCTCGTGAGTTTTGATGTCAGCTTGTTTCGCCTCACGCTCCATCAATTCATATTTGGTTTTTGAGCCAGGGACTCTCTGCTTTGCGTACATTCGGTTGGCGCGTTCCACGAGATTGCTCATGGTAGGTGGTAGACTCAGCAGTAATGCGTGTCCACAACTCTCTTGGCATGAAGAAGAGAAACAGATCCAGGGGGGTGTCTGCACAGCTCATAATAGCGTCCGATGGGCCATACGGTGCGTCATACAAACTAGGGTAGTTCTGATCGGGCGGGAACTTCTCTGGGTCTGCAACATTTGATCTAAATTAGCGCAAATGATTGCAAAGTCCTGAATCCAACAGCTTACCTAATTGTCACCCGGTCTTTCGCATTTGGGCAAGAGCATCACCATCCTTCGCAATGTCCAGCAACTCCGCCTGCTGCAAGACGTGCCACTCAGATCCGTTTCCTTCATCTGGATCCACTTGGACAGCGGGTTCATCAGCGTCCAGGTCGTGGGTAGTTTCAGGTACGTTGCAAGCTTCGTCCGACGAATCGTCAGGGATATCAACCGTGCCTTGAGGGGAGGAGCCCACATCCTCTTCATCAACGAACACCAACTCTTCAGCATCTTCATCGCAGTCGGAGTCCAATCCATCGATCTCCATCTCATTACTGTATACAACATCAATATATGTTGTATAGGGCAGTATCAGCAACATGTAGTACACAAAGTCAGTAACACCTTGTATCAACCAGCATCGTCAACATTTTGTACGTACGTCTGCTGCCCATCGGTAGCTACCCTCTCTTCATCTAGCACTGTCGGTGGTGTCGGCACTGCTGGTGGTGTCGTCACTTTTGCAGCAACAGCTGATTCGACTTGGTTTCGGTCCGAGCTTGAGCTACAGCATTGTACAGAAATATGTCAGTTCTCACTTGCGGCAACATGTTGTACCAGTACATGTTGTAAGTACCTGTCCGTGCCGCTCAAAGAAACAGTATCATGGGGACCTGTCACGCGTTTTTTCTTCTGTTTCACCGTTTCTCCTACGCCCGCCTTGCGTTTCTTGTTTGCTGAAGCTTCCAGTCTGTTCTTGCAGCTTCTTTGGCTTCTATGCCAACACGTTGAGCTGTGCTAGCTTGACTTGGCGCGACTTCGCTGCAGCACTCTTTTTCGCAGCAGCCGCTGGTACTTTAGCCTCCTTCGCAAGCGTGCGAGAGCTCTTCTTGCGGGTTTTTTTAGGAGTCGACTTGACCGCAGCAGCTGGCTTCTTGGGAGCTGCTTTCTTTTTCACCGTTGCCTTTGAGTTCTTCGGTGCTGTTACCACACAAGTGTCACTAGTGAACAAACTGGTAACATGTTATATGTCAATCATGTTGTACCTTGTCGAGTTGCATTGCTGCTCTCCGTGCCATTGCTCTTGGCATCTGAAGAGTCTTTATTCCATCCTGCTTCCTCAATCACGCCGCCATCATCGTCGTCGTTGCAGTCTTCTTCGTCGTCCGGTTCCCACGCCTCGTCCTCTACTTTCTTCCTCTTTTCAACCTTCTTCTTCCCCGCTCCAGCCATGTCTTCGCAGCAACAGCGCTGCGCATCTGCGAGGCCAACTGCTTGCTGGCGAGCAAATACGCGGCATCTTCCCCCATGGGAGAGCTATCACCAGGACGTATGATACTGCTCAGGCTCCGGGCCGGAAGCTGACTGCAGATCATCTCGTACTCCGCCACGACACAGTGTGTTGGCATCTCCGAGGGCTCTGCAAACCCGTAGACGTGTGCAAGTGGTTTCGAGAATCAGGCTAAAAAAATTTCAGTTCGTCGCTGCACATGCTCGGGTTTTGCTCGGACGGCGTCTGTGAAACGAAAACTAGGAGCGCGTGCTTTCGACCGGCGCCTCGTCATGAACTCGCTTCGCATTAACGGATAGTCACCGTACTGAGATGCAGGTGCTCGTGAAGCACAATCGCAATGATATCCGTCGGGTGGAGATGGCGAACGTCGCCAGCCAAGGCTTCGATAGTGTCGACCGCACACAAGCTGCTTAGTTGGTCGTAAGCCATCTAGCCCACCAGTACTATAGTACTATTACTGCAGTAACTAAGAATGATTGATCTGTATTACTACCAGTAATTGGTATTGATCTACTGGAAAGTACTGGCAGCAGTTTAGAAGAAAATGCCGTTACTACCAATCCCTGGCTACATCTCTCCTTTACTAGTAATTGCTTGTGGTATTTCCTGTGATAGACCACATTCCGCAAAGATCCAAATGCCGCCCAAGCAACGAAATCCTCCAGAAGGGAGGTCTCGCGTACAAGTTGGGAAGGTCCGTCAACCAAAAATGGACTGCCTCACGGCAAACGCCGCCACGCACAAGCTGAAGGTTTTAAAATACCTGACGAGCACAACACCTTCCGACGGACGATTGCAAATTTCTACCCGAATCTACCGCTAAGTCAATACAATGGACGTCAAGACGTTATCCACACATGGCTCCGATCTCTTTACAAAATTGTCGCTGCGTGCGCAGCACCCCGAGAGGCAAAAACAAAGAAGGAACGCTCGAATGGCATGGCAGCTATTCTACCTCTATTTATAGAGCTCAAGATCGTTAAGTGGGTCAGAGAACTTCGAGACGAAGGTGTACAGGTAACACCGATGATGCTGAGATTGCAAGCGTAAAAACAGTCTGAGGACGCTGGCATCGAGTGCTTCGCTGCTTCATGGTGCTGGCAGAACGTTTTCAAAGCCCTCCATCGCTTAGCACTTAGTGCCAAGGCCCTCCAGGGTCAGATTCGACCACCGTATCTCGACCAAACTGCCCGGACCTTCGTCAAAGAAGTCTATCAGAAGGCCCACGGTGTCGGCGTCACAAAAAATCTACAATGCAGACCAATCAGGTATTGCTGTCATATTCGAATTTGTAGACATGTTTTTTCTAATAGTTTTTTTTCTAAGGTGTCAATTTTGAGTATTTACTAAGAAAGCTTATAGCCAGAAAAGGAATTAAAACCGTGTGGGTGAAATGTGTTGGTAATCCAAAGAGAGAGCCACAGTGATCTTTCTGGGTGACTCAGAGGGAAACAAGGTTGATCCCTACTTTTTTTTCAAGGTACGGCCTGCCAGGAAGCCTGAAAACCAAAAAGAAAACGAGTTGTACCGCAATGGGTTTGGTATCCATATGTGGGAGTGGATTTCCAAGGCTCAAGTCGAGACTCGAATACAGATCTTCAGGAACGCAAAAGGTAAAAAAGTTTATTTTATTTTCGGTTTGCTTCACTAAGCTTTTAATTTTTTTTGTATTTTTTGAAGGCTGGTGGGATGCAAGTTTGACTATAGAGTGGCTCCACTATCACTTTGGTTTGCGCCAGGAACCAAACAAGCCGATGCTCCTTTTATTCGACGATTTCGCTGGACATTGGACTCCAGTGGTCGTCCAGTTTGCAAAGTTAATCAATGATACTTTGATGAAAATACCTCCACATGCGACATCGGTTTCTCAACCGGCCGACGCCGCGTGGAACGGACCTGTTAAGAAGCGACTGCGGAATGCGTGGATTCTCAACTTGAAGGAGCCTTAGCAGCGTGCATTCCCGGACAGTCGTTTAAGCTGATGCCCCCAGACCGAGCTCGGCTTTTTCAATGGGTACGTGCTGTTTGGAGAGAGGGTTCTGCGTCAACAATTCGTGGAGGTTTTCGTCGCTGCGGGCTCGTTCAACGTGACGAGGATGCTTCGGATACAACTGATCAGGTGAAAGCACTACAAGCTGACGATGCGGTATTTCAAGCAATGCTTCACTCGAACGTAATGAACACAACCGTAGAGCAGTTGACTATAGATGATGATTTAGATGATCTTTTCCGCGCCATTGTGCAAGTTGAATAAACTCCATTTTCTTGTCAAAAATATTGGTTTCCACATTCTTTTAAATGAAGAAAGTGTTAGCTGGGACGCACGAAATACACGTCATGTAGTGCAAATTTCGTGTATCCCATAACTTAGGTTACAGGGTAAGGCCAAGCCTACTAGGAGCAAATGAGGAGCACGCTTCTTGAGGTTTTCCCAAGCAGCAAATAGCCTCAAGAAGCGTGTTTTGAGAATTTTTATTCCACCTCCCGATCGCTTTTAGCAGGGGGGGGGATAGTTTTTTTTCCTTGTTGTGCTCGCTATCTGTTTAAATGATTGGCTATAGGTCACTTTATTAGCGCATCAGTTACCGAGATCGTGCAACTTCCACAGAATATCACCAAATACAATCAGCCGTGGTACGAGAACGACCATCTGAGACAGCCCCATAACGAGCAAAATACTCATGGGCAACGATTCTGCTCGTATGACCTCGTACTTAGGCGGATGAAGCAATAAAATCTCGAAAGCCGTGCTCCTGTTGTTTTGACGAAGCAAACAAACATCGTTTTCGGTGGCTGTACCCATTTTGCTCGTGGAAGGCTTGATTAAGACAATATAATAATAATTTTGAACGTGTGACGCGTTGCCAAGTAGTCAACCTACACACTTTCCAACTCCTTACCCTATGCTAGACTAAGTGCGTATCTGTTGGACGCCGAGGCTTCTGTAGATGAAACTTGATCTTCACCTACAAGGACGCAGTCGATCGCGAACCTTGGGTTTCGCATCCGTGCACATCTGGGCGGCCGGCCAATGAAATCTTAGCCAGATGGCTCTTATAGACAGGACCGCGACAAGCGCCGGAATTAAGACAATCGTATTCTTGAATTGAATGTTGCTTATCGCTTAACAAAAACAAATACCTTCGGCAATATGACCAAGTTTTATCTTGCACTGTGTATTCTGTCTGTAAGCACATAAACAGCGAAGGTACAATATTTAGGGAGCCATGATTGGTAAATTTGATTGTCATTATTGACTGAATGTCGGCAATCACATTAGGAATACGATACCTGAGTGCAGTGTCGACAGGCTGGGTCTCCAGAAGACCCTCTGAAGAGTCTCCGGAGGGCCATCTCTTATACTCGATGTGTCGGCGAGAAAAAATTACAATAAACGCAGATATCTATCGTTTTAGTAGTACACTCAGGATCACGGGGTATTTATCAACCTCAACTATCAGTTGCAGCATGTCATACATGTATTCTTTTTGAGTTGACTCATTTATTTGTGCCGCATTTCTCTAGAAGCATTAAGCCAGTAAACCGATTTAGTAACCACAACGGTTCGCGGAGGGTTAAGTGGGCGAAAACAAATACTTAAGTAGGTCATTTAGCCTCTTTAATAGCCAAGAAAGTGAAAGGCAAAGGTGTGGTGCGCGTCGTTGTAGGATGTCCTGAGTAATCCGGATGATATCCAGCATCTAACGGCTAGTATTTGCACTGAGATCATCCGAGCACGATAGGTCGTTCATTATCTCGGGAATCAATGCCAAGGATATCGGTGCCAGTAGCGGGGCTGTAACAAAGCGACGCTACTTGCACCGTAGGCGCTTGCCGCATTGAAGAAGTTACACATATGCTCGATGGGCGTTAAATCACCGAGCTTTGTCGGTATATGATTATAGTCTGTTACTTCTATCCCTGCTGGATTCTGTACCAACTGGGGCACGCAGGCCGGCTCCGTAATAGTATTGTAGTAGGATGACCTACGATGCGGACTTTGCGAACAAGCAGGTTGAAGTGATGGACCTAACGGTCGGAGATGGCGTGGACAACACCAACCAGTTCGGTGGTGAGTCAGTATTGTGGGTGCAGTGCGGTGGCGAGAGCGAGACAGTGGAGTAGTGCCAGCGAGGGCAGGAGGTAGCAGCTGAAGCTGGATGGCGACAGAAGATCGCAAGGAGAGAAGACGTGGACGACAGGAGAGCAAGAACGAGCGGTGAGAAGGCAAGGCGACATCGAGTAAGGATCAGTAGGATAGCTAAGGGCCCTCTTAGTAGAGATAGTTAGGCGACGGTGGGCTTCGTAGGAGGATTGCGAGCATGCGGCTGGCATGTTCGACCCTCAGTCAAGATTGTTCCCGGTTGGAGAGCAGTTAAGGACTAAATAAAGGAGAGTGGCGCTGAAGCACGGGTTCTCTAAGGGCAAAGATGAGGCAGGGTAGCGTTGCTACAAGAAGGCGGGCAGAGTCAGTAGGGTGGCGAGGACCATGGAGAGAGAACATGGGGGTCGTAGATGTCAACCGAGGAGGCAGAGCTCGAATACGGCTTGCCGTCCGGAGCTCACGCCCAGCTGCATGTTGCATAAAATACGGGTTACCTTGCGGGACACAGCCCACAGCCTTCCCGGGGGTGCCGGTCGCCGATAATGTGTCCTCCTCGCTGTTCCTATCCGTTTGGGCGGCTGGTCCAACAGCCAGCAGCTGTCTGGTTGCACTCGTCCGTACTGCCTCAAAGCGTTACCTGGGGGTCTCCGGCCACCTAGGTGTTGACGCGGCCACAAACCTGTCCAAGGGTGTCAGCTGCCATGGAGCAAGAAGATTGGTCCTCGAGTGGACCATAACTACATGGTGGTCATAACAGGCGCCTTCCGGGCAGAACGTAGCTGTGGTTTTTCGGGCTTGGTGTTAGTGGATGAACCTTCGGAAGAGATGGCGCGGGCCTAGCTGTGGTCTCTGCGCGCCTAACGGAGAACGAGAGAGAGAAGTCGGACGGAGATCGGAACCTAGCTGTGGTTGCCGTGAACCGACAGTGGCTCAGTGCCCTAAGAAGAGATTAGAGAAGAGAAACACTCGAAGAGAGAGCTAATTGATGTGGTTGTATTTGATCTACAGATACCTGAGTATGACGGCTAGTACGGACTGAGATGTCCGCGCGCAGCGATGTGCCGCGTCACAAGAGAGGGCTACGAATGCTGCTCGGGAGGCGTCCAAGCAGCAACGCCAACCAGGAGCGGCGACAACCGTGAACACGGGTGGCGGTGTCGTGGTGACACTGGAGACGAGCGAAATCCGGCAGTCAGCGGGACAGACGCCGGCGAACACGGGCATGGGCGGCTTCACCTTCAACAGCTCGGACGGGAGCGTCCTGGTAGGAACTGGTAGGAACCGGTCGTAGTGGCACCGGTGTCGGACGGAACGTGCGTGGCGGCTTGCAAGGAACGGGACGAAACGATAACGCGCCGGCAGACAGAGGTGCAGGGATGGAAGCGGACGCAGACACGGGCGGTCCGGCGGCCACGGCGGACTAGACGGCAAGCATCGGCGGGGCGATGAACATCTTGACCATATCAAGACTGGAGGCAACAGTGGCCGAGGTCGAGGCAGCCCTGGGCGTGCTCCACCGGCGCCACCGGTAGCACCACCGACGGGAGGTGCAGACTTCGCAAGGACGACGTGCCACCACGGCAGGTAAATGCGCGCAAGAAAGCGAAGGCCTTGATACTCACGAAGTTTAAGGGCCTAGACGATACGATGCCGGTCACGATGTGGCTGAAGACAGTGCGAGCGGAGGTCCGTCGTCAAGCGGTGACAATGGGAGTGGAGTGGAGAGACGACCAGCTCTACCACGAAGTGGCCTCGCTTTTGGAAGGCAAGAGCGGAGCGATGGTTCGCGGTGGTGATGGAGAACGTACCACCAGAAGACGAAAGCATCAACACGTTGGCTTGAGGTTGGCGAACACGGGATGGTTACCAGCAGACCCATGATCCCTTCCCTTCCTCATTTTTCATTTTACCAAGTGGATCACACATCAACACATTAGGCCCTTTTCCCGTGCGGATTGGCCCCCGCATCGAGGTGTTATATTTGATTCCGTTCTTCAACGCGGGGCTCACTACGCTAGCAAGAACAGGAGGGAAGGGGGGGGGGGTACCCGAGATCGTGTTAAGGCAACGGTTCTTAGTGAACATTAAACCGATTTGTAATTTATTTTAGATTACCGATTAAACTAATTAAAATTATTAGGCCTTTTAAATCGTTTTTATGGGTATGGGACGGCACCGGCCCCTAGTCGCATTTAAGCACGAATCCAAAACCATAACAAATACTATTGTATCTTAGCTTGCATCCAAAAAATTCTAGTATTGCTGGAAGAACAAAAAATCCAGCCTACACAAACGCCCTATGCGGCCCACATTAGGCTTCGCGTAGGCGGATATAGATTGTTGTATAACATGGGATAAAGTTGGAGATATTTCTAACGATCTTTTGCGGCTTTCCGACGGGATATAATTCGATACAGCAGCTGATAGACGCCCTCGGGCCTTGCCTTTATTTGAAGATCATAAGAACGCTGTCGAAAGCTAAATGCACTACATGCATTGCTTGCTTAGCGATTTCTATTATTTCTCGCTGCAGCGACTACTCGCTCCTCACTTCTTAATCTCGCTCGTCGCGGTGAACCGACAGTCTGGCCTTCCCAACAGCCTGCAACTTAATTCTTCCCCTCCCAAACATCAAACATGACTTCTAGAATCGAAATTGGCAGTATCAAAGGTCGTTCACAATGCTGGAGCAGTCCTACAAGGATGAGTATATTTCCAGTGGCGACGAGACCCCAGGAAACAGCACAAGTAGATAGACAGCTAGCTAAAGATAAATTACAGCCGCGAGGACTTGGCTCGCTGCAGCGACTACTCGCTCCTCACTTCTTAATCTCGCTCGTCGCGGTGAACCGACAGTCTAGCCTTCCCAACAGCCTGCAACTTCATTCGTCCCCTCCCAAACATCAAACATGACTTCTAGCATCGAAATTGGCAGTCGTGCATTCCTTGACCCGTTCAACACGAAGCTTTTACGTAGTTTGAGTGCGTCAAAATAACCCGATTTCAAGACAACATTGCCATGGTTAAAGTCACCGGTCCGGAGCCTCCACGTCTGGCCAGGACAGTAAAAGTGCCAGTAGGCGTGCTCGCCACACGAATCATTACCAACGCGGAAGCAACGTGGTGGCCAGGATCATACGTCTCATGGCCTGTCGCCTTCACTATCCCTGACGGACCTGATGCTGGTACATGAATCTACGGTGTCGTCATCTCGTACGCCATGCAGGACGAAGATGCCTATGTCCTCGTTCGTACTTCTGAGACATCATGGCGTGTGAAGCTTAAACAACCGACTGCACTTGTCAAGGTAGATTCATTGATCTACGCGCTACAGCTACGCACCGGTTGCATCAGCAGCTCTAAAGGTTCACGAAATCCTAGTTACAAAACCGTCTGGATGGTAGTTGTCGGCAAGCGCGCTCAATTGCGCCAGCCGCAGAAGACGGAGTCTTATGCCCTCCGTTTGGGCTTAGGATATGCAGCCACTAGTAGCGCAAAATGACCTTCGTGATCACTTTGTACAACGTGAGCACATTACCGATTGTGAGCTCCAGCTCAACAACAAACGGAAACGCGAATTGCTAGCCGAGCCCCAGCAGCACCACCAGACCGGTTCAAGAAGTAGCGACAACTAACTTTTCCCCGCTGTTGAACAGGACGAGTAACCGATTCGCAGCATCGACATCGACACTGACTTCCTCAGTTCCGACTCAGACGACGACCGGATCGAGGTGAGGCGCCAGAACACGAACCTGACTCGAACGCCCAGGAGTATATGCCAGATAGAGAACTTCGCAGGAGACAAAAGGATGGTCAGCGAAGGGGTCGAACGCCATTGCGTTTCGACCGGCTGCAGTTGAGCAACAGGTCCACGACGCAATCATTCACCAAAACTATCAAGGTAACGATGCACAACATTTGCTTGAATACTGGCAGTGCTCCGACCAATCGCGGTTCCTGGCTACTCCACCCACATGCCGTGTTCTATACGACTTTGGCTTCGGCAAGAGGGACCTCTCTATCATGCATCTCACAACTGTCACAATAACAGCCCGGTGCATGCAAAAGACGCCAGCGTTAACATGGCAGAATTCTTCCGTCGTAACAAGCTACAGCCTGCCCCATCACCGACAAGCCTACACCAGATTCTCAGTGCCTTGCAGAATCTCCGTGTGTTTGCTGTGGAGTTTTACAACCCCTCGGTGGTCGACTTTATCGATAAGGCGTTTCGATTCCTAAAATGCTACGGGGACGACGCCACGCTCAGCAACGATATGTGCAAAGCGTTCGCGTTCTGGATTGACTCTAAACTCAGTAAATACCGAACGCGACTTCTATCGAGAGGTACAAAAGTAGCAGCACAAGTAGGGAACGAATTTAGTCGGAATAACGAAGAACTATCCGAGCTTAAGGAGCATTTCATGGGTGCTCGATCACCAAGCAACACAAGTCAAACGTAGATCGGCGTCGGGAGCAAAATCGACCGAGATGTTACCGCGCCAAGTGCATGGCGCAACGCACGGGACCCGAAGTGGTTGACAGGCTCAACGCCAGACGGTAGATGAGAAGCGAGCGGCTGCTGGAGTACGCACAGTCGTTGCGCGAAATCGGAGAGAACGGTGACGTCGGCGAGGACTGGCTCGTCAGCGCCTTCCTGAATGGAATGAGCAGCACGGAAGGAGCGACGCACGTATGCGGACACAGGCCTCGGACGCTGGACGACGCGGTGCACCTGGCGATTCCGCACGTGGGCGACTACGGTGAGGGGTACGGTGTCGGCCTCGAAGCAGCGATGACTCGCTGGGACGAGCGCGAAGCGCAGCAGGGGCGCGGGCCCTTGGCTGCGACGGCAGGAAAAACGGAACAGGAGCAGTTGGGGCTCGACGGCGAGTCTAAGAGTGTGGTGACTGGGTATGGCCCAATGTGGTGCACCCCAGAAACGGCCGCTGTATGATACCGAAGGCAGGCAAGTATCTGTCGGTGGAGCCAGTGCGACAGAATGGTGGAAGTCAATACCACCAGGTTTCCAGCTGGTGCCCGCCGGTAAATCGGTAAGTACTGGAGACGGTGCGAAGTTTCGAGCGGCCGGCAGCGACCAGAGTGGGGCGCGTGGACGGAGACCAGGCGGAGATCAACACTTCCGGCGACCGGCCAAGACGTTGATAGTGGAAGCTAAGTACGGCGGTGGACAAGGCACGAGAGGAGCAGCCAACCCTGCGTACGCGACGCTGGAGGCTCGTTTACAGAACCTGGGACGGTACCAGTCACAACAAGCGCAGAAGGCTCGAACGCAGAGAGCGCCGTTCGTGCCGCGGCTAGGGACAGAATGCTTTTACTGCGGCCGGGAGGGCCACTCGCAGGAGACTGTCGTCTGAAGCAGGCTGATCTAGCGGCTAGAGGAACTCTGCCCGAGACGGAACAAGACGAGAACGAAGGACCAGGAGCGGGAAACGCCCAGCGAGCGTAAGGCCCCCGGCCTTACAGCTCGCAGGATTCGGCTCGGGTGAGAAACGAAGAAGCCCGGAGGGACGCGCACGACGTGCGAGGAGACGAAAAGCGACAGTGAGTTCATGGACGCGGCGTAGGTGTGTTGTGGTGCTCGAGACTGGGGATGGCGCGGCGGTGAGCAAGCGACCCTCACACGATGACGGAGTGGAGACGGAGTCGCCAACTGGGGATGGCGCCAAGGCGGTGGTGGTGGCCGTCCGTGACAGAGGTGCCGTGCGTGGTGACGTCGGGGCAGGGCCGTATGTACCGCCTGGCACAGTCACTGAGAATGAGGACGGCTCGACCAGTGCAGGCCGAGGTGAGAAACGGAGTACAGGCGCCGACGACGCGGTGATGGTGTACGACGACGCGGGTGGCGGCGTCCTGAACAAGGCCGAGGTAATGGAGATCGTTACGGCGCAGCTGGACGAGTGGAGCAAGGTAGTCGTAGGGGACGGCGGTGACAGCGCCGATCAACCCGACTAAGAGAGGCGTAGTAATGATGTTGGCACTCCGGGCTACCTGGTGGCGGCCGTATCGACGGAGTTGCGCAAGCGCGATAAGGAGCGAGCTGGAGTGTTGTTGGCGAGGGCTCCGCAGACCGAGAGAGAGCGCACACAGAGCGACGAAGCAGCAAGGCAGCGGAGGGTGCGGCTGCGGCACGTTGAGCGCACGAAGGCGCGACGAGAACGACGCATCGAACGCGAACGGCTGGCGGCAGAGATGGCTAAGGACAGTGTCGTGGCTGCAGTGACATCGGCGCGGGAGAACCATCCCACCGGAAGGTGCCACGGGTAGTTGAATGCCGGTGTTGTGAAGGAAGGTGACGTGGCGTTACCTGAACCTACGGAAGCGTTCAGGCGTGCATTGGGATGGAGTGCCGTGGTGGCACAGGCGTTAGACAGGATGAGAGCCGGTGAAAAGGAGCTTAAGGAAGGTTACGCTGGTCTCACGCTGGCGGTGGTTAGACGTCAGGAAGAATTGGCTGCAGGTAACGTGGTCGGCAGTAACGACGTTCGGACTGGAATGATACAGCAGTTGGTACTGGCCGCTGCTGATCTCGGCGCCTTTGGCGAAAGTGACTGGAACGGTGAAGCTCAAGAGGAAGAGCAAGGGGACGCCGAAGGCGTACGAGTATCGAAGTGCCAGCGTGTACGCCTACCCGAGTGTGAAGAAGTTGGACGGAGAGAGGCGGCTGGTACGTATCGGCCAGCTGAGGGCAGTGCAAGCGCCAGTGGTGGACTCGTTACCAACAGCGCGAGTGGAAGTGCGAGGGGAGTTACGACAGATCAAGTTAGACACGGGAGCGCAGTACAGTGCGGCCGGTGGAGCGTGGAAGACAGTGGGCGAGCAACTGGATATACTGCCACCAGTGGACTACGTCGAGGGTTTGACGGGTGTGGTTTCGAGAGTACTCGGTGTGTGGCGCTTTCAGTTCCGTACGCAGTACGAACAAGTGATAGTGGTGGATGCACTGATGGTAGAAGGTGCAACGACGAAGTTCCTGTTAGGGGAAGATTGGATACTGCAGACCGGAGTCAAGGTTGACTTCACGGCGTGCGAGATGAAGTGGTACCACGGCGACGAGAAGAGGATCGTGCCGTTCAGTTGTAGTGGCGGCAGTCAGAAGGACGAGAACGCGGTGAGCGTCAGGATGGTAAAGGCCGTGAAGGTCACGATGAACACGTGTAGACGAGTAGAGTTGGTAGTGGCAGCGCCAGAGGGCACGGTGGGCTTGTTCATCCCTGCCCGACGCGTAAAGCCACACCTGTTGCTAGCTCCTACTCTGACGACGGTTCGTAATGGCAAAGTGGCGGTTCCAGTGATGAACCTAGTGGGTAGCAGGACGAAGCTGCCAGCACGAGAGCTGCCCGGGACGTTGGCGCCGACCACGGACGATATGGAGGTGCTTGAGTTCGCCGGAGCTTTGAATCGAGAGCGCGTAAAGCAGTGGCTGTAATATCTCAAAATGTCGAGTGGCCCACTGAGTAACGAGGACGAGCTGGACATCGGTAACATGGCGGCAGAGGACAAAGAGTTGCTATTGACGTTATTACGGCTCTACCCTACGCTACTGGAGCCGAGAGAAGGCTGTCCACCAATGACGACGTTGGGTGTAGAGCACGAGATCCACACAGGGAGCGAAGCACCGATCAAAGTGAGGCTACGGCGGCATGCTCACGAAGAACATCAGGTCATCGACGAGAACGTCGAATCGATACTTAAGGACGGAGTGGTTGAAGAAGGTCACGGCGCATGAGGCTTTCCCGTCGTGCTCGTGAAGAAGAAAGACGGCTCGGTACGGCTCTGTAATGACTATAGATTACTGAACGCTATTACGAAAAAGGATGTGTATCCTCTCCCGAGGATCGACGACACACTGGATCACCTGCACGGAGCGAGAAGGTTCACCAGCCTCGACTTTCACTCAGGGTATTGGCAGGTGCCGGTGGCGGAGCAAAACAGGGATAAGACGGGCTTCGTCACTAGGAAGGGACTCTATCGGTTTGTGCGCATGCCATTTGGCTTGGCCAATGCGCCAGGGACGTTCCAGCGCACTATGGACGCGGTGCTGCGCGGACTCACGTGGCAGTCGTGCCTGGTCTATCTGGACGAGTTGATCGTGTTTACCAAGGGCAGTGTTCGAGGCACGTGGTGGAGCTGGCCACGGTGCTCGAGAGGCTGTCGCAGGCGGGGATTCCACTGAAGGTGAAGAAGTGCACTTTTGCCGCAGAGAGATTGGAGTTTCTGGGTCACGAGTTAGACGCCGGTGGCGTGAGGCCGATTCAGAGCCTCGTGAGTAGTGTGGTGGATTTTCCTGTCCCGAACGACGCGACGGAGGTGAAGCGATTCGTGCGCATGGCGGGCAATTACAGGAGATTCGTGCCCGACTTTGCGAGCAGAGCGGCACTGCCCACCAAATTACTGAGGAATGGCGTTGAGTGGCGTTGGGGTGATGGTCAGCAGCAAGCGTTCGGAGATCTGAAGGACGCGCTGAAAGAGCGACCATTGTTGGTATACCTGGACTTTGCGAAACCGTTCCGGTTGGTAACGGACGCGTCGAAGACAGGATTGGGTGCGGCGTTGGTGCAGGATCAAGGTAGCGGAGAGCAGCCGGTTGCGTACGCGTCCAAGATGAACTCAGAGACGGTGTCTAAGTACAGCATCACGGACTTGGAGTGTGCAGCAGTGATCTGGGCGGTGAAGTTGTTCCGTCCCTACCTGTATGGGCGGCGCTTCGAGTTGGTGACGGACCACGCAGCCCTGAAGGGCTGATGACAAGTAACGACTTGACGGGGAGGTTGCACGGGTGGGAGCTGCAGCTCCAGGAGTACAACTTGGTCGCGGATGCCTTGTCGAGGGCACCGGTGAACGCGGTGACGGCAGCTGAGCATAGTGACGATGACCGAGCGATTGAAGAGCGTGAAGGCGACGAGTGACTGAGAGTGGGCATATACGAAGGACAGTTGACCGATGAGGAGATACGGACGGAGCAGGCCAAGGACAAGACGGTCAAGAAGCTGAAAGAGAAGGGCTGGTATGGCACGCGGAAGATCGTAGTGGACGACGGCATCGTGTGCATCAAGACGGCTGATGGGGGTAGTCGTGTAGTACTCCCAACGACGCTGTGGGCAAGAGCGTTGCGTGAAAGTCATGATTCGGTGTACGCGTGTCATCTTCGTACGCAACAGACGTATGCACGGATAGCAGTGACGTTCTGGTGGTCCGACATGGGTACGCACGTGCGCAGATGGGTACAGTCTTGCAGAGACTGTGGTCCCCGAAAGCAAAGGCCAAGGAGGTTGTGCCTCTGCTGAGGAGTCAAGGCGTGCGTGGCCCTGGCGACAGGCGGGCACTCGACGTAGCAGGCCCTTTGCCCGTCACGGCAGATGACAACAGATACGTAGTAGCGGTAGTGGACTACGCCACACGGTATGCGGTGGTGGCCAAGACGCCACACCACACGGCCAAGGACGTGACTAGGTTCATCATGGAGAAGTTAGTGTTCGTGCACGGGCCGATGAGAGATAGCGATGGACAGAGCGCCCAAGTTGAAAGGTCAGGTCGTGGGAGAGTTGGTGAAGACGTTGTAGGCGAAGCAGCTCACGCCCGTACCGTACCGACCGGTCCTGCTGGGGTTGGTCGAGCGCTTTCATAGGACCTGAAAGGACATGGTGGTGATCTAAGTGTCGGAAGGACGGAATGACTGGGATCGGTGGCTGACGTGTGCTGCGTACGCGTACAACGGAGCGCGTCACTCCGGCACAGTGCTCAGCCCCAATGAGTTGATGATGCGGCGTCGACTGACAGCGCCGAACGAGCTGCTCAGGACGAGTGGAGTCACGCAGACTGGGCCCTTCGCGGGGTACCACAGACAGTTGGTGCACAGCATGGAGAAGGCGACAAGAGCAGCGCGAGTGGCGCTGGAGAAGGAGCAATTACGGCGAGAGCGCTATTATAACAAGCGCACTCGTCAAAGTCATGACGTTTGGAGTCGGAGACTTAGTGTGGGTGCTAAGGCCGCCACGAGGCCAAGGCATCACGAAGCTGGCGCACCGGTGGGCCGGACCGGCGAAGATTAGACAGGATACCGGGCTCGACAATTGAGACGTCGTCCGAGAAGACAACGGAGAGCGAATGGTCGTGCACTGCAGCTTTCTAGTTTCTAGCAGATCGCATTTTGGCAGATCTCGCCGGAGAGGAAGGCGAAACGGCTGAGCAGAGTGGCGACACAGGAACGAGCGAAGGGCCGTTGCCCGTGGCGGCCATCGTCGGAGGAGAAGACGGAGGAGGTGAACGACAAGAAGGAGACCAGCGGCTCGATGGAAGAGCGTGGGACGAAGGAGTCGAGCAACACCGAGTCACGACACGGGACGCGGTGGAGGCAGAAGCACACAGTCCAGGAATAGCGATGATAGGCAGGCCCAACGTGAGTGCAGAAGGTGCTGGCGGTGGCCACGTCACCACGCTCAGTGCGCAAAGAGAAGCGCAAGCGGCAGGCGCAGCTAGACGCGACTGGTGGTGAGCACGGTGGACGAGTGCAACAGTGGAGACGCAGAGAGAAGGACGAACGACGGATCAGCAGGCTCTGCGTGGCCAGCAGATGGCCACAGCCGAAGCGGCGCTGGGTGCAGACGCTACTGGTGGGGTACACGGCAGTGACGATGCCGGTGTACGCGGCAGATATGCAGGAAACGGGGTCGTACGAGGACGAGGACGACCACAGGGTGCTGAAGAGCAGAGCAGTGAGGAAGACGAACGGCGAAAAGGTGACCGGCACAAAGGCCTTTGGAACCAGGACGAAGACGTCGAAGAGCTGCAGAATGCAGGGGCGGGGGATGCCGGTGCGGCCATCGAGATGCTACGAGGCCGAGGTCGACCGAGGCGACCGGAGCCGATGCCAACACTCCTGCAAGTGGCGACGGCTGGCTACATTGTGGAGAGAGCAAGACGAAGAGTACGGAATAGGGCGGGGCGCTACACGCTCGAGCACCAGGTCGAATACAGTACGCAGCCTGGGCGACCAAGTGGGCAACGGTGGCTCACGCACTAAGAGTTCGAAGAGCTGGGCGACGCCTGCAAGATCGAAGACGATCTTGGGGCTGGGGATGGCGTGTAGTAGGATGACCTACGATGCAGACTTTGCGAACAAGCAGGTTGAAGTGATGGACCTAACGGTCGGAGATGGCGTGGACAACACCAACCAGTTCGGTGGTGAGTCAGTATTGTGGGTGCAGTGCGGTGGCGAGAGCGAGACAGTGGAGTAGTGCCAGCGAGGGCAGGAGGTAGCAGCTGAAGCTGGATGGCGACAGAAGATCGCAAGGAGAGAAGACGTGGACGACAGGAGAGCAAGAACGAGCGGTGAGAAGGCAAGGCGACATCGAGTAAGGATCAGTAGGATAGCTAAGGGCCCTCTTAGTAGAGGTAGTTAGGCGACGGTGGGCTTCGTAGGAGGATTGCGAGCATGCGGCTGGCATGTTCGACCCTCAGTCAAGATTGTTCCCGGTTGGAGAGCAGTTAAGGACTAAATAAAGGAGAGTGGCGCTGAAGCACGGGTTCTCTAAGGGCAAAGATGAGGCAGGGTAGCGTTGCTACAAGAAGGCGGGCAGAGTCAGTAGGGTGGCGAGGACCATGGAGAGAGAACATGGGGGTCGTAGATGTCAACCGAGGAGGCAGAGCTCGAATACGGCTTGCCGTCCGGAGCTCACGCCCAGCTGCATGTTGCATAAAATACGGGTTACCTTGCGGGACACAGCCCACAGCCTTCCCGGGGGTGCCGGTCGCCGATAATGTGTCCTCCTCGCTGTTCCTATCCGTTTGGGCGGCTGGTCCAACAGCCAGCAGCTGTCTGGTTGCACTCGTCCGTACTGCCTCAAAGCGTTACCTGGGGGTCTCCGGCCACCTAGGTGTTGACGCGGCCACAAACCTGTCCAAGGGTGTCAGCTGCCATGGAGCAAGAAGATTGGTCCTCGAGTAGACCATAACTACAGTATGCCAAAATTAAGACGGAAGCTCGTGGTACACACTCCCTATTTCGCTATGTGCTATTTCGGAAAATCGATAAAAGGGGCAAAACCTCACAAATTTAACCCCTGGTCAGGAGCAGCCCCGTTCGGATCCGGCATAGCGGCACAAGCCCTCTGCTACGATCCCCCCCCCTCTCCCCCGCCGCTCACCCCCTCTAAGGCGGAGCTCTTACCTCGTGCAATTACCGTCGCCACTCTCAGCTTCAGTGCCAACTCACGACAGAGCGATAAAGCGCGTAAGTCCGCCGCCGCGCTGCTCAGCGGGGTCACTAAGACCAAGCTCGTTCCATTGTAACGTAGCCAGAGATACATGCAACCAAGTATTTGCTGAAGCATCAACGCAGCACGGAAAACAGGTAAGAAAAAGTCTCTTTTGTTATCCGAAATTATATGTGTTTATCTAAAATCAAGTACTGATAACTTCATTGTTTATTAACGTGTTGCACTGTAGCGGCAACATTGTTCATGAAGACGTAAACGACTTGCACTTCTGGTACGTTTAAAGCATTTAGTGCTTGGGAGCGCGGTATTCCCTGTAATACCAAGTGGGCCCTTCACGAATTTGAGTTGTTAGCGAAAGGTATCATGATATCGACTTTCCTGACAAACACAGCGATGCAACGTGTATTCCCGTCAGCTTAGTACGTAGAAGTACATGTAGTGTTAAAAAAAAATACTGGTACGTCGACCCGAAGCTCTGGTTTTAATAATATTTAGTGCATTCACTACTCAGCTATTCTACACAGGACAGGGGGGCGAGCCGGAAACTGTGCGTTGCACATTACCTGCAGCCCCTTTCCGACAACAAATTGGCGAACCTCTAGTTCTAGTTATTCTCAAATGAAACAGATCCGCGATCAGAGTGTTGCAACAAATGTACTTCACATAATAGTATCCGTGAATACCATGTTGCAGGCTCAAAAGTAAAATCGACCTTTTAGCTGCGACATTAGTTCGCCTGGCGTAATTGCGCCGAGTCTAATAAGTGAAGTTAATAGATCGGATCTATCTGTTCGATTCACGAAGAGAAAAAAAAACAGTTTTTTTTAAAAGTTCTAGCTTCATTCTCTTTTTCTTAAATGATCTCGTTCTGATATTGTTGCTGGCGTCTCTTGTCTTCGCAACCTGATGCAATTCCGTCAATTTAACCGCGGAAATTATTGAGTAGCTGTTCCTGAAGTGACTTCGAGTTAAGTTGGTAGCCCGATGATGCAGGCACATTCATTCCCTGCTGTCCACCCATCAGCATCTGCATCGGCTGCTGCTGCTGCATCCTCATCGCCATCGAAGGCTGCATGTTCATAAACATCATTCCTGGTTGAATACTCATCCCTTGCTGCTGCATTCCGTAGCCCATCTGCTGCATTGGCATTGTTCTCTGTTGCTGGATTCCCATACCCATTGGCTGCGCTCTAAAGCCCATCGATACCATTCCAGCCATCGGTTGATTCTGCATACCCATAGCCATGGCCATGGCCATTGGCTGCATCATCGGTTGCATCACTCCCGTTGCGTCAGGCATTTTATTCGTATTCATGGCCATAGGAACGGGCATCGACATTCCAAGCATCTCGACGGGCTGAGGAGATCGCACCTGTTGCTGCACCACAGTCGAGTTTCCAATATCCGTTTTAACAGGCTGAGGCCCAGGCAGATCAACGTCAAAGTTGATCATATTGAGTGCATCAAAGTCGCGATGGATCTTGGCTCGACGTTCCTCCCGCTCTTTTCGTCGTTCCAGTGTTTCTTTGTTATTGTTGATGGCCCACTGCAATTCCTGCAGCCAATTCCCTCGCTCCTGTTCACTGGTAGCGATTAATTCATGGCCACCAACAACGCCAGGAACTTCAATCCGAAACCCACAACTCTTGGGTTTATCCGGAAAAGTAGCGGCCACTACACGCACCTCGTAGTTAACCGGAATGATAATAATTGGCCGTACGCCAGTAGCATTCTCGTATAATAGCACTGCTTCCGGCCGTAGTAAGGCAAAGTGTTTGGCCCACACGCCGTCCATCTTCTTCCGCATTAAAGGACCACGTAGAACGCTATTTGGCATCTCCGCGGCGTCTACTGCACTCACGTTGGCATACTGCATGCCGTTTAGACTCTCGTTCGGGTCTATTTCCCGCTCTTCCAGGCCATATCCTTTGTCTTCTTCCTCTTCTTCATCATGGACTGTGTAGGCCGCGTCTAGATCGACATCTTCCAGTTCGGCCTGCTTCTTCATCCACATATTGGGGTGTATCATTTGATAACTTCCCCCGTAACATTGAGGAATGGCCGGAGGGGGCAGCATCATATTGAGTTCTCGTGGATTACCCATGACTCGAATTCGCTGTTGGGTACGCGCTCCTAGCAACTTAGCCAGTAACAGTGTTAAGACTTTCGTAAAGGCCGAACTGTTGATCACTAAGATCCGCTTGACCACTTCAGGGTACCAGTTCTTGCAGACCTGTAATATGTCTGTAACCATCTTGGCCTCTAGATTGGCCAGTGTGCAGTTGGCCACGTCTACAATAAACACGATACCTGGGGCGTTGCTCTCCTCCATGAGCTCCACGGCCAAGTCCATTAGGTACACGCACAGTCTGCGTGCGTCTTCAAGAGAACTGACGGCCGATCCATCGGCCGCGCCACGGCCTTGACGCTGCAGCTTCTGGCCATCCCCGAAACCAGGTTTGAAGTGCTGGAGCTGAAGTAGCAGAACGGGGCAGCGCTCTGAGTCCGCGGCCCCGTCCAGTAAGTGAGCGTAACCTTTGCGCAGTTCTTCCTGTAGTGTGGGGAGCCCCACGTTAAGTTCATGGTAGTGCATCTCCGTCCGGAATTCGTGCTTTTCCTTCAGCTGTAGGGCCGCCCGCATCACGTCCCCATTGTTGCGTCGTAAGGTGCGGGCCAGCTCAGCTTCCGTGAAGACCTCGGGGAGGGCCACAGCGCTGGCCAACGCCTGGAGAGGCGTAGGGTGGTGGCCGAAGTGCTGGCCATGCTGCAGTTGGGCAGCGTAGGCCCCTACATCACCAGAGAAGTTGAGAGGACCCTGGCCGTAGCCTCCACCTCCGTACGAGTCGCTCATGATGCCTGGTGAGAATTCTCAAAACTGAAGGGATGAGCGCTATCGTTTTTAGAACGTTCTAAATGCATTCGAAGATGGCTACACGAGGAGGATAAGGCTACACGTACAGGAATAGCTTTTAGTCAAGTAAGCGCCTCATTGCAGACGACGAATACCTGCATTATATAAATATCAGCTCAGTTTTAAGAAACAACGATCGATGGCTCGTGAAGATAACTACAAGGTTAATACAGATGCCTACACTACGAAACGGAGGCGTACGCAGCTACCACGCCGGGAGTTTATTGTCGTTTGGCTCTTGTTGATCACTCTCCACGCTCTGTGTGCAACCGATTGTACTTTTTTATGGAGAATCCGAACATGGCTTACATCTCAAATCTCTTGGCGTTTCCTGAACAATGCAGATTTCGACTTTACAGTACATTCGTTGGGCTTCTTGGTTGCAGCGCAATTGATACTACATATCGCTTCATCTGTACACGCCCGGGATTTGGTGGTTTGGCCTCGAGATGCAATGGCTACTCGCTTTATGAAATTTGTCGGTGGGTACATACCAAGGAAGAGTTCCAGCTTTGCGACATTAAAATTTAGAATACACAACACAGCAATGCGTGCACTGACGTCATTAGAGAAGGCTTTAAGCGTTCGAGGAAGCCATTTCGAGTTGATCTTCGTACAGCGTAAGGCTGTGGAAGTGGTTGCGCAAATTTACCAATGCTACGATTACAGTACTCTCGTCTCACGTGTATGGATTAACCAGGCTTTTGTAGCCATGACAGTGATCAACTGTTTAGTAACACCGTTATTGAACCACCTAAAGATCGCGTCTGCGTCTCGCGCAGTAACTTAAGTTGCCTCGACACGCAGCCTCAGGGCAAGAATTCCAGCAATTCGTGAGCGAACTTTGTGTGTGACAGTGGATTCAGTACTTACCGCATTTCAAGTTTAGTACTACTGCTTGCAATTTTCGTACCATGGGCACGGAAATTTGACCCGATACAGTCTACATTTCCAACTGAGATCCTGTATGACGACACGACATACACCAGACTAATTTACGAGAACCAGGCCAGCTTTGCTCTCTCCACTACTGTCAATCTTTTAAAAGTTATTCCGCATGGGAGTCTTCTTCTTGGACTGACAAGTATCAGCTTTATTCTCGAGAAAACCCCTTTGAACGTCTCGTCAGTCCGGAAAAATGTTCTGACTATTAAAGTATCTTCTCAGCACCCACCGGAGCTTAAAGGACCAACAAAATTTTTGCAGGATATCGCAAATTCTATATTTTTCATAGCGGTTTCTACAACTGTGCTTTACATATTCGAGCCGACACACTCGTTGACAATGCAAACTCCTGTACAGCACAGATGTGTGAACAGAGCGTACGCCCATGGTTCGCGCTTAATGTCAGCTGCTCGGTCGTGAAGTTCAATTGCTATCGTCAAGGTGCGAGTTGGTTCCACGAACTTAAACGGGTAAAACCCACTCTCAAGTGGATTCCATTCAGAACTTGAACACGCTACAGTGTCAAAGAGTTTACCGGTATCATCTCCACAAATAGGTGAATCGCCTAATTCTATCAAGTCACTTACGACTACTTCAGTCCAGGAAGGTAGAGTCGTAATATTTGTGTGAGGTAGCCACAGCTCGCCAATTTCCAGATCATCTTTCACCAACTCGGGGATAAGTTGTAGCGGATTGTACGAAAGAGCTAGCGTGGTATAAAAACTCGGATAATTGTCTGAGGAAAAGAGATCGCTAGGTAATGTCTTGAGATTGTTGTTCACTAGCGAAACTTCGGCAATCGGAAGGCGAAAGAAGGCTACAGGAAACTCTTCGAGACTCGAATCCTCAAAGTATAATGTCTCTGCATTTACCCATGCGTCAGCCACTGCACCAGGTATTCTGGAGATATTTGCTAATACGATCTCAAAGTCAGAAAGATGGTAAGGCAGTGGAGACTTCAACACTCCTTCCGGTAAAGTCGACATATTGACCCGTACCAGCACGAGGAAGCCCATTTTCGGGTGTAAATCTGCGTTCAATGCTGCTTGAACGCCCCAATTCACGATTGTCACGTTCCAAAGTTCCAGTCCCAGTAGATTTGGGAACTCTCTTATTGAAGATGGCATCCTGAATTCTGAGCAGTGTTCGAAGATAATCGACGCCAGTGCATTGCGTTCCAAGCTATCGAGAGCATCCTCTGCTGGACTCGTCACAACTATAGTCGCAATAATAATATATAATAATAATATAATAATAAATTGAGGTCTTTAGATTTGCCCACAAAGCGAGAATTGTGGGTTTCCGGCAGCCTAACCGCGAAAAACATTTGCTGAAAACCACCAGGTAGGTTGGCGAAATACCACAATTGTCGAGGGCTTTTACAGTTCGTGGGGTGCATTTACAGTTCGGCATATGTCACAATATGGAGTATGTGCCTAGGTATTCGCTAGCGCTAGCAATATCGTGGGCATCTACATGCACACTGTAAGAAACCAGCGAGGCTCCACGTATTATCCTAGCCTCGTTCTACATTCTGGGGGCTATTTATGCATAATTTTATGCATCCAAGTGACCGATATGGCCTTTCACCTTTGTATTTCAAGGTAGCTAAAGTAAGAGAGAGCAAACAGTAAAACCATCCAACAATTTCAATCCACAAAAGTACTGCTGCAAACCCACAAGGTCTAACTAACATCTGGAAGACACCCCTACCTAACCCCTAATACACACTGGGTCGTAAGTCTGACCGTAACTTACACTAATTCTGGGTGCCTACATGTAATCTTAAAGCACTCGAAATTAATGCCTGGTAAACTCGTTCGAAAATTTGGAACAATCTAGCAACGTCGCCGTTGGCGCGCATGCAAGTGAAATGTGGCTTTCATGGGCGATCATGGCTGCACTGCAGTGCATGTTATAGTTGAAGAGAGGAAACAATTTAACAATGCCGGACGTGGGCTGCTGCGAAACTTGCATGAAATGTTTAAGGTTAACCACTTGACGCCGGTCTGAAATCACGCCGTCTTCCTCGAAGTTGTGATGGATGCCGCGTGTGTCGGACATTCGGAGCCCCGGCTGGCTTGGAGCAGAACGACAGAACAAACTTGTGGGCTCGCTTCTCGGTGCAGCTTCGTCATCCGTGTATGTCGGAGTGGGAGCAGCAACAGTGGGAGCCGTTCACGAACGTGGGACGTTCGGCGTCAATGTGTTGACAAGTAGCCAGGACCGGTGCAACGCAGCCGTGTAGCGGTGTCGCCGTTGAAGCCTACTTTGTATGCATCTCTCCAGCCTCCCTCCTTATGCCACAGGCTTAATTGCATCCTGAGCTGCAGTGTGGCGTTGCATAGGCTAAATAGTGATCTTTCTCGGCTAGAGAGCCGACGAACTCAACTCGGGTCAGGCACAGCGTCCTAATGCGCCACCGAAACAGGCGTCGAGCTCACTGGTGGCGTGTGCAACGTGGACACTATATATGCGTGGACGCAAGTGTCCGCAGCTGAATCGGCCATCTGCCGCGTGGGGCGTTCTGAGCGCCGCACATTAATAAGTGCTGCCGCATTGATTCGCAGCGCTTGCATTTTGACCTGCTGCGCGGCAAATGCAGCCACCTCCCTGTCGAAGAACTGTGATGCAACGGATGCAAATCAAGATCCGGTCGGGCGGCCGAGTCGTCTTCTCCGGCGCTAGACATGCATCCATTTCGGACCGATGGTCCGTCCATCCGAGTCTTGAAGACAAGCACCTTCAGCGTGACTTGAAGCACGCATGTTTGGCCGTGCGGAGCCAGGGCGGTTGCGGCGTCCACCGCGCGAGCTAATTGAAGCGAGCGTTGACCACGATGACAGCAGGCAAGCTCTGTACATGTATCCTACCGATTTAAAGCTACAGTGTAATGCAGTCGCCAGCTGCCGCGCGGAAAGCAAACGCTTCCGAGTGCCACCTGGGCACTAGTCACGGCTATGATAGAGCTGGAGGTTGGTATTAGTAGAGTCGGCAGTGTATGTAGTTCGAAGTATGTAGTTTAACCAGCCGGGTATTCTAAAGGTACACCGTGGCACGCCGGCTGGACTTTGCGAGAGCCGTAGCGACGGTCATAGATGGAATGGTGCCTCCGATCACGCCGGCCGCTCGTGTCTATCACGTTGCGCACTCCCCAGTACCTGCACTTCGACTTCGGCAGGTGAACTCACTTTTGAATTCAACACGCTGCGAACGAGTGCAACTCGCGATCTTCCGGCTATGGCCTTGACAAGCATCCACACACTAACCGCCACCACCATCGGCAAGAAGCGAGCACTACCCGCGTCGGCTTCCAGTGTGCTGGCTGCAGGCCACGACCATGATGGCGAGGAGATCTTGGTGGAGGCCGAGCCCCTTCCCCACGAGATCGCGACGGACCCTTCGCTGCGCTGCCGGTACCCGAGCAAACACTGCCTGCGCACACGTACGATCAAGAAGACGGGCGCACTGCACAGTATGTGCGCCTTCCACCGCGCGAAGGCGAACCGAAACCAGCGGCGACTGGAGAAACGCAAACGTTTGAGGCTCAACAGCACGGACAGCGTCGCCGGCTGTACGCCCCTATCTGCTTCGAGTGTGGTCCAACATCACCAGATCAAGCAGGAACCGCCCCCGACGCTGTTGATGCCGGTGTACTCGCCGACGTTCAAGGGCTTCCTAGGTGGATCGATGTCGTCGTCGGTGATGCCGCAGTTCCAGTCGCCGCGCGCGGTTGCGAGCGACTTCGAGCCGTTCCGTACGCCGGCAGCGTTGTTTCCCGAGGACCTGGAGGAGTTATGTGAGCTAGTGGATATGAACGTGCGGCAAGTGTGCGTGGATCCGAGTGTGGACGACATCCGTTTGTTGTCGCTGCTCCTGCTGTAGGTGGAATAGTGGGAGTAAACAACTATTTTGTTAGAAAGAGTATGGTTGGTGGCTGCAATGAATGTATTGTTTTTAAATACAACTCCAAATAGTGATGGCTCCAATCATTGGTGCTTCCTACTCCTACTCATTCACACACGTTTGCTAAAGAAGGTTGCAGAATTGCGTGAGTCACGCCGTGACGCCTTAAGTCGCTTTTAATTTTAAGCGACGTAGCAATCATATCCTGAGATGGGCTGATGACGGATTTGTCATAATAACAATTGATGTCGTCCTCTTGATTAATAGAAGTTGCGAAATAATCCCGAAGGTTAGCTTTACTTAAGCGAGCTTAAAGTTAAGGGCTCCAAGGACAGTTTAGGGCACTCGCTATTATAATAAAATCCAAATAGTTTCCATTCGTCAAAGCAACAATCTTCAATACAAATGTTATTTTCTTCGTACCAGTGTATATTCGCAGTTCGTAGGAACTGTCGCTTGCCGCCCAAAAGCCGTTTGTCATCCAACAACCTTCGGGAAACAAAATCGTTCGGTCAACCTTGGAGTGTACGATATGATACTCGGTATCTGGAGCCGGTTTCTGAGCCTGTGTTAATTGATATGGATGCTTTTTAAGGAATCAAACATTAGTGTCGCCGGAGGAGGGCTTGTAGCCTTCCAACTTCGCCGGGTATCAGTGGTTGCTAGAAACGAGCGTATTTAAGCAGTAGCAACGGAACTAATTACACCTGTTGTAGAGAGGCCGCGCTGCAGATGCCTTCTGAAAGCTACTAGGTTTTGTTGAGATGTCTAGCTTGAGGGTGCAGGAAATCGTTGGGTACAAAAGCTCTACTGAAATGATTCACCGAATAGATCATGTTAAATTTCAAAGCTTCTTTGGGTGAAGCAGAGAATAGAAAGAAAAAAGCTAACGCGTAGCTCTCGTTCGAGTTCTCTGGATTTTATATCCAGAGTATTTACAGAGGTGCGATTCTGCCTAAAAAAAACTCTATACGCTTATTCTTAACACTAAGAAAAAAAGTCGATTTTCAATATTACACACAAACTAAACTGTAGTACTTGATGAAACTGTTATATCAGAGTGTTTTGGAACGAAAGTTGGTAGGAAACGATATATATATGTAGCTTTGTTCTGAGTAAGGGTTTATAAGCCCGCCGCAGCGGAGCGGAGGCGGACAGCCGACTCTACTCCAACTAACCATGCCCAAAGCGCCCGCGCAGCGGGCGCCCAGAGTGCTAGTTTTTAATCTTAAACAATAAAATGAATGTCTGTCTGTCTGTCATGTCCCCCAATATCGGACTTTTGATTGGATGAAAATTATCACTTATAGCAGTACAGTTTGTTGCGACAATTCTGACGAAAATTAAATTCGGTAAATAGAAAATTCTAGAAAATTCTAAATAAGTTCGAAGGGCTCGCGTTTTCTAAATTTTTAAATCCTGCTAAAATACACTGGAAAACGTAAACTGGCATTTCCCGTTGGGTGACGGAATAGATTATGACTATCGTGGCTTCGTGCAGCACTACTGTAACGAGGTTCAAGCCCCAAGTGTACCCAAGTTACATGAAGAGTAACTAGGTTACTCTTCGGAAGGACTGGTACCTGGTACCAGTGGCTCTAGGAGCCAGCCATTGGATATTTACATAGGTTCACTATAAGTGACTTATAGTTTGTATTAGCTCAAGCTTAACCTTACCTATAAATACATTCAGTCTTAAACGTACCTTTGACTGGTTCCTTCGTCCCCTCAGACCAGGGACACGTGAACTGCCGTTCTCTTAGAGTTTGTATACTCTCGGAAGCTCTTACTTCCTCAAGCGCAAGGTGCTGTGTGACCCCGTCACAACTACGGTAAGTGCTGCTTGCAAGTACGTACATTTTTACTATTTCCAACGAAAGTAAGACGGAACAACGCATTAATCGAAAGCACCCCCTTCGGATTTATCATACTACACCTGCAAGAAGAAGTATTGTGTGGCTGTATCGAGAGTCATGTCATGGTCACAAAAGTCCGAAGATGTGCCACAATTCGAGCATTTAATACAATTGAAACGCAATAGAATAGAGTACAGTGAGCAAATTGAGTTCTACGTAATTTGATGTAGATCATGTTGTTTAATTTGTCCTATTAAAAACAATGTACGAACGTACCCGTCTGCAACCGAGTTGTCCGCCAACGATCTCTTGAACCCGGCAAGATTGCTATGAAGTACGTATTAAATTCGTTTTTGAAGTCTTTATTCAAAGTTATTAATTCAGTATTACTGCAGCTTTGCCTGTATCTACCAGGCGAAGCCCAAGACTTCTGTTCCAACGCGATCTCAGTATGTTGTACTGCTTTGAGCTTCGTTTTTCATCCACCTACCGAAATCTTCGCAAAGATCTGATCACCAAAAAGATCTGACCAGTCCTGGACTCTGTCATATAGAAAGAGCATTTTTTAACCACTAGACAAGAACAAATACTAGAAACAAGTTATTTGTCTGAAGTAAGCCTATAGTCTAATCGTAAAAACTTTTTTGTACGCGATTGTCTGTGTACTTTTATCTTGGTTATCTTGGGATAAGTGGTCAGATCTTTGCGAAGATGTCGGTACATTCACGCCAGCACTGCCATGTTTTGAAGGTGCGAGTTGGCTGCGCCGCCTTGCGGGCGAAACGAGCTCGCTTGTTTTTTTATTTAAAATTACTAGCACTGTATGTTGTCTCACGATTGTGCTAGGGGTTTGCTGTGCTTGCACCGTAAAATGTAAGCCATACGAACAGTGCTACTTCATGTACAAGTCAATTTTTACTACCGGTAGTGATTCGCAACGATATAAATAAGAACTGTGAATCCGCGGACACACCACCCCGCAAACCAATTCCTGAGATGGGCTAATGACGGATTTGTCATAATAAAAATTGATGTGGTCCTCTTGATTTACAGAAGTTGTGTAATAACCCCGAAGGTTACATGTTACTGTCAATATCTACAGTACATGTACCGGTACATCCCAACGAAGAAAACGTAACTCATCTCAAGCTATTATTCTCAAGTCGGTTGTTCCACTTCACTGCTATATTCATTCAAGCGCCACGTGCAATTTAAACAATACATTCATTGCATCCAACATCTCCGTCCCTCTAACAAAATAATTGTTTACTCCCACCATTCCACCTACAGCAGGAGCAGCGACAACAAACGGATGTCGTCCACACTCGGATCCACGCACACTTGCCGCACGTTCATATCCACTAGCTCACATAACTCCTCCAGGTCCTCGGGAAACAACGCTGCCGGCGTACGGAACGGCTCGAAGTCGCTCGCAACCGCGCGCGGCGACTGGAACTGCGGCATCACCGACGACGACATCGATCCACCTAGGAAGCCCTTGAACGTCGGCGAGTACACCGGCATCAACAGCGTCGGGGGCGGTTCCTGCTTGATCTGGTGATGTTGGACCACACTCGAAGCAGATAGGGGCGTACAGCCGGCGACGCTGTCCGTGCTGTTGAGCCTCAAACGTTTGCGTTTCTCCAGTCGCCGCTGGTTTCGGTTCGCCTTCGCGCGGTGGAAGGCGCACATACTGTGCAGTGCGCCCGTCTTCTAGATCGTACGTGTGCGCAGGCAGTGTTTGCTCGGGTACCGGCAGCGCAGCGAAGGGTCCGTCGCGATCTCGTGGGGAAGGGGCTCGGCCTCCACCAAGATCTCCTCGCCATCATGGTCGTGGCCTGCAGCCAGCACACTGGAAGCCGACGCGGGTAGTGCTCGCTTCTTGCCGATGGTGGTGGCGGTTAGTGTGTGGATGCTTGTCAAGGCCATAGCCGGAAGATCGCGAGTTGCACTCGTTCGCAGCGTGTTGAATTCAAAAGTGAGTTCACCTGCCGAAGTCGAAGTGCAGGTACTGGGGAGTGCGCAACGTGATAGACACGAGCGGCCGGCGTGATCGGAGGCACCATTCCATCTATGACCGTCGCTACGGCTCTCGCAAAGTCCAGCCGGCGTGCCACGGTGTACCTTTAGAATACCCGGCTGGTTAAACTACATACTTCGAACTACATACACTGCCGACTCTACTAATACCAACCTCCAGCTCTATCATAGCCGTGACTAGTGCCCAGGTGGCACTCGGAAGCGTTTGCTTTCCGCGCGGCAGCTGGCGACTGCATTACACTGTAGCTTTAAATCGGTAGGATACATGTACAGAGCTTGCCTGCTGTCATCGTGGTCAACGCTCGCTTCAATTAGCTCGCGCGGTGGACGCCGCAACCGCCCTGGCTCCGCACGGCCAAACATGCGTGCTTCAAGTCACGCTGAAGGTGCTTGTCTTCAAGACTCGGATGGACGGACCATCGGTCCGAAATGGATGCATGTCTAGCGCCGGAGAAGACGACTCGGCCGCCCGACCGGATCTTGATTTGCATCCGTTGCATCACAGTTCTTCGACAGGGAGGTGGCTGCATTTGCCGCGCAGCAGGTCAAAATGCAAGCGCTGCGAATCAATGCGGCAGCACTTATTAATGTGCGGCGCTCAGAACGCCCCACGCGGCAGATGGCCGATTCAGCTGCGGACACTTGCGTCCACGCATATATAGTGTCCACGTTGCACACGCCACCAGTGAGCTCGACGCCTGTTTCGGTGGCGCATTAGGACGCTGTGCCTGACCCGAGTTGAGTTCGTCGGCTCTCTAGCCGAGAAAGATCACTATTTAGCCTATGCAACGCCACACTGCAGCTCAGGATGCAATTAAGCCTGTGGCATAAGGAGGGAGGCTGGAGAGATGCATACAAAGTAGGCTTCAACGGCGACACCGCTACACGGCTGCGTTGCACCGGTCCTGGCTACTTGTCAACACATTGACGCCGAACGTCCCACGTTCGTGAACGGCTCCCACTGTTGCTGCTCCCACTCCGACATACACGGATGACGAAGCTGCACCGAGAAGCGAGCCCACAAGTTTGTTCTGTCGTTCTGCTCCAAGCCAGCCGGGGCTCCGAATGTCCGACACACGCGGCATCCATCACAACTTCGAGGAAGACGGCGTGATTTCAGACCGGCGTCAAGTGGTTAACCTTAAACATTTCATGCAAGTTTCGCAGCAGCCCACGTCCGGCATTGTTAAATTGTTTCCTCTCTTCAACTATAACATGCACTGCAGTGCAGCCATGATCGTCACCAAGGTCGACTTGCCCATGATAGCCACATTTCACTTGCATGCGCGCCAACGGCGACGTTGCTAGATTGTTCCAAATTTTCGAACGAGTTTACCACGCCGGCGCCGGCTCGTACAAATTGGAGCGTGCGACGCTAACACTTCCACTGCCAACATTTATACGTATGCTGCCCGCAGGCAACGGTTAAAAATTAAGTCAGAAGTGAAGTCCGTGTATAATATCTGCCATCAACCATTACAGGTGTGAGGCACGCTGCCATGTATTACTTGTACATGCATGCCAACGTTTGCGTACAAGGCGACTAATCCGCTCGCGGCTTATTCTGTATCGGCTCATCTAAACTATTACGGTATATTTTAAAAAGAAACCACAGTCGAAGTGGCGTTCACATGACCGATCACTGTCTACCACGATTACGCGTGTTCTTGGAGGCGTCGATACTGACGTTGATCGTCGTGACAGCCTTTGCTCTGCGTCGCCAAGTCACCAAGAATGAGGATACTCCACCGAAATTCGACATTAATGCTCTTTACGACCATGTGAGACCCACATTCCGACGCAGCGTAACGGCTATAGTGCTGGGGCTCGAAGTTTGGGGCGTGTTGGGGCTCGTATTGAGCCTGCAACACGACTGTTCTGTGTCTCAGTGGCTAGTGGTGTTATGTCTGTCGCTGTCTGGCGGGTGCCTGCTAGTAGGAACGTGGCTGGGCATACGGGAGACGCTGCTCACCATCGACTACAATGTACGTGATGTTGATAACTCACCTCCACTTCAACATGAGCATGGCTCCATGATTTGTCCAGCTAATCCGGTTATGGCTACTTCAACATGCACAGATCCCGACGATACTCTGGTGTCTGCGATGCTCATGCTGCTCGCAACTGACGAAGCGAGCGTTGTTCTTACCTCCACTGGCCCTGCTGGTGACCCTCAACGTCGCGTCTTGGCTTGAAAGCCGTTCTGCTGAAGCATGCAACGCGACGGAGATGCTCACGCCCGAGACCTTCTTCCTTGGAACCGCTTGCGTGTTCCTGGTCATGTTCGTTGCAACATTGTTAGCTGTGTGCTGTCCGCTCGCATCGCGCAGATGTCGTGCAGGAGCTTCACGAATCGGTAAGGCGCTGGTGGCGCTTTGCCTCGCCGCGTTCGCAGCCACATCCATCGGCTGGGCCGTGCTCGGATCGGTAAGTATCGTAGATCACTCCAATGACGTCGATCCTGCCATACTGTACGCCGATAGATGCTGGGACGACGAAGCAACATTTCATGCGGCGCAGTGGAGCATAGCACAGCTGCTGGTCGTGGGTTGTCTCCTTCTCTTGACTACATTCTGCTGTCGCGTTGAAAACTTTTTCCTCGCGGCGAGCGCACCCGAGATCGACACGACCGTGCTCTCACCCAGACTCGCGGCGATTAGAAGTCCGTTCGAAGCAGACGATAGGCCTTCAAACGTATGAACAGCGCAAGATACTGCGGTAGTGTAGTTTGAGGCTGATTACCAATAACAAAACTACTGTAAACCACGGACAACGGCACAAAACGAAAGCAAAATGCAACATGAATTGTGTGAAAAACTGCCTGTGGCTCTGTCGTCGTGTGAAGAAATGAACGCGACAGTCTTTGCTTAAGCCGCTTGCTTGATGGCGGTGGCCAGCTGCACGAACACGCTCTGGTGGTGCTCCCATTGCTGCTTGACGCTGTTCGCGTGCTCAGCGTCGGCTCCTTCAGTCTGCGTGAGTTGCTGAACGGCTGATCCTCCACGTTGCAGCAGTGCCTGCAGGGATTCAGCGCGTGCCCGGTTATGCAGCACCACAGATAGAGACTGGACGTTGTGGCCGTTCAACGCACGCTGCAGACACTCGGTTAGCAGCTCCGCAGGTGGGGCAGGCGGCACGTAGAGCAGCATAAGCACCAGGGTCTGGCACAGACGATCATCGCCGGCGTCATTGACGTCCGTTTGGCGTCCGGCATCTGTCCGTCCGGACAAGAGGTGGTCCACCAGATGAGGCAAGAGCACGAATCGGGCCGACGGGTGCAGTAGCGGCAGCGCACGGCTCACCAGCATTTTCCCCTTGGCCGACGTCAGCATCTTCTGTAGTTGCTGCACGTCGCAGCTCATGACGCCGCGCGAAGCATCCGCCTCGCCAGCCTGCGTCACGTTGACACCCAGCAGACCGGCTAGCTCCAGCAGCAGTGACGTCGTCCGCGAACGCAGTTCAACCAGGGCCGGGTCCATCTCGTCTTCATTCATCGAGTGGAACTGCTGCACGTTGATGCCACGCGCATCCAGCAGGTGACGCGCGTCCTGAAGAGACAACAGGCACTGCATGCCGCGATCCAACTGGAGACGTAGCTTCCAAGTGTCGTTCGCGAACACCGAATTACGGCTAGCGTCGTCGCTCATTCGCAAGACCTTAGCGGCCTGAGCTTCCGCAGCGACGGCCTGGGCACCAGGGCTGGAACCGCGCACGTGCTTGGAGCTGGCCGCTTCGCTGCTAGACTCGGCCGCTGCAGAAGCGGCCTCCTCTACTTGGCCATCACCACCACTGGATGGGGTACGCTCCGGGTCCTCAGCATTCGTCGACGACGAAGCTGGAGGCGAGGTATTCTCATTCGTGCCGGCCAGGTTCAACAACTGCTTTGGACGGTACAAACTGCTCTTGGCGTTGCGGCCAAGCACGTGAAACTCTGATTCCCAGTTACGCGATTTAACTTCGCGCTGTACGTCGCGCGGGTCGACGGATTTGACATGCTGCAGCTTCCACGACGGAAGCGGGACGGACGAGCGGCCAGGCGCACCAGCACGTGTGCGCTTCTGCATGTAATTGTGGAAGTAGTAATCGTCACTGAACGGGTCACTCGAGCGCAGCCACTTCATCTGCTGCTGCATCACAAAGTTCACATCACGCGGCGTCATCATCTTGAAGGCAGGCGGATGCATCTGCGGCGGTAAGTAGGGCAGGACATTGCGGCCAAACGCGCCAGGTGGACCAGGGAACGGCGGCCGCATCGGAGGAGGCGGGCCACGTCCGAAAAACTGCGGCGGAGGTGGTGGCCCGCCCGGGTACATTCCTTGTGGAGGCGGCATTGGATGGCCATGTGGAGGGCCTTGTATGTACATCGGGTGCGGAGGCTGGCCCTGCATATGAGGAGGTAGGGGCGGCATGAACTGTTGCTGTTGCTGCGCGTTGGGCGGCTGGGCGTTCTGGGGCGGCATGGGCGGGGCAGGAATGGGCGGGGCCTGTGGAAGCGGAGGCGGGGCTTGCTGGGCCTGCAATACGGAGTCGTCGTCGTCGAGACCCAGGCCACTGAGCCCGGGCACTTGGCTCTCGTCCAGTTCCGAGTCCTGGTCCAAGCTTAGACCCGGCGGCGGGGCGCGGCCACCGGTGGCCGAGCTTGTCTTCTCAACTACAGAGCCGTGGAATTTCTCCTCGAGTCTCGAGAACTCTTGCTGGCCCCTTGCCCACTTGAGGTCTTCCGAGGGAGCGGCTAGTCCGGGTGGCGCACGGCCCGAAGGTTCAGCGCTGGGTTTAGCGGCTCCAGACTGGAAATTGCCCATGAAGACAGCGGAAAACGCGTCGTTAAAGAAGAGCGACGAACCGCCGGCATCGTTGGCTTGGGCGCCGCTCTCCACAGGCCCGAGCAGGTCGTGCGCACGTAGATCAGCTAGCAGAGACTCGTACTTGGTGTCGTCCATGCCATTGGTGAAGAAAGCTGGTAGTCCATCTAGAGACGTGCCGAACGGTGACTCTTCCGAGGCCATGGCCGGCGTTTGAGGCTGGTTACAGGCTGGTTAATGCGTTTACGAGCAGGAGATGGCTGGAGTCGCGGGGAATGGTGTTGGATTCCAACAGTTAGCACGCGATGTAGATGAAGTTGGAGCTTTAACTGGTACGGACGGAAAGAGCAGACGAAGACAAAGATGGTGGTGAGATTGTTACGTCAAGAACGTTGCTGTGAGCTGCAAGACACATGCACATACCTCGACCTACTTGCTTTACGTGGATGTTGTGGCCCTCCACTTGGCGAATGAAGCTCCCCCTCAGAACAGCAACTTAAGAATAAACTAATGTTGCTAGTTTGCTTTCTGCAACATAGTACCTTTGTTGAAAATGTAGCCATTTTAGTTTGAGGACTTAATGCAACTTGTTCTTCTTGGCTGCACGTTTCGCCTTGAAGCGTTTAAGCTCGCGTACCAAACCCAATAAGAAGGGAAGGATGAGTGGAGCAAGAAGCGGCGCATACACACCCAGCATCTGCTCTTGGGGAAAGTAAAGCTGGCGGATCATAGTGTGGTCATAGTACGCAGCGTCCGTAAGCTCCGATGCCTGACGAGCCATAGCCAGCAGACTATGTAGATCTGACGCTTCCACACACTCCTGTTCCTGATTGCTAACACACAAGATGGCTTCAAGCCTGGTGACGGCTATTTCCACTCGAGTTTGCACTCGCTCCAGCACGCTCAGCTCCGGCAGCGCCTCGACGAGTTCCACCGTTGATTGCAGCGTCTCAATTGCCGTCTGCATGAGTCTAGAGAAGCGGTCGCGCATGATTACGTCCAATTCCCAGTCCGCAATGCCATCGGAGGGTGAAGCCAAGAACAGCAGTCGCTGTCTAGATGTAGCGCCGCCTGTTACGTTCTCCTCACGTTGCCGTTGAGTGAAGGACGGAACGCCGAGTAGTGTGCGAAATTCCGTGACAAAAAGTCCCATGACGCGCTGCAGTTCACGTGCTTTGGTTGTAGCAACTTCCACATCAGAAGCGTCTATGGAAGGGCTGCCATTAAGTGCAAAGGGGTTCAAGATGACTACAATACCCCACCCTGGCAGCTCGAATGACGTCGCCAGACTAGCGTCGTTATCCGTACCACGAATGCACAATGGAGCGTGTTTGGTATCTGGGAGTGCAGCCATGAAGTGGAGTACCTGCTCCCCATCGTCTAGCACCGAGGCACCCAGAAAATCGTTCGCGCTTTTAAACTGCAACAGCACAACGCACAAAGGTCAGGTGCCTGGTTGTCTACAGAACGGAATTATGAACGTACATGCTTGAGATCGTCAGCATTAATGTAGAACTCCGTTCCATCTGCACTGGGCGTCACCTCTTTCGCCAGTCTCGCGTACTGAACCACCTGTGTCTCCACTGTAAAGTTTGCGAGTGCTCCAACCTTGTGTACGAACTTGCTTAAGTACTGGACCACTAGCGCCCGCAAATCCTCGTTCCATGGCGTTACAGGGTTTTCCTTGAGCAGAGAAAATTGCAGACGATAGTGCAGCGCCCTTCGTGCCGTTTTCGTCTCAATATGTTGCTTCACTCTCTTCTGGTCGACTTGGGGGTACACGTGCTTCTGCACCAATCTTTCAATAACAGAATGCACCGCATCCCCTTTATTCATGTGGCACTGCGATGACCACGCGTGGCGATACTTTCCGACTGTCAGAGCTGGAGTAGAGGCCGCCGCGTTGTCGTCGCAAAGCAGGAACACGCTGAAGCGCTTGTGATCCGTCGTCAGCGTCTTTAGGGCGTCGTCCGTCGCCTGTAGGCCTAATTTCATCGCTGTCTGCAACACTTTCTTCTGTTCGGCGTTTAGTTTAAGTTTAAGCGCCGCGTAAGCGATATTGGAGGCGCTAGACGGCGGTGCAGACGAAGACACCGAGCTTAAGATGTAGATGTCCACCTGTTGGAACTTGTCGATGCCGCCAAAGCGAGACGCCTCCCATGACAGCTGCTGGATGCGCGACACCGGAAGATCCACGCGTTCAACTTGCGTCAGGTGCCAAGCCACAGGTGCCGCTAGCAGCGTGAACAGCACGAAGGCGCCCACGATCTGCAACCGCGTGCCCGCCATTATGGCAAGAAAGTATCAATTGAAAAAGCAAAAGTAAAGTATACTATAGGGTTACGTTTGAGGTTACGTTGGATTACCACCGTCGACCTAATGGAGACTTCGGTACAAGCAGTCCAAACTTGCCCACTACAGTATCACAGCGTCACTATTTGAACTTGAAGCCCTTGTGTTTGTGCTTGTAGCGCTTGAATTTGCCTTTCTTGTTGTAGTAACCGCCGCCGAAGGCGACACCCGGGTACGCGACGTACTGTGGCTGTGGTGCCACATAGCCACCTGGAGCGAGTGTTGCCTGAACGAAAAGCTGTCGACCTTGGGCTGCGTAGTAAGCTTGAGCCTGCTGCAGTGGCGGTGCCGCGTAAGCTCCTGGAGGTGGGTAAGCTCCGGGAGCTGGTGGGTAGCCTGGAGGTGGGTATTGAGCTGGGTATTGTTGGCCTGGGGGTGGATTTCCTTGGGGAGGGTATGGATAACCTTGTGGAGGCGGATAGCCACCTTGTGGCGGAGGGTAGTTGCCGCCGTACATGTCCTTCGTTCGCTGGAGTTGCTGCCTTTTTGGTCGACTCTTTGTGGCTTTAAGCACAACATCTTTGAAAGAACGTGTACCCCATGTAACCGGCCTTACAAAACGCCAGTTCTGAGTACCTACCTCTAATAAGGTTTAAGCAGGTTTAGACCCACGGAAACCGTCCGGATAAATTGCTTATATGCACTATTCAAGGTTTTCGCTGACAGAAAGCTCCATTTTAAGCCAAAAGTCAGACGTCCTCGGTAAAGATGGCAAGGCACCAGCAGAACGAGTCGGTGACGGATACGCCCGTGCTGGAGGAGGCGCCGGAGCCGCCTGTGGAGTCGAACAACCGCGGTAACTTCACGCGTAACCTGAACAAAGAGGCAGATGAGAGCGTAGCGCGCAAGATGTTCCTGGGCGGACTGATGCTCCTGCCGTGGCTGCACCTGGTCAACGTCATTTTCTACCGCAAGCAGTTCATGGATCCGACCATCGACACTACTGTCACTATGTGTGCGTTCTGCAGTCTTGTGGGATAAAGGTCACTGTATAGTTACCAGGCCTGACGCTATCTGATTTTGTTGTTGCATTTTTGCCAGGGGTACGACGGTCGTTCATGGGCTTCTGCTTCTGGACAGTGCTCTTCATCTCGTGGGTGCTCGTCTTCCAGCTCAACTGGAAGGAATTCGGCTGGCAAAACCTTGTCATGGTCGTACCCAACGAGGATGAGAACGCGGGGTGGTGAGCTGGATTCTATAAGAACCTTACCGGTACCGTAACTCTTCAGAAACCACAAAACATGGATGATACATGTACACTCAGGTTTTTGTTGAATTCGCTGGTGCCATCGTAAAACTACGAAATTTATAGTACCTTTCCGGTAAATTGAATTGAATTGATAGCGGTTCAGCCGACTAAGGTACATCTTGTACCGCGCACAGCAAACGGGTTAGAATCTTATCTCATGAGAGAAAGACGAAGCAACTCAACTTTCTTTTCTTCATAAAACAAAAGAACATACTGCATCTGGTGTGTAGTGTGTTGTACTACAGTAGTAGCGGCCACGCAGTTCGAAGAACTGTGTTGGGTGGAGGGGGGGCCAAAAAGTTTGACATCCTGCAACTTGACACCTGCCTCCCGGCTTCGTTTGAAATCCTGCAACTTAAAGTCTGTCGTCAGCGGCAGTCAAAAAGTTTGAATTCATGCAACTTTACTTTAAAACCCTGCAACTTACCGTTCGCCAACTTGGCAATTATTGGACAAGTGGGTTATATTTCATTTTTACAGTAGCTTTAGCGTTAGGTTGGATAGCCCTCATCGGATTAAATCTACGGTACTGCGTAACTCGCTCGATGCTATTTCGCTAACACCAAATGTAAGCTGAGTGTTGAGCGGCCTGGTCGCAAATCTTACCGGATTGATCCTCTTTGTGGATGTATCAACGTCTAAGCTTGCTTCGACTCGCAAGGAATATCCTACCAGCCGTGAGCTAAAGAAGAACCGCCACTGCTATGTCGCGGTTAGAGATTTATTCATTTAGACCAATATTGTGAAATTTGTTTATCAATGCATTTTCGAACCAGTGTCCAGTAGTAAGGAATTATGCTTGTTTTGGAGAAATGTCTGCAAAATACCATTGTGCATTTGATAAATGGGAATATGAGGCTTCCCGCAATCTAAGTTTATTTTAAGTAAGTTCTTATCTTCTACTTTAGCAAAAACAACTGTTCCATGCTTGAGGATGCCGTTTGTTTTTTAAACGGGTCTGTGGCCCCGTTTTCGAGATGAAGCTGCGAATGAATTTAAAACTTGTTGTTGCATGTCAAAAGAAAGTTGGACTGTCGGTCTGCAAGGTGGCGTAGTTACGTCGGGCCGTTTTCTCTTGGTTTAGATTTGTTCCACAGTTTTCAGGAAATGTTGGTGTCCATTTGTAAGGCGTTCTCCGGTAAAGTGTATTGGTAAATCAAGGATTACCTTAATTTTGGCGAAGCTTCTTGCTCACAGAATACAGACAGAAACTACCTCCAAGCGTTGATAGGACTCGCGCTTGGTATAAATATTCTGACGTTTAGAGCCCTGAGTGTTCTGGCGTAAACGGCTCTACATTCACCAACTGAAACTAGAATGTATTTGACTTAGCTGGGAATACACTCTTTTTTACGCAGCGACAGCTGTTAATAATGTTAAAGAAACGCACCATGTACATGTTTGAAGTAATATACAAACTAATACGAGATCGTTTTTATTGAAAAATTTATTATTGCAATTATATGTTTATTCGCCGTGGTTTATTCATTTTATTCTGATGCCGTGGATCGCCGTGTGAGCTCCAGGACATCGAGACTTCGCTTCCTTTGGAGCCTGTACAATGCCTGGTTTCGAGTGTTTGCAGTTATACTTTTCTAAATAGCTAAATAAAAGTTACAGTTTCTTCTTTTAAAATGGCGCGGATTAATCCTGCGTTGCCACGAAGATGAATTCTTAGTGGATTGGCCAAAGCTGCCAACTTGTCTGAGTTCGACGCTACTAATACACAACAACTTCTTCTCTTAGCTCCTAGAGGTCGGCCAGCGCAAAATACAGAGCCACTATTAATAGATGCATGTGCTCACAAAAATGAGTCGCTCCATTTTAAAAACTGGATCTCGGAAAATGATGTGCAAAAGCAGATTACTTGTCCACTAACAACTCGGAAACTCTTCGTAGATGAAATAGCCGCATGCTTATCAGTTCATTCATATCCCCACTTCCATCTTCTCAATTTTTGAGCTTGTACGACCCTCCGTCGTCTAATCTTAGTACCAACACCCAGCGCTGAATTCCGCTTTTTGCAAGGTAACCACTCAGGATCCGCCAAATCTGCTCAGAATTAAGCTTTCTCCTTTTTATAAAAACAATTGTCGCACTAGATGGCCTACAGCTCCAATTAATGTGCTACATTATTTAGCCTTGCCCCTAACTGTGCATGCAAGTCATGCAGTATTGCACAGACAAACTTTCTTACTCTTTGTACTTATGAGCAGTAGAGAAGTCCCTCTCAGTATGCGCACCTCTTGAGGATTTGATTTTATACCTCAGATTTTTATTTTGCCCAACGTGAATGAGCCTGCAGACTAGAATCCGTACCCCACCGCGCATTCTGTACTAATTTGTTCTTCAGGACAATTACTTGGTACGACCCGAATATGATTTATCCGTGATATATGCCCAACAGCTCCACTTCCACACGAATCCGCCCGCCATTTATTTGTAATGTTGCCTCAAAGTCAACACGTGCAACGTCTGTATTTTCCGGAAATTTTGAGCAGTTTGTGGTGGTCTTCTAATAGTAAGCAATTTTATTCGTGAAAATTCTTATAAGAATCTGCGTCTGAGCCCGGTCCTCGAGTCCGGGTCCTGCAATACTACTCTAAACTCTAAAAGGCGTTGTAACTCTAATTAGTGTCATCATAACAAGAGGCAGCTATTGACCGGATCTAGTTACTTCTTGCAGGCAACTAACTGCCTACAACCTCGATCAAAAAATTTTCTGGGAGCTGGAGCAGCCTTCAATTTTGCGCAGTCGTTAATGCTACTGCAAATCTTCAGTTGCGCAACTTATATATTACGGTAAATTACGGCGATTACCGCGAACCGCTGAACCGACGGTCAGTGGTCCACTGGATTTCCCCCTCATTCTACATTTTTTTATCTCGAGAGCAAGTGCTACTGCAGCTATGGCGCGAGCGAACAAGAAGCGCAAGAGCCCGCCTGGACCTCTCGAAGACGACGACACCAAGAACGCAGCTGCGAGGGACGACGGATCCAGAGACGACAGTGACGTAGAAGCGACCCAGGTTTCAGCGGAAGCAAAAACTTCTGGTTCGTTGCAAGGAATGATTGTTATCGTGTCTAAAGTGTATGCTAACCGTTATTTGTGCATTTTCAATTTACTAGACCCTCCAAATGTTACGCTTGCCACCGTTCCAAGCATCTTGAACAAGACCTTCGACAACTTGGCCTCTTTTTTTTATTCTGGGACTCGTATGAGCGGGAGAATCTGGTCGTGTACCGGACTCGCGATTGCCAAACGACGGAGCTATTCAACAGCCGGACCAAGAATCCTGATCGTCAAGTTCCGAATTCTTTCGGATATGCTTTTCGCAAGCATGTGTGCACATTAGGCTGTCAGCAGAAATCGCGATCGACGGGTAAGAGAATAAAGAGGACACAAAGATATCGCGCGTGCTAAGGCACATTTCAGGTTGCTGTGGTTCGAGGTGATGGGTGTGCTGCTGAAGGTAGACAAGGATGGACAATAAGAGTAACGAGCGAGGTTTGTCATTATATCCCTTACTTACGTTATGTTACTTAGTTTGTAGCAACGTACTAATGCTGACGAATAATACTGCGCTACTCGTAGAATGTGTGCCACAACCATGTAAACAACGAAACCATTTACGCAGCATTGAAGCAGTCTAAAGACCTCGTCAACGAGTCAGTCATGGCGATGCTTGACGCCTTTGGACAAACCAATACTGAAACCAAGCAGATAGCAAGTCTCGTTGCGGACAAGATTGGCACCTATACTGTTGCGACGAATATGTTCTCACCGCTAGCAAACTAAGTAATCTATGTTTGTACAGGCCTGCCGATCTCCTCGCAAGTGCAGAATCTGCTCAAATCTCGCCTTGGGCAGGGGAATGTAGAGCAACGCTTGAAGGCAGTGCTCATCGAGTTTGCGGCTGACACGGGTAACGCCTGCGTGCTCCTACAGGGTGAATGGGACCAGACCATTGGCATCGTGCTGCAGACGAAGGCGCAACGCGAGATCTTCAGCCGGTGGGGCGACACACTTTGTCTTGACTGGACGCACAACTGCACGAACCTCGGATTTTACGTCGGTACGTTCTGCAGTTGCGCACCTTTTAAGTTGCGCAACTTCCACAAGTTACCACAACTAACAGCACTTTTTATTCGTACAGGGAGTCTTATCGCTACGATCAGTACGGGGCGCGGTGTCTCCGCCTTGGATTTCCTGTGTCTCAATCATCAGAAAGAATCTATTTTAGCAATCCGGACGTGATTCAAGGAAAGGAACCCGTCGTGGTCGCATTTGCAGAGTCTTGTCATAGACAAAGACTTCACAGAGTGGTCTACTTTAAGAGAGGCCTTTCCGCGAGCTTCGGTGAGTGTTATCCATGTTCAGTTTTGTACAATTGCAAAAATTAACTGACGTCTTAATACTGCAGACTTTGCTGTGCCAGTTTCACGCGCTTCGTTACGTGAAGAGAATGATAAACGGGAAACAGTACTTTGTCGCTCCTTCCTATCGAGATGAGATCGAATCGGTGTTCAAGCAGATGCTATACGTACCTACGAAAGAGCAGTACCAAAGCACTTTGGTATCATTTGAGCGTCGTGTGGAGAAAGTCTCGCCTGCGTTTGGAAAATACTTCACAAAGAATTGGACGAGCTGCAGTCATATGTGGGCCAACTATGGATGCCGACGGTGTTTTTCTGGTGAAAATACAACAACGAATCGGGTGGGGGCTGGGTGGAATCAACTAAAACAGTTACTGGGCAAGAAATCAAGTATCGATCGGTGCATTCGAGTTATAATGCAGCACCAGGCCATTGTTTTACAGGACCTGTCTACATCTGTCCAGCTCTTCAATGTCTGTCCTCCGGTAGGCGACCCGATTCCAAGCGCACTTCAATATGTCTACAGTGTGTTGTTCCCCTACATCCGTCACGTCGTTAACGAGCAATGGGAGAATTACCGACTTGTTGGAGCAAACTGGAAGTGGCATCATGAAAATAGTTGAACAGAAGACATATATGTGGTGACTGCATCGGACGGAGGCCGACTACAGGTCTCATGGGCAGTGACAGGTGGTGTATCGTGCGATTGCTTATTTTTCGTCTCGACATACCTGCCGTGCAAGCATATGTGCAGTGTGCTGGAGACTCAAAGAAGTGAAAGTGTATTCGAAGTTGCGCAACTGCACCCCCGATGGACGATGCATGAAGGACACGCTGTTGTTTCCTCGGTAGATGCAGCCGTTAAGCATCTGCGCAATGTGAGTCGAGTTACTGGAGAAGTAACCCATTCTCCCAAGTCAAGTGTGCTACTGGCCTCTCAGAATCGAATCACTTATGTGAAATTGAAAAAGGGGAAGTCTTCTGATCAGGTCGTTCTCTCTGACTGCGAGAAATACAACGTGGTGCGTTCCGAATTGATGCCGCTGGTTGACGCACTACAGCAGCTTCCATCACTCAAATTCTACGAGACGTTCGCCGACCTACGTGCTACTATCACTACGTACAAAGTCAAGTGGGGCCTTGATCAGCGAGCGCCGCCGGACTAGTACGACTCAGAAGACGAAATTGAGGATTTGATTGATCAGCGGCAGCCTGAACAGAATCCCAGTTCTGAAGTTGCGCAACTTCGTAAGGCCATTCACAAAGCTGAATCATCAGCACCGGAAGAGAATGAGCTAGTATCTACCGAGGAACAGCAAGATATGGGCCACGAGATGGACGTGTGTCTGTTGACGAATCCGTCACAGATCTCTCTTCCTGATGTGGAAATCAGCGAGCAGTCTCAAGAGGTATAGGGGGCGTGAGTGACAAAGCAATCATGACGAAGCTAATGTCGATGCGTCCGTCGTAGACAACTTGCAGGTACTGAATCTACCAAAAGCCTCGACTGCTCGAGCAAAGTCGACGCCTACTCGCAATAAGTGGGCAATTACCGAGTGCAAGAGCGACTGCCATATAGATCTAGAGGCATTTCTGAAGTGGATGACCGCTACACCTGATATCGAGCGATTCCGAAAGGTTGCCGGCCAATACACAGTTTGCTTCAGCCAAAATTTTATGCTGAAGAGATCTCCTACCGCTCTTCAAAAACGAAGGGACTCTGTCATCAACAACGCCAACTTTGTCGTGCCGTGGCGGTTGGTCGAACGTGTGAATCACGCTCTACTTAGCTGGGATGAACGACAACCGAATAGCCACTGCGAGAGTATCGATCCTGACCCAGACGATGTCATCCCCGCCGCTTATATCGCTTCGGAGATGGGCGGCTTCTCCGGGTATGTGCCGCTCTGTCGCCTGCGCTGATTAGATGCGGAAGCTCATGTTAATGTTGTTTTTTTAGCGAATTCGTGCGAAGTCTTCTGGAATACTACGCTATTGTCAAGGTTGTGAGCGAGTATCACGTTGATTGCGAGTGGATCAGCCAGGATTGGAGCGCGATTGGAGCTTGAAACCCGCTTTTCTCGACAGGATTACTCTTGAACCCGCGGAGCTGCCAAAAGAAGCTGCGCAACTTTATGCTACAGTTTCGCTATCTCGTACACTGTCTGTGCCATCTGGACCTACACGCCACCGAGTAACCACGTCCTTCCGTGAGCTGGTGGGTAACTTAGCTGGTGACAAGATGTTGAACGACTCGACAATGGATCTCGCGCTGTGGAACGTCGCAAAGTATTGTACGAGATGCTATGCAATTGACTCAGTGTCTGTCACGAACGAGACTACTTTTATTTCTGATTATCCACTGGCGTCATGTAGCTACGTGCTCGTTCCTGTGCACATGAAAGCTTTGAAGCATTGGGTTATCCAGATTGTGGAGATACAATTAAGCGATATGGACCCTAACAAACACTAGATTTGGACCACGTTTTACGATCCGTTGGGTACCAACGCGAACATTGGTGTTTGCCAAAGCGAGTGGCTGTCATTCACACTGCCACTCTTGCAGAAATGGTTTGAGCGCGACCAGGAGCGCAAAAGAGCACTAAACTTGCTTCCGAATTCACGAGCAACACAATCAAAACTAGGACCGACAGACGAAGTTGGGGCTGTGAAGGTGGCGCCGCTGCCATTCCCCATATTTTTTGCCTCAAGCCCGTGTCGAGTAGAACTTTGTTCTGCCGCAGCCTTATGGATATTAAAGTGATCCGAGCTGGTAATTGCAAGTAAAAAAACATTTACTGAAACGCCATTGAACAACATATAAATTAATTTTTTTTCTACTGGTATCTGCTGATTTTTCTGCAGCACTTCTTTTCAAACGCTCCATGCTGCGAGCTCCCAGTCTAGTTTCTACTAAACGGTTTGATGGTCAGTCCGTTGCCACAATGATAAAATACTTAGAGGCGATACAGCAGCTATGCTTCGAATGGTTACCTTGCTTCCAGAAAGTCTGGAATCCATGGCCATTAGAGCGAAAGAGCATTGTTATGGGGATGTTTCGTATAGATAGAAAGCCTGCCATCATGGTCAACCAGACTGTTCAGCATTTGGTCAACAATCTACTTACAACGACAAATGCACGCCGAATGTTGAGTGAGATAATAGCGAGCGAGTTACGCAGTACCGTGAAATTGATTCAGTAAGGGCTGTCCGTACCTACATGTAAAGGTTCCCAGTATTATGCTGTTGAGGTTCAAGTGCAGCAGGAAGAGCAACACGGGATCGGCAAGATGACGGACAGAGTTCGTAGGCGTGCACGTGGTTGCCAGAGCAGTAGAAACCAGGATTGAACGGTGCCAGTAGGTAGATGGTACCCATGTATGTGTATATGAAGATAGGTGAGGCTGGATGTAGCAGTAGTTCAAGCAGAGGGTATCAGAGGGCGCCCTAGAGCAAAAGGTGAACCAGGACCAAGTCTAACTTCCAAAGATCAATCACTTTCCATTTTACTTTCAAGCACCAACAACTACTCAAGTCAACACCACAAGCAAGTCTCTAGCATGTTTTGGCTACTTTTATGTGAAACACCAAGTCATTATCATTTGATGATATTCACATCATCAGAATAAGGTAGTTCACAACGGCGAAACGGTGACGTTGAGTACAGCCATCAACGGACTAAAGGATGAGATCAATCGGCAGCTACGGGCAATAGTGAAGCAAGAACAACGACACGTAAATTAAAAAATCAGGGGAGTGCGGCTATGGCTATGTTTGGAGCAGTTAAGCCAAGACCCAGGAGAATCATCGCATCCAGGGAGGGGCAAGGAGCCGCCACCAATTTCGACTGGTACTACGGCGTTGCTCAAGCGGCTCACGACATTTGTGACATCTTGTATTTCGAAGTAATCAATAGACTCGTCTGACTCGGATATCCATGTAAAACCTTTTCCGTAGAGTGAATAGTGTAAAGTTTATACAAATTGGTGGAAATGTAAGACCTACTCATCTGACATTTGTATTGAATCGATACCTATTATTGATGTGTGCACACAATTTTGAAAATTCAAGTTTAAAAACTACGAGTCTTCAAAACGCTCACATTTGCTGAATTATCTTTGCAATCCACGACGGTTCTGTGAGATGGTATTGTACGTATTGTACTGTATCCATCAACCAAGTACAGTGTTGATGACGTTTCGCATTCGGTTCATCTGGTGTTATTCGGATAAAGCGTAACAAGCCCATCCTGGTGCTGAAAATACCGTGGCTTACCTTTATGCGGAGCTGCAGCAGAGCGCGGCGCCGGGCGTAGCCAGCCGTCATAACCGCAAATTTCATTTCAATGAGGATTGATTGCAACGTATTGGGATACGCCATGTTATAACAATGATGTGTCTGCAATTTAATATAATAAACTATAATTAGTTATTATAATATCTAAAACGAAAGATACGAAACAAATGTTTTGGGTGCGATCATTTCTTGATGTCGCTCGTATGAGTGCGTGCCATGACCATCATTGTGTTTGAGGTAGACGGAGTTACAAACGACATCGTCTTCCGAACTGAAATGACTGCAATCTTTTGATAAAGGGTATGTATGTAAAATGTGCTTAGGCTTAAAAATTCAGACCTCCGTTCAGATCGTTATAACAGGATTAAAATCCAAAGAATAAAATAAAAGGGGATATCACAGTGCGTATAAAAACTACTTATACATAAATTGCTTGGGTTTCGACCAGTGTGGCCCAGCCATTGCAGATTGCTTGAAAGAGGTTGCAATATGAGCACTACTTCGCTGTGGAATGAGCCGATTTCAAGTACTTCGAGTAATACTTCCACAGGTAGTAGTCACTGTCATTCATAGCTGCACCGTCGTGAGTGACTTCAATTTGCCGGAGATATTGAGTTTCGCAGCCATAGAAGCTGGAGTGTGTCCTATGTCGTCAATTTTCTTAAATAACTTGTTGTGCAGGCTCAGCCATAAAGGTAAAACAGCACCCTTAGTCATCAAAGCCGTGTTTGGAAGAGATCTGCTGCTCGTTAGCTTCGAAATCTTGTTAGCCGTCTCCTTTGCCAGCCATTTATCGGAATACATCCTCTGAAGTTTTGGTAGCACTCTTTCATCGATGCTAGCATCATCGACGAAAGAGCGCTACCAAAAGTACTCCGTTACCGTAGTTACCACCCTGGCCAGTAACGGCGGCCTCTCTCTCTCTCTCTCTCTCTCTCTCTCTCTCTCTCTCTCTCTCTCTCTCTCTCTCTCTCTCTCTCTCTCTCTCTCTCTCTCTCTCTCTCTCTCTCTCTCTCTCCTCTCTCTTTCTTTCTCTCTCTCCCTCTCCCGCTCTCTCTAAATACTATTACGGGTAGCAGAACCACTTGTGAATATTTTGTGCTGCTGTTTAACTAGAAGGTTAGGCTTGTAGTGTAAAAGCGGTATACCACGTGCATGTCGGCTCCCATGTCGTTCCGTCGACTTGATGGAAGCTTTTTGAAAAGTAAGCTAATGTCGACTTCTGTCATACGCTGGTAGTCAATTCTTAGGAATATGCGGTTTTCTCACCGATCAGCCCACTCCTACCTTTTCGGTCGTTGCGGTAGCTACTCTTCCCTCATTGTGACACCTCTCGCTACCGCGCGCCGAATTGGTAGGAGTGCACAGGGGATGGTAAGTTAATATAAGTGTTTACACTTTCCTCTTATAATTGGCGACAATAATCGATGAGCAGCAAGAGCACTCTCATTTAACACGACGACGAGTTTACTGAACGTGAGTGTGACAGAGCTGCTAGTTGTGAAAGGCTTGGAAGCGCTCGCCGGTCGGGCGGACTGCACGTTTACTACACGTACTGACTGCATTCATGGAGAGCAAGCCGATGTTTAACGAGGCGTTACGGCCACGTTGTTTCTGGCGAGAAAATATTTCGGCAAAGCCGACCCAGCTTCGACGCCTGCCTCCACGATGAACATGACCAGAGCAAACGTGTTCAGCTGCAGTTTCAGCCGTCGCACGATAGAAACCAGTAGCCATTAGAACTCATTGTATACAATGGCACAACGCCACCTAAGCAAGTGCTACGTAGTATTATTAAATATTTTAAAAAGAGTTCATGAAAGCCTACGTAAACAGTTGACCTTCATAATCCTATATCCCTGGAAATCCGTCTCATTATTGTTGTCATTTGCCCTCGTGAATTTATAGCCCTGTACAAGCCATGCACAATTCTCGATTTATTAACGGGACATTGCTAAAATTTGTATGCCTGAAAACTATGTGCACCACAATGACCAATTTAGCGAATTCATCCTGGTTGGGCTGTACGTACTACTACTCGTAGCATTACCAGGATAAAATTACTAAACAGTATTATTCCCAAGATAAGTAAGATAGAATTCGATAACCCAAAGGCCTAATTAAGGCTGGAAACGGGATAGAACTATGCCAGAATTATCACGGCAGATTTATTGACAGGCACAAAACCGAGCGTCCATTAGGTAACTGCTACAAAAATCGTATCCCCGCAAAAACTTAAGTTTTGCAATGCTCACCGATATCAAATTTGCTTTCGGTTCCTCTAAACCAACTTCTAGATGAAATTCCGCTAATCTGAAATATCAATTGTAAATCGTAGAATAAGCTAAATTCAACAACAGCAACTACAAAAAGCGTAAGTAAAGAGCAAATATTCGTTTAAACACTTTAACACGTAAAATGTAACGCTCATCCCACATTTTCATTACACACGAAAAAGTGCATTGACGTCTATTTCATTGGTGAAGATTATAAAAATACGATAGGATGGTAAACCCTTGAATTTGCCCCGTATTATCCCACACTTCCGTATTTAATATGTGTTTTATGTAAGTGACAGTGTTTCTCTGTTAAAACTATAGACACGTTAGGCTGTCGGGTCAAAACTGAATGGGCACTTTGTAGGTGTTAATTATCGATGCGTTCGTGTACAACATAAGACTCCAAAAACAAACATTTAACAGCGTTTTCTTGACCACACACACGATATTTGTTATTAGCACGACTAACAAAGAAGTAAACGTCAACCATCCCAGCTTTTTGTACATTCTTAAAAAATCCGTAGCTTCCGTGTGAATCACGGCATTACAAAACTCCACGCGTAATTGCAATATTTAATGGTAGTGTTCTAGAAAAATACATACCTACCTGTATTAAGCCTAGGTAGGAACTGTGGGCGACCCTAAATAGGAATCAAAATGAATATTGTATGGAACTCGGCTCATATTTAAATTAGGCATTTACTTTCCATACAATTATCAAGTCTACTTACGAGACCCCGCCTCATTTGCGATCTTGTCAGCCAGAGCGATAAAACTGGAGCCTGAAGGTGACCTTCCATGGTATAGTTGTTAATGACTAATCGTTGTGGGCTCTCGATCTGCTTCAATAGGTGCATTCGCTCTCCACAATGTGAATCCCTGGTGAAATTGAGGCCAAGCCAGTGATAGACGAGGTACCGTTTATACACTTTCTGAGAGTATAAACAGCTGGATGCGAACTACTTACAGTATAATTGTCAAATTCACATGAGCAGATAATTTATCTGAGACCAACGGTAACCAAAGCATCATGCAAAATGATTACTCTGAACAACGGTCGACTTACTGTAGAAGTGAAAATACAGTTAAGTATTTTACAGTTATGTACTGACAACATACATGCTCAGGCAGAGGCAAATAGGAGTGAAATCTCTCTCTCTCTCTCTCTCTCTCTCTCGCAGTCCACCGTTTTCCAGGCCTCAATGACTTTAGCGCGCCCAATACGATCAACACGCCCCCGGAACCCTACTCTCCTCGTGATAACAATTTGTCGACATCCTAGCTTCGTAGCTGCTCGTTGGGATCGAGAGGGGGGGGGGGTATCACGATATCATTTGCTGCCACGATCGTCCATTGTAACGGAAGCAGTATCAGGATGGAATCTGGAATGCTGTTTACGCACCGCGTGTGATTATTCCGCCAAAAACCAATGGAGCATAGTTCAGCAAAACACATGATATTCTGGGATAGGGTCCTGTGCTGATATTAGGGCGAATTCTGTTCCAGCTTCATCAAACTAAAATGATTTTTGGGCTGTCCGTTACGTAGGCTACGGGCTCTTTATTTTTAGGGAATTTGGGTTAAATTCCCTAACCGACCTATGTGGAATTCGTGGAAGATAGGGGTGTGTCAGGATATTTTGCTTGCGAAACTTAATGTTATAGCTCTTGTACTCGAGGTTTACCACCACGCACCATCGCATTTTTATAAACTCCTCTCCTATGGTAATTTAACAGCCTGTCAAGTGAATATATCATCGATGATGAAGTAGGCAGACTCCATTTCACCCAGGACATGAAATCGTGTCCGGTCTTGGTATTGTACTCGACAAAATTGATGGTAGCTCCCATATGGAGCTGATAGCCAGACAAAGCCTATATCGACATTTAGATATATAGGGTAAATTCGCGCGTAGAGCCCGAAAATGAGGTCAGATTTCCCTAATTCGTTGCCGTTCTTGTGATATATGATGTGGGATACAACCGAGCGGAAATTCTGATACTTCCAGTATCATTTCTACGGATTGCAAATTCTTATCAAGTACGATAAAGGCGGAGAAGCCCAAACTGCAAGAGAACGAGACTGAAGTGTGAGCCCTTTATCTGCGTACCGATAATTACCAGGCGGACCAGGAATCGGTGTATTCGTTGATTTGTGCTTATCAAAGTTAGAACGATTACAAAGATCTCATTGCTGAAGTGCGCAAGACAATGACTGGAGAGCTGCTTCGCAGAGGTGTAAGTGGCCAATTCGAGGCGCTTCAGCCGTTTGTGGTGTTCTGGCAACTGTCTTCAAACACGGCAACTTCCTTCTTCGTCATCGGGTTGGGAAAGGACGAATTTTGAGTGATCATATGGTGGCATATATACTAATTAAACTACCGGTATCAGACCCTATGTGTAGGATGATACCTTTAATCCTAGATAAGCTTTATATAGGGAAATAGAAAACTGAGATAGACGGCACAGTAGTTAATAACAGTTGCATGTGGTGCTTTGGCTGTATTACCGGTATCAATGAATCAACTAGTGGACCCAGTAGTCCTCGTTTATTTACGCTTCACTTTGAAATCTGCTCAACTTCCCTACGATCTTTCATCTTCTAAGTTGGGATGCAGCTTTGCCACGTCGTCTTGTTTGCTGCAGCTCTTGTTATTGATGTGTCCGCTCTCAAAACAACTACGAGCACTTCAAAGTTGAATGACTGGTATCCGCGCTCAGAATTCACCTTCTCCGATACAGGAAGTTCTCACATGCAGACAGCTGAGTGTGGTATTTACTCGGCACCTCTTTGTTATCCTGGCGTTTGCGATGTGTCCAAGGGGGTGGATGATACTATTGACATCTTTGTAAAGAGACTTCTAGCCGCTGACCCCAACACGGCTACCAACGTCTGGCTTCTACAAGGAGGCCCCGGTGCTGCTTCCACCGATCGTAAGTTGCTATATATATATCATTTTCATCGCGCGCAGTTGGATTGATCCTGACGTGTCAATTTGTTGCTTGAAATTGTCGTAGTGGAACCCGCGATGATTGCGCTGTACAACCAACTTTAGGGAACCGCGAATGTGTACATTATGAGCCATCGCGGCACCGGCCGTAGCACGTTTCTAGATTGCCCGGCATCGCAGACTAATACGAGTGGATTTGCTCAAAGAAAAGCCTTGGATCCTTCTAAAACCCATACATGTGCTCGGGTGCTGGAACGCAAGTACGGAGATCTCGCGTCGTTCTCGACAACAAGTGCGGCAAACGACGTTGTAACCTTAATCGCTGAGTTTTCCAACGGGTAGGATACTATCGTCTACGGTACATGTTACGAATCACTATTAACGGAACGCATTATTCACCTCGCCCCTCCCCAAGTTACTGGTTACGTTTTGGATGGTGTCGTGTCTACGACAACAGCGCATGCCGATAAATTTCCGTATTTTTCACATTTGGGCAATGGTGAAGTTGGTGACGCTTTCATGGAACTCTGTGATAAAGACCGTAGCTGCCGACGCTACTTTCAGAAGCCACCCACCTTGTTATCTACTCTCCAACACGTACTGGGTCAGTTAGATATTAAACCCAACTCAACTTGTGCAGCGATAATTGGCAGCTTGGGGCTCGATGATTCCGCGTCGTCTAGCCTTCGGATTTTACTAGGCATCCTGCTACAAGGCCCAACCATGCGCAAGGCTATCCCCCCTTTAATTTACAGGTTGAAGCGATGTGGGTCCGAGGATGGCGACGTCTTGAATATTTGTTTCACAAGCTTTGCTCAATCCTTCGGCATCTCAAGCGACGAAGGGCCACTTTACTCCGAACTGCTGTATTATCTCATCGTTTTCTCGGAGATATGGGAGAGACCACAACCCTCGATGGCTGTAATGGTAAAGCGATTTACAAAGCATGGCATCAGCGCTGGAGCATCAGAGATGTCGTCATTGTCCTGTGTCTTCTCCAAAGAACGGCCAGACACATGCAACAAACTTAAGCTTGGTAACTGCGACAGACATGGAATCATCTACGAGCGCGACCAATACTGGAAGTGAGCCCTGCAATTCCTATTCAAGCCCGTGCGCAGAGTAATCAAAGGTAACCAGCTCCTTGTTCTCGCCGTCAGAGTGACTCAAGAAGGTGTTTCGCAATTTTGTGTGGTGCCTGAGCGTCCAGTTTGCTACTCAGTAACAGAACACTGTGCACTATTCTGGACCCAACTCGATCAAGAAAATCCGTTGAGCGTCACATGTGGGATGAAACTTCTCGTGTCCTACGTCAAGAGCAAGGGTGATTTGGCGAGTCTGGATCAATCTTGTTTGGATGAAATGCCCAGATTTAACATGACTTTGCCGACGGATTATCAGACCGCATAGTTCGACGACGTATACAACGGCGCCATCGGTTTGAATTCCGGCAGGAGTTAGACTACTCGAGTTTTAGTCTCAGGCTTTAGTAATACAAAGACTTTATAGCTCTAGTAAACACAAAAAGAGGACCCCCCACAAAACGTTGGCCACAACAAAGGAACACTTGGCATCAAAATTATAGGTACCGAAGCCGGAAAGTGTTGAAAATGTCTGGCAGCGTTGTTGAGTCTATGCACAAGTAGGGAGATTTGGCCCCCACCTCGTCCTCGGTGCGATGTCCCAATACTATCGACGATAGTCATCGTTAATGTACTACGTAGTAACTTAAAAGAAGGTCAGACCACCGGTAGTAAGGCTTTGTCAATATAGGCATTCGTGCCTACTGCCTCTATGTGGTCTATGTAGGCAGTTTTAAAACCTTAATGTAGGCATCACACATTATACTATGAATTTGTATGCTACCGGTATTTTACTCACATGAGGCTGTGTAATAGCTGTGAAGAAGCGGCATTGTCAACTGGGTAGCGTGCATTTATTCTTTAAGGAAGAAATCAATAAGGCCCGCCAAATGCGTGCACTCAACGCAGTTACAACACTGAAGTTTGCTGCGACCTAGTATTATTGATATCGAGGCCAGATACGCAGACCATGTTTTCCTTTTGGGGTTGTTATTCAACTCTTTGCTAAAGATATTTATGATTGGTTCTGATGACGGATTGCATCATCTTTTGATCGTGATGCAGTGTTACGAGATACGAGAGCTCTTGTTTCCGAACTTATCCATCTCTCTTGGAACAGAATTGCAATTGTTGCTGCTTAATTAGCGCGCTTTTTGATCGTGATGCAGTGTTACGAGATACGAGAGCTCTTGTTTCCGAACTTATCCATCTCTCTTGGAACAGAATTGCAATTGTTGCTGCTTAATTAGCGCGCTTTTTGATCGTGATGCAGTGTTACGAGATACGAGAGCTCTTGTTTCCGAACTTATCCATCTCTCTTGGAACAGAATTGCAATTGTTGCTGCTTAATTAGCGCGCTTTTTGATCGTGATGCAGTGTTACGAGATACGAGAGCTCTTGTTTCCGAACTTATCCATCTCTCTTGGAACAGAATTGCAATTGTTGCTGCTTAATTAGCATAGATATTGCGTTGCTCAGCACTTAATCCTTTCGTGGCATAAGGGCGCCTCCTCATACATTTCTGGCCTTTTTTAGGGTTCATTCAATCAATTGTCACTTTCTCTCTTGTCATTACCGGTTACGACAGACAGCGCTCTCGAATTAATCCTGGTTTGGGCTGTGATCAGCTTCCTATCCCAGAAAAATCTTTGTATCAAAAGAGACCCAGTATAAATAAAACTCGGTCAACAGATAAAAAAAAAGTAGTTCTCGAAGGCATGTCTTTTCAACAACAAGTCTACAATTGGAAATCGCGAAAATACAATCCCCCTGTGGTAGAATAAATAAGTGGATTCATACTGCAGGACGATACCAAGTTGCGCTGAGATTTACCTTCTCCAAACAAGCAAAATGAAGATACCCTTACTCATACAGTAACCCCTACTTCAGAAATGATACTTTGGGGGCGGGGGCAAAGAATAGTAACCCAGGTGCTGAAGAACCTGAACTGAAAGATTTTACTGAGTAAAAACGACAAAGCAGATTCTAACTACGATGCGCGCGATCTGAGTTTTCTTGACTGTATTGGTAGCAATCTTTGCCAGCGCTACCAATGTACAGGAGGGCACAAACCTTAATTCTACTAGGTCTATTTATACTGACGCTGCCTACTCCGTCGGAGTTTCGCCGACGAAGATTAACAGGTCTCTAGGAGGGCTCAAAGCTAAATAAGAATTGGGCGGGGAAGGCGAGGAGAGGGGCGCTTTTTGTCTTCGATCACTTCAACCCGATCGTGAAGCGTATGATACAACAACGAAAAATGGACATTATTGAACTAGCAAACAGTATGTACCTATCCGCTACCGAGCGCGAAGCAGTCCCCGCGAATGCCCTAACTAAGCTCGCCAGGCTATGCGGAAACGCGTAGATGCTTATTAATAGGTTTTCATGGTCTAATATTGGTGTAGATGGACAACAGGACTCAAATAATCGCAGCTCAATAAATGTTTGGGTTTTGCAAAGCGGTTAAAACAGTTGTGTATACGTGCAATATTGTCTTCTATCTAGTCCAGGTAATGGTAACTACTATTAGTAGCACTTCACTGGACACGCTGATGCCAGCGTTTTGATTCGATTCTCCAATTAGAGGTTTTGAAGAATACGAAGTAAAAGATAAAAAGATAGATAAATGGCTAACTAACACTTACACTTGCAGCCCTAAAAGATCTGCAAAAACTTAATTCGAAGTACGACACCTTTTGTTTTCAAGTTTACAACGCCAAAGCATCCTCAGTGTCTGCTTCCCAGCAGCAACATTTAATCAAACGAAGCACTACACACTACTTAGTACAGTAGTAGGATTTTTGCCCACCTATCAGATCTTTGGGCCCTGTGTAGAAGATGATTTGTCCTAAACAAGACCTAATTGTCCTAAAAAAATCCTAGGAACGACGTTAAGTACGAAACTTTTCTCGTAAGCTGCGGCGCGCTGGCGCGCCGCAGCTGGCTTAGGGTTCTGTCGGTAGCGAGTGGAGCGAGCCTCCCCGCGGAGCGGTGGTTTAGGGGCACGGGACAGATAATATCGTGCTTGGAAAATCTCATATTAAAAACAAGTCTAATTTTAGGATTTTTTAGGACAATTAGGACATTTTTAGAGACAGAAAATCCGACACCATTGCATGTACAAACGACTGCGATCAATACATGAAGTATGTGGTCAGATTGGTATATTAGAAACTTCCCGATTGCTCTTTAACTCATATATCATGATGCAACAAGAAACAGATTTTAGGAGGTCTGCTTTAGAAATGAGGCGGCCGTTAGGATTACGAAACTATTACGTTTACGTCGACTATCTCCACCTTTATTGCACCTACAAATCTTTAAATAAGGCATGTACTGTACCGGTAGCGAAGTACTGAGCACCTGGAAAATGTTGGTAATAGCAGCCGCTAACTTACTTACAATTTGTAAGCACGTAGTAAAATGTTTGTCATAGCAATCGCTTGACATGATTGTTCGGATCACTGTAGTATAATCATCAGCAAAACTCACAACAAGAACGCAGACGACACCTGAAGCACAACGTCAGCAGACCGTCGTGCTAAGTTGCATTGTTGACGATCCACCTCACTTTTCAAAATACTTTCCAGATCGCAAGCTCGCTTAACAACCAGCACTAGCCTTATCTCAACCATGACCTCCACCAACAAGACTGTTCTTATCACTGGAAGTACGCGAGGCATCGGTCTTGCCTTCGTTGAGCACTATGTCAAGGCTGGCTGGAACGTCATCGGAACGGCTCGATCTAACAGCAGCACTGAAAAGGTACAGCGTTGCATTAGCGTCGTTATTGTGCTAGACCTTGCCTTGCTTAGCGTTTATCCTGTTCGATTGTATGCGCAGCTGAAAGCGCTTTCTCCTTTCAAGATCGTCGCTATGGATACGGGTGACGAGGCCTCCATCCTCGAGGCAGCTCGTCAGCTGGAGGGGCAACCCATCGATCTACTCATCAACAACGCTGGCATTGGTGTCCCAAGTGAATTCGAGACTGGCACCAAGGATGCGCTCATGAGCCAGTTCGAAGTAAACGCCGTCGGACCCTTCGTCGTGACGCGTGCATTGCTGCCCAACCTGCAGCTCGCTGCGAAGGCCAACAACGGCGCCTCCGTTGTGCAGCTCTCGTCATTTCTTGGCAGCATCGGCAGCTACACGAACGAGACTGCGGATATCTTCAAGCAGGCTGGATACGGATACTCGTCCTCCAAGACTGCGCTCAACATGATCACTCGGTCGCTGGCTTTCGACCTGCGGTCTAGTAACATCGTGGTCGTGTCGGTGCACCCTGGATATGTTGACACTGACATGACCCAGGGCAAGGCGACGCTAAAGCCTGCGGACAGCGTGGCATCCATGGCCGCGCTCATCGGCAAGCTGAATACTGAGAGCACGGGCAAGTTCTTCAACCTCGATCCGCAGATCCCTGTGACGGAGCTTCCATGGTAACTTGCCATTCACGAATGCTCACACCATCCACCTGTCTGTGGGCATTAAGCTTGGTGGAGAATCCGTACCGACTTCGTATGTTTCTCGGGCGTTTTAACATTGACGATTAAAACGGGGTGTTTAAGTCCAGTGGTGTGTTTGATCGCATTGCTCTGTTAGCGGCAATTTTCATTCTTCAACTATCAGCGCTCCAGGTTGCTCATAATGACCCGTGATCGAATACATCATTACTCCACGCGTCGAGTTAGTATCCAATGCATCACTTTATTACATTTCAGCAACTCCAGCACGTGAAGTGTTTAGCGATGCCAAATGGTTTCGTATACGGAATTGATCAGAAACTGATCTGGATTAATACTACGTAGTAGTAGTATATCAGTCCTCTCAACCAGATAAGAGTCTCAAGAGCAACAGTCGCCCTGCCGACCACAATCACAGCTTTTATGTATTACGTTGCTAGTGTGATGCTATCCCAGAAATATAATATTGCCGACACAAAGCAGAACAATTAATGATATTCTCACTGACAAGGGTGGTATCTGATTGAGAGCATAGCGTTTGCCTTTGGTGCAATACAGCCAACTTAACATCACTCACAGCACCCAGCCCGACTGAGTTACGCATATTGGCTGTAAAACCTCAAAGTTAAGACTATTTCGTGGGCTGCGGCATCCCTCCATACGTGACGCTCGACTTTGATGAGCGAGGAAGTGTTCGGCCAGCTAAGCTATAGCGAATGCGCGCCTTTGGTGGTTTGGAGTCAACGACTGGGTGGTGGAATTGGCGCCATGTGAGATGCTGAATTGCAAGCAGGGGGATTGACGAAAACTCTGGGGTGGCTCACTTTTAAGTATGGCTTTTACTGGTAGTGCTTCGGTACGAAATCAACGTACAGCCCAATAGGGATTAATTCGTGCCCGTGTGTTGTGTTTTACACACAGTTTCATCGAATACAAATACCAAGTAAATTCATTTATATTTTGCCGCATCCGCTTGTCTTTTAACGAGTTATTAAATTGTTGATGTAGAATTACGAAGGATCGTACTTGCTTAGCTAGGGAATAAGATTCTGGGGTATCAGAGGTGCGATTCTGCCTAAAAAGCTCTATACGCTAATTCTCAATACTAAGAAAAAAAGTCGATGTTCAATATTACACACAAAATAAACTGTAGTACTTAATGTATTAATAACTTATATCAAAGCGACCCCAGAATTTTTTAGCCAAAAGTGCCGCTACTCACTTTCAAACTAGATGAAGAGGCTACAGATGTAAATATGGAATTAGGATCTATAGAAAATGAGCCAGGTGAAACTCTTATAATCTATAGCCGCATGACAATGAAAAAAAGAACGTGAATGTTGCTTGTGTCGGCTAGGGAAGACATCAAAACCCAATCACCCAAATGATGTTGCTTGAAGGAAAAGTGGTTAATTAAAGATCATCATGAATGCCACTAAAATCGGTGGGTTATATTAAAAAGCCACTTGCAAACTCTGTGCTGCCTTCTATAATGCTTGTTGTAGCCTACAGCTCGTAATCGATTGTTTGTAGCAGAAGATGCATTGATGCGAGTATTGGGTTAATTAATAGCATATAGTTTCGTAGGTCGAATTAGCATTAACTACGCTTTCTACTTACTATATAACTCAGTTCAACACCCATTCATGTACTTCAAAATCCAGAGCTTCCCCGTGCAAGGCACGGCATTAGTCAAATGAGGTCAAAATCACAGGTTTTGGTGAGATTAAGGTACAAACCGGCATGAAATCACTTGCCTAATATCTGACGGTACGCTAGACTTGCTCTACTGTGACCCTTTTAGAGGCCAATTTCCCATTCTAAGCGGTTTTCATCGGAAATTGGCCTCTAAAAGGGTCACAGTAGAGCAAGTCTAGCGTACCGTCAGATATTTCTATAAATTTCCATGTTTGAAGTATTTTGCTCGAATTCTTCTAAATACCATGAATGTTCACCACATCAACCGCCTTAACATGATCAACTTGCTATACTTGATCAATAGCTGTTCTACGGGCTGTATTAGATAAGGGTGGCTTATCTGTAGTCACTTTGGAGTGACTATTATAGTCAAGAATTAGTTTTCTACCGTTTAAATTTTCAACTCGTTAAAGCGACTTTAAGCTGACACATTTATTGTGCTAAAGCGACTTTAACTCAACTTACGGCGACTTGAAGTACCCAAATTTTGTCAAAACTTGACACCCTAAAATGGTAAAAATTATTTCAGTTGCTGAGTCTTATCTGGGCTGCCTCTTAAGTTGCGAGCACGAGGACGGATGTCATGGTCCTCAAAACTTCGGGATAGAGGTTTCAACGAGAACGAATATGCGTCGTTTTGTCAAATTGAAGTCTTTATAGCCATATTTGGACTCCTTGGAACTCTACTTCAGATGCACTTGTCATAGCAGCTTGAGCGGTATTTACATTGAGCTGCTAGGCATAGAAAGCGATAGCGCTTGTTAGAATCATTGGGGATGCATTCACCCTCTCTTCTATTTCAAGAATGATGGTAATCACATTAAAGTCGCTTTAACTACTTCGTCGGGGAACCACCAAATTATCACAAACAGGAGTTATTACAATCCAGAGTGTATTAATTCGATGGTACACTCTGAGTTGTAGCTTGCGGCTGGGCGGGATGAACAGGGCGGTTCCGATGATTCGATCATGAGTTATTTCGGTTCGATCATAAGTTAGAGCACGCGTTGAATGCGCTCATAGACCCATGGTTAACCGAGCTTGATAAACGGTGGAGACCTGTTCAGTTGACTGGTTGGTACTGTCAACCGCGTTCGTCTCTGGAAAGAAACGGGAGGTTCTACATGTATACCTGGTACTCAACAATACCGTCGAACACTCTATCCCCAGCCCACCCCTCAATAGCCTATTATAAAGGCACAACACCTGTAGATACATGGCTGTGAACCCGTCAACCTAACAATGCCGCAAAGTCAATGATGGACTTCATTGACCATCCTTCAGCATATCGTTAATTTTCATCGTTAACGACCTCTATTTAGTGACTTTTCAGCCACTCGTATCACTAACCACTATCGAAGGGAAATTCGACTTGAGTCTTTAAACCGTGGATCATCGGGAACCCATTTTTTAACCCTATATGGAGAGTATCACTATTTGGGATATCACGGTCGAGAGGATTGTCTGTACCAGTAAATGTAAAAGCCAGAGCTGTTCCGTGCGAATGCGCGGCTTTGTATTACCAAAACTACACCGAATTTACCATAGATTCGGTGGTAGTAGCGGCTCCCTAAGTTCGTGAAGGTAATGTAAGCAAGCAACCAGTTATCCGCCATCCTGCCAAAGGTTGGCACTCGGATTTTTGTATCTCCGTAACCAGGGCTCGTACGGACAAAACTAGGGTACCGTTCGAAAGCTGAGTATTTAGGCTATCTTGTCAATTTTTACACATAAATCGGAGAGGTTTGAGCAGCTCAAACCCTTATTTGCGTGAGGCGACTGTTCAGAGTGACCCAAGCAGTTGTCCGCCACAGCGCCCTATCTTGGTTTTTGTAGGAGCCAGAATTTAGTGTTATTACTCCGAGAAGTACGAGGGTAGGGTTGGCCGACCATCAAGGCTTACCTGTTTGGGCACGATATCAAAAGAATCAACGAGTCGTGCGGTGTATAACAAAAGAAAGTAATCTTTTTTTTTCTCGAAACAAAATTTTCTGTGAGTATTCAATTTATGCCCCGGCGAGCACAAGCGTGCTCCCCATAGGATTCTTCTTCGTGCAAATGGTCGTGCTAGGCTGCTTCATTAAGCATCTGACTAGAAGTACTGGCTGGTTCCGTTGCTATGACCCGCACTGTGGATCCAGTCATACTCATTGCGTTACCTCACCAAGAGAGCGTCTTTTTTACTGTTAAAGAGGCGACACTTTTGTACCGGTAAATTGGACGGCGACGGATCGCGTATAAGCTTACACAGGAAGTGACCCATGAAGTGACCCTTGGTCAGTTCAGCCTGAATTTCCTCTAATCACGGAAAATGTGCGATTTGATTGGCTCGCTGAGCGTCATTCGACGTCAAAAGACGCATTGGCGACTGACCGGGCCGAAAAAAGCATTTCCGATACAAAATACCCCGGGTGGCGGACAACTGGTTGGTCACTCTGAACAGTCGCCTCACGCAAATAAGGGTTTGAGCTGCTCAAACCTCTCCGGGGTTTATGTGTAAAACATTGACGAGATAGCCTAAATACTCAGCTTTCAAACGGTACCCTACTTGGGTCCGTACGAGCCCTGGTTTCGGAGATACAAAAATCCGAGTGCAGACCTTTGACAGAGTGGCGGATATTGGTTGCTTACCTTAAAGAAGTGAAAGCTCGCAATGGCCGATGCTCATGTAAACTCGAAAAGTAGTTGTTGTTTTTTAAGAGCCGGTTTGGAACCACCTCTCTTTTAAAAAAAGGATCATTTCGTTCTCATGTAATAATAAAACGATATTTTATATGTTGTAATCTCAACTGTTGGTAATGAAAAGTAATGATGGAGGCCGGTGCATGTAAACAGTGATTGCGTGATGAATGACCATTCATTGTGCCAGCCACGTGTTGTCAAGTCCACAATCGACATGTGTACATGTACTACTTTCGAAGTACTAAGCTTAATCGTACGCTATAGCTCGTTTATAATGTCATCAGTTCGACATTGATCATATTGCAGTACGTCAGTGATGGCACTCCTGAAGCCGTTAACGACCTATGACGCTTTAAAACGTCAAGACATTCCCGAGAGTTTTGCTACTGGGTCACGACAAAGCCAATCACCTAACGGTTTGTACACGATGATGCCGGCGGAGGCCAAAAAAATGCGAGTACGGCGCGAAAAAATAGAGCTGGACCAACTGCGATTGGAATAGCTGTAAGTGTGAACCGAGAATTGCGCGTCCAAGCTGAGTACGAGCTGGGAAGACAAATGTAGGTCCAATTACACCGCACTGCGAACAATAAGGTACGTATTGATAAAATTTTCACAGGAGCCCTACATCGTTGTAACACAGGTTTTATAATCAGAACTCAGCGGAGCTAAGAGCCCTCTGGGAACACCATAGAAGGATGCACGACGATGAAGAAGCGGACTTCAAAGATCAGGTGTTCCAAGCCGAAAGTGCACTGCTGGAAATAAAGAAGATTTTGCAAGACCTTCATTCAAAAATTCCACGACCTGCTTCGTTAGCACTTTGTTCGAAGATTGTGGAGAATCAAAAGCCTTTGTCCTGGAATCAAACATGACACTCCCCTTTGCTTATCAAGGGAGCGCAAACGCAGTCTAGAAGGTGAAGACTACCGACAAGATGAAGTATCACTGCTATGAACATCACGTAAGTAGAAGAATGCGAGTGATATGTACTCTTCACATCCTGACTGACTGCTTGGACATGGGATCTTACAGGTTGTCAAAAATTCAGACACTGTGGTAGCTCAGGCGTTTGGGATCCACTTCATCACGGATGTATCGGATGCTGATTTCCGCTGCAAGTACACCGTTTGCCGATTTAAGGACGATGGGCGCATAATACTTGTATGGATGACGCTATTTGAGCCTGTCGAGCTGAACGAGCTTCAGTATTAAGGTGTTTAACGCCAACAGACTGGATGGGTCGAATTTAGTGGTCTGAAACTGGGAGTAGCGACTACGACACGTGGCCGATCGTACTTCCGCCGTTCACTTAAAGTCAACTCTTGCAAATATGGTAGACTCTTCTCCTGAACAGGAATACCAGTAGAATAGACACCAAATGTACGGTGGCACTTAGTGGCACGAGGAAGCGATGGTTAGACGACTTGAAGGGCTTCGAATGACGACAAGCCGGGTAGATAGAAGCTAAATGCAAGAGTGTTTGTCTTGTTTGGTTAGTGGTGTTTTCTCGAAGTGACTGTTCCTGCCTACTGACGGCCGGAGACCCTTCGCGTATGAATTTTTCTTGTGTTTCCGTTTGAAACGGATAAACTCCGCCACACGACCTCCATCAGAAAGGCACTTCTACCTGGTGAAGATAATACTGGTTGATGCGATATTCTTGATCATGCAAATTTCTCTTTTTCTTGTTCTGTAGTCGGGTCGAGGATTGGCTTGCTAATTTGTTCGATTTTCGGAGATACTCTCTGATCAGCCCTGGGACCGACAGCAAATTGGAAGTCGGTTCCCACGTGATAGCATCGTCTGGGCCACCCCACTTGCACTGATATTCCTCTTCTCCGTTCTTGGTGATACGATGACCAATGATGGTCTCGCTCAAATGACCCTCTGTCCGTCGTTAAGTCGAACTGGCGGTAGTGTTGTGTCGCGGCTGACTCCGGACTTGTCCCTTCCTGAACCTTTTCAGCACCATGGTGTGGAAAACAGGGTGAAGACCAAGCTCTTTCGGGATATTGAGCTTGTCAGCTGTTCCGTCGTGGTGAACCTTGATTACCTTGTACGGACATTTCCATCGAGTTGCAAATTTCTTTGAACTGCTCCAATATTTGCTGGAGTCAGGTTTTGAGTCGAAATGAGTACCATTTCCCCAATTTCGAATGTTTGTTCTCGACGACCCCTGTCATACAGCAACTTCATTTTTTCAGCACCCAACCGCGCCATTGCTTGTAGCCCGCGTAAAATCTGGCTTTTGATTGGCTAGAAATCCAGTTGCTGAGACCGAAAACTTGTCTGCGAGGTGCAAATCAATTGGTAGTCGAGGTTCATATACAAGATCAGCACGAAACTGGCTCATTTGAATAGTTGACTGGTACTGACGGTTGTACGCGAATTCCGCGAGGGCAAGATGCTTGTCCCAGTCATTTTGAAATCCGCTGACGTAGTGGCGTAGGCAGGTAGCGAGAATTGCATTAACTCGCTCGTCTTGACCGTCCGTCCTCTGATGGTGGTCCGACGCCATCTTCAGTTTTGTGCCGATAATTTCTGCACACGCCTTCCCAAACTTGTATGTAAATTTTGAGTCTCTATCCGACACAATATCCATAGGAAGACCGTGCAACTTCACAAATTGGTCCACAAATAAAGCTGCGAGTTGCTGAGCCGTGATTGTCGATACTGTCGGAATAAAGTGAGCTTTCTTCGTGAGTCTGTCCACTATCACAAGAATTGTATCGTTGCCTGTGTTTCTAGCGGGCAGCCCGGTAATAAAGTCCATGCCCATTGATGTCCATCTATCTACCTGTTGGTATTTCAATTGGATGCAACAATCCTGGTGGTTTTCCAGTTCGGCGCTTGTTTCTCTGGCAGGACTCGCAAGTAGCGATGCAATCTCTGACTTGCTTATGTAGTTTTTTTTTCAGTAGAACCTCGACTTAATTTCTTCGATTGTCTTCTCGACCCCCGGGTGTCCCGACGTGGCAATGTCATGGTATTCCTACAAAATCGTGTTTCGCATTTACACGTCGTCGGCCGGTATAGCGATCCGACGCAATTTATCATTCTGATTGTAGTACACGCGCAATTTATCCGAGTCGATGCAGAGATTTTTAAGACTCTTGTCTGTCTTAAGTTTGAGTTTCACAATTGCACATTTTTATGAAATCTGAAAGGAGAATGCACGCAAACCAACCCTTGGTTTCGGAGTCCCTATTCACTTTCAGTTTGAGCACCGCTACAGTGTGGCGCAAATGATGAGGGCATCGATGCAGGAGCCCATTAACCGGATCGCCACCGCCAGCCGCGAGACATGGCGACGCTGTCAGCGTTCTTCGGCAAAGACTTCGGGCGCCACTAAGTAATGCCAAGTATGTCTAGAGGGGCACTGGCAAATGGAGGAGCCAAGGGAAGAGCAAGAAACACGAGCATTAAGTCGAGAAAGGATGTGTCGGCGTAAGTTAAGAAGGCGCGTCCAGCGTCGGGAATCGCGACAGGGGATCCGAAGGATAATAAGAGTAGGCGTGGGCTGCTTATGACTGACAAGAAGACGATGAAGGGCTATATGGACAGGAAAGAGGTGGTGTGCTGCTACCAGAAGTTCGAGCAAGTCAACAGCTTGTGGAGAAACTAGAAGCCCATGGCTAAGACGAGCTACCGGGCCAACCAAACGCGAACAGTGACGACTGCCTCTCGGCGTACCGGCAGTTTTGTGAGAAGTCTATACGCTGAGTAGCGTGTCACCTATCGAGATTGGTAGGAAAGGGAGTAGAAGTGATTTGGTACATGTAGATCCATGTAACAGTGAACTTGTGTAGCTGTAGGGATCTGTCGTGTCACTAACACAGTACATTGACTCTTGCTCCTCTGCTCAAAACTGAAAAGTGAGTTGAGCTACAAGCGCCTTTTCTTCTACCCTAATCAACGATAGAGTTGAGTTTCAGCCCGTCGACGTCTACGGTACTCTCAATAGCGGAAACTGAAACTCAAATCCTGTGGTTTTTGGTCTTCGTAAGTTCTCTAATGTCGAGAAATCTCTTTAGTTTTACTGTTGGGAATGTGGCGGACCTGTTCAAGTTGATATAATGTGACGGGGTCACACAGCACCTTGCACAGAGGAAGTGCTTACGGGTATTTACTACCCAAGTGAATGTCAGTTCACGTGTTCCCGGCCTCAAAGGGAGCGGTTTGCTACTTAGAAGAGTAGATTAAAGACTGATGTATTTATAGGTAAACTTAGCATGAGCTCTCATACAAACTAGAAGTCACGTATAGTGAAGCTATGCAGATATCCAATGGTTGGCTCAGTGAGCCTCTGGTACGATGTACCATGTACCAGAAAGAGTGACATATCACTCTTCATGTAACCAGGGTGCACTTGGGATGTACCCCGTTACATCATCCCCCACTTAACTGAGAATCACCTGATTCTCCAATCACAACTGATTCTCCAATCAGAAGTGAGAGAATTAATACACTGAAAGGTGCAATTCTCACACTGAGCTGCCGCACGGCTGGCGCGGCTCTCAGTCACGCCCACAGTGACTTGTGCTCACAAAGCACACTGGGCACTGCGTCCCCACTCTCACAAATGTGTTGGCCGCAGAGCCGACACTCAGAGCTGCCTTAGCTCCTGCGCTATAGCGCGCATAGTGCTTTGGCACGGGATGCAATAGCATCCGATCGTGTGGCATTCGCCCACAATTCGCACCGGAGGACACGACAGTCCTCGCGAACGCGTCCGGAGCACAGTGTCTCCCGCAAGGGACAACACTGATCAGGGCAACACCTGCCCAACAACGGAGGGAGTTCTAAGCTCACCTCGGACCATGCCTTCGGCTCTTTACAAGAGTTCATCCTTGCGGGCGTAGCTTCTTCCATGCTACGCCCCGCGTCTTGGCCATCATACCAACGACGCATAGGTGTCTCACATCGACACTATGTACCTTGACGGTACCCAATCGTGGCGAGGCATACTGCCACCATAATACTATGCCACAGCGGCGTTGGTGTCTGCAAGCGACACCGTGTACCACGATGGTACTCAACCGCAGATGGGGCGCATCCCAGCACCATACCACTGCGGCGTTGGCGTCCGGCATTGGCGCCAAGTACTCGCGCAGTACTAAACCCACGGTGGTGCAAGCAGCTACCACCATGGCGCCATACGCGGCGCGGCACCAGTTGCGACTGCGTGCGTTGCCTCGACCGATACCTGGTCAGTTGTGTGTGCCCTCGTGCACAACACACGGGTCATGGCTCCATCGACCATAATACCCGGCGCGTTGCGTACATCACGTACATCAACCGCCTTGCGTGCGGGTGATACTTCCGTTCACCCTGCTTGACAGGCCGTCATGGCCATGGATGTGTACAGGGTCACGGCCCCATACACCTGGCGCGCTATGTACTACGTACACGACAGCGGCCGTACGACTGGGCGAGGCGTTCGTTCGCCCTGCTCGGCTGGCCATTTATGACCAAGTGACCTGAGCAGCGATGCACCAGGTCCGCGCTTGCCTCCTATTGTGGTTGCGCCTGCAATCACTGCTGATGCCTTTTCAGCTTAGTGAAGGCGTCTAGCGCCCGTGGTGCCCACCACCACGCGAACAATGTTAGCGATAGGAACTAGGTCCCTAACTGTAACATGTTCATATTTCCTCTACCGTTTTGGACAGAGTACTTTGTGCGTCTTGATTTGGTTAGAGCCATCGCGGCTCTTAACCCGGCTGATCGTATTCAGCCTGCAGTCGATGTCCATCGACACTTGTCTTCGTTAGAAGATTTGTCTTATCTCCGAGACCTGAGAGGAAAAGCATTTCCGAGCCTTTCCCCCACTTAAACTTGAGGCCATTGGGTCTCTCGTGGTGTGTGATAGCCACAGGCGAGTACGACGACAACAGCGTACACTCGCACGTTAGTGATCACGATGATCACGATTCAAAGACGCCTGAGCGCTCTGAGAGCCCTTCCGACGAGGCCAAGGGCTCGCCCAATGCTGGCGGCGACGAGGGAGGCAAACCTCCGAAGAACCTCTCGCTCGCCGAGGGTCTTTAGCGTGCTAAAGCTGCCAAAGCCGCAGCCGAATGGCCCAAGCACTCGAAGAAGCGCATGGCTTCGAAGTCCCCACTTCGCGAGGAGAAGGGGACTGGTTGTCTTTACAAGGACCTCTTCAGCTCCTCGGATGAAGAGGAGAAGGGTGCCATCAACGAGCCCCGAGAGATCACGAACGATCTCGACTAGCAGCAGGAGGCCTTCCATGCTGCCCAGCGTAGGCGTGGGGGGTCCGGTGGCGACACCTGTCGGTCAGGGAGCTGCCATCCACCCGAGAGGTTATTGGCCTCCCAAGGAAAGCTTTGGGGTCGACCTCTTCCTGAAGAAACTCACTTCTCCTCGTGGGCTTACTGGTGGCCACACTTCTAAGCAGTTTGAGTCTGCGTGACTTGACGTGGAACAAGTTACCCACGTTTGGTGAGGTCACATTAACCTCACCACTTGGAGCCATTGGCTCGGTGCGGAACTATGTCGCCCGCCTTGGATGTGGAACACTGTTACCCACCGTGGTTAGCGCTACAGGCATAGCCACTGTCGAAGCCCATACGGCGCGACGACCTTCGGCGTTGAACGCTGCTGGCGTAGCAGGTCCACACGCCAGGCACAAGACCCATGCCCACGGCATTGCCGCAGCGGGGCATGGCCTTGTTGTACGTGGAGCTGTCAGCGAACCGACAACTCCGTGACGCTACTGCGTCCTGGCGGTCTCTTTCAGACGCCCAAGGCATGACAGAGGTGGGAACATGACTCACCAATGCTCCGTCATAGGCCTGAGCGGGCAGGCTATCGTAGCCTTGCCACACCAAATGTCAGGGTCTGTGCCTTGTGTTCGGCACAGCCAAATTGTTCATGACGAGAACTGCGAGCGACACCGTGGTGCTTGAGTTCATCGAACGCAAACGTTCAGGTCCGTCGAGGACCATTGGTACTTCCTTCACCGTTCCAAAGGCTAGTCCTCCAAGGACCAACCAACGACTGCCACTCTGACGTAGAGCGCAGTCAAGTATCGCTATGCCAAGCGACATTCCGGCGGCGTGTCAACGCCCCAGAAGTCATAAAACGTTCAAGGGGGTACCGTACCCCGTACACAACGTGTACTACCAGCAGTCCGCCACTGCTCTTCACCGGTTTGAGAGAACCATGTCTCTCTGGGCTTAGTCTCGTGGTGCGCACAACCTGCACACCCATCACGAAGACTCAGCGCTCTTCAGTAGGGCATTCCGCCTCTACAGGTGGCTGGTGAGCCCTCTCCCACCTGACCGTGGGATCCACGGGCTGTCTTCTTCTCGAAGACTGGCGAAGGACATACACGCTGGTAGTGTCCATGTCCGCCGCACCTGGAGCAGCGGACCAGGCTCTCGACTGAGCATAAATCCATGGGTTCGGGCTCGCTGTTCGCACCGGTGTTCACGGGCTGCGCAAAAGCAGGAGGGGAACCCGAACTAAGGTTTAGCTCCAGTCCTCGAGGTACACCAACCTGATCTTGGCGGCGTTCCACCTCCCGAGGAATACCAGCCTAGTTGTGACTTTATTCCTCTTTGTGGGCGATTCGAATCGCCTCCTCCATTCACGCGGAATAGCTGCGTGCGTGCAGGGCCGACCTTCAGGCCGTCCATGAAGACTGTTGTCTTAATGTCTTCAGGCAGTGGATTACCTGCCAGCGATGCCGCCAACGTGCGCATCTCTTGCACGTACACGTGCAGCGCTCGTCCCCCTTGCTTACAGGCGAGAAGGCGCGAGAGCTGGCGGAACTCGTTGTTCGCCGGTAGGAAGGTGGCGCGCAACTGATCACACAGCTGCGCCCAGGATGCGAAGCATCCAGGAGACGTCGTCTCCCTGGTGTATACCCAGTTCTTGGCACGTCCACCAAGGTTGGACAGGGCAAAAGCCACCCGAAGTGGCTCATCCGAGATAAGGCCCGCCTTCATGGCGATCTCAACCTCTGGATCTAGAAGTGAAGGTTTTCCCCTTCATTCCCCTCGAACGCGGGGACCTTCAGCCTTACCGGGTTAGGCCTGGTTGCCTGGGAAGCGGCCATTGAAGCCTCCAAGCTCCCGCGGACGTGCGCGATGAGACCACGCTTGTAGGTCTCGAACGCGAGCACGCGCTCGTGTTGCTCGGCAGGCGTCGCCGGCACCAAGCTGCGGAGAACATCTTGCCCAAAGATGCCTCCCATCTTCCGAACAGACTTGAACTGCGAGTCGTTCAAGTGAGGAAACTCACTTCGGTCCATCGTGGCTCAAACGTCGGGATCACAGAGGATTCAGGCAGTGCAATCTACCCGGGCAGGCGTAGGATTGACTACAAGTGCTACCAAGTGTGACGGGGTCACACAGCACCTTGCACAGAGAAAGTGCTTACGGGTATTTACTACCCAAGTGAATGTCAGTTCACGTGTTCCCGGCCTCAAAGGGAGCGGTTTGCTACTTAGAAGAGTAGATTAAAGACTGATGTATTTATAGGTAAACTTAGCATGAGCTCTCATACAAACTAGAAGTCACGTATAGTGAAGCTATGCAGATATCCAATGGTTGGCTCAGTGAGCCTCTGGTACGATGTACCATGTACCAGAAAGAGTGACATATCACTCTTCATGTAACCAGGGTACACTTGGGATGTACCCCGTTACATATAACGTCAGGTATGGCCAGTATGTGCAGCAACAAAATCAACAACAAAGGCGATAAAATCTTTTATCGTCACCGTTTCCTTACGTTCTCTTTTAAAAGAAGCTTTATTCCATCTCAGACTTTGCTACTACCGACTACAGCACTAAACTTGAAGTAAGCAAGCTCCCACAGCTCGAAACCTGAATGCTACTGAGTTCTAATACATGATCTCTATCGCCAGGATGACAATAACCTCAGACCATGTTGCGACTCTCCTTTGTTCTCGCAGCCTAAGGACTGAGAGTATAACAGCGCCAAATCGTTTCTAAAGCGTTGAAGTTGAAGCTGGGCCGATTTTTTTTTTGTTTGAAAATATGAGGTGGGTACACATTGAAGGTCTTGCCCCTTATTTGGTGAAAGTAAGGGCGACCCATAAGTAAAGCTGCACGGGACCGACCCTTCAAGCAAGAATAAGGTTCAAATATCTGAAAAAAAAGTTCTGATAAGTTTACACCTGCAAATTCGTACTTATCGAATTCTACTAGATAAATTTAACGAGTGGAACCAACGAGCGCCGGCTTCAGATTAGAAAAATACTTTGTGTTGTGACAGTAAGGTTTTTGGCGACTCTTCGGCCAGGAGGCGCAGTGGCTTCCCGTGTAGGTAAATATCTGGCCCCTTCTCAGCTAATGAGAGCCGATCCCTAAATATGGGGCAGGAGCTGACTAGCCTCTAGTATGGACCACACTGGACTTGAGGTGATGGGAAGGCTTAGAAATGCAAGGGGAAGGCTTTTTGGCAACCGTCTCCTCGATGCCACAAGAACGCAGATTCTGCACGGTACTGAACACGTAGGCAGAGTTTGTTCGTGTTGTCAAATCATATTCCAAAGACACTTTTCCAGCTGATTACCGTAGACTCTGCGGTAGAGTATCGATGCGTGGGCACTACAGTACATCACGAGCGTGCTGCTCTGTGGAGTCGTGACGGTCGCTGGGATCCAGGCAGGTACAGAGATGTGTTTCTTCTCTTAACGTAAGCTTTAAAGTATGGTTAGCGTATTCATTTTATCTTGCCGATAAAGACTCGAGGAAAGCTGGTCTCATCGCCGTAGTTAGCATGCAGTCCATCGTCTTTCAACAGCGAACTCGCATGCCCTCTCTCATGTTGGCGCATCTCGCCAATTCAAACTCATCTACAGCAACCCTGAGGTGGCCACACAACCAGGTCTCTTGCTGCTCTGCGACAGCGGTCGCCGAGATCGCGGAGTATATGCGCTTCATCTTCCAAAATTCAAATTTTAAATTTTAAAATCACAACCATGTCAAATTCAGGTTTAAATTTAGTTGTAGCCATTTGCGGACATAGCACGAGAACGCACACTGCGCGAGGACGAGGACCCGGCCGACGCTAACCTCACCATCGAGCTGCTGCAGGAGAAGACCAAGAAGTCCATTGCGAGCAAGCAATAGTCGCTGGCCGAGTTCCAGAACCCTGTGAACCGTAAGATGACGTTCACGTTCGGGGCCAACGGCGCGCCCAGCGCGGCGTTGCTCTCATATAGTGCCGACCGGCAGTCGAGCGAGACGACGCTGGCCACGTTCGAGACGCACCGCCGTGGTTAACGCGTTATCCTCCCCTGGTCTCAACGCACTGGATGCCAAGGTGGACGCGACGATCTCGTCTGTGGCCGAGACGCTGTACACGGGCCAACAGTTTGCGCTCAAGAAGAAGGACATGGCCGTGGGTGTGGCCTCCGACGTCGTCGAAGAAACGGGCAAGAAGGTCTCGCGTGCTGTTGTGACCGCGGTACACACGGCCACCAATGTTAAAGACTACACAACGGAGAAGGTAGTCTCGGCCACTTCGAGTGTCTACGGTACGGTGGCTAGCGTGACTGACTACACGAAGACGCAGGTGGTGTACGCGTCGTCGCCCGCGTACGGCACAGTCAAGGTCGTCACCTTCACGGCGCTCGGCTACGTGCCCGTGATTGGTCCTACGATCTCGGTGTAAGCGGAACATCGATATTTGTTTACAAGGGCTCCTAGAAAACCCAGACTCGAGAACTCAAGATCTCCTGAGTGATAGGGAAGGAAGTAGAGTATACCATTTGACATAACTTGGTATATTCGTCACTCGATAAGCGCTATGTTTGCAGGCCATGCTTGGCCGCTGGAATGGATGTCACCGTTTGACGCAAATGATCAAATCCCAGCGATCTTATGTGCCTCGACAGTCGCTAGGGAAGGCTGAGAGAACCTCGTGCGTCACGCGACCTCGAAGAGGGAGCGGGAGTCGCGCTACTGTTTGTACCCAGTACTTAATACATGGTTGGCAAAATAATATGTTGAAGCAGATACGCTAATCATTTTTTTTCGGAAAGTATTGCTAAAAACGTTGCTTGAGCGTTTTTAACTGCCCACTTCGTTTGTTTTTGTGGAGACTCGAACTACTTCACTTACATCGCAACTGTACATGTAATCGGATACTTCATCACTTACGCTATTGTCATGAAGGAAGAAGTCCTTGTTCAACACGAGCTTACTGTCGTTAATTTAACATTTGACGACACTATCGACCACTTCAACGTCAATGCGGAGGACACTTGACCTCAAGGAGATGCAAAGATGGCATCGAACCAATAGCAAATTCGACATTACACCTTTTTCAACTTCAAAATGGCAAATTGTAAGTTCAATGTGTCAAGATGTAAGTTCAAAATGTCACCTGGTCTTAAAAGCGGTCAAAATTGATAAAAACGTGTAGCGAATATGACAGGTGATTAGATAGTGCAGTTTATGATGGATGGGCGCTTTGCGCCAGAAACTACATACTCGGTTTGCTGAATCTAACCGGGTCTACTGCATTTATACACCATCAGAAGGTGTCTCGCATTCCACCCATGTTTGATAGTTGGTGCAACGGACAAATCTAAATAGTGGAATTTGAGATGATTGGCACCAATATACTGTAACTTACAAAACGGGACTGACGCAGCGGCTTACAGACTGTTACAGACTGTGAAAAACTACACCTTTTCAACTTCAAAATGGCAATTTCCTAGTTCAACTTGAGCTTACATTTTGCCAAATTGAACTAGGAAATTGCCATTTTGAAGTTGACAAGGTGTAGTCCACAATCCTAATTTCTACGACGCGTGGTTCGCCGGCATGGATAACGCGGCTATCGTTGATGAAGCCACTCGTACTATTGACAGCGCAGCGAAATTGCTTGGTGGAAGGTCAACTTTTGGTAACAGACAGCACCACAACTCTGCCGGACATCTACTGAAGTAATATTTATTTATTTATTTTCTTCCTCCGCATTCATACTTGTACTCAACTCTCGTACATGGGCTTGAAAGGCACATTTCCTGTCGTTTGCAGCCAGTTGTCTGCTGGGTAGTCCACATTGTGGCTCTCAACCACGTGGATCGAGTACGCGTGGCGCGAATGAGGCGACATATTCGCCTCACTGTAGTGCACGAAGGAGCTATGTAGCAACACGAGATCTCCTTTCTTCGTGAGCAGCGGCTGGCTCTTGCTGATGTCAAAAGAGTCCACTTTCTCGGGCACATTCTCCAGCAACAGGCCTCCATTCGCTTCCTGCTGCTCCTTGGTCGTTCGTCTCAACCGCTGACGCACTGGCACTGTCAAGTGCGAGCCCGGAATGCCATGCAGACATCCGTTCTTTTGGGTACAGTCCTCCAGAGCCCACCAAAAACCCACCACAGACTGAGGCTCCGTGTACAAGTAGCTGCCATCCTGATGAGGCTTCACTTCCCCTCCAATACCTGGTTGTTTAAAGATGTACATGGATTGCACCGCCATGGGGCGAACGTACTGTAGGGACTTGAGAATGTCCTTGACTTCAGAGGAGTAGCTGACCTTCTCGAAGACCGGGTCGAGGTTGTGCAGATTGTGGCCGATCTTGTTGATGGCTACATCCAGCGGCACCGCCAATGTCGTCTGGTCTTCCTTAAAGGCTAGTTCCTCGAAGAAGTAGCGGATCTTGTCGCCCGATTCAAGGAAATACTCGTCATTCATGCGCCGGGTCTGCTCGTTGGTCGTGAAGATCGAGCGATGCTCGTTCACGTCGCACTGCGCTACGTACTCGCCCGCTTTAGCACGTAATTCATCGCATGTGGAGGGGGAGAGAGCTCCCGGGATGACGAGGAAGCCGTTGCGGTTAAAGGCAGCGAGCTGGTCGGGAGTCAGGCCTGGCATTATTTTATATTTTATAAATAAAACACTACCCCGCTGCCTTTAACCGCGACGGCTTCCTCGCAAGAAAGAATGTTTTCAGAAGTGTGTACCACCAAAACCTTTTTACTTTTATATAAAGCTACAGAGTATGGTTCTTTTTTCGAAATGTGCGGCAGATAGAAAACTGTAATATCAAATTCTAAGTACAAAATCGATAGCTAGAGGAGATCTTGCTGCATCGGATTTAGCAGGTAAATGTTGCTGGCCACAAGTTTTGAAACTGCGAAACGGCATGTTGAAGTTGGTACGCCTGGCAAAGTGTAGCCATCCCGTGGCTTCTGCTGCAACGTTGTGCTACTCCTCTCTCATGCAGTGTGCAGCTCGATCTTTTCAGCCATCTTCTTCCATCGTTGGCGTTGTCCATGCCGGTGAACGAGCCGATCAGCGGAAGCGTTTTCCGAGGCCTCTAGCGGTACTACTAACGGTAACGAGCAGCACTGGCGGAAACGGCCACTGCTTAAAGGGCGGACCACGGGTCTATTGACTGGAACTATTGCTACTGTTGTAGATTGGACTTGTAAGGTTAGCCAACGGAGTATGCGATCTTATCCCTTCTCCTAATGCCCGGCAAGATAGTGCCGTTTACGACTGCCCTGCTAACGTCAACCTCGTTAATGGCGTGTTTGGGTGACATGAGAAGCCACGGAGCTCGCGTTGAGAGTGACAGAGTAATCGGGAAAGGGGACAGAGCTTTCTTCCTGCCATGCTGTCCGTTCTGAATAGCTCCAGTGTTTTTCTCCCAACGGCTGCAACAGTCCCATGATGTCGGCGTAACGAACTGAAGCAACGAAACGGATCGGCCACAATCGACTTAATACATCTCTTGCTTCGTGTAATTGAACAAGTACTAGTCCAAAGTGAAGCCATTCTTCCATTGAGTCGTTTCAGGTTTCTTGAAACGAGGCCTGCGCTCCCGATCAAGGCCAGCTCGGTTTGGGACAGCGCACACGAAACTTCCCATCGGAATCCTCAAGCAAGGCCACACTAGCAACCTGCTTGGCGCCTCACATCTGAACTCATCGTCTATCTGTCGCGCTCAGCTACTAAGCTGCACCGAACGACGGCAAGCTACAAAGCGATGGTCATCGCCGCTCCATGTGCCAAGAAAGGCACTTCCAGTACTCGCGGGGTCACGGTCCCTGCACCGATTCTTCTGTCCCCAATTTCCGTCGCTCATCGGGTATGTTCACGGTTCATTTACTCATCAACTATGAAAGTAAGTAACTCACAAGTTCACTAACTCACAGAATCAGATGATGGAGGATGAAGCAGGAGCACATTCGACAGGAAATGCGATTCGAGATCAATGGGTGGCCAATCTACAGAAGAAGCGTATTGCCGCTGCAGCAGGTACCGGAGCTCCAATTGGCAATGGCAATCCATTGCCTCCAGGCTCGACTGCAACGAGTAGCAGGTCGAATAGTAACAGCAGGAGCAGCTCAGCCAAGAAGAGCAGTCGTAGTCGCAGTGCCGCCGCAAGAGCAGCCAAGAACAGAGCTCAACTCAATGACGCTACACTGGAGAGGAGTTTCAATTCGCACCAACGCAATATGTATCAGCACAGTCAGTTCGCGACCATGTCCTCAGACTTGATCGTCGATAGTCAGATTGCTATGAGCGAGGCCGAGGCACAGGGATTCGGCCAACCCTCGATGCTGTTTAGTGGGTTGGACTGCTTCGAACTCGAGTCACCATCGTTCTCACGCCTTATTTCGTCTTCGCTCGATGGAGATTTCCCACTAGCTTCACCCGAACCAACGCTCACGACCAAGAGGACAAAGAGTAGACTGAAAAGAGCGGCGAAAGCATCGAAGAAGCGACCAACTCATTGTTTGGCGCTGGAAGTGGATCAGCCAAAGCCACGCACACCGCGTCGCAAGCTGAACTGTGGCTCAGCTACATTCGACGACTTCGATCTCGACTATAGCGTCAGTTCAGGCTTCCCTGGTGTAGGGACGCCATCTAATTTCCGTGTGGATGCTTCGACGCGGCATCTGTGGGGTCAAGAGCTCGAGTTGAGTGGCGCAGGGGGCTACGCCGATACTTTTCTGGACTTGCCTACTCCACGTCTAGCGGACATGCCGCTCATGTCGTCTCAGCACTCGAATGCCAGTACCGCTAGTAACAGTAGTAAACAGTCGAACGACGAGCAGGATAATCAGGAGGAACTGGATCATCCTCGACTCATTCGCACTAACAGTATCGAGCAGGAAGGTCTGAGCTACTTCTTAGAGCAAACAAACTTGGACGGGGACGATGGTGGTCATGGCGAACAGCTGTACCAGCTCGGAGCGGCACCTCCCGTTAGTGCTCGAAAGTCGCCGTTCTCAGGTGGTTCGTTCTTTTCTAGTAGCGCTACGCCACGGTCTGCAGCGGCCGCAGCAGTTGTGGACGAGTGTTTTGGTGGGAAATCGACTACATTCTCTTCGACGTGGCCAATGCCGTCGCCATCCCCGCTAGGCTCTCAATCTCGGTCAGGGGCTCGGCGTCGAATGACACATCGCGACCCGAAGCACCCCGAGTTTGAAACGCTGACGGACGAGTACAAACTCACAGATATCGATCATGAGCTCGACAGCTTCTACCTCGACACCATGGAAGCGATCGGTAATGACCTCGATCTCATGTCTAACTGATAGTCCGTCGTAGAATACTCAAGTAGATTCGTATTTAAAATACGCATAACATTATGATAATAGAACGCCATAACACATTCAAGTAATTGAACCTCCTAACAGACCACGTTCCATTATCCCCAGCTACAAGCCTGTTACCTTTCTACAGTTATGACATTACGCGCTTGTGCAGTGCCTTTCCGCGGTGGTTAAACACGTGGAAGTCCGGGCTCGAGATGACAGTGGCCAGCGATCTGCAATTACGACATGAGAAGACTCAAATTTCAGTCACTAGATCAATTATTTCCTTTGTAATTGCACGTCATACCTGGAGTGCAGAGCGTCGTTGGACCGAATGGGCAGAAGCTCGCCAGACGTGAGCAGAACGCCCACTAGCGAGATGAGGAAGGCAGCGACGAGCTCCACTACGACCTGTGTATGAATAAATATATACAATCATTGAGAAACTCCCTTCCTCCTGTTTATAAATCAGTATTTACCTCGAAGGGAGGCATCTGCGCGTCCGCCGTCTCGGTCAACTTGACATACGACTCGTCTGGGATTCATAGCATCAAAACATCGTTAAAACGCATGAAAATGGCTGTGTTTGGAAGAGGAGGGACAGGAGCGTACATTGCACTGAGTAGTATCCGGCGTGCACCAGTAGCAGCGTCCCCACCGCGATCAATAGCTTGCCAAAAAACGCCATTTGTTCCCTTTGTATCTGTCAAGGCGAAAAATGGCAATCCTGACGTAGTTCATATCACAACATCCTATTATAATTCATTATTTCAATCTGATGCTCTCTCAGATGTATTACCCGTTAAACTCGATCATTTCGTATCCATCGGAAAAGGGATGATGTTCTGGGGTAGAAGTAGCGGCGGTAAATCCGCCGCAGCGTCGGCTACAGACCACGCTGACTCGTCTCGTCGGATTTCCCAAGACGCCCATATTACGGCAACTCCAACCGTGCCGGTTGCACCTTCCTACGTCCTCTCAGAGCAGCGTCGCAGCGAGTTGTTGCTAGCTGCACGCAATAATCGTGTGTCTTGGATCGACGGCGCTGATCAACGCAATAGTAATGCGCTTCCAGTCGGATCCAACGGGTTTCCAAGTAACCTAGCAGCTTCAGCTATCCCCAATCATTGCCACGACGCTCTGAAGGGCGTCAACGACGAGTTATCAAAGTTTTTCGCGAGTCTAGACGAACTCAAACTCAAGATTCTACCCCATGAACTACAGCTGACAGAGGATGAGCCACAGACAACTATAGACGCTCAGAACTCTGTCAGACGATACCGAACTCTATTTCAGGAGCTGAGGGAACAGGAGACGCTGCTGAATCAATGGCAGCGCTCTCACAGTCCGCGGTCGAAAAAGTTGACCGGTCATGACCGAGAGATGGCATTTCTAGTCGGATTCCGCGAACTCGTAGCCCTACTAAAGAGTGCTCAAGCAGCAGAACTGGTGTACCGTATCCAGTCCTTCGTAAAGCGAGCGGAGCTGTGGGAGCTTCCGCTTATGTTAAGAGCGATCGCGACGAGAGACCGACCGGGAGGAAAAGTTCAGGACTTTGTGAACAAATTGGTAGAGCAGATCAAGCACAATAAGAAGCTCAGATCCTTACTACAAGGAGGTGAAGATACAGAGACGCAGCAGAGGTTTCTACACGTAAGAGATCCATATGGAGTGGACCTCCTGCATGAAGTTCTGGAAGCGTTCTTGATGGAGAAGCTGTATGCCAAGACCCTGACTCCATCAAAGGAGCTAGCGACCCAAGATGAAGCTTTCCGTGATCGTGTCAGTCTGTTGGGCTTTGTCACCTTCAAGCATCTAGATTTACCAGTACCAAAGACGAAGGACCAGGAACAGACATGGCTTCGGTTAGCCAAGCAGCTTGAAGCCATGACGCTGTGTCCAAGTCCTCGTCGCAAGATGGACACAGTGATGCTCGTCTGTCAGGACCTGACGACATTTTTAAAGGCGCAAAACGGCGGCAGATTCCCGTCGGCAGACGAATTTCTACCAGCTCTGATCTACGTCGTGTTGCGTGCCAACCCGTGCGAACTCAAACGCAACGTGGCGTTTATCTTGGAGTATCGAAATCCGGGTAAACTGGTATCGGAGCCAGGTTATTTCTTCACTCACCTGGTCTCCAGTGTGGCCTTCCTCGAGGAAGTTAATGGCTCGAGCCTCACCATTTCGCCTGACGAGTTTGACGAAGAACTGCGTCGAAGTAAAGAGAGTCTCCGAGTGAGAGGTGTCCAAAGCGAAATCGACCATGAAGTCGCGAGTGACGCAAGTAGCAGCAGTACTGGAGAGACCATGAACGTCTCAGCAAACGTACTGCAGAAAGAGCGACAAAGGCAAATGGCATCTAATGATACCGGTAAAAGGGAAGAGGAAGAGGCATTGCGTCTTCCGACTGTGCTCGAAGTTCGTGCAAGACGCTTGCGATTAGAATAATCAGTCGAAATATCACTATATGGTTAGGTTGGTCGCCTTTCATGACATTCTCTTACCTCTTACTTGATCCAATCTGGAGAGGACCAGTTATTTCATGAAAGTCTCAAAGTCTTATTTTCCCCCTTACTTTCTTACTCGTTAGTCGACTATCGGTATCAGCTCCATCTTCACACCTCAAGTCGACAAGGCCGTAGCAAGATCCAGGTAGAGGCCAAATGCCGCAAGCTCTATCGCATCAAGCGCTCGACGTAGTCGTTCGTCTTGGGAGATCTAAGCGTCGAACCAAACACGTAGTGAGCCAGACAAGCTGCGAAGACGTTCCTGAAACAACCCGCTCAAGCGGGATCCGTGTTCTGGACGACACGTTTGCAGAGCGATACCATGGTGAAGACAGAGACGACAGGTCTAACAAGAAGCGAGTTATGCTGCGATTTGGAGGGAGCCGAAGCGGGCGTTCAACCTCAAGTCGTCGACTCCAGTTCCCTCTCTGGAAAGGCCAGGCTGCCAGTAATGCAGTCAAGACACTACGTGGTTGCTATACGTTTGCTCGACAGGAGCTGGCAGCGTGGAGAAGCCGCTCGAAGACGGCGTTTACTGAGGAACCAGCTAGTGAGGCCAACGCCAATACTTCAAGTCGTCAAGGTATCAAACGCCCACGCAACAGTTCCCGGGCTTCAGTAGCGTCCAGCACCAGCATAGTGAGCTCACTGTCGTCCACGACCGAGCTGGAGGAGGAGCATCACAAAGAGCTCAACCGCTCAGAGTTCTCCTTTCGTGTCCGACGGAGCAGTTCACTCGAGTTGAAGCCCAGTCCAAGCGGCTTCGCTGAGACGACAAGCGGTAACCACGAGCGTCTACTGCTTGTCAACGCCTTGTCTCTCAACGACGAAGACGCAGATGATGACGTCTCATCGACTTCACGTCACCTCCCATTCCGGTCGGCACGCATTAATGGTCACATTCGTGTCCTTCGCAACGAGTGGGTGTGATCCAAGAGCTTTGAGCATTAACACCGCAGCCAAGCGAGAACAATTTCAATAATGCCTGGATTCTAATGACAGTACAGTACCATGTTAGCGTTGTAACAAACCATAAATTTTTTCGTCGTCGCTCTTCGCTGGTCGATACAGTAGGTTGGATTGTTGAAGTTATTATGATTTCACCAATCGCATCCTTCACTACATAAACTACGCACCACTCAAGATAAAAAAGATCACGTGAGACTGCATGTAAAAAGTTGTTCGTCATGTTGGGCTTGTGGTTACCATCAAACCCTCACAGCTTCTGGAGGAAGACAGACATTCAAGCTAACCCCAGGATACCTCGCCGTCGTGCTGTGTCCAAGAACTGTGCGAATACCAAGAAGCAGCAGCTCAGCGCCAAGCGCCGTCGAATTAGGGACGAGTTAAAGAAGACTCGGCAGCTACAGGACCAGATCAGAGAACTCGATCGTCGGCTCACGCTATTTAATGAGCGGGAGCTGCTAGCACGTCAAAACACACAAACTGCAGCGTTAAAAACGATGGATACGTATTATAGATGCTTGGAGCGGGGATATGACCCACGGGGGGATCCACAGCGAGCTAAGGAGACCAGAAACTTCTTGCTCTCGACGTTCGACGAACAGATCAAGACGCCGGACTTTACGGGGTTGGAGCATCTTATGCACCAATGGGAACTGTTGTCCATGTACCACAGGAGCGTCATGTGCCAGATCGACGGCGTGAAGCTCGTAGATCAGAACGAGAGAATGCAGCTGCGAAGTGAGAGGGAGGTTAACGTCGTGAGCACACACGGCGTTACGACGCTCGAGATCTCGCTTGCGACCATCGAAGGTGTGTTCCCGCAGTTACTGGCTAACGAAAGTCTAGTGCAGTCGCTGATGGGGAAGAAATACAGCTTCAGCTACACGCTGATCGCATATGTTGATGCGAATACGGGGCGTGTGTTCCAACTCGAGTCGAAGATCGACTTGACATCGGCACTGATGAATTTACTGCAAGATCCTTTTGTCACGGAGCAGATGGTCAACTCGACGGCGATGAATAAGAGGGGGAACTTGCTGTTGAGTGGGGGTGTTCAAGAGGATCAGAACGTTATTGAGAATGGTTTTCTTTAATTTAGCGGTGGTTATCGGGGTATAGGTCTCGATTCGAGACTTCAAATTCGAGACTCTCGAATACGGGGATCGATTGTTATAGAAGACTAACCAGACAATTAGTGAGTGACAGAATAAAACTTATTGGTATCATCGCTTCGTAAAAATACGTAGTACAACTGTTGTTTACTTCCTTACACTTTTGCAGATACCATCAAACCGGGTGAAGTGGTCGATAGTCCCAAAATGTTAATTAACGGCAGTAAGCTCAAGTCGAGCAAGGACTTCTTCCTTCACGACAATGGCGTAGGTGATGAAGTTAGCAGCCAAGTGAAGACGGTATGTATTTGTAAATAGACCCCGCGAACGTACTGTACAGTTGAGATGTACGTAGCTTGAAATCTCCACCATAATTATCTCCACCATAAGATGCCACAAAAACTAGACTGCATCAGAAAATCCTTCTCAAAGCTAAACTTACTGAAACTACACATGCTCTTTGTGTTGTGGACAAAGGCAGCTCCGAGCAACAAAATATTTATACAACGTAGTTATTACGCCGTCAAATTGCGCTCTAAGTTGTTAGGATCCTTTATTGGGAATGTAGGCTTCACCAGTCTATCGCATCTGCATCCAAGAAGTGATTGGAGCTGTAGGGGGCTTGTGGACCGCGTCGATACTTTCTTATAGTGTGTGACGAACCCAGAGGTGCATATTGCGTCGGAAAGTTTTTTGTCCTTCACATAAAGTATATATGCACTGTACAACAACTGATTTGTAAGTTTTCCGTCTGTAATCTGATTGGACAGTTTGCCGATTGCTTTTAGTATCGGACCAGATCGAGGGATACAGTATGTCGCATGGCGCATATGGTATATACTAGAGGTCCGCCAATTTATTGTCGGAAAGGGGCTGCCGGTAATGTGCAACGCACAGTTTCTGGCTCGCCCTCCTGTCCTGTGTAGAATGGCTGAGTAGTGAATGCACTAAAATAAATTAACCAGAGCTTCAAGTTCGATTTAACGGTATTTTTTTGTTTGAACTGTACTACATGCACTTATACGTACTAAGCTGATGGGAATACAAGTTGCATCGCTGTGTTTGTCAGGAAAGTCGATATCATGATGCCTTGCAGTAACACCTTAAATTGGTGAAGGCTCCAGCAGGATGTAAGTTATCAAGAAAATCAAAGCGTTTTTTTACATACTCTAAGTGACTCCTTCCGAAGCATAAGAAATACTTGGTAACGTTAAGTTTATATGAAGTATATTTCGTGCGTGTCGTTAGAGCCGTTGGTGCGAAGGTGAAGCGAGGCGTCCGTCAACACGTCGCCAGTGAAGTTCTCTGAAAAATATTTCATAGATATGACCGTGACATTCGTTTACGTTATATTCGTGAAAGGTCCAAACGAATAGCGAGTGATACAATACAGCGATTGCTTTGGATGCCAAATCTGTGCTTGCCAAAAAATTTGAAGCTGGGAGTTTAAGCTCATGTTCCGACGCATCTGTCAAGTATTTTCATGTAGTCGCGATACAATGTGTTGAATGCACCTTAAAAGAACATGCTCAAACTGCAGGATACGCGTCGAAACAGGAGTTCCATCCAGATCTTTGGGTGTATAGATTTTGGTAAAGTTCAGAACTTCTTCGGGCAAAGCACGACTTTGTCTAGAGGAAATACTAATCTAACATGGGAATCCCTGCCATGTATTAATAGTTGTTCAATGCCACGGGGGTGTTGTCTCACTTGTAGCCTTCTGGATGCCCGGGCGTTGGTTGATATGAGCCGGCCTCTGCATTGCCTCGACCGGAATACGGGCTTGCCCCACCTAACCTTGCTCATCGAATCCAGTAACTACTGCAACCTATCCACGGCCTACCCCACCTAATAACAACGAATCGAACCACGCAGACGCTAGCTACCCCTATATTTATTTTTTATTCCATATTGGGGGGTGTTGAAGGAAATTGTCAAGTTAGAACAGTCATATAAATAAATAAGTTCTTCAGGGATATTTTAACATCCTTAATTTGCGATGTTTTTAAAGTCATACCCACGAGGGACACCACGGCTGATCGCAGGTCCCAAGTCCTCTGTTTAGCGAGCCGTCCTAGCCCCAGTCAATGTCGCAGCGCGAAAGGTAGTCAAATGCGATAAGTCCGTCGAAGCTGCGCGATAAAAAATCAGGGACGCTGAAAGCGCTGCAAGCAAGCCCACCATATTGGGGCTACGCCCAATAATACATCATACGGTATAAATAAGTGGAGCGTATTTTTCCGTGGTTGTCTGTGATGCCAATGGCTGGGAGTTTACCGCTAGACTCCACAACAAAGGGCCCTAAACTCCACAACGAAGGATAAAGGACAAATCTGACCCGCGCGAAGCGCAACGAACATGCCTTTGGTTTGGAGACCGTGTGCGAAGCACGCGGATGCAAATTCAGGACCTATCATGTGTCGATCGCAATCAAGCGGAGGCCCGCGTGCAGGTCGTAGCGGGCTTAACGTTTTGTTCCAGGTTTTGGGTTTAGGGTTCAGGGGTTTAGTTAAATGCCCTCTCTTCTTCGTTGTGGAGTCTAGGGCCCTTCGTTGTGGAGCCTAGCGAAAGATATCCTCCCTGGCTGTAGCTAGAGCTGCCACAATTGTTAACCTAACTCTCTTTACACCCTATTAACTTAGAGCTGAAGGTGCGCTTGGGGCCGGTTAGGGTATAACCGGCCCCAAATGCCCCTTCATCTCTTCTTACCTGCCCTTAACTTTTTCCTTACAAAATCAAGTACAACTGTATCAGAATCTTTGTATCGTAGAGGTATCTTACCCCCAGGCTGGGACGACCTGGACATCCTTCACCACACAAACTGTCCGCATTCCATCATGCTCGACGTGCAGGTTATCCAAACATGGCATGGAGGCTCCTATTTAGCTAGCTAGATGTTCTACGCTTCTTTCATGTTGGAATGCAAGGCAAAGCTTGTCTAGAACATCTAGCTATAACCTTAAGCTTTTATTTAATGCATTATAATTATCGGCAAAGTGCAGCTTTGTGCACGTACGATCGACTTGGCTGTGGGTTGCTTAACGGGGTAAACTGGTTGATATCGTATTCAGATGTCTATCCGTGCGCCGACGGGGTTACCGCTTGAGGTCATAGCACATGTGTCGCCTTCGCCTCTACAGTCAATCTGTGATTGAGCGCAGTGTCTGGTCGCATACCACGTCTCACAAACGTGCATACTGTATAAGTCTCTAGCCAAATTTACCCAAATTATTCGCACGGTCCACACAGCTACCAATGGTAGCCTACCATTAGCTCGAGTTTTGTGGAGTCTGAGCTTCCCTGTCACCTCAACACTTGGTAAGTTCAGCTACTGATATTTTAGAGAGTCCATTTCTTTCTAGTGCTGGACACAGCATTGCCGCTGGGCTGCGTCCGCATAACCTCTGCGGACCGTTGATATTCACTATACTGCTGGGCGCTGCTCTCTACTCTCTACAGCCGATTTTTGTATCACTGCATTTTTATGTGACCCTGGTTAAGTGTGGTCCACGTAACCAAAGTAAGGGGGGAGTTAACGTGTTTCTGAGAGATACACTGTACATGTAGTCAGTTCAGCCAGCTAAGTTAGAAAGTTAAGGAACTGTTAGCTTAACTACGACACCTCTATGCACGGCTTGCTTTCACGCGGCGGGTTTGATTGGCTGAATAGACGTGTATCTCATACCATAAAGTTTTGCGGTACTGTACATGTCATCACACAAGGAATACCCAAAAATTAAATTTTAACCAATCAACGTTGGGTTGCAAACGGTGTTGTCATATTTAAACTGTACTACTGTAGTACAAGTACTGTATTACTGTAGGTACTGACGTACGCGCTGAATGCCGTACGAATGTAAGCCAAGGTTCTCACCATATCTCATTCTTCGGATAGAAGACCACCTTCAGAGGTTGCCAAGCGTAGTTGTCAGGTAAAGGGATGCAAGTGACGTGGCGTTACTTGGCACGCGTACAACTAACTTTCGTACCACTTGCTGCAATCTCGCGAAACGTAAGCATGTTTGATCAAGACAATACTATATAGTATTTCCCCTAACGATAATTGTTAACATTACCAGCTAGATGCGGTCTTGCTGACTGATGAATAAATTTGAAATGCACGTCCATTCTAACCGTTAATAAGCTAGCTATTGTACTGGCGGGATGAAATGATACACTACTTTTGCGCTCCTATAACTTTTTACCTAATTACCCAATTGAAGTAAGCTTTTTTTCGTTTGAAAAAACCGTGTTTCATCTTTTAAGTAAGGGCTGTGCTACTGCTTAACTCTCAGTCATTTCCATATTATACTTAAAAGAACAACAAGAGTCTGGCAACCCGCCAAAACTATCAGGGCTATGTGCATCACATGAGGCAGATTGTGGGAAATCCATACAAACTTTGGTATTAAAGATTTTGGTGCCCTTTCAGCACATTTTTTCGCACACTATATCGAGCTGAGCGACGCTCTCGCCCCGACATCAACTTGCCTTGCAGCGCTTCTTACCCTGTCCATACGAGCGGAACCATGCCTATAAGAAGAGCTATAAGACGATCTACATTCACGCACTCAGCTCGTCTTTTTTGGCTGTGTCGTTTACGAGATACCGCTAAAAATACGCTATGCACGTGCTATGAGCAGAATTTTTTCGATAACGTATTTGCTTCATTTTTCAAAAAGACTTTAACTAGGCAAGGCAGAAGGTGTTTGTTTGCGATCTCCACGCATCGCTGCTTTCAATGAGGGTCTTCAAGCACATATCTGACAAGTACTTCTAAAAATTTATGAGCACAAATGTAACCTTGGTGTATCATTTCATTTAGCCAGTACAATAAGCTATACTTCGAAGTGCCACCTAGTTGTGTGATTCAACGAATGCAGCGTACTTATTGACGATAGCCTATTCGAACTTCCTTGTTCGCTGGCTGGTAGGAACCCCAGGTATAGTTCTCGACGAAATTAGTAGCGCTGCAATATCACCCTTCGCTTTATCCTGATCCAACCATCGAGCTAATTGCATTATCTACACTTCCTCGGCCATTTTCTTTGAGCTGTCGCTCAGCTTGGCCTTCTCGATGATCCGAGCCAAATTTGCGTCGCCGTAATTCTTGGTCAGTATCGCGATCACGGTCGTAGTTTCATCGGGGAATTCTTGGTTGAAGCCTTTTACGTAGCTGGTTAGCGTTCCCAATTACGGGCTAAAACGTTTATCCCCTGCGTCGTCGAGTTTAAGCAGTTTAAGAACTTCGTCCGTCGATTGCCCACTTGCTATCCACGTCTCGACAAGTCCAGTGTCGAGTTTGTTCGCGGTGCTCCTCGTTTTAGCATTCGTTTTCGCCGCCTCGATCATACCAGAAAACACATCGCCGCCATAATGACTTGCTAGCGCAGACGCCATAGCTCTGTCTGGATTGCTCCTGTCGAAATGTTTCGCAGAGGTGACCCAAATTTTCCACGTTGACTTTAAGAATAAATTGGACCCTGCATCGTCAAGCTTTAAAAGCGAGAAGACGTCGATCGGTGGCTTTCGCTTTGCCCACCACACCGGAAGTTGAGCGTACCCTGTGAGCTTCGATTTCGCAGACTTGGCTGCGTTTGACACCTTCTTGAGACCAGAGGTTGGTAAGCCTCTGTCTTCTTCGACGCCTTCGACGTCTTCGACTGTCAGCGCGGTGGTTCTTAATAGTCTCTTGTCGATGAAGCTTGCATCGTCGTATACTACAGCAGGAGGTACACCTAGCTTCGACGTCGTCGATGACGCTAGCGCAACCGCAGATAGAATAGTCACAAGAAGGAGCATCCCCATGTAGGCACACCCCATTGCTTGGCGTTCGCGATGTCTCCTATAATACGCTACTTCCGTCGGTTAAATGCAAAATTGCGAAGTGAGGCTCTCAACGAGAGCGACGAGAGCCTCTCGTCCCGAAGACGGCCCCCGGCCAAGTTAGCGACATCCAGTTCTGATGCAGATAACGCCTCATTTTCACAATACACTACGGTTCGGCACTATAAAGTCTCTGCAGCATCATTAAGTCTCTGTATCACAAAACGTTACGGTAGCAGCACAAATAGATGTGGCCTCTCTGCACGAGTGGCCGCTCTATGGCTTTACACGGGTTGAAGGTCAAGGTGGGTAAGTGGCCAATGAGATCGCCGTATGATCACGGGTCACAACCTAAATTTGTATGTAACCAAAAAAATTTTTATTATATATGTATATACGTGGCACAAATTGTGTAGGATACATTCATTCGTATTGTCCCTGTACATCAGTTAGCTGGCATGCCAGCGTCGAGTGCACTGCCGACTGGTGTTGACGTCTCAGTGGCAAAGGCGATACTCACTGGCTTCACGTCGTTGGTGGATTCAAGAACAAGATACTGTCGTGCACTGTGAGCAGTGGCACGACGCTGGGCCCTGCCCAGAATGTAGGACGAAGCCCAACTTGGGTCGACATTACGCCGAATCTTGTAGAGGTCCAAAGGGGGATCTGTGCAGAAATTAAAAATGCCCATGGACAATTAATGTGATTGACATCAAAAGAACACTATGAACATGAGGAAACGCACCCAAACGAGCTCAGTGCCAACTTCGTGAAGTATCACTAGAGTGCGACACATCAAAAATAATATTTCGTGTCTTTCAACGCTTAAACCCTCTTTCGCTCACTTTTCCTCGCATGGGCGTGGTCGTATGAGGTCAATTTGAGATGGAACGCAAGCAGACGACTACGAAATCGTCTTCGCTGTAGTTCTGGAGGGTAGCAACAAGACGAGAGAGACGACGAGAAGACAGAATAATTATTTGTTCGTTAAATGAGTTTGTCAGGCGGTATTTATTTGCTCTGTCATGCTTTTTAAACCTGCGTGCCCACCACAGAAGTCAACCATTCCATTGTACTTCAACATTTCCTTCCAAACCCTCGTAGACACAGTTTAGTTATTTTACGCATTGAACGTAACAGCTGGAGACGGTACTCGCATGCCCTCACCATCTGCACATTTAAGTTTAATAGGAATGCTGAATGAAAACAGGTTATTGTGGCCAGAGCGGTCACTATTGCGTTCATTAAGACTGCGCGTGTGATAAAAGCGTCAAGACGTCCCCCCAAGCGCCTTTTATCTGAGCTTTCCCGACGTAGCACTCTTCTAAAACCTGTGGATGATATCGTCGTCATATCACCTTTATTCCGATGTTGTCGCGGGCGCGCTTAAAAGAGTTCATGGTAATTTGTACACCTACTTTGTCATAGCTATTTATCAGATATCATGTAGTCACGAATGCCTGCAAATGATAATACAGCATTCAGGTTACACGAGATGCAAGTAAGTCATTAAGGAAGGTCGGGGGCTCAAACCTACTGATAGGAGAGTTTCTAGCGTGTTAACAAAGTGCTGCACAACTATGAGAGGCCTCGAAACTGTTTTAACAATACTAACTAAGAAAGTATCCTTTCGGTCAACATATCGTGGAATTGGATGAGGGCAAACACGTATGACGTCCCTAGTTACACCTACGTTTGACGTGTTTCAGTCGAAACGCTGCCAAGCGTACTAGTTGATGAGCAGGGATTAGTCCTCACTTGGTATTTCGCTGTCGCATCTTTCGTAGACACACTTCGCGCGATACGCTGGATGATTTTTTTACTAATTGCAAGCACTAATGCTTGTGCTTGACTCATTCCCTAGGATATACGCCGCTGTTTATAGTCGTAGCATACCTTACACACGGTTAACAACGTCGTAACCGCTGTTATTCTTGTACTTATCTCTCACCCAAAATAGAACTAGATTAAAAAAAAAACACTTTTAAAAGCCGCCTTGTTTTCGGTCTTGCGATGTGCAGCCAGAGCTTTCATAGTGGGAGAGTAATAAATGTTGTTGCCGCTGCGGGTGACGCCACACATTCCCTGGTGGCGGCGCTTCCGAGAGCGCGGTACGTGCCACGTACTTGCATGCTTCTTCGCCTCGTTGCGGATTTTGCCCCAAATCCACCGAATAGGCATAGTAGGCTTCGTATTTCAAAAGGCCCTTCAAGATTGTAAACCTTTCCTTCTTTTTCTGCTGCATGTTCAGCTCCAAAACATCGGTCACGTCGTCTCCCGAGGCCATTGTGCTCCTAATGCAACCTTCCTCATTTGCAGCTTGCTGACCGGTCCCTTTGCCGTCTTTTGCACTACCCGTGATCTGCTTCACTTGTGGGCTGGGGGTACTGGATGGCTGCATGAACCTTTTCCGTCGCCACAGCTCTCGGCGGTACTGACAGGGCGCTGCTGGTCACGCGCAAGACTTCGTACAGGCATCTCAGCAAATGCATGCGCCTTGGTCGCGCTAAATATTCCGTTATAGTGGGCTCTTGTCTTCGTCAAAGTCCTGCACTTTCCGCACTTGAGTTTGTAGGGCTGGAGAGGTTTACATTGCACTTAGCTTCGTTCGAGTGACAGGCCGGAGATGCCGCGTCTGTGACGAACAGAGCGTGTAGTAGGCAGAGAATATCCAGTGTCCAGGGCGAGAGAAAAATGATTCCCAGGGGTGTCATCAACGGCGAGGGCAGTGGCGATCACGTGGCGTCTCTGGTCGCTGCATAGAACGCCGGGGGTGAAATACTCAAGTACTTCGTTTGCGCAAATGGCTTTGAGAGGCATCCCAGTGGTGGTGGGGCCTGCCATCGTCCTCCAGCGACTTCTGGGCCGGCGGCGAGCCCTGGAGTAGTGCTGGATTGGAACAGTGTAGTTCCGATATGTTCCGATCGTTCCGATCTTTCGGAACATTTCCGAATGATCAGATCTGTTCCTATTAATTAAGTACGAGTACCCATTCATCTATTGAAGTGCGTAGCGCACTGTACCCTCTCGCATCCCGCATTCGCGAGATGCTTCCTCCGGTCGTAATGGCATCCCCGGCTGCCGACAGGGGTCCATCGTTTGGGCTTCCGCGCAGCGCCTTGCGCGAACAGCTCGACCCCAGTCCAGTTGTGAGCGGCGTCGATCTACACCAAGACGTTTGCCGGCCCAGCGATACTCTTCGTATCAAAAGCGGGCTCACGCACGTCGTCGAGCGTTTGAGAGTCCAGATTTGACGCCAAGTGCTCAGCAGTATGGCGAAGAAGACGCGCAAGATTATTCGTACGCTGGCAGCGTCCAGGACAACCGTTTCCCGCTCGTCAGCACCCAGCACGGCAGCACGCAGGACGAGAATGTGGATGCTGCCGTTGACAGTTCAAGTAGACCAGGGAGGTAGGCATGCTCCATCTGGAGCTACTTCGAGAAACTTGCCAAGAAGGCACACCCTCCAGTTGAGTGTCTCGGGTGTCATTCTCGGATTGGCAGTGGTTTTCCGTACCGCAATATGGTACCGCGCGCTCTCCAGTGCTCGGCTATATCAGCACAAGATAAGCACTTCATCCGAATGGAGTACGGTGTCCCTGATGGTGAGAGTACGGCTCCGTCGTCGCAGTCGTCACTATCGACTATGGCTACGTCTTTCGCGACAGCGCCGATTGCTGCCGTACGGAATCCTGCAGCAGCAACAAACACCGTGAGTCCGAGTGGTTTGACTCAAGCAGATTTTGAGATGATGGTGGCGCGTGTGTGGTTCCTGTGCGCCCTCCCGCTCGTGCTGATTGAGTCGCCACTACTGCGAGATCTCTTTTTCGCATTGGCTCCTCACTTACGACTGCCATCGAAGGCCAAGCTCTCCGATGACCTGTTATCACGTGTTCGAGCTGAGATAGAAGCCAAGGTCATCGAGAAGATCAAAGCACGTGGTGTTGTGACGGTCATGACGGATGAATATACCGACATTAATAGGTCGAGTATAATTAACTTCATGATAACCGTTCCTGGTATGAAGGTATGCACTGGTCGTCACATCACATCGGAACAGAACAGAACAACACACTGCACAGTTTCATGCAGACTTACTAAAGCGAGTGATCGCCAACATTCAGACCAAGACCGGGGCTTTGGTTACAGCTGTCCTGACGGACAACGCTGGCAGCATGGAAGCTGCATGGAGGATGCTGGAGAAAGAGCTTCCCGTGTTTGGTGGAGGCCGCGCTGCACACCTCCTCAATTTGGTGCTGGAGGAAGTATTTGGAAAGATTAAGCTTATTTCTGACGTGCAAGGGGATGCCTACAGAATCTGTAGGCTGGTTCGGGATCACAATGGTCTATTGGAAGCGTTCAGGAATCTCCAAGACTCCATCATCCCACCAAACGCGGCGCACCGCGCCTTAGATATTCCCGTTCCAACCCGCTGGTATTCTCAATATTCGTGCCTAAGAGTGTACTTCTCAATCGTCACGTATTGGATGATCTTTTCCGGGCGCCACGCCACAAATCCCTACGCGATCGCTTTGCTACTGTTGAGGAAGAATAACTTGTTGCAAGGGATCATTTTGGTCCAATTATTGAGGCCTTGTGAGTGCTAGAGTCTGACGAAGCAGAACCTTCGCGGGTTTACGAGCGGTTCAGGTGGCTCCTTGAAGAATATTCCGATGAACCTCTCTGTGAAACTTTTGCCGATGAATAGGGAAGAGCGCCACGCAGTATATTTGGTGAGTTGGTTCCCGAAGCTAGTGGAGGAAGGCGACACAGGACACGCCACGATATCCCCGCAGCCACTAGAAAGATTATTCGAGCAACGTTTAGAGATACCATCGAGTATCGTTGGAATTATTGCCACGCTGATGCTATGGGAATAGCATTTCTACTCGACCCCAACACCGACACCTCGCTGTTCGTAAAATGCAGACGAAGCTAGGACTATTGAAGAAGCGTGTGACTTCGCAGAAACAACTAGGATGCTGGAGAGATTGAACGTGACCCGCGCTGAGTTCAATAACTACCTGTACGACTTTGCTGCTGACAAAAAGGAGTGGTCCCTGACCGAAAAGGCGAACTATGCAGGGGCAAGACCACGCAGTTGGTGGAAAGTCCACCGCAATAAAAACGAGATGTACCAGAAGATCTCGCTTCTCGCTGATATGGTGTTTTCCATATCAACATCCAGTGCAGCAAGTGAGAGGGCGTGGAGCATTCGGGACTACGTTCATTCCAAGAAGAGGAATTGTCTGAAATCACACAAGGTTGATGATCTCAGCTACATTTACATCAACGGAGGCATTCTATACAACGACAAGATCGATTTCGCCCGGGTACTGTCCCACCCTGAATCGAAAGCTGCCGATCCCTACGGAAGTGGGAACTAGGACACGACGCAGCCTGACTACCTCGTAGATAGAGGTCTACACCATACTAAGTTTATACAATTAAGAATAATACTTATCCTTCTCATTCTCATTCGTGGGTCTTTCGGAACTCCACCGGTCTTAAAAGAATGGGAACAAGTTCGGAAATGATCCGAACAATTTCCTATTGTTCGGAACTGTTCCGAACATGTTCCAATCCAGCACTACCCTTGAGTGTCGGGACCGCTTTTGGATTCGAAAGTCTGAATGTGAGACATGGGCAGAAGTTAGAGTCATTTAGAGTTACTTCCTTGTGTGTTACATTTCGGTCACTTTAAAATCACTACTTCACCGCTACTTACTTTTTTAGTACTTCCGCCGTACTTTTGTACTGCAGACGGGCGGAGATGGGCCCTGCGATACAGGAGCTGTGCAATTAGAAGGGCCACCCAACCAGGTTTGTTTCTGTCTTATTGTGCTCAGATCTTCCCGGCATTGTTGTGTTGGTCAGATCCGTTCGGGTGATTTTAAGGTTTTCTCTCTGATGCAGGATAGCGGAGTTTGATGTGAAAGTACAACGACGGGCAGTACACATCTACTTCGATGTTACAGACTGTAACTTACACTCGGGCACGCCCGTATAATTAACCCCGGACTTGGTCAACGGACACACGAGCCCTCCCTGAAGCCCCCCCCCCTCCCCCCCTGTGAAGCCCGAAGTATCAAGTCGGCAGAGCGAGTCGCGAGTAAGAATAAGGAGCAAGTTCTGGTAGAAGGAAGGATAATCATCAGAGATCATCGTTTAAGACGGAGTCTCAAGAATAGGCTTAGTTAGGGATAAAACCCAATCGCCAGATCATTCCATTATCATCATCACAGACTGTAACTTGCAGTAGAAGGTTAATCAAGGGTTAGTAATCTACAGTAAGAAATGTAATTAGGCTGGACTCCCATGTCTGGATTACTAAATACTCTGGTCCAGACTAATTGCGAAAATGCCCCGTATTTTGATCCATAAATAACTTGTCTTGTTTTTTGTATCAGCTCGCAATTAGTCTGGGTACGTCGAGTCCAGACTTATTGTGTCCGCGTGTCCTGAAAACCCGATTCCCAATTAGTATGGTCCAGACTAACTACACTTCATACTGTATTGGCAGGAGATGCTCAATATTTTTGAGACATATGGATCCACAGTTTTAATACTAATTCTTATTCTCAATTAATTTTAAACCACATGATGGTTACTGCCTACCTGTTCAAAAACAAGGATGTGTGTTTCCTTTATGAACCGTGTCCATTGTGTACCATGTATCAAAGATTGAGGATGGAAACTACTTTATAGGAGTACCGAAAACGCCCATACCAACAACCAAATCATTTGCCATACGTCTAATAGAGGCTCTATCCATAAAGTACCAGTGAACTGCGTGCTGTCCTTCTATGTTATTAACGTCCAAGCAGCGTTCCGGTATCGGAAACTTATCCGCCAGCATCAATTCGCCAGCCAACACAAGGACTCATCGCACACCGCTGTGGCCTTCACAATGGCCATACCTCAGGGCACCATCCACTCGGGGTAACGGGTCATTTGGCCAACGGACGACTGGATCTGACGCTAAGTGTAGATGTTAACCACGGCAGAACCCAATGTCACGAACAATACCGTGCTCCTGTACGTGAAGAGGTAGCAGACGTACTGCTTCGTACTAGTATACTAGTAGCACATTACCTGGTAGATGTAGTAAAGTGGGAAGAACTCGTGCCCCGTTACTATAATACCGCGACAACCAAGTTCGATCCTACCGTTTTGAAACGTTGTCTCGATTCCATTTATAGACCGCTAGCATCCAGTTGCATGTACAATCACCGTTGATAATGTACCGACTACCGGCGGTAGATGTGCTCACAATGTTCTCACCCCCGAGATCCTCGCCATCGATAGATCGAATCGATAGGACCGGAAATCTGATGACCAGCGCTGTTCTGCATAGTCTTGTGCGACTTTAAAGCCAGATGCTGGCATTACGACGACGCGACCCGGTGTGGAGACTCACGCCGTCAATTAATCAGAGTCCTTAGTAAGTGCCTGACGAAAGTACATGTATTATTGGCATGCAGTACAGCCGCTACGATGCCTTCAATTAATTCTAGAATCCGAGTAAACGAATGAGTTTCATGTCTGAAACATAATGGCTAGTTAGCAACTACACTATAATACATGTATTTGAATACTACTGTGCATGTATTTGTCCAGGTAAAATACCTTGTCCGTCACGGGCCCCGTGGGCCGTGCAGTGTTGCAGGATTCCACCCGATTGCCACGCCGATGTGCAACCAGGTGGCGACTACAGCAACACCACAAGTTCGCGGACGAAAATGGTGGTGAGGCTAGCGCCAAACAGTGAAAAGAACGGACGTCGGAATGTCGCTCGGTCGCTTTGGTGCCGTCGTTTAGCGCCCTAAAGAGAGATTCGATGCGAAGGAGAACTTTGCCCCTTTTGTTATTAAGAGGCTACTAAATAGCTGAAATGGTTTGTGAAACTGTTCAACGCGAGTCGTGATGCCAAAGCATTATTTTTTCAGGTCCGCGCAGATGTCTGGTCAGACAACAGCCGGATCAAACCGGTCAAGCTCGAGCTGTGCTAATATGTTGATCGCAATCGCTGCGGGTTTCCAGACGTATCGGGAGACATGAGCGGTGAGCACAGCAGATGGCTGGCGAGCTGGTATAATAGCTGCGCGAGCGCCAAGAAATGCCGTGAGTCAGCTTATATGTTGGACTCCAACTTGGAGCTGTGCCACCGACACGCTTGTATACGAGGTGCATCTCGGCTTCGTAATCGTTACTCCGGTGCATTGAGGACATGTGCTCGATAGGTTCTTGATGGCATTTCGAGCGTTATTACATGTAATTAATCCTTGCTATGATGGTCGAGCGACTAACAGTCGTGCGTCGACAATGATGCGCGCGTGCAAGTTAGAAGTACGTGGGCAAGTTACGTGGGCTGCAGCAAAACAGCGGGTCTTCTCGAAAGGGTCGACAGTGGTTCCATGTGATTTGAGAGCATGAAAATCACCTCAAGACCGCAATCAGCAGCGAGTCAGGGATTGCGCGAAGTATTTACAGATTAACCTTGATAGCACCGGTGGACAACCAACACCTCGCATCAGTTATGTTTTCTAAAAGGGTTAGGCTCAAACGCATACGGAAAGCAAATAAAGATTTTCCAAACATGTTAAAACCATGGTGGAATCATGGAACAATGTTTTGACTTTTCGAACAGGTGTCACAGCTCGCAAATCCGACCTAATCGCAGCTAGCAAATTTAGATTTACATGCACGTAAAGCCACTACAGTAGAGCACCGATTAGCGCCAAACAGGGAAGAATAGGTCCAAGCAAGGTCCTTGGGCGAAGTCAAAGGGCCGTCCAGTACTCTCAAACGCCACTATTATAGTGTGGATTTGGTTTGAGCCCTCATGAAAGATTACATCTTTTAGCAATTACTTTTACAAATTATGTGAGTAGTTTCACCCCCTCCCCCTCGGAAACATGGGTGCTAGATTTTCCGTATTTTTATCCCATTTAAAATAAGCGTTTTAAAGGTCGTTTTTTAAACGTCTTTTATTGAAAGAACAATTTAAAATAATTCGCACCCCCCCCCCCCCAAACAGAAGTAGCGAACGTTGGAGGGCGTTTGGCGAGCTCGCCTCTGGCAAGACTATTGAAGGCGTACTACGAGAATTACATCGTGTTGTGGGTGATGTTGTCGGCAGTGTGTAGTGGCTTCCTTGGTCGATCGTTCCCCTATCCACTGCTGTGTAGTAACCTCTACTGTCCTCGCTGCTTCATCGGCGGATATGGTGAGCGCTTAAATCGGAGTCTGTGTGTAGTTTAACAGAGATTCCAGATTCTATTCTCTTTTCAGGGAATGCTCTGTAGCTGCCTGTACGCCTTTTTCATGAATTAGACTAGATAGCACAGCTTTAAGAAACGCATAAAAGATAGTAATTTACATTTTGAACGTTTTAAATGTTTCAAATGGCGATTTTTTTTAAAAAAAATGTACCCCTACTTTAGACACACTAAGGTTGCACCTGGGATGACATCAACCCGCCGCTCAGCCAAAGAGGCAGACGAACTGCTCAATGGAGAGATAATTGGTTGCTTGAACCGTCTTCGAGTTCGAGATCCGATAAACATCGACGACTTCGTGTGCAAGCCAGCCGACCAGGATATCGCAATGGAGGAGCTGACGACGGAAGAGCTACTAAGTGAGACGACAGATCTACGGTTTATTAATACCGTGGGCGACGGGATTGATGGTGATGATGAAAATGACAGCGCTAGGAGTGAGTTTCTAGAACAGATCACAGGAGAAATGGGGTGCAGTCCGTATTGTCATTTTCACGCTTCCAGAGAACCCGGACCTTGATGCAAATACCTTCGAAAGCTAAAGCTGCGTGTATGGGACCAGCTCCGACGCGAACGTGACGCAGAAAATAGATTATTGATGCAACAACGTGCCAATATATTCCGTGCTTAGTCTCTAACTATTCCGCACTCTCCACTGTATGGGAGTCCCAATAGCTTGCATTTTGACGCAAGAACAGAAGCATTTCCAGTGTATACGGTGAAGCGTGTGGCGTTGCTAGTTCTTGCAATACTGAATAAACGCTCGACAATGTTCGACGTGGGAGGGATAAAGACAACCATATCGTACGAGGGCTGTCGCTCTTCCAGTCAGCGGCGCTTCTAGATCCTCTCGACGAAGAAGCGCTCGCATCTGCCTCCTCGTCATCAATCGCTCTATCTTGAGCACGTGGATTTATCATACAGCTCTCGGGAGCAGCCTTTCCCGCACTGGTCAGACGCTTCGCTTGGCCCTTCAGCACTCGGACACATCCGGATTCGAAATCTGGACTGTAAACAATATTCGCCCTTGGAGCTGCATTAATAAATAGTTAGTACAAAGATTAGCATATACTACGAATATAACAGAACAGACGTTCTTAACCAGGTAATGAGCAAACGGTGGTGGCTCGGCGATAAGGCTGTCAAACCATACTCGAACGTCGAGGAGGTCGACGTCGGAGCCTTGGAGTGCCTTCGCCACGAACTGCATGTCCTTGAGCTCGCCAGTAGGTCGCGTAAATTCCGCTTGGATGCTGCGTGCGACAGCAGCTCCGCCAGTTCGTCGTCCTCCGAATCTATGAATGGAAGGAGCTCAAAATACCGGTTGGCCATGGCAAACGAGGACCCCAAGCAAGTTAGCTGACGTATTATTGGGCGAAGGTCCGTGCTAAACCTGTAGTCGTCCATTTAGCAAAAATTATAGTTTGGACACCGCTTTCAAAATATTTACAGAAATAGTCAAAAATCGTACCGGAACTTGGCAGAGTTCTGGAGCGTACGCAGCTTGGTCATGACCGCTTGAATGTAGTCAAGGTCTTCCGCACACTCGCCTAAACGTTGGGAAACGGCTCGTTAATCCTGTGGCTCGCACATCCGACTAGTGGAACTCCCACTAGGTCTGCAGGGCGGCGATTAACGGAACAGCTGTCTCCTACTAAGATAAGACACTGCTGTAGGCTCTTACCATAGACCCGCGCCAACATAGTATCTAAGAACGCACGATGAGTTGCCGCAGACAGGCCATCGGTTTCGTCGTTGACGAGTGGATCCATGCACAAAAGCGGGCAATGAACTGCCTCTTCCACCTCGTACAACGCGAACACCACGATAAAATGCTCTGAGTCATGGCTCCATCCGTCAAAGACGAGCCCAAATCTCTCGTACAACTCCGTAGCGAGCTCTTTACAGCTCGAGTCACAGCCTCCATAACTCGCCGGAGCGTCTCTACTGAGACAGGCTGTAGGTTGCTGTATCTGACATTGCACCGTAACATATAAAATTACATTAGTCATCTTAAATCTTGTAAAGGATTTGCGAGCGTACCGTCGTGCGAGCTTGCTCTCGCAGAACGAGACCGGCTGGTTGACCTTGACCAGTAGTTCCAACCACACGAACATGTTTTGAGCAGTTTGGCTCACGACAGACCCAATCTGACCAGGCGTAGCTGCTAGCATCTCCTCAGTAAAGTAAGGGTGCTCCCGCCTGATTTGCTGCATTAGATGGTGAAGTTAGTTCCAGCGACTCGCCTCCGGGCCTTGCCACACCTGCAGCGGTAATACTCGAGGATTACCTCGTCGCACTGGTCACGACACGGCCGAAAGTAAAAACTGGCCACTTGACTATTGGTGAAGGTGGCTGGGGCGGCAGGGCGGGGAGCGGCGAGCATCTTGGAGTTGGCGGTGATGTTGGGCTTCTTGTGGATTCGGAAGTGAGGAAGTTATATATGTTGGTGTCGATATGGGGCTAGATTTTGTGGTGCCATTCTTCCTGGCTTAACCAGAAGATGGTTGGTGGTAGTTCGGTCCAATAGATCATTGAAGTGATTCGCCTTGTCCAATGGATAGCTGCTACCTATCAGTTAAATGCCAAAAATAGATAATTGCTTCACATGCATTGCAATAATTGCAGCATCAATTTATTTTTCGGCATCCCTACTGATAACCAGCCTTTTCAGGTTATTAGATCTGCCAATGCGAGATAACAGCTATAATTTCCGTCAGGTATCAGCTTTCCTACATAAAGTTAGCTAACCACCAAGTCGATGGCTGGATTTTGGTATCAGATATAGGAATATATCGATGTTACCAGGTATCGGTTGGGACAGTTTAATCTGTACATGTATAGCAGTGTCCCGGCACTGAAGGATCATCGGCAGCCTCTGTAATCGTGGGAAATGGGCCAAATTTCCCACACCGCCCCACATCTTAAAATTTTGATAGTCGCCTACTGAAGTTAGCCGGCATGCTCTCCTTCGCGAGCGTAGCGAGTCGGATTTCCCGATTAGGGAACGCAATGAATACCGGCAACTACTGTCACTTTTTCACTGGAGGGTATTCTACACGTTAAAGTTCGGCCTAAACAGCTTGCTACAGTCTCGCAAATTTCCTCCGAACAAACGATGGTTAAATTCGAACAATGGCGTGCTTGCACAAGGAAGCTCTGGATTTTACACTTGCTACAAGTCACACAAGCAGTATATTTTGTTTGAGTGCAATGAATAGTTCTGTAACTTTGAGTTGGACTAATAAATGAAAGAAAATTCTGATGATGATCGTCTGAGTGCAACGCTTCCGTTCATTAAGGAGCTCTCGAATGCTGGTAAAGCATGGTGGAATGAGCTGCGATGACAAGGAACAGTGGATTCGGTTATCGAACGAGTTCGCTAAGATTAAACGAAGTTTTTTTTTGTCTGAGATAATCCACAAGCAACAGATTTTCGTTGTCAACCGGCAATACGTTATGGGCCTTGTTACAGTCACCAACGAGATTACCGGAGATAACCGGGCCATTCATCACCAACGAGTCCACCAACTGTTTGGTACGAGGCATCAGTTTCGTTGGTGCTTCACCAACGAGTCACCAACCAAAATAAAAAACCTACACAACGTACGAAAGGTATCGTACTATGTATCATTTTTTTGGCGCGCGGAACGTGCTGTTTTCTCTATATTTGCGTGCGTTTGTAGAGATGTTGGCATGTTCCAGGAATGTCGCGCGAATGTAGTGGTGACTAGGCCGTTTAGCGCATCATACGACTGAGACTTAACTGAGACTTGAAGTGATAGTCGGCGCTTAATAGAGCGCACGTATGGAAAGCTCAAGCCGAAAATGACTGTGTATTAGATGCAGTTAACAAAATTAAGACGTGCCTTTGTTCGTGGTCCCAGCTTCAGGGTTCCTGCAGAATCCTCCTTTGCTAGTGAGAAACATGAATCAGAGTGCAGGTACAAGACGGATTCCAGCAGCACGTTTGAGACAGGGATGCCCAGAACCATACATTCGAAGAATAGCAGTGTAAGTGGCCCACAGCTTCTTGTGTCTTCTTGTTGTGGTGAACGCTGTCGTATTGGCTGAAGCCCCGATACGTGCTCTCTGAAGTACTTGTTCACCGCCACTTCCATGTCTTCGTAGTTTGATCTGGCTTGCATAGGGTCGTAATAAACCAGCATCTTGCCGTCAAAGTTGAATACCACGCCTGACCAATGGTTTTCCAAATACACAGGCAGTAGCATCACCTTGTTACCCCTTGCAAATGGTGATGTCGACTGAATCAAGTTGTGTATAACGTCCACGTCGGTCATTCTCACGTATAGCGGGTTCACTCCATCGATACTGCTTTGATCCACCACATAGTTCATCATCAGCATCAAACATGCGTCACCCAGCCACATATCACGCCGAAAAGCAGCCATCTCATGTGCAGGAATGTTGCGAAATCGAGTGAAGACGACATCGCACAGACTTACTGTTTCCAACCGTGTTGCGCAAGCCTTTGTGCCTACATTGATGCAGGTTTTCAGCGGCGGAGGCATCGACACCCGTGAAACTTCGACAGTCTAACCCACGGCGCCAGATCACACATTCCTTTAAGTTTTGGTGTTTCATCGCGCCTTTCCATCATTGTAAAGAGATCTTTCTCGGCATATGTACCGTGATTTGCTATAGTGACTCCCAGCTTTCCTGCGCCGTCCTTGTTGGAAAACGAATTTCTGTACAATTTGATTCTAGCGATGCACTTTGAGAGAAAATTCTTCGGGAACACAATCGTAACTTGACGATTGAACTTCTTCTTTTGTGATACTTGCGCAAACGCTACCGACTTCCACGTAGGGGAATCAACATATGCATCACGGGTAGAGCGTCCGCGACATTAAAGCTGCATTCGAGTGTCTTGAGCACAAGAGGTAAGTCCTTCACGGGGACTAATGTGTGCTTCTTGCATCGAGGTCTCCATGATGCGCTTCGCCCCCCTCTGCTGCTTCTTCCGTATCTTCAGTCGCCCCTTGCTCTTGATACTCGTTACGATCTCGAAACGTCTTTTGTCTTCTTCCGAAGACGAGTTGTCTTCATTGCCGTCGTCGCTTTGAGTGATTCGTTTCCGGATGGTCAGCTGTCCTTGGATCACCAACGAGTTGGGAGGTTTCACCAAGTTTCACCAGCGACTTGGAAGGTTTCACCAACTGACTAGATTTCTTCACTTAGGCTGAGTCCGCGAGCTCCGTCAAGCGCATTCGTTCCACAGGCACGTCTCCATTCTCTGCTGCTTGAACGGCGAGGTTGTACGTCTTGGTAAACTTCGTGCTTGTCCGCTTCGGCTTTGACAACTTCTTTCTATCGTTTATTATAATGTCAAGCGATTCTTCATTTTTGTCGTGACGTGCTCCAACTCGATCTTCACCCCCTTCTTCGTTCGTTTCTTCATGCGGAGTCGTATCTTCGGGTTTTACCTTCGCGCTCAGTTTCCTGTTCATTGGAGCTTCCATCAGATACAAGCTGCCCAGAAATAGCATTATCTTCTTCATCACACTTGCCTGAGATCCGTTGTGCTTTGGTTCGGAGTGAATGGGTCTTCAACGGCGACAGCATCGACTTCGTCACCAGTTTCTATTTCACATCTCTCTTGCACTCCAATTTCAGGTATGATACCCTGACTTGCATATTCTTCGAACTTTCGCAATGCATCCGCTATTCCAAGGAAGGATCTTGTGCCTTGTGAGATCATCGCTTCGACTACGCGATCAGCAATATCTATTCCCATTCTCCACTTCGTACAGATCCGTTAAGTACTGCGTGCTGAAGAGATCTCATGTGTGAGTCTTGAACACGATGCTTCAAGCATGAAACCTCGCCATCAGATCCTTATTCCTCTAGCCGATTGGCCTCTGCATGCAGCAACCAACGAGAGTTAATGTAGTTGATGGAAATCAATGCATTCCTCTTCATAGTAGACCGCACAAATATCGTGTGGCGACACGGGATAAGCATAGCCCGCATAAAGAAGCAAGAACAAGTGCAGCTCTGAACACCGTACAACACACAACAAGTAACATCAACGTAAGTACAACAGAGTTAGATTAAGGGGTTTGCAAAAAGAGACCATACCCACGTGTTCACAACATACTATCTTTGAGTAGTACTTGAGACCAGCTGGACTATCCCTTCATGTAATCAGCGCCCTTCATACGCTTGAGATCTCCCTTACAAACTTGGTACTCCTGACGGACGAGACCAGACTCACCAATGCTGCAAGCCGCAGTAAATTTTCGTCTGCACCGTGGTATACGTGAAGCTTATATGCGTATCCCAGCTCAGCAGTCGACTGCAAGAAATTCAGTGCCGGAGATGAACTCTTCACCATGAAATAGTAGGATGTAACTATTTTATGCGACTGTTAGGCGGCGGCCCTCTGCCCTAGTGGCCCGAGATTAGGGGTCAAGCCGCCCGGGAAGCTCTGGATATTTGGAGAATTGTTACCAGTGCTGACATTAGGTCATACCGCCAGTTGAACACTTTTGCCCTCAGCACATTTTATGTTAGTATAAACAATTATATTTCAACTCAAGTTACTGAATCAACAACTGGACTTCTCAAAGCTCTGTAGTCGGCCTCGCAAAGTGTTTTATTTGGAATGAAAGACTCTCTAGGGTCCATCAGGTATTAATAAAATTGCTTCAGCTACTTGTTGAATCTACCCTCGTTGTAAGCCCGATATACCTGTGAAACTTAACTACCTGCAAACGTCTCCAAATATTCACGTACAGTCATACTTTCGAACAGCTTGCAGACAGTAGCCGATCGGTCATCGCACTTCGATTTGCTACGTTAAGATGTCGAAACCTCCCAATGTAGCCGTTCCCTTGCTCGGTTATGCGTCGCCAGTAAGCACCTTCATGGCCGCGGAGATGATACTTACATGTCAGAAGAGGTGAATGAAACATTCGCACGACGCCGTCTAGGTTACTTGAATGTATGCTGGATCAACATCCACGCAAGGTCGCTTGTATGTTGTTCTAGGCCGACTGGGTCAACATTCGCCATTTTCACGATACAATGTTACCGTTTATTAGTTTATGCGTCAACTTCGAATATAAATACGTAAGGCTATGTTTTGCTTAATTACACATATGACCACAAATATGTGCTGATGCAGTCGACGGTTTTCGATCAACTCTGGATATAAATATCCCGAGAACTGTTACAGGTACATGTAGTCGCTGTCGACGCACGACTGTTAGTCGCTCGACCATCATAGCAAGGATTAGTTACATGTAATAACGCTCGAAATGCCATCAAGAACCTATCGAGCACATGTCCTCAATGCACCGGAGTAACGATTACGAAGCCGAGATGCACCTCGTATACAAGCGTGTCGGTGGCACAGCTCCAAGTTGGAGTCCAACATATAAGCTGACTCACGGCATTTCTTGGCGCTCGCGCAGCTATTATACCAGCTCGCCAGCCATCTGCTGTGCTCACCGCTCATGTCTCCCGATACGTCTGGAAACCCGCAGCGATTGCGATCAACATATTAGCACAGCTCGAGCTTGACCGGTTTGATCCGGCTGTTGTCTGACCAGACATCTGCGCGGACCTGAAAAAATAATGCTTTGGCATCACGACTCGCGTTGAACAGTTTCACAAACCATTTCAGCTATTTAGTAGCCTCTTAATAACAAAAGGGGCAAAGTTCTCCTTCGCATCGAATCTCTCTTTAGGGCGCTAAACGACGGCACCAAAGCGACCGAGCGACATTCCGACGTCCGTTCTTTTCACTGTTTGGCGCTAGCCTCACCACCATTTTCGTCCGCGAACTTGTGATGTTGCTGTAGTCGCCACCTGGTTGCACATCGGCGTGGCAATCGGGTGGAATCCTGCAACACTGCACGGCCCACGGGGCCCGTGACGGACAAGGTATTTTACCTGGACAAATACATGCACAGTAGTATTCAAATACATGTATTATAGTGTAGTTGCTAACTAGCCATTATGTTTCAGACATGAAACTCATTCGTTTACTCGGATTCTAGAATTAATTGAAGGCATCGTAGCGGCTGTACTGCATGCCAATAATACATGTACTTTCGTCAGGCACTTACTAAGGACTCTGATTAATTGACGGCGTGAGTCTCCACACCGGGTCGCGTCGTCGTAATGCCAGCATCTGGCTTTAAAGTCGCACAAGACTATGCAGAACAGCGCTGGTCATCAGATTTCCGGTCCTATCGATTCGATCTATCGATGGCGAGGATCTCGGGGGTATTAAAAACTCGGTAGCATCTGGCAATGCGGAGCATGTACTCGACGATATCGACCCCAACGACAGGATTTGCGTAGGCGACTCTTGCTTGACTTGGCTTGGCTACAGCAGTGCCGGTCGCTGGCTGGTTTGCTGTGCTACGCTAGACTCGCAATGCAGTCACATTCGTCATTCACTTTTCAATTAGCGCTCTTCGCAGCAACCAAGCAACCGACCACCAAGTCTATCTATTGTCTATCATGGTCAACGCTTTCACTTTCACCACGGTTGCAATTGCCGCGACTGCTACCATCGCGTCGGGAGCTTCCATGCGCGCCGAGGCTGCCCCCATGCCCACCGGAGCGTGGCCTGCCAGCCAAGGTGACGAATTCTTCGATGAGCCTTACGTCGTCAAGAAAGGCGAAGTGTTCGACGGCAAGATGAAGACCTTTCAGCGCTCGAACGTCAAGTGCGCCGGTCAGCATGAGAGCGGCTGGCAGACCGCCGTGTTCCGTGTCGAGCCCGGTGGCACGCTCAAGAACGTCATCATCGGTCAGGACCAAATGGAGGGTGTGCACTGTGAACAGAGTGGCTGTACCATCCAGAACGTTTGGTGGGACGACGTGTGCGAAGACGCGCTGAGTATTAAGGGTGGTTCGGCCGGCAGTGTGACCAAGGTCATCGGCGGCGGTGCACGCTCGGCCCAGGACAAGGTCATCCAGCACAATGGCTACGGCACCGTTTCCATCGAGGGTTTCTACGTCGAGGACTTCGGCAAGCTCTACCGATCGTGCGGCACGTGTGGCATCAAGGGCCTCAAGGTCAACGTCAAGAATGTCTACGCCGTCGATGGCCGTGTCAGTGTCGTCACGGTCAACGAGAACTGGGGCGACCAGGCCACGCTCGAGAACATCAAGGTTAAGGGCAAGAAGATCAACGTGTGCTCGTGGTCGGACGGTACCACGTCGGGCGGCGAGCCGGACGAGGCTGGTGCCGGTCCCAAGGGCAACGTCTGCAAGTACTCGCCCAGCACGATCACCTACGTCTAAGTAAATGTCCCCCGCACGGTTGTGGTGCAAGCAGTGGCTGTTAAAGTGAACCCAAATAGAGAATAATAGATGTTTGTTTCGAGAAAAAACTATGTTTAACTTACGTTGCAAGTCTCAACTTGAGACAGCTAACGCTTCGATTCCCATCCGAAAGGCCAAACAGTTCAAGTTGGCTGCCACCACGTCCCTGTACTCGGTGAGCTGAGATGTTGCTCATACTCCAATTTCCTCTACCACCTGCTGAGCTCGACAATACACCTCAATATTCGTGATGGTGAACGGGAGCGTCAAGGTCTACGTCGCGTGCACTTCAGTGCTGTACATCAAGTTCCTGGCCGCTACGATGATTGAAGGGGCGAGGAAGTTCGCCACGGGCGGTCGTCCTCCTGAGGATACGAAGCTCCCATCATCCAAGCGCAAGCAGACTTTCGGCATCGACGCGGCCAACGATACCAAGACGCTCGAGGCGGAGAAGCGCTGGGAAAGTATCGTCATGAATGATTTGGAGTCCATTCCGTTAGGACTCTTCATCTTCGGTGCAGGAATCATGGCTGGAGCCAACTCGAAAGTTCACTACCGTGCGATGATCGCATTCACGGCGGCGCGTTGTCTGCACACGTACTCGTACGCGTATGCGAAGCAGCCCATGCGTTCGCTGTGCCACGGAGTCGGCGTAGTAGCGACGCTAGTTGGACTGGGAAACGCAGTGAGTGCCATCCTCTAAGTTTGTTAACGTAAGCTGTAGCGAGAAGCAAGAACGATTGCCGACAAAACGCAGCAACATAAATATTCATTACACGCTATCGATGACAAAGAAACATGCATGTCTTTGTACTCTACATTCGATAACGTAAGCGAACGCTACCCAAGAGAAATTACTTGGAAGAGTCTAACTTCACTTTTAATTCTTACGATCATTTACTTAATTGTGTGTCTACAGTGCCGTATTCTCGAGCTGGTTCATGTCCTCCTCGATGTTGCTATCTAACTTCAGATGTCCGTGCTTAGTCATGAGCGAGGCCTCGAGGAGCTTCATGGCGACGAAAGGTTTCTGCGCCATCTCCAGCATACTATTGCAAAAGTCGACTTGAGATTCATCGTGGAGATTCGGCGGTGCTTGAAGTGGAACACCTTATCATACTGAATAACGTATTCCTTTTTTTTACCGATAAGCTGCTGAGTCAGCTCCTCATCCTCAATTATACGCGGGAAGAAATTCTCCAGCGTCGTGCGACTTTCGCGGAGGCGAGCAGTAGCCTTAGCCAGTATCTGAATGGAGCTATCTTTTGATGACAAGTGTTCGTTAATGACGACGATATCGTGGACAAACACGCGCATGGAGGCGTGGCCCTCCGTTGCCATTTGTACTGATTCAAGAACAAGTCGACGCCCTGGAATTCAGTACAGATGGCGTCTTTCCTCACGATTCCTCGAAGAAATGTCTCCGCCTGTTTAGATTGCTCTGGGTAGCTTACAGGGTCGTATCCGTTCGAGAAGTGCACGTAGAAGCCCTTGATGAGGTCGATAGCATACGTCACCGCGTTGGTGCGTGCATTAACCATGGCCGAGTCGAGTAGCAGTCGCTGTCTCTGCAGCGCCTCGACCTCCGTCTGCATGGCTAACACTTCGTCCTGCAACGACACTGCGTTCTCTTGCTCTACCTCGTTTTGGTTGTCTTCCTCTTCGTCTGGTTCGCTACTCAGTAGCCGCTGTGCTCTACGCTTCGCCGCCTTTGCCTCCCTCCTGCTTGTACTACAGTTGCGTGATATCCCTCGTCGTCGCGGGCCTAGTGCGACAGAGTTATTTGGTCTAACAATTAACCTCGTGGTCGTATCGTCTCCGTCGCGCGGCATCCTAGAGCGACGCCGCCGATAGACTGCCTCGCTCTGAAAAAGCATGTGCATGGTGTGAATCGATCTCGTTGGCTTAAATGGGCGGCGACCGGCGTGGATGTTGGTAGCTAAACCAAAAGTGGAAGCGTTTAAGCTGGGCCCGCTGGTCGTTTCACTGTATTGCTCTTTCTTTCGATTCCAGCGGTAAGCATTGCTCCGACGTCAATCCAGCAGGCACTATAAAAAACGCTAAAATCATTCTTGACTGCACGCGACATCGTACAGACATGATCGGGCAGCCATTCAGAGCGACTGAGATTTTGTTCTCAGGACGTGGGAAACGCTATAAATGAGCGGCCCCAAACTGGCGACAACTGCCATAAGTTGAGACTATTAGAAGGTCTTCTGGATCGCAGACTGTACTCGTTGGGCTTTGCTGGACAGACAAGAACGATCCTACGGGACTTAGTCAGTTTAGCCTGCTCCGTTTCACCTTTGGCTTCCTGTTGCTTCGACATCATTTCCATGAGCTGACAATTGTTCACTTTACATGAGGTCGTCTTCAACATGAGGACGACGTTTCTTCGAGTGCGAGCTCGATCCGGACTTCCGGCGGCTCTTCTTCGAAGATTTCTCTTCCCCTTCCCTATTCTTGTGCTTGTGCTCCTTCTTGTGTTTGTGCTTCTGTTTTTTCTTCGACGAACTGGAATCAGCGTCATCATCTGCAGGTGCCGATGTGGTCGGAAGCATTCGCATCGCTTCTTCCTGCGCTTTACGAATGGCCTCCATCACGTCTGAGGTCCCGAACGACGAGCCGGACACAGCTACACGGGTCGTCGACGCAGCGAAAGGATCTTTCTCCAAGTCGAGAGCAGCATTCAGTTGTCGCAAGTCTTCTTTCTGCTGACGTCTCCGTTCGGATCGGTTCTTCTTACTAATACTGTAACTTGCAAATCGGTCCAGATCTTCATCGTCTTCACTTGACTCCACTATCGCTCTTCTGCTTTGTCCTTGGCTACTCGACTGCGGGTCAGCGTAAGTTGGCGGTGCATTCTCTGAATCACTGTCACTTTCGTTCAAAAAATCTTCCAGATCGTTGCTCGGAACGACAGTAGCGAAGTCGGGGACGATCGCTGTAGATGCCAGAACGTTGGACGGGGTCGTTTGAAGGTCCGATAAGTGGAGAGCAGATCTCGTATTGGCATCGTTGGCATCGTTAGCATGATTTACGGACGTGTTGTTAGTATCAGACAGGGTTGACATTGCCGTGGCATCACCAGGCAACGGCAGCGACGCTTGCAGGGATGACAAGGACATGAGATCACCAGCTCCGTCGTGGTTTCTCTTGTAATAGTGCCCCAACAATTCCTCCTGACCCTCGCTGATCATAGATTCTGACAAAACGGGAGCGAGAGTAAACACTGGAGCCTCCGGCAACGGTAAAGACGCTTGCAGCGAAGATAGCGATATATCCGTAGGGCCATTCGTATCTCCTGCGTCGCCATCATTGTCGTCATCACTCACGAGTACATCGGGACGCAAAGTTTTCGCCACCACTGGTTCCTTAACTTCAACCACATCCTCTTGCGGTGCTGCAACAACGTTCTCATCATCAGCTTCTGCGTCGCTATCGTCGTCCGCGAGAAAAGTATTGGAGCTGGCAGCCACATCCAACTCGTCCACATCAGCATCATCACTTTGACTTTCCTTCTTGATCGGACCGGTCTCTCGGTCGGTTGTGGGAACACGGTCAACATCCTCTGGCTCACTGTTGGTGTCATCATCAATGACACGAGCGACATCGTTAATCGACAGGATCGAGCCATTCGACTCTTTTTTAACGGTCGTGTGCATTGCCATAGTCTCGATATGGCCAGCATCGTCAACTTCATCCTCACTGGAGATATGGGTACTAGCAACGGGACTCTTTGTGCTTTCGTGCTTGGCGGAACTCGGCGACTCTTGTCCGCTGGGGCTGATAGACTCAACGACAACTACTGCTTCTGCCAATCCAGGCTCCTCACTCAAAGACGACTCGGGTTTTACCTCACCTTCATCTTGCGACGGGGGCTCAGTCGCGCTAGAAGACTGTCGTTGCTTTGGTGAGGCCACGCGAACCGGGCTGATAGATTGCGCTCGAGCTGGAGACTTCGGACTACTCCTTTGCTTTGGGGAAGCTGACGTCGGCGGGTGATGGGATGATGGGGGCGAAGATTTAGCCACAGTGTGGCCTGTTGTACTCACCTGCTTAGTCTCTGGAGGACGAGAAGAACCCTTACGAGCTGCTCTCTCTTTTCGCATTCGTCTACTTCCAGTGGATTTACTTTCGTCTGAGTCCGATGAATCAGAGTCAAGAAATAGTTGCTTGTGGGAGACACCGCTCGTCGATCTGTCCGCAGGCGCCACTACCACAACCTCGTCGTTCTCGGCAGCATCTTCATCACTTTCACTCTCAGAGTAAAAGTGGTCGAGATCACTGATACGCGCTTTGGGCACCTGAAAGTCCTCAAGGTGCACCACCTCTTCCGTCGACGCCTTCCTCGGACTTAAGCTTGAACTGGCTTTGACTGCTGCTGGTACCTCGCTACTTTGTGCTGTAGGCAGCGCAGGTTTATCTTCATACTTCGAGGCGTTGTCTTCCGGTACCTCGTCCGGAATGGATGTCACGCTTTCCTTGTGTTCGAACTTTAGTCGCGGCGCTGTCTGAATAACAACACTGCTGGTTCTCGCAGGCAGGTCCTCCATATCCTGAGATTGCGCTTCCTTCTGCGCCTTCAGCGATGCTTCCGTGTCCTCCGTAGCTACAGCAGCCACTTCAGTAGGTGACTTTGGAGGAGTTCCAGCGCCATTCTCCTTAGCAACGACACTTACGTCATCATCTGTACTTTCCTCCTGCGTCGTGGGCTTCGATTGACTGCTGTTCTGGGGTGATAATCTGACTGACTTGCTCCTCGACGTAGCTGGTGGGGTATGTCCGCTTCCAGAGCCTCGTCTACCTGTCCGAATATCCGATCCTGTGGCCTTGATATGGTCCACATAGTCGGAGTAACGCTGTTCACTGATAGTCGCCTGTACATCGTGTTTCAGATGTGCGAATTCTACTTCCACGATCCGCATCTGCTGTCTGATAGTGGCCAGCTTCAACTGCAAGAACGGAATGCCAAAGTATTGGTGCAGAGACTTTAGACCGTAACAATTCAGCAAAGAACACTCAAAATACAGCAACTCGGTCGGTCTCCTCCACTGCTGAGGAAGCGGTCTGTCACTCGAGTCATAGAGCAGTTCCTGGATATCCTCCTTGAAGATCTTCCTCTGTGCTCCTTGGTCTCTAAAGTTGCCCAATACCAGGGTCGGTATATGGACAGGTACAGTGTCCAGCTGCTGCTTTACATACTCAAGTGTATCCCACTTGGTAATATCCAATAAGAAGATGACACCATGAGCTTCATGGTACACATCGACGGTCGAGGCGTCCACTATGGCTACAGAATGAGTTCCGTTCTGCATAGCAGCAGCTGCTGCAGCTGCAGCGGCACTAGCTTCGGCTGATAGACTCCCTCCGCTTTGCAGTCCTCCGTGCTCGGCACTAACCGCTGTATTGTTATGCTGGAGTCGTGTTGAGCCATCTTCTACGCCTTCTTCAGTCTCTACAGGCACGAATCCTTTGTCCACGACGTCCCAAACTTCACATTTGACATTTTCCTCCAGATTTTGGCGGAAACTCCACTTGATAGTGGCGGATTGAAGCTGCGGCGTGGACTGGTGCGTCTCCGGGATGGGCTCGCCTTTGAGACGCTGGAAGAGCGACGTCTTGCCCGTGCCCTTCGCGCCGCGCACCAGCAGCTTCATGTTGTACGTGATGCCGCCCCGCACGCGGCGTCGGATGGCTTTGTCCATGCGCTGGATCGTGCGCTCCTTTTTAGGGTTTGAAGTCGGAGTTGAACTAGGGTTTGAGCCTAAGCTCGAGCTGCTGCTGGTCCGACGTTGCAGGGGTGGAGCGTTTGATGGTGACGGAGATGGAGAGCGCGTGCTGAAGCTCTGCGCGCGACGCGAGGATCCGCCTGTTGGCGTGTACGCCGAGCGTGGCGGCACCACGCCCGAGCTCTGCGGACTCAGGTCCGCGGGGCGACTCACCTCGTTGCCCATGGTCGAGTGCGGAGGTCAGTAAATGTGGTGAGGGAGATTCATTTGAGTGACATCAGAGTGATGGTCAATGTGGTGCACACAAAATGAACTTCAACGTGGTCTCAGATCTGGTGTCATCACTGTCGGCAAGGTCGGTAGCGACAAAGTTAAATTTCCTTTGGAGATCACAAGTGACTATGAGTAAGGTCTCCGCGAAGGTGACGCTAGCCGAGCTGGAGCAGCTTGCGGCGGCGGCCAAGATGGACGAGTTGCATGCTGCGTTGAAGCTGTGCTGCTCAGCGACCTTCGCTCGTATCTCAACGCGCTGGGCGTCAAAGTGCGCACCAAGCAGTACGAAGACGTTCGCTCCAAGGAGGATCATGCGAAATTGCTGGCTCAGGTCCTGTTGAAGAAAGAATCGGCAGTTGCAATTCAGGCATGCAGCCATTTGAAAGACGACGGAGCTGCAGCCACCCAGAAGTTGACACGCTGCGAGAGTGTTGCCGTGGATGGTGTCGGAAGGTTGGTCTCGGTGGCCAATATGGATGCGGAGCGGATGTACGTGGTGAACTGCATCAGCTATACGGGATCCGTTCTGGCAAATGTGGAAAGCAGGAAGGAGCAGATCCCGGAGGTGAAGCGGGCGCTAGTTCATGAGATGACCTACTACGCCAAACGCCTCAAGCGCATTCAGGGCCAAGATGGTGAATAAGGCCGGACGCAGTTGAAGGCATCGTTTCCACCGAATGAAGGCGGATCCGTCCGCAACAGGAACCCTTGAGTGACAAAAACGAAAGTTTACCTAACTGGGTTGGGTAGACATTCCTAGCTTTGGCCGATTAAACACGAACCTTATTTACGTGTTTTCAAAAAAGAAAGCGTCGATCTTATAATGCTTCTGAAGCACAGGTACTAGTAAAAGTTTCATTCATGCAGTTCGTAGATATCCGACGACGGGCCATCATTCCGTTGACGTCGGTCATCAACCTCGTCAAGCAAGTTCTTTGCTGGGTCCACGACACCCATTGGTGTGTCATCAACCTGGATGCTGTTATCTTCCTTCAATGAAGGACCTACATAGAGTACGGTATGTACATGTAAATCACGCCGCGGAGACCGCGGTACATTCGACCGTCTGCCAGACGACGTCCGAACAAGGACACATCATGTGGGCAAAAGTGCGTGGCGTGTTGAGTCCTTTCTTGGCTGAGATGGCAGGTGGTGAAGGCGGCATCACTGTGTATTTTGCTGTGACAATCAAAGATGTCTGAAGCGTACGGCACCTTCGGGGCGTCGAGGCCGTCACCCCGCCAGCACGAGAACCGCTGGAAGAAGTTCCTGTCCTCTACTGGTGTTCGCGTCACTGGAGTAATTGCTGTCCTGCTTATGGCTGTGGGCGGCTTCCTGTTGTTGCAGAGCCCTTCGGCTCCAGCTACCAAGAAGGTCTCCATAGGGCGGGACGCGGCCGTGCTGGCTCCCTCCGAGCGCGCCTTCGTCGATGGTGTACAACCGGAGAAGCTACGAGAGTTCCTGCACTCCTACGCCAGCGTTCCACATACGTGCGGCACTGAGCAAGACTACAAGACGGCAGTGTACACTGCAGAGCAGTGGATCGCTACAATACCTTTCATTAGCTTCTGGAGATCCGCTGACGCCTGGCTGGGCTTCTGTTCAAGGGGCTCCGCAGCTCAAGTACGGAGACGTTAACAGTATCCCGCACATCCCAGCGCTGCCATTGTCCTATGAACAGGCGGATATTATCCTGCGCTCCATTGGTGGCCAGAAGGCTCCTGAGGCTTGGCAAGGCGGGCTATCGTACCCGAACAGATACCGTCTAGGTGACGACGAATCTCTCGTCTTAAACCGACAGTAGTATACAGTGGAACATTACACCGTCATTTTTTTTACTTTCCGTAATTTACCACCGAGAACATTTCTAGAACGTTCTTCGGGCCAGCTGTTATTTTAATGACGCAACCGCTCGACCACCTGAGAGCGTTAGAAACGTCTTTTACATATTAGGGTAGTTTTAGAGGTGCTAAACTACTGGAATACACCAGCTGTCTATTTTGGCGACGCAACCTCTCGACAACCTGAGAGCGAAACTAACGTCCTTTCGATCTGAGGGTGGTTTCGAACACCCCTAACGCTTCAAATAGCTGTGCAAGAATGTTTCCATAGAAAGTCAAATGATCCTGATACAAGAATCTTAATTATATAAAGCCCATATCATATATACGATCAACCAATCCAACCAACCGAGCATAATAACGATGAGTTTATCCTGGGAAAAAGTGCATACTATCGGAAATTATCTTGCGCGTCATTCAAACCATTTGATCATACCTGATGAAATCAGTATCACAGAAAAGGTGTGGCTATTAAGTGAAATGCTGTACAACTTTCAATCGACCTCGAATAAAGGAGAACTTGCAGAAACACCTTGGAATTGTAAAAATTTAAGAGATACAAAACGCGCTATGTTATACTATCGATTAAATACGCATGCTAAATTCTAAATTTCAGAATTAATTTATTTTTTCTCAAAAAACTATAGGGTTATGTATATAGATACCCCCAACAAATAACATGTCGTTCGAACTCACATTTGGAAAATACAAGGGCAAGCCAATCGAAGAAGTATATACTTCTGACCCTGGTTATTGTCGATGGATGCACAATCAACCAACTCTTAACATTAGCGAGGATATCAAAATCTTTCTTCACTCCAAGTTCCTCTCTAACGATAATTCATATATGATGACTTGGGGCAAGTATCGTGGTAAGACTCTAAAACAGATCAGTCGTATGGATCCCGGCTATATCGATTACCTTCGTAAAAGTGAATTCATCATTGAGAAGTGTCCTAAGCTACTCAAGGAACTTAACTAATATAAAAAAATATTTTTTTTGTTTTATCTAAGCCGTGGTAAAATCAAGTACTTCACCCGTTAGTCTATCGTAGGATAGCTCTTGCTCACTCACAACCAATACAAGCATATTTGTACCCTGGCAACCAGCATTCACGCCCTGGACCTGAATAGCTTGAGGAACATCACGCTCTGTCAGGCGACTAACGTCAGCGATAAGAACACGGTTAGTTAGCGACCACGTCTGATAGTCAAGGAGACCATTGACAAGTTCAGGTGTTAGATCACCGTTGATAGCACCAATCTTCGCAAGCTCATTGTGAAAGTGATGGAAGTCATAGTCATGCGAGATATCAAAGCACTGAGTAGAACCAATACGGACATTGAAGTTGCGAATCGACGAACCCGGCTGAAGCGTCCAAGGAGCCGAATCGAAAGGACTCTGAAATTCTTGAACAGCAGCGGAAGCAAAGCTACTTGTTTGTTCAGCAAATGGGAGAAGGATAACATACTTAGCGCTCTTAACCGATGCCGATAGCTGAAGATCAAAAGCAGCATTGAGCTGAGTCGATTGCTTTCCAGTACCAGCGCATTGGTAGAACCATTGAGCGTAGCAGTCATTGAATCGAACCTTCTTGACAGGTTTCGAGATGATGGCCTGAGGATTCTCAAGATGTACAAACGGTACATACAGACGAGCCGTCGTGAAAGGCATGTAAGTACCATCAATGGTAGGTTCGAGAGCATTCACGACAGCACCCCACGAGATACTGAATCCAGCAGATGCAGCAAGAACACCAGCCATGGGATTACCAGAAGCAGCAGCAGCAACCATTACAGGGTATACATTGCCTGAGGCAAGAGTAGTACTCGTTAGAGACATACCCTTTCCGCTATCTACAGCAACAACAGCAGTTCCCTGATTCACACGGAATCGAAGACGAATCTGAGGGTTAGCCATAAGGTCCAACTCCTTGAAAATAGGGTGCAGATCAACGAGCTTAATCTTAAGCATGTAATTCCACGTACCCATAATAGCGTTCGCAGTAGCAGCACCGACAACGAAAGCACCACGAGCAGTCTGATTAGCAATGGTAGTTGAGGCAGCAGTTCCACCTACCGAGGGCCACGAAGAAGTAAAATCAGCACCAGCAGTTGGAGGGTTCGATAGAAGACGCTTAACGAGTCCATCATTAGCAATGGTTGCTCCACCAGGGGGAGCTGATGCGGTGAAGGTCGAAGAGAATGCAGCGGTGTTTGAATAACCATCACCATTAGTAGAGTTAGTTCCAGAACTATACGAAACAGACTGGGCAGCGTCAGGGAATAGGAATGATTCAGCACCATGCTTCTCAACATACTGAGGACTATATCCAGTCTGAGCACGAATATTGTTCCATAACAGCTTGTAGTCAGCCATACTGATAATAGTCTTACCATTCAATTCGAGCGACATCGAGTCAATAACATTCCAATTGCCACACTTAAGAGTGGCACACAAGCGGGTAGCCGCAGCAGTCTGAGCCGTAGCACCATTTTTCACCATTTTTCATTGATACCTTGTATGGAAGCATGATGTAAGCATCACGAAGAGATGCAAAGCCTTCACTGCCATTAAGCTGAGCCGTAGCATCGATCGTGATAACACCATTCTGGTAAGATCCCTGGTTGAGATCGATAACAAACGGTACTCGCTTGCCAGAAGATACCTTGATCTCCGGATCGCTCTTGAGGGAGCTCTGGTACAAGTACTGGTCGGATAGTTGAGTTTCACTCATCGTTGAATCTATATGGTTCCTAATATACTTTTGAGAAATTAAATATTATTTCGCATCTCATCAAACCCATTACCAGCGATCATGATCTCATTGAACTCGCAGAGCGGTTGAATGTACATCTGGATGATATATCCGAATCAAGTGAGATAACAAAGCCACTCCCGAAGAAAGGTTCATATCTGATTTTGTTGCGACAAGCTGATATGAATGTAGGACACTGGACGGCTGTTCATGATGGTGAGTAATTTGATAGTATGGGTGAAACAGCTCCTACAAAGTACGGAGTCGGTAAATACAATCCAAAGCAATTCCAAGGTACGTATGGTGATTATTGTGGAATTTGGTGTATGCTGTGGTTATATTGCAAGCAAAAATATAAGATGAATCTACTAAATCGATTCAAGGATCTGAATTTGACTATTCTTTAATAAAATGTTTTTCAAGCTATATAGCAATAATGTATCGCGAACTAACTATTTCAAGCGACGTACCAGCTCCAAAGCTGACCAAAGCTTTCAAGACTGGTAAGCTAAGCCTGACAGCTGATCAACTCAAGGGTAGCGGCTCCGTTATCCATCTCCACCCGGCTTCTTACGAAAAGGCACTCAAGGCTCGCAAGTCTGGACGTGGTGTTAGACTCGACATCACAAGACACGAGGTCAAGAAAGGATACAAGAAGGCCCAAGGTGGTTCTATTTGGTCTAAGATCTGGGGAGGTATCAAATCCGCCTTAAGTTCGCGAAGAATTCTGGTTTGCTAACCCAAGCGGCCAATGCAGCTGTCCCAGCAATAGCAACGGCCTTAGGTGCTCCTCAAGCAGCTATCCCAGCGCGAGCAGCTTTCCGTTCTATGACAGGCATCGGTGTTTATGACAGTGATAGTGATGTAGATAAGGAAGGTGGTCGTGTCTCAGTAGCTGACGTTAAGAAGGCAGCTAAATCCGCACTTGGTTATGCTAAGCGAAAAGGTGTTTTAACCGATGCGGTCGATGCTGGAGAGCGATACCTACTTTTCAAGGCAACCAAACCAAACCAGAACATGAACATCTCGTCAAGTCTCTCCGTGGCGAAGTCCGTCGTCGCTATGGTGTTGGTGTAGCTAAGAAGGGTAGGAAATTTGCGAAGGGCTCGCAAGAGGCAAAGGATCATATGGCAAAGCTCCGAGCTATGAGAAAAAAGGATAAGTCCGGAGGAAGTTTTAGATTGTAAGAAAAAAAATAAAGCGATCAGCTTATTTTTTTTGGTCTCAACAGTAGCATGATCGATACTGAAGTATCACGGAAGATTACCTTTTTGTCGTTCTGGTTAAAGATACTGACTGTGATCGTTGATCGCGAACCATTATGACAATTCATCCAAGCATACTGACTGGGTTTGTACGAAATCAGTTTTCCAATTTCAGCATCACCTCTATCAAATGCACTAACAATATCACCTGATGCATCATACTCATTTTTAATTAAATCGCAACGAACGATGTATGAACTGGTGGGGTGAATTTGTGGAATGATGTCCGATAGCTGAGCGCTGGCTACGGTAGCAGAAGCTGATGGGTAAGTACCTGCGGTCAGGCCTAATACCTTTCCGAACTCAGCATTATCGATGATTAGACGCGGAACTCGTGTAGTAGTCGGCAATCCAGTACCACCAGATGAGTATAGACCTGTAGCAGGTCTTGTCCAAGTACCATTGGCCGTTGGTAAAGTTGTTGGGGTTGGAGAGAAATCAATCTGACACGCGTAATAAACACTGTTCTCACTTACTTTCACGTAGAAAACATTTTCCCCTGATGGATTGATCAAGTACGCTCCAGCGTTGACGAGAGCAGTTTGGATTGATCGATTGATATCATCATACGAGTAAATACCGTCTTGAAGACTGATACTTATGGTAGAAGTAGTAGCAGCAGTAGGTACTTCAACTTTGAATGTTGTGTTCTGGAACTGAAACGAATCAATGTTGTGCTCACTATTGTACATCGTGATCGATTGGATAGCGCAGACTACATCACGGAAGTCCGATTGGTCTGTCGAAGTTGTACTTGATTTGGCCTTTAACAGAATCTATGAACAACCTTTGCGCTCCGTGGCTTTGTTGTAGTAATAGACGATCGAACGCTCATCAACGCCCTTGATATTGAAGTCTTTGACAACCATCTGAATATCACGCTTCGAATTAGCCTTTAGGATCGCTACATACTCTGAATTCAATTGAATCATCTTATCAAGCGCAAAGTAGCTGTGGCTAAGGAATATGGTACTTAATTTGAAGTGGCGGCCCCTTGTGAAGTAGTGTGAGAAGATGTTCTTCTGGAGCAGTCGGTCATTACTAAATCATCAATGATGACGAGCTCAGGCTTGTTAGAACTGATTGGAGTATGTCGTACTTGATCAACCGTAGGGGGTGTATCTGGATCAGCAAAGGTAATAAATCCATCCAGCTTATCACGGAGATACTCATAGAGCTCTGGATGAGGATTACGAGCAATAATCGTTAGATGAGCAAACACGTGAGGGGAATTCTTGAGAATGAACATGCATAGATTATTCTTCCCTGAAAACGAGGGACCATGCACAACCATTCTAAACAACGATTTAATATCAAGCGCAGGAATGTCGCCCATTGATGCTGATTTGAACTTTTTGGGGATAGAAGCCCCGAAATCAGGTATAGCACTCATGATTATCGTCTGATCTATATAGGATCAAACAAAATGAGTTCAGGTTTTTCATATCCGCAACCAATTTTCCAATCGCCGATGTATAACCCCGCATTCTATCTGACGTTGGATGCCAGTGGCTATCTCACTTTTGATTACGCTCAAACACTGTATCTCAGTAAAAATGACTATCGTTAAACTTATCTTACAGGAATTACACAAGAAATTGCAACACCAGAGGTCGCACTGGTTCCTGGGACAGGTAGTAATATCAGTGGTATCGGGGCGCTCTCGTGTAGTAGTCTGACCTTAAGCGCTGGAGGGACAGGTCGTGACATTCCATCTCTTAAGTTCTCTGGGACCACGTTTAATCAAAATTATTACATCAATATCACAAAAGGAGCAGCTGGCATCAGCCAAGCCGTAGTTCTAAACTCAACTAAAGACTTTAATGGTATTCGCAACCTCACTTGCTCGGGTACGATAACTGGTTCCACCGCAATGGCAACGCCAACGCTGACTTGTGATACCATATCCAAGTCAGGAACACAAACGATGAACGCGACAACGCTTAATCTCAACCCTACCACCATTCAGCTTCGAGGAGTGGTAATTACCACATCAGCTAGTGAGATGAACGCATTGCGACAGCTGGTTCCGCAACAAGTAGCAAAGTATTGGTGCTTGGTTCATCAGGGAGCATTAGTGGTATAAATTCGTTGTCGGCAGCGACTGTTTCAACAACAGGTGATATCACGTGTGGCGGGGCTATAAATAGTTTTTTGGCTTATGGCAACCAATCGAACATCACCACAGTAGGTAGTGTGACAGAACTCGGTATCCATTCTCCACCTACGAATGAGTATTTTTCGATCACTGGTAGTGGATTGGACTATCTTGACGGTTCCTACACTCGAATGTTTACGTTCTCGGGATCGAATGCTACGCCCGTACAATTTCAAATAGAGGTCCATAATGGTACTAATGCAACAGCCGCTAATGCGACATGGATCGGGAACATCACAAACAATGACCTTCGTTTTGGTATAAATAATAGTACATCAATGATTCTAACAACAACAGGGCGGCTCGGAGTAGGTACAACGAGTCCCGCAGCGCCGCTGCATATAACTGGTAGCAGCAATGTTGTTTTCGGAGCTGGAGGTACAACCGTATATCGACTACGAGCTGATAACGGCGTAACCGAATCAGCACTGGGGCTTATTACGTATTCCACGGCTGCTGTATTTGAAGGGTACATTTCATGCACAGCCATGGCGATGACGAGTGATAGACGCCTCAAACGAAACATCCAACTATGCCCCATTGATCGAGTAAAGCGTCTGTATGATGAAGTTGATGTTTGTTTGTATGAATGGAACGAATCGGAGAACAGAAACGGACATGAAATTGGTTTAATCGCTCAAGACCTTGTATCAGCTCATCTAACCGATCTGATCAGTGTGTTCTATCGCGATGATATTCAGGAAGGAGACGATCCATCGCTTGAGCCAGCCAAAACGCAACTTAACGTTGATTACAGTCGTATTGCTGCATACAACATGAAAATGATTCAGTTTTTGATGGTGGAGAGAGATAGACTAAAAGATCGCTTAGCTAATATAGAATCATGAGCTCAGCTTATACTTTCCGCGTTTCAACTCATAGAGGTAAGAAATATGACGCTGTGTTTGCTGGTGGTAGAATTGTATCTTTTGGTGCTATTAAGCGGAATGGTGAGCCTTATCAACAATTTAGAGACCGTACATCATTAAAAGCATATCGGGAATATGATCACAAAGATAAAAAGCGTAGAGAGAGATACTACAAACGACATGGACCAATAGATAATGATAATAAATACACAGCCGATTGGTTTTCTAAAACTTTTCTTTGGAGTTGAATGCTATCTGATTCACCAAATAGTTGCTGAATACTTTATCGGCAAGCGTCCAGAAGGGCTGGTAATTGATCACATTGAGCGAAATGTCGTTGAGTTTATCGAATGCTTCGAAATCACGTAAGAACGTACTTTTTTTTCTCTGGTAGTGATATACAATGGGTTGCGTACCAAGTAAAGAGCTCAAAACCAATTTAACTACCGATGAACCGCGTCAGATTGTCGGATCGACAATGCTCCAAGCTGACAAAATTATTGTTCTTGGTGATAGTGTCTTCCTCCCCACCAAGACCCCTGAAGGAGAGTCTGCCATACTTGAAGTTTCTATCAACGATAAAAAATTTCAGTCTATCGAGGTGCCAGCTAGGCAAATAGACTTGTACGAAGCGGTATTGCTTAGATAGCAAAAGTCTTAACAGTTTTAGTCTTTTTTTTCGTGGGTTGGTAAGCCCATACGCGACCGCCCTCTGTCTGAGTCGATGCATCCACCTTCCTGATAGACTTATCAAGGTCAGTAGCCCAAACAGTTGCCTGAGTCTTCTGGGGGCGATCATGGATGATAAGATTCTTCATGATGGCTTTAAGCTCAGCAACGTTGAGATCGGCGTTATCACCGTAGCTACCACCTGAACTGGAAATAATGCGTGGGTTGAAGAAAAACATATTTATAGTATAATATATAAAACTGTCGCGTACCAGATTAATAAAAGCGGGATCCTCATGATTTAAGATTTATAATAGACGTGTGATAATTTCCTTAAACTCATTATCACCAATTAGTTGATTGCTGTGCATATCTACTGTGAGAGACTTTAGCTGCTTGATGATGCTTGGATTGTCATTCCCTAACTCCATCTCTCCTTTCAGCTTATCATACTCAGCTCGAAGTGTCTCTAATGGGTCCGTGAGCTTATCATGAAAACTGTACTGAAGATGAGTGATCGCAAGGATCTCCTTGAAGAGCTTTTTATCATCAATACTAAGCTTATCGTAAGCGGCTTGGTCGATATGCTGCTTATAGACGAGGGTTTTAATCATAGATTGAAGACTATCGCTAATTTGACATTTAGGACCACATTTGCGTCGATTTGGCTGCACAATCACGAGGGTCTTAGCATCAAGGTCAGGAATACGAATGTACTTGCTATCGAGCTGCTTATAGGTATATGCTGACGGTGTTGCTAATCCTTGAATCTCATTGAGATTGTAGGTTCTTCCGCGACGGACGACACCTTCCAATGGGGCAACACCAGCTCCTCTAAGACCACGTCCCTTTAGTTTGGGCTTGATACCATTGCCAGAAACTTGTCTCGCGTCAGAATATCTCTTCGACTTCGTTTGGAATACAGCCTTTGTAGCTCGCATCGCTGCTGTAGCTGCTTTTAGGGCTGATCTCGCTGCTTTTGAGTTTGATCCTCTCACAAATTTCTTTGCGTCTTCATAGCGATTTTGAGCCTCAAGATACGTATGAAAAGCTGCCTCCGAGTCATCGTGAAGCTTTTACAAACTATCATCATGTTCATATTGCTCAATACTCTGTCGCCTGATATCATAAGCTGACTTAAGAATCGCATCATTCAGCATTTTGAGGTTCTCATCAAGGTTTTTACGTATTTTCTCGTTCTGTTCCTTTTCTTCAAGTAATTTCCTTCTTCTTCTTCATTTGATGGGAATGGATATTCAATATCCATAAGGTATCGATCTATATCCTCCATTCCGTTGAGTAGTGATGTAAAGGTATCCATCCACATGATAGTTCTCATCAAACCCTTCAAAGCTCCACCAGATACTTGCTTATGCTTTTTATATTTATCTTGCGTCATGATATTTAAAGGTTTGGATTCAGTTGGCTGATCAAAATAATATGTTGAATGAGGTTTAACTCCTTTTTTCTCAGTATAAATAATTGGTATTAGTCTGAAAGGGATGGCAACATTCTTCGATTGAAGCAGCGTGTAGTAATCAGTCAATATCCTTTTAGCATCATTGTCCGCGTTGTTCAGCTTTTGACCCATATCTTCATCGATACCACTCATTGTTCCATGTCTCGCTTCCCCATCGACTGGTGTGAATTCCTTGACGTCAATTTCCTCGTCCTTCTTACCTATTATTTCTAACTCAAGACCTTTCGCTCTGACCATATTGATAAATTATTGAAGGGTGAGTTGCCAATTCACCCTTTTAGTGATAGCTGACTTAGCCCTATCGCTTTCTTTTCCATAGACGCTAATTGAATTTCCATCGACCCAAACGTATCCATCATTATCGATGGGAGATGATTTCCTTGTTCCATTAAGGATCGGAACAATCTTCTTTCTTTAATCCATTGGATTCAAGCAATTTTTGTTTTTATGAATTGTCCAGAAAAGTATGAGTTTGCTATCAGTCTGATCAGAAGCTGTGGATGTTGAATTATCGAAAACTGTCCTCAAGTCTTTGTTTGGTACGATCAGCAATATCTCCTTCTGAAGCATTGACTCTTTTGCGTTTTGATCCAATTCGCTGCCAAACCTGTAATGGAGTATCTTTATCTTCCGTTCCCATTTCTTTGCGCTCTTTCTTTTCACTGATAGAAGTGAGAAATCGAACATCATTGGTGATAATAACACCAATATTCTCGTAGGTCTCGATCCAATCAATGCTTGGAACTAAAACAACCTTGTTTAATCTAATGCTGTATGTCTTAGCATCTTTACCAATGTAATACTTCGTTAGCTGACGTCCTTTCGATGCAAGAGGATGAATGCGTAATTCTGCAAGAATTGGATAAACATCAAATATCTGTGCAACAGCTTGTTTTGATCTCTTTTGGTCTTCAATTTCATCGCTGTCATCTTCACTGAATGTATATTTTTCCTTAGCATCTTCACCAACCATAGCATCATTCATGACAGGGGTGTTGCTGATACCAACATCAACTACTGAAGGCTTTGGTTGTGTTCCAGCATGATTAGTATCAGGCTTAGCAGTAGCTTCGACATCTACCATAGTTGGAGTTGATACCTCAGGGTTTGTCTGGGAGTATTCATCAATCAGAGTTTTTTATAAGAGCTCAGATGACTCGGATATATTGAGTCTGTCTGAGTTGTTGCAGTTGTTTTACTGGGGTCTGTAGTGATTCCACTTGGAATGTCAGTAGCCCATGACGCGTCTTCATACATCAGACGCATAGCCTTCGCTTGTCTGACTCGTCGATTCGCTCGTTCGAGCAGCTCCTGTCGTTTTTGCTCTCTCTGAGCGAGCGATGTGAAATCTGGAAACATAATGATCCTATATGTTGTGAGTCATAAAAAAAATGAGTGCCGTAATTAGGTTTCGACCAATAACTTGGCATAACTGATTCATGACGGAAAGGTAGGTAGGTATGACAGATTCGATTTCGCTCATTTAGTAGATTTAAATATCGGTCTTTGATACAATGGAAGGGAACGCCAAAGATTGCTTCCAATTCGTGTTTGTACTTTTGATTGACTACCGTTTTGCGAAAATTCGCGGTCGCATCAAGGTTGAGCAACTCATTCTTGATTCGACTTACTTCTTGGATGATCCACAGTTTGTGTCGAAGCTTCACGAGCTCACGTTCCTTCTCTATACAATTTGGGCACATAATTATGAGATCAGTATCTATACATAAAGCCATATAATTCATATTCTAACGAAAAATATTAAAAATAATATATGGGTCAAAGCTTACAGAGGATATCTCTATCAACTTAATCTAAAAAAAGCTAATCATGGCTCATTTTTTTAGTGCCCAATACTCGCTCTCAAGAGTTGATCTCCTGTTCTTGTTAATTAACCGCAAATTATCTTGTGGCTCCCAGGAGTCAGGCTCATTACCAACCCATCTTATCAGGTATTTGTACTTCCCAGAGCGTATCTTCTTGTGGTCCAAGATCTTCTCCGCCTCAAGAATATCGCCTCGACTAATAGTAGCATCTGTGGTCTCTGTTTTAACGATTTTAAGCTCGTTTGGTGCCTTATAGAGGGTATGACCATTTTTCGAGCGGATTTGGACTCGGTAGCCATCAATTCCAATGATTTTTTTTATAGACTGATTTGCTCCATCGAGCAGCTTCTTTATCAAATGGCTGCTTCTTGAGACGGTATAATACGCTTGATCCGACCTCAAACTCCTTCTCAATTCTATCAGCTTCCACCTGATTATGACTCAGATCCGCATCCATTACTTTGCCTTTTGCCTCATTTGGGGTCATACCAATTGAGCGATAAAAGGTGCTATTGTAGTTTTCGATGACATCGCCAATAAGCTTTTGAGTAATCCTATTGGGGGACATTTTAGTTAGTCTCTGCTTTAACGTTCTGTTGAATCGCTCGATTTTTCCCATAGTACCATGATCACCGGGCTCGTTATTGTAGTGCTCAATTTTCTTGGATTTGTAGAATTCTTGAGCCTGTGAGCTCATGAACTCGCCACCATTATCACTTGCCAGGATATCAACTTTGTGAAAGCGAACAAACGCTTTAAGCGCTGCTTAAACAGTTGGCGCGGTCTTGTTTGACAAGAGCTTTGCGTAGCCCAACCGTGAGTTGATGTTGATAGCACTCAAAATTGGTCGTTTCTCCCAAAACGTAAGATCCATTTGCCATGAGTTAGGATTATGTGAAGCAATTTTGAATCCATCGAACCGCTTCTTCTGGTCCTGGAATCGTTGAATATCGGTCTGACTGGAATACCAATCCTTTACAATTTTGAGAGTTATCTTAGGATCTAATTCCTTTGCCTTCTGATACAGTGCTTGAGCCCCGATAAAACCGGTCTTTGGATCATAGTAGCGTTTTGTCGGTAAATCTTGAAACGACATGATCCTATATTTTATAGCAAAAAAAATGGTCAAACTTAGAAGTCCGAGCATCAGCTAAATATACCCCCTTTAGATATTAAGCGGAATCGTGGAAATGCCGTCCAATAGTACCTGTCGCTTATCGTAGAAATATGAAAGGGCGCTCTTTGTTTGAGTATAAGTTATGATAGATTTTGTTTCTTTTGAAAGTCTGAACCCCTTGTTAGTCCCTTGAAGTGTGATGCGGTCCCGTACAACAGTCTCAAATCCGTCACGGTTAAGGACATGCTCATTCCGACCACGACCCTGCTGCACACCCTTTGCTGACACTTTAACCTTGTAAGATTCGTCGGGTAGATAGCAAATATAGTTCTTACTCGATAGTGAGACCATAGCATCGCCTGACCATTCATCCTTGAACAGACCAGGGGTACGGCGATCAAACTTAGCTACTTCTGTGTTGTAGTCTCGTGGGAACCAATCGTATTTATGCTCCTTGAAGTGGGCACGTAGCTCGGGCTTCATACAGTTTTGAAACGGATTCTCACAGCTGAAAGCGATATAAGCTGAATCAGTGTTCATCTCCTGATACTCGAAGTCAGAGCGATCGAAGTAGAAGTCTATGCAGTCGTAGTAAAACTGAAGCATGCGTAGCTTGGAGAGCTGGTAGATGGCAATCGACAAATGGATGGGGTTCTTGTTATTAAGTCGCTGTTTCTTCAAGGTGATTTCACAGGCGTCATTAAGCTCCTCGAGACCATGGAACGTAAAGTGTTCGATCTTGTTCTTAATAGCTATGTCGCTCGACTCATACTTAACCTCTTTATGCTTGCTCATGTTCATTCCAGATCGACCAAAAGCACTGTTGCCTACCAGTTTCATCATCTCGGCAATCATAGCCTTGGACTTATCGACGTCTCCCTCTCGTCGAGCATTTGATACAGCCTCCATAAATGGAGCAAACGCCTTGTGAGAGCTGGCCTTGACAAAGCAGTAAGTATTGGTGATCTCCATACCGTGAGAAAGGTACCATTTGAGCAAAGGGGTGTAGATGAGAATCTTTTCACCAAAGTAGCTACCAATTGACTTGCGAGCAGGCTTAGAGCGATTTGATGTACGGGCCTGGTTGTAATCGAACATGTGCTTACCAATGACACTCTCGTCGGTACAATCGATTAGTACATTCTTGAAAATGGGGGTCATTTCACTAAAGTAGTCTTTTAGATGGTCTGGAGTACGAATATCACATTCAAGAAAGCCAAATATTTTATCGGCGCTGATGTCGTCGATGATACCTTCGTACGCTTCAACGGTAGTCAATCGACCGCATGGCATCTCATTACCTAGAGCCCAAAGATACAGAGCATTAGCATCGTATCCGATAATTTTTTTACAGACCTTACCACCGCGAATCTTGGTTTCATTACGCTTAGCGTAGCGATTAAAGATAATGGATGGACCTCCGGCGATGTTGGATTTCATCTTAGCGTAGATATCCTTTTCCTCTCGATCAATAGAATATACCAGTCTGTCCGAGTTGAACTCAAGCAACTTCTTATACCGAAATCCCCCGAGGGACATATCTTTACGAGCTGAGTTGCACTTCACACAGCTGATCAAGATGTTGCCGTCGATGTGGCCAAGATTATTATTGATACGATCAGCTGAAGCGGTATCAGCGGTTAGCTGGCAGTAGCACAGACCGCACAGATACTTTTGCTTTTGCAGCAATGTATTCAAGTGTTCGAGTGTCATGTCAAATTTTCGCTTTGCCTTAGCATCCTGATTCTTGTACCCTCCCATGCGCTTAGCTGGAAATTGGAATGCGTTAGCCAGCTTCTTATCCGGATATTGGAGATTGTTGAAGCAGGTCTAATACATAACCTTCTCCGAAAGACCAGGTAGCGACACTCCATCCGCAAACATATCCAGATCAAAACGCTTGAAAAGCTCTCGTTGAGCCTTGATAGCCTTGATGAATGGGACAACGTCGAGATTGTTGTACCAGATCAGTAGGTCCTTGATCGATTTCATCTCGTAGTACTCCCACACGAACTTCACTTGTTCGTAGTCATCACCGGTGATGCTTGTTCCTCGGAGCTTACTGTCAAAAGCTGACTTAGGCGGGATAGTGATCTGGCTTAGTACATTGAACGCGGTGATGTACTCGTACGGGAAAAGACCTTTACCAAGACCACAGACACATCTAATTTTGTCATCACATTTACAGCCACCAAGATATGTTGTAAGATACTTATCGTAGCTGGTACCAGCTGGCAGATAGTTGCTAATATCGAGCATTTTCATGTTCGATGTAGCAATGCACATGTAGCTGGGATTCTTGATGACAGATTTGATGTTGTCGGTACCGATAACGGCAAACAAATCCTTCTTAATCAAGTTAATATCGTATCGACCAGAATTGAAACCGAATACTGATACCTGATCAAGCTGCTGTTTTAGTTCCCGTAATCAGATCTTTGCTTACCAAAGCCAAGACTGCTATGAAAGTAAAAAAAAGCTGGCATACTTTCCTTGTTGGATCCAACCCTCGACATCAGACATCTTGTAGGTCTTACCAAGATTGACTCCTGGAATTTCCATACCTGTCAGACCGTGAGCGTTGATGATTTTCTGTAGAAGCGACTTGTACTTATTGACATTGTACTGCTGGATCTTAACAGATACATCACCGATGTATTTGAACGTATCCGTAAGTAGCATCTTCGGATCATCATTTACAAAGCAACGCACCTCCTCGGTTAGGCTATCAGCTACTGATACAGACACCGGAATGTGTTCGTTCGTGAAGACAGTATTCTCCCCGTGTTGAGTCGCAGTAGGCTTAAGGATGGCCTCAAAGTCATAAACGATGAAGTGATCAATGTACTGGTCAGCATTCTTGATTGAATACTTCGTAAGCAGTGATCGTATTGCGTTCTGAGCTGGTTTGTAGATAGTTGGCTCAGCTGGGAAGCTTTCGATATTTACGAGCTCGCACTGATTCTTTTTATGGTTTTTAACCCTTTCAGCGCTGACGAAAACCATTTCACACTTAGGACATTGATACTTAGCCTGAAGCATATCGATGTTCTTGATGTAAAGAGCATGATTCTCGAACGATAAAATATCCATAGCTTCATACCCCTTGTTTGATCTACGAATGCATTCTACATTTCCAGAAACTACATCCATCTTATATACGTTAATACCAAGTTGGAAGCAGTCTTCAACCTCATCGAGCTGTAGTAGGTCAATGGGCTTAAAACTCCTAAGCAGGCTCAACGAATATTCAACCCCCTTGAAAGAACAGTAGCGCTTGAATGCCTCCTTCACCTGAGCCTGAATTCTTCGAGGATCCTTCTTAGGGCTCTGGAATGTATGCCAGGCGATACAGAGGAAGACGCACTTGTTGTTGGTCTTGGGGAAGTTGATCACATGCTTGTTTTCGCGAATAATCTTAGGGATGACAGCTTCGCTATCCCCGAGAGCATGGTCGCGATGGTAGATGAAAATCTTGAATGCAGTGATCGCCTTTAGCTTATACCCAGAGCTGGGATAGTTCAGTTTGTCAGCCAACTCCATAGAACGGATTTCCGAAATCACCTTCTTTTGAATATCAGCCTTGCTATTGATAGCAATAGGATTATTGAATACATGAGTATTAGCGAGATTTGGGTAGAAGTAGCGTGTGTCGTCAGGATCGGTCTTGCTTACAAGCTCGTACCCGAGAGCGATATTTATCTTAAACGCACTCGTTTGAGTCGAAAGGACGTTCTCGAGCTTGTTGTAGAAATCAGAAGGCTCAACACCCTCGTACAGATGTGATTCCATGTGAGTACCATTGTAAAAACGGTACTTAGGATCAGCCTTGTAGTCGGGCGACAAGTGTTTCTCAAGGGTTTCAATCGAAACATTGTACTGCTTAGCTACTAATCTCTTGTTGATTAGACGCGAAACGTTGCTAACATAAACCATCTTGCCCGTTCTACCACGCGCCTAACACGGTAGCTACTACCCCATTTGATAGGTTGGATATTTAATCTCTTTAATCCTTCGAGTTCGTATGCAAACATGTTGCCTATATATGCTTGGCTATATTATTCTCCGTAGATATGACTTTATAATTATTTGACCTTGTATCAGGATCGACTTTATATCTTAGTCATTCACAAAATATTCTGAAATTAATTAATTCAAATATTTGGCTTATACCTTTTTGGAGGTTTTAAGCCATTGTCATTGACTATATTGGGATTGACTTTTTATTTGAGAAAAAAATTAGTTAATTAATTAAGTTCGGTTTCGTTGTTAGGTTCGGGTTTGTCTTCAATAAGTTCGGTTTTGGGCTTACGCTTGCGAGCACAGATCTGCTCTCTATTCTTATCGTCGTAGCTCTTTTGATACGACAGTCGAGTTTCACGTGTGCGCTGGTAGTAGCGCTTCTGCGCTTCATTGATGCGCTCTTTGTTAGCGAGATATTGATCGGGTGAGTATGCCATCTTTATATACTATTAATTTTATATTTGTCAGGATAAAAAATAAAATTGGAGGTCCTCCAACTAGCGAATTCAATGCATTCTAATTTTTGTAGTACTAGATTGTGGTTATTTTTCTGCATCTCTTAATAATAGTATCCTGCCACCCTCCTTGTTGGTTGCTGCTTCCTAGCTCCAGCATACTGAGCTAAGCGTACGCATCAAACGATCCGTCAAAAGGGAGCGCAGACAAGACTTGACAATGCCGACCCAACGTCATAAAATAGCCTCGTTGGAGGTCACGGCTGGCTCATCATCATCTGACAGCATGGAGTAGATCTTCTCTGCAATCATCTTCACCGATTCTCGCGTAGGAATGTCGTTCACGATAGTAATCGTTGCATCAAATCGCTCGATTCTGTCATCCAGACTTCTGGAGAAGTACCATTCCTTGAAATTTGTGACGATGCTGTATAGCTTCGTCAATCCTTCGACATCTGCGAGTACTTCGCACCCTACGTAAGCCTGCACGAGGCCCTGCTGAAAATCATCTCGTTTCGCCTCGATGATGCACACACGTTTACTGCCACGTTCAATCACAAATTCAAAAGACCCGTCTCCATGTACTCGTTTCCCGGTAACTGTCTCTTCGGCGAGAATCCGGACTTCTCCATCAAAAAGCCCACAAACGCAGGCAAGTATTGGGACGATGAAGTGAAGTCTTTTCGCTTCTTTCCCCGTCACGATTTCTTCGAACGCTTTGGTCAGGAGTAGGAGATACGCATGGAGCACGTCAATTTTGTCATTTTCGATGACTTTCGATGGCTGCTCGTAGCGACGCGCCCTCATTATTTTGTCGACATCCGTGAACGACACATAAGAGTACCCTGTGGAGGACTCACCAGCAGAGTTGACCTTCGACCTTTTGTTCCGATCAAGTACTTCGTTCAGTTCTTCCCACCTTTTCTTGCGGACGGGATGGGGTTCACGAAGAGCGGCGGCACCTACTGGTAGGCGTTGTCCAGGAACCAGCACTAGCACGTGAATCACGTCCTCTCCGAGCGACACGTTCGGCCCAAAGAGACTTGGTTTGGACAGCTTCCACGACGCGCGCATCTTCACATAGGAAGAAACATCTCCGCTCTGAAGCACCGCGTCCAGAGCATCGTCGTCCGTCAGCCACGCGCCGCGGCCCTCGTCTTTCTTCGCCAGGAAGAGCTGCAGGTCCTTGGCGTCACATGTGATTGTCGCCGAGTTCTCCGCCTTGATCGCCTTCTTCAATTCATCCACCGAGTCGTTCTCGTCCACCCGCACCGAGAACACGCTTTCCGCCACACCAACGATCGCACAGAAGAGCTTCACCATCTTTTTTTTCCTCATTCCGGAATGAAGAAGAAGGGAGAGAATTTCTGGGCGTACTTAAGCGGACATGAAGGTGTGTGACATAGATTTTCAACCGCCACGTCGCGCTGGTCCGAACTAATCCTTGAGGTAAAAATCTGCCGGCGTAATGTTCAATTGCTTTTATCAATATAGTTTGCACATTGTCGGTCGAGCGGCTATTAAACTACCCTAATATCGAAAAGGCGTTTCTAACGCTCTCAGGTGGTCGAGCGGTTGCGTTATCAAAATAGCTCCTACCCTAAAGAAGGCTCTAGGAATGTTCTAAGTGGTAAATTACGGTAATGAAAAAAACTGCCGGCGTAATGTTCCAGTATATACTACTGAAGGTTGGCCTCGGTGGCCAATATGGATGCGGAGCGGATGTACGTGGTGAACTGCATCAGCTATACGGGATCCGTTCTGGCAAATGTGGAAAGCAGGAAGGAGCAGATCCCGGAGGTGAAGCGGGCGCTAGTTCATGAGATGACCTACTACGCCAAACGCCTCAAGCGCATTCAGGGCCAAGATGGTGAATAAGGCCGGACGCAGTTGAAGGCATCGTTTCCACCGAATGAAGGCGGATCCGTCCGCAACAGGAACCCTTGAGTGACAAAAACGAAAGTTTACCTAACTGGGTTGGGTAGACATTCCTAGCTTTGGCCGATTAAACACGAACCTTATTTACGTGTTTTCAAAAAAGAAAGCGTCGATCTTATAATGCTTCTGAAGCACAGGTACTAGTAAAAGTTTCATTCATGCAGTTCGTAGATATCCGACGACGGGCCATCATTCCGTTGACGTCGGTCATCAACCTCGTCAAGCAAGTTCTTTGCTGGGTCCACGACACCCATTGGTGTGTCATCAACCTGGATGCTGTTATCTTCCTTCAATGAAGGACCTACATAGAGTACGGTATGTACATGTAAATCACGCCGCGGAGACCACGGTACATTCGACCGTCTGCCAGACGACGTCGGAACAAGGACACATCATGTGGGCACTCGTTCCAGCTGCTGTGCCTGCAAAGTGCGTGGCGTGTTGAGTCCTTTCTTGGCTGAGATGGCAGGTGGTGAAGGCGGCATCACTGTGTATTTTGCTGTGACAATCAAAGATGTCTGAAGCGTACGGCACCTTCGGGGCGTCGAGGCCGTCACCCCGCCAGCACGAGAACCGCTGGAAGAAGTTCCTGTCCTCTACTGGTGTTCGCGTCACTGGAGTGATTGCTGTCCTGCTTATGGCTGTGGGCGGCTTCCTGTTGTTGCAGAGCCCTTCGGCTCCAGCTACCAAGAAGGTCTCCGTAGGGCGGGACGCGGCCGTGCTGGCTCCCTCCGAGCGCGCCTTCGTCGATGGTGTACAACCGGAGAAGCTACGAGAGTTCCTGCACTCCTACGCCAGCGTTCCACATACGTGCGGCACTGAGCAAGACTACAAGACGGCAGTGTACACTGCAGAGCAGTTTACGGCCTTCGGACTTAAAGCCGAGATCAAGGAATACTACACGCTGCTGTCGTATCCGATCCACCGTCGTCTGTCCATCGTGTCGCCCGAGGCGAGCGTGCATGAACTCAATCTGACGGAGGTGTCGGTCCCTGACGATGCTTGCACGAACAACCCGGACGCATTGCCTCCGTATTTGGCTTACTCGGACTCGGACAACGTCACGGCGTCGGTCGTGTACGTCAACTACGGCACTCAGGCGGATTTTGACTGGCTGGTTAGCCACAACGTCACTCTTAAGGGTAAAATTGCGCTGGTGCGTTATGGCCGCAACTTCCGCGGTCTCAAGGTGGCTTTGGCCGAGCAGCACGATATGGCCGCCGTGATTATTTACTCGGACCCGAAGGAAGATGGATTTGTCCAGGGACCTGTGTATCCCGAGGGCATCTACCGTCCCAAGGGCTCTTTCCAGCGTGGATCGCTACAATACCTTTCATTAGCTTCTGGAGATCCGCTGACGCCTGGCTGGGCTTCTGTTCAAGGGGCTCCGCAGCTCAAGTACGGAGACGTTAACAGTATCCCGCACATCCCAGCGCTGCCATTGTCCTATGAACAGGCGGATATTATCCTGCGCTCCATTGGTGGCCAGAAGGCTCCTGAGGCTTGGCAAGGCGGGCTATCGTACCCGAACAGATACCGTCTAGGTGACGACGAATCTCTCGTCTTAAACCTCGACAGTAGTATACAGTGGAACATTACACCGTCATTTTTTTTACTTTCCGTAATTTACCACCGAGAACATTTCTAGAACGTTCTTCGGGCCAGCTGTTATTTTAATGACGCAACCGCTCGACCACCTGAGAGCGTTAGAAACGTCTTTTACATATTAGGGTAGTTTTAGAGGTGCTAAACTACTGGAATACACCAGCTGTCTATTTTGGCGACGCAACCTCTCGACAACCTGAGAGCGAAACTAACGTCCTTTCGATCTGAGGGTGGTTTCGAACACCCCTAACGCTTCAAATAGCTGTGCAAGAATGTTTCCATAGAAAGTCAAATGATCCTGATACAAGAATCTTAATTATATAAAGCCCATATCATATATACGATCAACCAATCCAACCAACCGAGCATAATAACGATGAGTTTATCCTGGGAAAAAGTGCATACTATCGGAAATTATCTTGCGCGTCATTCAAACCATTTGATCATACCTGATGAAATCAGTATCACAGAAAAGGTGTGGCTATTAAGTGAAATGCTGTACAACTTTCAATCGACCTCGAATAAAGGAGAACTTGCAGAAACACCTTGGAATTGTAAAAATTTAAGAGATACAAAACGCGCTATGTTATACTATCGATTAAATACGCATGCTAAATTCTAAATTTCAGAATTAATTTATTTTTTCTCAAAAAACTATAGGGTTATGTATATAGATACCCCCAACAAATAACATGTCGTTCGAACTCACATTTGGAAAATACAAGGGCAAGCCAATCGAAGAAGTATATACTTCTGACCCTGGTTATTGTCGATGGATGCACAATCAACCAACTCTTAACATTAGCGAGGATATCAAAATCTTTCTTCACTCCAAGTTCCTCTCTAACGATAATTCATATATGATGACTTGGGGCAAGTATCGTGGTAAGACTCTAAAACAGATCAGTCGTATGGATCCCGGCTATATCGATTACCTTCGTAAAAGTGAATTCATCATTGAGAAGTGTCCTAAGCTACTCAAGGAACTTAACTAATATAAAAAAATATTTTTTTTGTTTTATCTAAGCCGTGGTAAAATCAAGTACTTCACCCGTTAGTCTATCGTAGGATAGCTCTTGCTCACTCACAACCAATACAAGCATATTTGTACCCTGGCAACCAGCATTCACGCCCTGGACCTGAATAGCTTGAGGAACATCACGCTCTGTCAGGCGACTAACGTCAGCGATAAGAACACGGTTAGTTAGCGACCACGTCTGATAGTCAAGGAGACCATTGACAAGTTCAGGTTAGATCACCGTTGATAGCACCAATCTTCGCAAGCTCATTGTGAAAGTGATGGAAGTCATAGTCATGCGAGATATCAAAGCACTGAGTAGAACCAATACGGACATTGAGGTTGCGAATCGACGAACCCGGCTGAAGCGTCCAAGGAGCCGAATCGAAAGGACTCTGAAATTCTTGAACAGCAGCGGAAGCAAAGCTACTTGTTTGTTCAGCAAATGGGAGAAGGATAACATACTTAGCGCTCTTAACCGATGCCGATAGCTGAAGATCAAAAGCAGCATTGAGCTGAGTCGATTGCTTTCCAGTACCAGCGCATTGGTAGAACCATTGAGCGTAGCAGTCATTGAATCGAACCTTCTTGACAGGTTTCGAGATGATGGCCTGAGGATTCTCAAGATGTACAAACGGTACATACAGACGAGCCGTCGTGAAAGGCATGTAAGTACCATCAATGGTAGGTTCGAGAGCATTCACGACAGCACCCCACGAGATACTGAATCCAGCAGATGCAGCAAGAACACCAGCCATGGGATTACCAGAAGCAGCAGCAGCAACCATTACAGGGTATACATTGCCTGAGGCAAGAGTAGTACTCGTTAGAGACATACCCTTTCCGCTATCTACAGCAACAACAGCAGTTCCCTGATTCACACGGAATCGAAGACGAATCTGAGGGTTAGCCATAAGGTCCAACTCCTTGAAAATAGGGTGCAGATCAACGAGCTTAATCTTAAGCATGTAATTCCACGTACCCATAATAGCGTTCGCAGTAGCAGCACCGACAACGAAAGCACCACGAGCAGTCTGATTAGCAATGGTAGTTGAGGCAGCAGTTCCACCTACCGAGGGCCACGAAGAAGTAAAATCAGCACCAGCAGTTGGAGGGTTCGATAGAAGACGCTTAACGAGTCCATCATTAGCAATGGTTGCTCCACCAGGGGGAGCTGATGCGGTGAAGGTCGAAGAGAATGCAGCGGTGTTTGAATAACCATCACCATTAGTAGAGTTAGTTCCAGAACTATACGAAACAGACTGGGCAGCGTCAGGGAATAGGAATGATTCAGCACCATGCTTCTCAACATACTGAGGACTATATCCAGTCTGAGCACGAATATTGTTCCATAACAGCTTGTAGTCAGCCATACTGATAATAGTCTTACCATTCAATTCGAGCGACATCGAGTCAATAACATTCCAATTGCCACACTTAAGAGTGGCACACAAGCGGGTAGCCGCAGCAGTCTGAGCCGTAGCACCATTTTTCACCATTTTTCATTGATACCTTGTATGGAAGCATGATGTAAGCATCACGAAGAGATGCAAAGCCTTCACTGCCATTAAGCTGAGCCGTAGCATCGATCGTGATAACACCATTCTTTTGTTGAGATCGATAACAAACGGTACTCGCTTGCCAGAAGATACCTTGATCTCCGGATCGCTCTTGAGGGAGCTCTGGTACAAGTACTGGTCGGATAGTTAAGTTTCACTCATCGTTGAATCTATATGGCTCCTAATATACTTTTGAGAAATTAAATATTATTTCGCATCTCATCAAACCCATTACCAGCGATCATGATCTCATTGAACTCGCAGAGCGGTTGAATGTACATCTGGATGATATATTCGAATCAAGTGAGATAACAAAGCCACTCCCGAAGAAAGGTTCATATCTGATTTTGTTGCGACAAGCTGATATGAATGTAGGACACTGGACGGCTGTTCATGATGGTGAGTAATTTGATAGTATGGGTGAAACAGCTCCTACAAAGTACGGAGTCGGTAAATACAATCCAAAGTAATTCCAAGGTACGTATGGTGATTATTGTGAAATTTGGTGTATGCTGTGGTTATATTGCAAGCAAAAATATAAGATTAATCTACTAAATCGATTCAAGGATCTGAATTTGACTATTCTTTAATAAAATGTTTCAAGCTATATAGCAATAATGTATCGCGAACTAACTATTTCAAGCGACGTACCAGCTCCAAAGCTGACCAAAGCTTTCAAGACTGGTAAGCTAAGCCTGACAGCTGATCAACTCTAGGGTAGCGGCTCCGTTATCCATCTCCACCCGGCTTCTTACGAAAAGGCACTCAAGGCTCGCAAGTCTGGACGTGGTGTTAGACTCGACATCACAAGACACGAGGTCAAGAAAGGATACAAGAAGGCCCAAGGTGGTTCTATTTGGTCTAAGATCTGGGGAGGTATCAAATCCGCCTTTAAGTTCGCGAAGAATTCTGGTTTGCTAACCCAAGCGGCCAATGCAGCTGTCCCAGCAATAGCAACGGCCTTAGGTGCTCCTCAAGCAGCTATCCCAGCGCGAGCAGCTATCCGTTCTATGACAGGCATCGGTGTTTATGACAGTGATAGTGATGTAGATAAGGAAGGTGGTCGTGTCTCAGTAGCTGACGTTAAGAAGGCAGCTAAATCCGCACTTGGTTATGCTAAGCGAAAAGGTGTTTTAACCGATGCGGTCGATGCTGGAGAACGATACCTACTTTCCAAGGCAACCAAACCAAACCAGAACATGAACATCTCGTCAAGTCTCTCCGTGGCGAAGTCCGTCGTCGCTATGGTGTTGGTGTAGCTAAGAAGGGTAGGAAATTTGCGAAGGGCTCGCAAGAGGCAAAGGATCATATGGCAAAGCTCCGAGCTATGAGAAAAAAAATAAAGCGATCAGCTTATTTTTTTGGTCTCAACAGTAGCATGATCGATACTGAAGTATCACGGAAGATTACCTTTTTGTCGTTCTGGTTAAAGATACTGACTGTGATCGTTGATCGCGAACCATTATGACAATTCATCCAAGCATACTGACTGGGTTTGTACGAAATCAGTTTTCCAATTTCAGCATCACCTCTATCAAATGCACTAACAATATCACCTGATGCAACATACTCATTTTTAATTAAATCACAACGAACGATGTATGAACTGGTGGGGTGAATTTGTGGAATGATGTCCGATAGCTGAGCGCTGGCTACGGTAGCAGAAGCTGATGGGTAAGTACCTGCGGTCAGGCCTAATACCTTTCCGAACTCAGCATTATCGATGATTAGACGCGGAACTCGTGTAGTAGTCGGCAATCCAGTACCACCAGATGAGTATAGACCTGTAGCAGGTCTTGTCCAAGTACCATTGGCCGTTGGTAAAGTTGTTGGGGTTGGAGAGAAATCAATCTGACACGCGTAATAAACACTGTTCTCACTTACTTTCACGTAGAAAACATTTTCCCCTGATGGATTGATCAAGTACGCTCCAGCGTTGACGAGAGCAGTCTGGATTGATCGATTGATATCATCATACGAGTAAATACCATCTTGAAGACTGATACTTATGGTAGAAGTAGTAGCAGCAGTAGGTACTTCAACTTTGAATGTTGTGTTCTGGAACTGAAACGAATCAATGTTGTGCTCACTATTGTACATCGTGATCGATTGGATAGCGCAGACTACATCACGGAAGTCAGCAGCTGAACCAGGAAACGAATACTTCCAAGTTGAATTCGTTCCATCTTGAACAAGGTTAGTACTGTCAAGTTTCAGAAAGCTTGCCATTGTAATAGTATATGATTCTAACCATAATTCTGATCAATAAATTTGATTTAGTTATCAATTACGATTGGTCTGTCGAAGTTGTACCTGATTTGGCCTTTAACAGAATCTATGAACAACATTTGCGCTCCGTGGCTTTGTTGTAGTAATAGATGATTGAACGCTCATCAACCCCTTGATATTGAAGTCTTTGGCAACCATCTGAAGATCACGCTTCGAATTAGCCTTTAGGATCGCTACATACTCTGATTTCAATCGAATCATCTTATCAAGCGCAAAGTAGCTGTGGCTAAGGAATATGGTACTTAATTTGAAGTGGCGGCCCCTTGTGAAGTAGTGTGAGAAGATGTTCTTCTGGAGCAGTCGGTCATTACTAAAATCATCAATGATGACGAGCTCAGGCTTGTTAGAACTGATTGGAGTATGTCGTACTTGATCAACCGTAGGGGGTGTATCTGGATCAGCAAAGGTAATAAATCCATCCAGCTTATCACGGAGATACTCATAGAGCTCTGGATGAGGATTACGAGCAATAATCGTTAGATGAGCAAACACGTGAGGGGAATTCTTGAGAATAAACATGCATAGATTATTCTTCCCTGAAAACGAGGGACCAAGCACAACCATTCTAAACAACGATTTAATATCAAGCGCAGGAATGTCGCCCATTGATGCTGATTTGAACTTTTTGGGGATAGAAGCCCCGAAATCAGGTATAGCACTCATGATTATCGTCTGATCTATATAGGATCAAACAAAATGAGTTCAGGTTTTTCATATCCGCAACCAATTTTCCAATCGCCGATGTATAACCCCGCATTCTATCTGACGTTGGATGCCAGTGGCTATCTCACTTTTGATTACGCTCAAACACTGTATCTCAGTAAAAATGACTATCGTTAAACTTATCTTACAGGAATTACACAAGAAATTGCAACACCAGAGGTCGCACTGGTTCCTGGGACAGGTAATAATATCAGTGGTATCGGGGCACTCTCGTGTAGTAGTCTGACCTTAAGCGCTGGAGGGACAGGTCGTGACATTCCATCTCTTAAGTTCTCTGGGACCACGTTTAATCAAAATTATTACATCAATATCACAAAAGGAGCAGCTGGCATCAGCCAAGCCGTAGTTCTAAACTCAACTAAAGACTTTAATGGTATTCGCAACCTCACTTGCTCGGGTACGATAACTGGTTCCACCGCAATGGCAACGCCAACGCTGACTTGTGATACCATATCCAAGTCAGGAACACAAACGATGAACGCGACAACGCTTAATCTCAACCCTACCACCATTCAGCTTCGAGGAGTGGTAATTACCGCATCAGCTAGTGAGATGAACGCATTGCGACAGCTGGTTCCGCAACAAGTAGCAAAGTATTGGTGCTTGGTTCATCAGGGAGCATTAGTGGTATAAATTCGTTGTCGGCAGCGACTGTTTCAACAACAGGTGATATCACGTGTGGCGGGGCTATAAATAGTTTTTTGGCTTATGGCAACCAATCGAACATCACCACAGTAGGTAGTGTGACAGAACTCGGTATCCATTCTCCACCTACGAATGAGTATTTTTCGATCACTGGTAGTGGATTGGACTATCTTGACGGTTCCTACACTCGAATGCTTACGTTCTCGGGATCGAATGCTACGCCCGTACAATTTCAAATAGAGGTCCATAACAGTTCTAACAAGCCTGAGCTCGTCATCATTGATGATTTTAGTAATGACCGACTGCTCCAGAAGAACATCTTCTCACACTACTTCACAAGGGGCCGCCACTTCAAATTAAGTACCATATTCCTTAGCCACAGCTACTTTGCGCTTGATAAGATGATTCGATTGAAATCAGAGTATGTAGCGATCCTAAAGGCTAATTCGAAGCGTGATCTTCAGATGGTTGCCAAAGACTTCAATATCAAGGGGTTGATGAGCGTTCAATCGTCTATTACTACAACAAAGCCACGGAGCGCAAATGTTGTTCATAGATTCTGTTAAAGGCCAAATCAGGTACAACTTCGACAGACCAATCGTAATTGATAACTAAATCAAATTTATTGATCAGAATTATGGTTAGAATCATATACTATTACAATGGCAAGCTTTCTGAAACTTGACAGTACTAACCTTGTTCAAGATGGAACGAATTCAACTTGGAAGTATTCGTTTCCTGGTTCAGCTGCTGACTTCCGTGATGTAGTCTGCGCTATCCAATCGATCACGATGTACAATAGTGAGCACAACATTGATTCGTTTCAGTTCCAGAACACAACATTCAAAGTTGAAGTACCTACTGCTGCTACTACTTCTACCATAAGTATCAGTCTTCAAGATGGTATTTACTCGTATGATGATATCAATCGATCAATCCAGACTGCTCTCGTCAACGCTGGAGCGTACTTGATCAATCCATCAGGGGAAAATGTTTTCTACGTGAAAGTAAGTGAGAACAGTGTTTATTACGCGTGTCAGATTGATTTCTCTCCAACCCCAACAACTTTACCAACGGCCAATGGTACTTGGACAAGACCTGCTACAGGTCTATACTCATCTGGTGGTACTGGATTGCCGACTACTACACGAGTTCCGCGTCTAATCATCGATAATGCTGAGTTCGGAAAGGTATTAGGCCTGACCGCAGGTACTTACCCATCAGCTTCTGCTACCGTAGCCAGCGCTCAGCTATCGGACATCATTCCACAAATTCACCCCACCAGTTCATACATCGTTCGTTGTGATTTAATTAAAAATGAGTATGTTGCATCAGGTGATATTGTTAGTGCATTTGATAGAGGTGATGCTGAAATTGGAAAACTGATTTCGTACAAACCCAGTCAGTATGCTTGGATGAATTGTCATAATGGTTCGCGATCAACGATCACAGTCAGTATCTTTAACCAGAACGACAAAAAGGTAATCTTCCGTGATACTTCAGTATCGATCATGCTACTGTTGAGACCAAAAAAATAAGCTGATCGCTTTATTTTTTTTCTTACAATCTAAAACTTCCTCCGGACTTATCCTTTTTTCTCATAGCTCGGAGCTTTGCCATATGATCCTTTGCCTCTTGCGAGCCCTTCGCAAATTTCCTACCCTTCTTAGCTACACCAACACCATAGCGACGACGGACTTCGCCACGGAGAGACTTGACGAGATGTTCATGTTCTGGTTTGGTTTGGTTGCCTTGGAAAGTAGGTATCGTTCTCCAGCATCGACCGCATCGGTTAAAACACCTTTTCGCTTAGCATAACCAAGTGCGGATTTAGCTGCCTTCTTAACGTCAGCTACTGAGACACGACCACCTTCCTTATCTACATCACTATCACTGTCATAAACACCGATGCCTGTCATAGAACGGATAGCTGCTCGCGCTGGGATAGCTGCTTGAGGAGCACCTAAGGCCGTTGCTATTGCTGGGACAGCTGCATTGGCCGCTTGGGTTAGCAAACCAGAATTCTTCGCGAACTTAAAGGCGGATTTGATACCTCCCCAGATCTTAGACCAAATAGAACCACCTTGGGCCTTCTTGTATCCTTTCTTGACCTCGTGTCTTGTGATGTCGAGTCTAACACCACGTCCAGACTTGCGAGCCTTGAGTGCCTTTTCGTAAGAAGCCGGGTGGAGATGGATAACGGAGCCGCTACCCTAGAGTTGATCAGCTGTCAGGCTTAGCTTACCAGTCTTGAAAGCTTTGGTCAGCTTTGGAGCTGGTACGTCGCTTGAAATAGTTAGTTCGCGATACATTATTGCTATATAGCTTGAAACATTTTATTAAAGAATAGTCAAATTCAGATCCTTGAATCGATTTAGTAGATTAATCTTATATTTTTGCTTGCAATATAACCACAGCATACACCAAATTTCACAATAATCACCATACGTACCTTGGAATTACTTTGGATTGTATTTACCGACTCCGTACTTTGTAGGAGCTGTTTCACCCATACTATCAAATTACTCACCATCATGAACAGCCGTCCAGTGTCCTACATTCATATCAGCTTGTCGCAACAAAATCAGATATGAACCTTTCTTCGGGAGTGGCTTTGTTATCTCACTTGATTCGAATATATCATCCAGATGTACATTCAACCGCTCTGCGAGTTCAATGAGATCATGATCGCTGGTAATGGGTTTGATGAGATGCGAAATAATATTTAATTTCTCAAAAGTATATTAGGAACCATATAGATTCAACGATGAGTGAAACTTAACTATCCGACCAGTACTTGTACCAGAGCTCCCTCAAGAGCGATCCGGAGATCAAGGTATCTTCTGGCAAGCGAGTACCGTTTGTTATCGATCTCAACAAAAGAATGGTGTTATCACGATCGATGCTACGGCTCAGCTTAATGGCAGTGAAGGCTTTGCATCTCTTCGTGATGCTTACATCATGCTTCCATACAAGGTATCAATGAAAAATGGTGAAAAATGGTGCTACGGCTCAGACTGCTGCGGCTACCCGCTTGTGTGCCACTCTTAAGTGTGGCAATTGGAATGTTATTGACTCGATGTCGCTCGAATTGAATGGTAAGACTATTATCAGTATGGCTGACTACAAGCTGTTATGGAACAATATTCGTGCTCAGACTGGATATAGTCCTCAGTATGTTGAGAAGCATGGTGCTGAATCATTCCTATTCCCTGACGCTGCCCAGTCTGTTTCGTATAGTTCTGGAACTAACTCTACTAATGGTGATGGTTATTCAAACACCGCTGCATTCTCTTCGACCTTCACCGCATCAGCTCCCCCTGGTGGAGCAACCATTGCTAATGATGGACTCGTTAAGCGTCTTCTATCGAACCCTCCAACTGCTGGTGCTGATTTTACTTCTTCGTGGCCCTCGGTAGGTGGAACTGCTGCCTCAACTACCATTGCTAATCAGACTGCTCGTGGTGCTTTCGTTGTCGGTGCTGCTACTGCGAACGCTATTATGGGTACGTGGAATTACATGCTTAAGATTAAGCTCGTTGATCTGCACCCTATTTTCAAGGAGTTGGACCTTATGGCTAACCCTCAGATTCGTCTTCGATTCCGTGTGAATCAGGGAACTGCTGTTGTTGCTGTAGATAGCGGAAAGGGTATGTCTCTAACGAGTACTACTCTTGCCTCAGGCAATGTATACCCTGTAATGGTTGCTGCTGCTGCTTCTGGTAATCCCATGGCTGGTGTTCTTGCTGCATCTGCTGGATTCAGTATCTCGTGGGGTGCTGTCGTGAATGCTCTCGAACCTACCATTGATGGTACTTACATGCCTTTCACGACGGCTCGTCTGTATGTACCGTTTGTACATCTTGAGAATCCTCAGGCCATCATCTCGAAACCTGTCAAGAAGGTTCGATTCAATGACTGCTACGCTCAATGGTTCTACCAATGCGCTGGTACTGGAAAGCAATCGACTCAGCTCAATGCTGCTTTTGATCTTCAGCTATCGGCATCGGTTAAGAGCGCTAAGTATGTTATCCTTCTCCCATTTGCTGAACAAACAAGTAGCTTTGCTTCCGCTGCTGTTCAAGAATTTCAGAGTCCTTTCGATTCGGCTCCTTGGACGCTTCAGCCGGGTTCGTCGATTCGCAACTTCAATGTCCGTATTGGTTCTACTCAGTGCTTTGATATCTCGCATGACTATGACTTCCATCACTTTCACAATGAGCTTGCGAAGATTGGTGCTATCAACGGTGATCTAACACCTGAACTTGTCAATGGTCTCCTTGACTATCAGACGTGGTCGCTAACTAACCGTGTTCTTATCGCTGACGTTAGTCGCCTGACAGAGCGTGATGTTCCTCAAGCTATTCAGGTCCAGGGCGTGAATGCTGGTTGCCAGGGTACAAATATGCTTGTATTGGTTGTGAGTGAGCAAGAGCTATCCTACGATAGACTAACGGGTGAAGTACTTGATTTTACCACGGCTTAGATAAAACAAAAAAAATATTTTTTTATATTAGTTAAGTTCCTTGAGTAGCTTAGGACACTTCTCAATGATGAATTCACTTTTACGAAGGTAATCGATATAGCCGGGATCCATACGACTGATCTGTTTTAGAGTCTTACCACGATACTTGCCCCAAGTCATCATATATGAATTATCGTTAGAGAGGAACTTGGAGTGAAGAAAGATTTTGATATCCTCGCTAATGTTAAGAGTTGGTTGATTGTGCATCCATCGACAATAACCAGGGTCAGAAGTATATACTTCTTCGATTGGCTTGCCCTTGTATTTTCCAAATGTGAGTTCGAACGACATGTTATTTGTTGGGGGTATCTATATACATAACCCTATAGTTTTTTGAGAAAAAATAAATTAATTCTGAAATTTAGAATTTAGCATGCGTATTTAATCGATAGTATAACATAGCGCGTTTTGTATCTCTTAAATTTTTACAATTCCAAGGTGTTTCTGCAAGTTCTCCTTTATTCGAGGTCGATTGAAAGTTGTACAGCATTTCACTTAATAGCCACACCTTTTCTGTGATACTGATTTCATCAGGTATGATCAAATGGTTTGAATGACGCGCAAGATAATTTCCGATAGTATGCACTTTTTCCCAGGATAAACTCATCGTTATTATGCTCGGTTGGTTGGATTGGTTGATCGTATATATGATATGGGCTTTATATAATTAAGATTCTTGTATCAGGATCATTTGACTTTCTATGGAAACATTCTTGCACAGCTATTTGAAGCGTTAGGGGTGTTCGAAACCACCCTCAGATCGAAAGGACGTTAGTTTCGCTCTCAGGTTGTCGAGAGGTTGCGTCGCCAAAATAGACAGCTGGTGTATTCCAGTAGTTTAGCACCTCTAAAACTACCCTAATATGTAAAAGACGTTTCTAACGCTCTCAGGTGGTCGAGCGGTTGCGTCATTAAAATAACAGCTGGCCCGAAGAACGTTCTAGAAATGTTCTCGGTGGTAAATTACGGAAAGTAAAAAAAATGACGGTGTAATGTTCCACTGTATACTACTGTCGGTTTAAGACGAGAGATTCGTCGTCACCTAGACGGTATCTGTTCGGGTACGATAGCCCGCCTTGCCAAGCCTCAGGAGCCTTCTGGCCACCAATGGAGCGCAGGATAATATCCGCCTGTTCATAGGACAATGGCAGCGCTGGGATGTGCGGGATACTGTTAACGTCTCCGTACTTGAGCTGCGGAGCCCCTTGAACAGAAGCCCAGCCAGGCGTCAGCGGATCTCCAGAAGCTAATGAAAGGTATTGTAGCGATCCACTGCTCTGCAGTGTACACTGCCGTCTTGTAGTCTTGCTCAGTGCCGCACGTATGTGGAACGCTGGCGTAGGAGTGCAGGAACTCTCGTAGCTTCTCCGGTTGTACACCATCGACGAAGGCGCGCTCGGAGGGAGCCAGCACGGCCGCGTCCCGCCCTACGGAGACCTTCTTGGTAGCTGGAGCCGAAGGGCTCTGCAACAACAGGAAGCCGCCCACAGCCATAAGCAGGACAGCAATCACTCCAGTGACGCGAACACCAGTAGAGGACATGAACTTCTTCCAGCGGTTCTCGTGCTGGCGGGGTGACGGCCTCGACGCCCCGAAGGTGCCGTACGCTTCAGACATCTTTGATTGTCACAGCAAAATACACAGTGATGCCGCCTTCACCACCTGCCATCTCAGCCAAGAAAGGACTCAACACGCCACGCACTTTTGCCCACATGATGTGTCCTTGTTCGGACGTCGTCTGGCAGACGGTCGAATGTACCGCGGTCTCCGCGGCGTGATTTACATGTACATACCGTACTCTATGTAGGTCCTTCATTGAAGGAAGATAACAGCATCCAGGTTGATGACACACCAATGGGTGTCGTGGACCCAGCAAAGAACTTGCTTGACGAGGTTGATGACCGACGTCAACGGAATGATGGCCCGTCGTCGGAAATCTACGAACTGCATGAATGAAACTTTTACTAGTACCTGTGCTTCAGAAGCATTATAAGATCGACGCTTTCTTTTTTGAAAACACGTAAATAAGGTTCGTGTTTAATCGGCCAAAGCTAGGAATGTCTACCCAACCCAGTTAGGTAAACTTTCGTTTTTGTCACTCAAGGGTTCCTGTTGCGGACGGATCCGCCTTCATTCGGTGGAAACGATGCCTTCAACTGCGTCCGGCCTTATTCACCATCTTGGCCCTGAATGCGCTTGAGGCGTTTGGCGTAGTAGGTCATCTCATGAACTAGCGCCCGCTTCACCTCCGGGATCTGCTCCTTCCTGCTTTCCACATTTGCCAGAACGGATCCCGTATAGCTGATGCAGTTCACCACGTACATCCGCTCCGCATCCATATTGGCCACCGAGACCAACCTTCAGTAGTATATACTGGAACATTACGCCGGCAGTTTTTTTCATTACCGTAATTTACCACTTAGAACATTCCTAGAACCTTCTTTAGGGTAGGAGCTATTTTGATAACGCAACCGCTCGACCACCTGAGAGCGTTAGAAACGCCTTTTCGATATTAGGGTAGTTTAATAGCCGCTCGACCGACAACGTGCAAACTATATTGATAAAAGCAATTGAACATTACGCCGGCAGATTTTTACCTCAAGGATTAGTTCGGACCAGCGCGACGTGGCGGTTGAAAATCTATGTCACACACCTTCATGTCCGCTTAAGTACGCCCAGAAATTCTCTCCCCCATTTCAGAATCTGCCAGCTCGAGGAAAGATGGTGAAGCTTGTCTGTGCGATCGTTGGTTTGGCGGGAAGCGCTTTCCCTGTGGACATCGACGCGAGTCAGCTGGTGGGAGACTTGAAGAAGATGATCAAGGGGGAGAACTCGGCGACAATCACATGTGACGCCAAGGACCTGCAGCTCTTCCTGGCGAAGAAAGACGAGGGCCGCGGCGCGTGGCTGACAGACGACGATGACCTGGACAAGATGCTGCAGAATCAAGTTGACATATCGAAGATGAAGAAGCTGCGCGCGTCGTGGAAGTTGAACAAGCCGGACCTGTTTGGGCCGAACGTGTCGCTCGGAGAGGACGTGATTCACGTGCTGGTGCTGGTTCCTGGACAACGCCTACCAGTAGGTGCCGCCGCTCTTCGTGAACCCCATCCCGTCCGCAAGAAAAGGTGGGAAGAACTGAACGAAGTACTTGATCGGAACAAAAGGTCGAAGGTCAACTCTGCTGGTGAGTCCTCCACAGGGTACTCTTATGTGTCGTTCACGGATGTCGACAAAATAATGAGGGCGCGTCGCTACGAGCAGCCATCGAAAGTCATCGAAAATGACAAAATTGACGTGCTCCATGCGTATCTCCTACTCCTGACCAAAGCGTTCGGAGAAATCGTGACGGGGAAAGAAGCGAAAAGACTTCACTTCATCGTCCCAATACTTGCCTGCGTTTGTGGGCTTTTTGATGGAGAAGTCCGGATTCTCGCCGAAGAGACAGTTACCGGGAAACGAGTACATGGAGACGGGTCTTTTGAATTTGTGATTGAACGTGGCAGTAAACGTGTGTGCATCATCGAGGCGAAACGAGATGATTTTCAGCAGGGCCTCGCGCAGGCTTACGTAGGGTGCGAAGTACTCGCAGATGTCGAAGGATTGACGAAGCTATACAGCATCGTCACAAATTTCAAGGAATGGTACTTCTCCAGAAGTCTGGATGACAGAATCGAGCGATTTGATGCAACGATTACTATCGTGAACGACATTCCTACGCGAGAATCGGTGAAGATGATTGCAGAGAAGATCTACTCCATGCTGTCAGATGATGATGAGCCAGCCGTGACCTCCAACGAGGCTATTTTATGACGTTGGGTCGGCATTGTCAAGTCTTGTCTGCGCTCCCTTTTGAAGGATCGTTTGATGCGTACGCTTAGCTCAGTATGCTGGAGCTAGGAAGCAGCAACCAACAAGGAGGGTGGCAGGATACTATTATTAAGAGATGCAGAAAAATAACCACAATCTAGTACTACAAAAATTAGAATGCATTGAATTCGCTAGTTGGAGGACCTCCAATTTTATTTTTTATCCTGACAAATATAAAATTAATAGTATATAAAGATGGCATACTCACCCGATCAATATCTCGCTAACAAAGAGCGCATCAATGAAGCGCAGAAGCGCTACTACCAGCGCACACGTGAAACTCGACTGTCGTATCAAAAGAGCTATGACGATAAGAATAGAGAGCAGATCTGTGCTCGCAAGCGTAAGCCCAAAACCGAACTTATTGAAGACAAACCCGAACCTAACAACGAAACCGAACTTAATTAATTAACTAATTTTTTTCTCAAATAAAAAGTCAATCCCAATATAGTCAATGACAATGGCTTAAAACCTCCAAAAAGGTATAAGCCAAATATTTGAATTAATTAATTTCAGAATATTTTGTGAATGACTAAGATATAAAGTCGATCCTGATACAAGGTCAAATAATTATAAAGTCATATCTACGGAGAATAATATAGCCAAGCATATATAGGCAACATGTTTGCATACGAACTCGAAGGATTAAAGAGATTAAATATCCAACCTATCAAATGGGGTAGTAGCTACCGTGTTAGGCGCGTGGTAGAACGGGCAAGATGGTTTATGTTAGCAACGTTTCGCGTCTAATCAACAAGAGATTAGTATCTAAGCAGTACAATGTTTCGATTGAAACCCTTGAGAAACACTTGTCGCCCGACTACAAGGCTGATCCTAAGTACCGTTTTTACAATGGTACTCACATGGAATCACATCTGTACGAGGGTGTTGAGCCTTCTGATTTCTACAACAAGCTCGAGAACGTCCTTTCGACTCAAACGAGTGCGTTTAAGATAAATATCGCTCTCGGGTACGAGCTTGTAAGCAAGACCGATCCTGACGACACACGCTACTTCTACCCAAATCTCGCTAATACTCATGTATTCAATAATCCTATTGCTATCAATAGCAAGGCTGATATTCAAAAGAAGGTGATTTCGGAAATCCGTTCTATGGAGTTGGCTGACAAACTGAACTATCCCAGCTCTGGGTATAAGCTAAAGGCGATCACTGCATTCAAGATTTTCATCTACCATCGCGACCATGCTCTCGGGGATAGCGAAGCTGTCATCCCTAAGATTATTCGCGAAAACAAGCATGTGATCAACTTCCCCAAGACCAACAACAAGTGCGTCTTCCTCTGTATCGCCTGGCATACATTCCAGAGCCCTAAGAAGGATCCTCGAAGAATTCAGGCTCAGGTGAAGGAGGCATTCAAGCGCTACTGTTCTTTCAAGGGGGTTGAATATTCGTTGAGCCTGCTTAGGAGTTTTAAGCCCATTGACCTACTACAGCTCGATGAGGTTGAAGACTGCTTCCAACTTGGTATTAACGTATATAAGATGGATGTAGTTTCTGGAAATGTAGAATGCATTCGTAGATCAAACAAGGGGTATGAAGCTATGGATATTTTATCGTTCGAGAATCATGCTCTTTACATCAAGAACATCGATATGCTTCAGGCTAAGTATCAATGTCCTAAGTGTGAAATGGTTTTCGTCAGCGCTGAAAGGGTTAAAAACCATAAAAAGAATCAGTGCGAGCTCGTAAATATCGAAAGCTTCCCAGCTGAGCCAACTATCTACAAACCAGCTCAGAACGCAATACGATCACTGCTTACGAAGTATTCAATCAAGAATGCTGACCAGTACATTGATCACTTCATCGTTTATGACTTTGAGGCCATCCTTAAGCCTACTGCGACTCAACACGGGGAGAATACTGTCTTCACGAACGAACACATTCCGGTGTCTGTATCAGTAGCTGATAGCCTAACCGAGGAGGTGCGTTGCTTTGTAAATGATGATCCGAAGATGCTACTTACGGATACGTTCAAATACATCGGTGATGTATCTGTTAAGATCCAGCAGTACAATGTCAATAAGTACAAGTCGCTTCTACAGAAAATCATCAACGCTCACGGTCTGACAGGTATGGAAATTCCAGGAGTCAATCTTGGTAAGACCTACAAGATGTCTGATGTCGAGGGTTGGATCCAACAAGGAAAGTATGCCAGCTTTTTTTTTTACTTTCATAGCAGTCTTGGCTTTGGTAAGCAAAGATCTGATTACGGGAACTAAAACAGCAGCTTGATCAGGTATCAGTATTCGGTTTCAATTCTGGTCGATACGATATTAACTTGATTAAGAAGGATTTGTTTGCCGTTATCGGTACCGACAACATCAAATCTGTCATCAAGAATCCCAGCTACATGTGCATTGCTACATCGAACATGAAAATGCTCGATATTAGCAACTATCTGCCAGCTGGTACCAGCTACGATAAGTATCTTACAACATATCTTGGTGGCTGTAAATGTGATGACAAAATTAGATGTGTCTGTGGTCTTGGTAAAGGTCTTTTCCCGTACGAGTACATCACCGCGTTCAATGTACTAAGCCAGATCACTATCCCGCCTAAGTCAGCTTTTGACAGTAAGCTCCGAGGAACAAGCATCACCGGTGATGACTACGAACAAGTGAAGTTCGTGTGGGAGTACTACGAGATGAAATCGATCAAGGACCTACTGATCTGGTACAACAATCTCGACGTTGTCCCATTCATCAAGGCTATCAAGGCTCAACGAGAGCTTTTCAAGCGTTTTGATCTGGATATGTTTGCGGATGGAGTGTCGCTACCTGGTCTTTCGGAGAAGGTTATGTATTAGACCTGCTTCAACAATCTCCAATATCCGGATAAGAAGCTGGCTAACGCATTCCAATTTCCAGCTAAGCGCATGGGAGGGTACAAGAATCAGGATGCTAAGGCAAAGCGAAAATTTGACATGACACTCGAACACTTGAATACATTGCTGCAAAAGCAAAAGTATCTGTGCGGTCTGTGCTACTGCCAGCTAACCGCTGATACCGCTTCAGCTGATCGTATCAATAATAATCTTGGCCACATCGACGGCAACATCTTGATCAGCTGTGTGAAGTGCAACTCAGCTCGTAAAGATATGTCCCTCGGGGGATTTCGGTATAAGAAGTTGCTTGAGTTCAACTCGGACAGACTGGTATATTCTATTGATCGAGAGGAAAAGGATATCTACGCTAAGATGAAATCCAACATCGCCGGAGGTCCATCCATTATCTTTAATCGCTACGCTAAGCGTAATGAAACCAAGATTCGCGGTGGTAAGGTCTGTAAAAAAATTATCGGATACGATGCTAACGCTCTGTATCTTTGGGCTCTAGGTAATGAGATGCCATGCGGTCGATTGACTACCGTTGAAGCGTACGAAGGTATCATCGACGACATCAACGCCGATAAAATATTTGGCTTTCTTGAATGTGATATTCGTACTCCAGACCATCTAAAAGACTACTTTAGTGAAATGACCCCCATTTTCAAGAATGTACTAATCGATTGTACCGACGAGAGTGTCATTGGTAAGCACATGTTCGATTACAACCAGGCCCGTACATCAAATCGCTCTAAGCCTGTTCGCAAGTCAATTGGTAGCTACTTTGGTGAAAAGATTCTCATCTACACCCCTTTGCTCAAATGGTACCTTTCTCACGGTATGGAGATCACCAAGACTTACTGCTTTGTCAAGGCCAGCTCTCACAAGGCGTTTGCTCCATTTATGGAGGCTGTATCAAATGCTCGACGAGAGGGAGACGTCGATAAGTCCAAGGCTATGATTGCCGAGATGATGAAACTGGTAGGCAACAGTGCTTTTGGTCGATCTGGAATGAACATGAGCAAGCATAAAGAGGTTAAGTATGAGTCGAGCGACATAGCTATTAAGAACAATATCGAACACTTTACGTTCCATGGTCTCGAGGAGCTTAATGACGCCTGTGAAATCACCATGAAGAAACAGCGACTTAATAACAAGAACCCCATCCATTTGTCGATTGCCATCTACCAGCTCGCCAAGCTACGCATGCTTCAGTTCTACTACGACTGCATAGACTTCTACTTCGATCGCTCTGACTTCGAGTATCAGGAGATGAACACTGATTCAGCTTATATCGCTTTCAGCTGTGAGAATCCGTTTCAAAACTGTATGAAGCCCGAGCTACGTACCCACTTCAAGGAGCATAAATACGATTGGTTCCCACGAGACTACAACACAGAAGTAGCTAAGTTTGATCGCCGTACCCCTGGTCTGTTCAAGGATGAATGGTCAGGCGATGCTATGGTCTCACTATCGAGTAAGAACTATATTTGCTATCTACCCGACGAATCTTACAAGGTTAAAGTGTCAACAAAGGGTGTGCAGCAGGGTCGTGGTCGGAATGAGCATGTCCTTAACCCTGACGGATTTGAGACTGTTGTACGGGACCGCATCACACTTCAAGGGACTAACAAGGGGTTCAGACTTTCAAAAGAAACAAAATCTATCATAACTTATACTCAAACAAAGAGCGCCCTTTCATATTTCTACGATAAGCGACAGGTACTATTGGACGGCATTTCCACGATTCCGCTTAATATCTAAAGGGGGTATATTTAGCTGATGCTCGGACTTCTAAGTTTGACCATTTTTTTTGCTATAAAATATAGGATCATGTCGTTTCAAGATTTACCGACAAAACGCTACTATGATCCAAAGACCGGTTTTATCGGGGCTCAAGCACTGTATCAGAAGGCAAAGGAATTAGATCCTAAGATAACTCTCAAAATTGTAAAGGATTGGTATTCCAGTCAGACCGATATTCAACGATTCCAGGACCAGAAGAAGCGGTTCGATGGATTCAAAATTGCTTCACATAATCCTAACTCATGGCAAATGGATCTTACGTTTTGGGAGAAACGACCAATTTTGAGTGCTATCAACATCAACTCACGGTTGGGCTACGCAAAGCTCTTGTCAAACAAGACCGCGCCAACTGTTTAAGCAGCGCTTAAAGCGTTTGTTCGCTTTCACAAAGTTGATATCCTGGCAAGTGATAATGGTGGCGAGTTCATGAGCTCACAGGCTCAAGAATTCTACAAATCCAAGAAAATTGAGCACTACAATAACGAGCCCGGTGATCATGGTACTATGGGAAAAATCGAGCGATTCAACAGAACGTTAAAGCAGAGACTAACTAAAATGTCCCCCAATAGGATTACTCAAAAGCTTATTGGCGATGTCATCGAAAACTACAATAGCACCTTTTATCGCTCAATTGGTATGACCCCAAATGAGGCAAAAGGCAAAGTAATGGATGCGGATCTGAGTCATAATCAGGTGGAAGCTGATAGAATTGAGAAGGAGTTTGAGGTCGGATCAAGCGTATTATACCGTCTCAAGAAGCAGCCATTTGATAAAGAAGCTGCTCGATGGAGCAAATCAGTCTATAAAAAAAATCATTGGAATTGATGGCTACCGAGTCCAAATCCGCTCGAAAAATGGTCATACCCTCTATAAGGCACCAAACGAGCTTAAAATCGTTAAAACAGAGACCACAGATGCTACTATTAGTCGAGGCGATATTCTTGAGGCGGAGAAGATCTTGGACCACAAGAAGATACGCTCTGGGAAGTACAAATACCTGATAAGATGGGTTGGTAATGAGCCTGACTCCTGGGAGCCACAAGATAATTTGCGGTTAATTAACAAGAACAGGAGATCAACTCTTGAGAGCGAGTATTGGGCACTAAAAAAATGAGCCATGATTAGCTTTTTTTAGATTAAGTTGATAGAGATATCCTCTGTAAGCTTTGACCCATATATTATTTTTAATATTTTTCGTTAGAATATGAATTATATGACTTTATGTATAGATACTGATCTCATAATTATGTGCCCAAATTGTATAGAGAAGGAACGTGAGCTCGTGAAGCTTCGACACAAACTGTGGATCATCCAAGAAGTAAGTCGAATCAAGAATGAGTTGCTCAACCTTGATGCGACCGCGAATTTTCGCAAAACGGTAGTCAATCAAAAGTACAAACACGAATTGGAAGCAATCTTTGGCGTTCCCTTCCATTGTATCAAAGACCGATATTTAAATCTACTAAATGAGCGAAATCGAATCTGTCATACCTACCTACCTTTCCGTCATGAATCAGTTATGCCAAGTTATTGGTCGAAACCTAATTACGGCACTCATTTTTTTATGACTCACAACATATAGGATCATTATGTTTCCAGATTTCACATCGCTCGCTCAGAGAGAGCAAAAACGACAGGAGCTGCTCGAACGAGCGAATCGACGAGTCAGACAAGCGAAGGCTATGCGTCTGATGTATGAAGACGCGTCATGGGCTACTGACATTCCAAGTGGAATCACTACAGACCCCAGTAAAACAACTGCAACAACTCAGACAGACTCAATATATCCGAGTCATCTGAGCTCTTATAAAAAACTCTGATTGATGAATACTCCCAGACAAACCCTGAGGTATCAACTCCAACTATGGTAGATGTCGAAGCTACTGCTAAGCCTGATACTAATCATGCTGGAACACAACCAAAGCCTTCAGTAGTTGATGTTGGTATCAGCAACACCCCTGTCATGAATGATGCTATGGTTGGTGAAGATGCTAAGGAAAAATATACATTCAGTGAAGATGACACCGATGAAATTGAAGACCAAAAGAGATCAACACAAGCTGTTGCACAGATATTTGATGTTTATCCAATTCTTGCAGAATTACGCATTCATCCTCTTGCATCGAAAGGACGTCAGCTAACGAAGTATTACATTGGTAAAGATGCTAAGACATACAGCATTAGATTAAACAAGGTTGTTTTAGTTCCAAGCATTGATTGGATCGAGACCTACGAGAATATTGGTGTTATTATCACCAATGATGTTCGATTTCTCACTTCTATCAGTGAAAAGAAAGAGCGCAAAGAAATGGGAACGGAAGATAAAGATACTCCATTACAGGTTTGGCAGCGAATTGGATCAAAACGCAAAAGAGTCAATGCTTCAGAAGGAGATATTGCTGATCGTACCAAACAAAGACTTGAGGACAGTTTTCTCTTCGATAATTCAACATCCACAGCTTCTGATCAGACTGATAGCAAACTCATACTTTTCTGGACAATTCATAAAAACAAAAAAATGCTTGAATCCAATGGATTAAAGAAAGAAGATTGTTCCGATCCTTAATGGAACAAGCAAATCATCTCCCATCGATAATGATGGATACGTTTGGGTCGATGGAAATTCAATTAGCGTCTATGGAAAAGAAAGCGATAGGGCTAAGTCAGCTATCACTAAAAGGGTGAATTGGCAACTCACCCTTCAATAATTTATCAATATGGTCAGAGCGAAAGGTCTTGAGTTAGAAATAATAGGTAAGAAGGACGAGGAAATTGACGTCAAGGAATTCACACCAGTCGATGGGGAAGCGAGACATGGAACAATGAGTGGTATCGATGAAGATATGGGTCAAAAGCTGAACAACGCGGACAATGATGCTAAAAGGATATTGACTGATTACTACACGCTGCTTCAATCGAAGAATGTTGCCATCCCTTTCAGACTAATACCAATTATTTATACTGAGAAAAAAGGAGTTAAACATCATTCAACATATTATTTTGATCAGCCAACTGAATCCAAACCTTTAAATATCATGACGCAAGATAAATATAAAAAGCATAAGCAAGTATCTGGTGGAGCTTTGAAGGGTTTGATGAGAACTATCATGTGGATGGATACCTTTACATCACTACTCAACGGAATGGAGGATATAGATCGATACCTTATGGATATTGAATATCCATTCCCATCAAATGAAGAAGAAGAAGGAAATTACTTGAAGAAAAGGAACAGAACGAGAAAATACGTAAAAACCTTGATGAGAACCTCAAAATGCTGAATGATGCGATTCTTAAGTCAGCTTATGATATCAGGCGACAGAGTATTGAGCAATATGAACATGATGATAGTTTGTAAAAGCTTCACGATGACTCGGAGGCAGCTTTTCATACGTATCTTGAGGCTCAAAATCGCTATGAAGACGCAAAGAAACTTGTGAGAGGATCAAACTCAAAAGCAGCGAGATCAGCCCTAAAAGCAGCTACAGCAGCGATGCGAGCTACAAAGGCTGTATTCCAAACGAAGTCGAAGAGATATTCTGACACGAGACAAGTTTCTGGCAATGGTATCAAGCCCAAACTAAAGGGACGTGGTCTTAGTGGAGCTGGTGTTGCCCCATTGGAAGGTGTCGTCCGTCGCGGAAGAACCTACAATCTCAATGAGATTCAAGGATTAGCAACACCGTCAGCATATACCTATAAGCAGCTCGATAGCAAGTACATTCGTATTCCTGACCTTGATGCTAAGACCCTCGTGATTGTGCAGCCAAATCGACGCAAATGTGGTCCTAAATGTCAAATTAGCGATAGTCTTCAATCTATGATTAAAACCCTCGTCTATAAGCAGCATATCGATCAAGCCGCTTACGATAAGCTTAGTATTGATGATAAAAAGCTCTTCAAGGAGATCCTTGCGATCACTCATCTTCAGTACAATTTTCATGATAAGCTCACGGATTCATTAGAGACACTTCGAGCTGAGTATGATAAGCTGAAAGGAGAGATGGAGTTAGGGAATGACAATCCAAGCATCATCAAGCAGCTAAAGTCTCTCACAGTAGATATGTACAGCAATCAACTAATTGGTGATAATGAGTTTAAGGAAATTATCACACGTCTATTATAAATCTTAAATCATGAGGATCCCGCTTTTATTAATCTGGTACGCGACAGTTTTATATATTATACTATAAACATGTTTTTCTTCAACCCACGCATTATTTCCAGTTCAGGTGGTAGCTACGGTGATAACGCCGATCTCAACGTTGCTGAGCTTAAAGCCATCATGAAGAATCTTACCATCCATGATCGCCCCCAGAAGACTCAGGCAGCTGTTTGGGCTACTGACCTTGATAAGTCTATCAGGAAGGTGGATGCATCGACTCAGACAGAGGGTGGTCGCGTATGGGCTTACCAACCCACGAAAAAAAAGACTAAAGCTGTTAAGACTTTTGCTATCTAAGCAATACCGCTTCGTACAAGTCTATTTGCCTAGCCTCGATAGACTGAAATTTTTTATCGTTGATAGAAACTTCAAGTATGGCAGACTCTCCTTCAGGGGTCTTGGTGGGGAGGAAGACACTATCACCAAGAACAATAATTTTGTCAGCTTGGAGCATTGTCGATCCGACAATCTGACGCGGTTCATCGGTAGTTAAATTGGTTTTGAGCTCTTTACTTGGTACGCAACCCATTGTATATCACTACCAGAGAAAAAAAAAGTACGTTCTTACGTGATTTCGAAGCATTCGATAAACTCAACGACATTTCGCTCAATGTGATCAATTACCAGCCCTTCTGGACGCTTGCCGATAAAGTATTCAGCAACTATTTGGTGAATCAGATAGCATTCAACTCCAAAGAAAAGTTTTAGAAAACCAATCGGCTGTGTATTTATTATCATTATCTATTGGTCCATGTCGTTTGTAGTATCTCTCTCTACGCTTCTTATCTTTGTGATCATATTCCCGATATGCTTTTAATGATGTACGGTCTCTAAATTGTTGATAAGGCTCACCACTCCGCTTAATAGCACCAAAAGATACAATTCTACCATCAGCAAACACAGCGTCATATTTCTTACCTCTATGAGTTGAAACGCGGAAAGTATAAGCTGGGCTCATGATTCTATATTAGCTAAGCGATCTTTTAGCCTATCTATCTCCACCATCAAAAACTGAATCATTTTCATGTTGTATGCAGCAATACGACTGTAATCAACGTTAAGTTGCGTTTTGGCTGGTTCAAGCGATGGATCGTCTCCTTCCTGAATATCATCGCGATAGAACACACTGATCAGATCGGTTAGATGAGCTGATACAAGGTCTTGAGCAATTAAACCAATTTCCTGTCCGTTTCTGTTCTCCGATTCGTTCCATTCATACAAACAAACATCAACTTCATCATACAGACGCTTTACTCGATCAATGGGGCATGGTTGGATGTTTCGTTTGAGACGTCTATCACTCGTCATCGCCATGGCTGTGCATGAAATGTACCCTCCAAATACAGCAGCCGTGGAATACGTAATAAGCCCCAGTGCTGATTCGGTTACGCCGTTATCAGTTTGTAGTCGATATACGGTTGTACCTCCAGCTCCGAAAACAACATTGCTGCTACCAGTTATATGCAGCGGCGCTGCGGGACTCGTTGTACCTACTCCGAGCCGCCCTGTTGTTGTTAGAATCATTGATGTACTATTATTTATACCAAAAAGAAGGTAATTTACTTATGGTAGAAGTAGTAGCAGCTGTAGGTACTTCAACTGTGAATGTTGTGTTCTGGAACTGAAACGAATCAATGTTGTGCTCACTATTGTACATCGTGATCGATTGGATAGCGCAGACTACATCACGGAAGTCAGCAGCTGAACCAGGAAACGAATACTTCCAAGTTGAATTCGTTCCATCTTGAACAAGGTTAGTACTGTCAAGTTTCAGAAGCTTGCCATTGTAATAGTATATGATTCTAACCATAATTCTGATCAATAAATTTGATTTAGTTATCAATTACGATTGGTCTGTCGAAGTTGTACCTGATTTGGCCTTTAACAGAATCTATGAACAACATTTGCGCTCCGTGGCTTTGTTGTAGTAATAGACGATCGAACACTCATCAACGCCCTTGATATTGAAGTCTTTGACAACCATCTGAAGATCACGCTTCGAAGTAGCCTTTAGGATCGCTACATACTCTGATTTCAATCGAATCATCTTATCAAGCGCAAAGTAGCTGTGGCTAAGAAATATGGTACTTAATTTGAAGTGGCGGCCCCTTGTGAAGTAGTGTGAGAAGATGTTCTTCTGGAGCAGTCGGTCATTACTAAAATCATCAATGATGACGAGCTCAGGCTTGTTAGAACTGATTGGAGTATGTCGTACTTGATCAACGGTAGGGGGTGTATCTGGATCAGCAAAGGTAATAAATCCATCCAGCTTATCACGGAGATACTCATAGAGCTCTTGATGAGGATTACGAGCAATAATCGTTAGATGAGCAAACACGTGAGGGGAATTCTTGAGAATGAACATGCATAGATTATTCTTCCCTGAAAACGAGGGACCAAGCACAACCATTCTAAACAACGATTTAATATCAAGCGCAGGAATGTCGCCCATTGATGCTGATTTGAACTTTTTGGGGATAGAAGCCCCGAAATCAGGTATAGCACTCATGATTATCGTCTGATCTATATAGGATCAAACAAAATGAGTTCAGGTTTTTCATATCCGCAACCAATTTTCCAATCGCCGATGTATAACCCCGCATTCTATCTGATGTTGGATGCCAGTGGCTATCTCACTTTTGATTACGCTCAAACACTGTATCTCAGTAAAAATGACTATCGTTAAACTTATCTTACAGGAATTACACAAGGAATTGCAACACCAGGGGTCGCACTGGTTCCTGGGACAGGTAGTAATATCAGTGGTATCGGGGCGCTCTCGTGTAGTAGTCTGACCTTAAGCGCTGGAGGGACAGGTCTTGACATTCCATCTCTTAAGCTCTCTGGGACCACGTTTAATCAAAATTATTACATCAATATCACAGAAGGAGCAGCTGGCATCAGCCAAGCCGTAGTTCTAAACTCAACTAAAGACTTTAATGGTATTCGCAACCTCACTTGCTCGGGTACGATAACTGGTTCCACCGCAATGGCAACGCCAACGCTGACTTGTGATACCATATCCAAGTCAGGAACACAAACGATGAACGCGACAACGCTTAATCTCAACCCTACCACCATTCAGCTTCGAGGAGTGGTAATTACCGCATCAGCTAGTGAGATGAACGCATTGCGACAGCTGGTTCCGCAACAAGTAGCAAAGTATTGGTGCTTGGTTCATCAGGGAGCATTAGTGGTATAAATTCGTTGTCGGCAGCGACTGTTTCAACAACAGGTGATATCACGTGTGGCGGGGCTATAAATAGTTTTTTGGCTTATGGCAACCAATCGAACATCACCACAGTAGGTAGTGTGACAGAACTCGGTATCCATTCTCCACCTACGAATGAGTATTTTTCGATCACTGGTAGTGGATTGGACTATCTTGACGGTTCCTACACTCGAATGCTTACGTTCTCGGGATCGAATGCTACGCCCGTACAATTTCAAATAGAGGTCCATAATGGTACTAATGCAACAGCCGCTAATGCGACATGGATCGGGAACATCACAAACAATGACCTTCGTTTTGGTATAAATAATAGTACATCAATGATTCTAACAACAACAGGGCGGCTCGGAGTAGGTACAACGAGTCCCGCAGCGCCGCTGCATATAACTGGTAGCAGCAATGTTGTTTTCGGAGCTGGAGGTACAACCGTATATCGACTACGAGCTGATAACGGCGTAACCGAATCAGCACTGGGGCTTATTACGTATTCCACGGCTGCTGTATTCGAAGGGTACATTTCATGCACAGCCATGGCGATGACGAGTGATAGACGTCTCAAACGAAACATCCAACCATGCCCCATTGATCGAGTAAAGCGTCTGTATGATGAAGTTGATGTTTGTTTGTATGAATGGAACGAATCGGAGAACAGAAACGGACAGGAAATTGGTTTAATTGCTCAAGACCTTGTATCAGCTCATCTAACCGATCTGATCAGTGTGTTCTATCGCGATGATATTCAGGAAGGAGACGATCCATCGCTTGAACCAGCCAAAACGCAACTTAACGTTGATTACAGTCGTATTGCTGCATACAACATGAAAATGATTCAGTTTTTGATGGTGGAGATAGATAGGCTAAAAGATCGCTTAGCTAATATAGAATCATGAGCCCAGCTTATACTTTCCGCGTTTCAACTCATAGAGGTAAGAAATATGACGCTGTGTTTGCTGATGGTAGAATTGTATCTTTTGGTGCTATTAAGCGGAGTGGTGAGCCTTATCAACAATTTAGAGACCGTACATCATTAAAAGCATATCGGGAATATGATCACAAAGATAAGAAGCGTAGAGAGAGATACTACAAACGACATGGACCAATAGATAATGATAATAAATACACAGCCGATTGGTTTTCTAAAACTTTTCTTTGGAGTTGAATGCTATCTGATTCACCAAATAGTTGCTGAATACTTTATCGGCAAGCGTCCAGAAGGGCTGGTAATTGATCACATTGAGCGAAATGTCGTTGAGTTTATCGAATGCTTCGAAATCACGTAAGAACGTACTTTTTTTTCTCTGGTAGTGATATACAATGGGTTGCGTACCAAGTAAAGAGCTCAAAACCAATTTAACTACCGATGAACCGCGTCAGATTGTCGGATCGACAATGCTCCAAGCTGACAAAATTATTGTTCTTGGTGATAGTGTCTTCCTCCCCACCAAGACCCCTGAAGGAGAGTCTGCCATACTTGAAGTTTCTATCAACGATAAAAAATTTCAGTCTATCGAGGCTAGGCAAATAGACTTGTACGAAGCGGTATTGCTTAGATAGCAAAAGTCTTAACAGCTTTAGTCTTTTTTTTCGTGGGTTGGTAAGCCCATACGCGACCACCCTCTGTCTGAGTCGATGCATCCACCTTCCTGATAGACTTATCAAGGTCAGTAGCCCAAACAGCTGCCTGAGTCTTCTGGGGGCGATCATGGATGGTAAGATTCTTCATGATGGCTTTAAGCTCAGCAACGTTGAGATCGGCGTTATCACCGTAGCTACCACCTGAACTGGAAATAATGCGTGGGTTGAAGAAAAACATGTTTATAGTATAATATATAAAACTGTCGCGTACCAGATTAATAAAAGCGGGATCCTCATGATTTAAGATTTATAATAGACGTGTGATAATTTCCTTAAACTCATTATCACCAATTAGTTGATTGCTGTACATATCTACTGTGAGAGACTTTAGCTGCTTGATGATGCTTGGATTGTCATTCCCTAACTCCATCTCTCCTTTCAGCTTATCATACTCAGCTCGAAGTGTCTCTAATGAATCCGTGAGCTTATCATGAAAATTGTACTGAAGATGAGTGATCGCAAGGATCTCCTTGAAGAGCTTTTTATCATCAATACTAAGCTTATCGTAAGCGGCTTGATCGATATGCTGCTTATAGACGAGGGTTTTAATCATAGATTGAAGACTATCGCTAATTTGACATTTAGGACCACATTTGCGTCGATTTGGCTGCACAATCACGAGGGTCTTAGCATCAAGGTCAGGAATACGAATGTACTTGCTATCGAGCTGCTTATAGGTATATGCTGACGGTGTTGCTAATCCTTGAATCTCATTGAGATTGTAGGTTCTTCCGCGACGGACGACACCTTCCAATGGGGCAACACCAGCTCCACTAAGACCACGTCCCTTTAGTTTGGGCTTGATACCATTGCCAGAAACTTGTCTCGTGTCAGAATATCTCTTTGACTTCGTTTGGAATACAGCCTTTGTAGCTCGCATCGCTGCTGTAGCTGCTTTTAGGGCTGATCTCGCTGCTTTTGAGTTTGATCCTCTCACAAGTTTCTTTGCGTCTTCATAGCGATTTTGAGCCTCAAGATACGTATGAAAAGCTGCCTCCGAGTCATCGTGAAGCTTTTACAAACTATCATCATGTTCATATTGCTCAATACTCTGTCGCCTGATATCATAAGCTGACTTAAGAATCGCATCATTCAGCATTTTGAGGTTCTCATCAAGGTTTTTACGTATTTTCTCGTTCTGTTCCTTTTCTTCAAGTAATTTCCTTCTTCTTCTTCATTTGATGGGAATGGATATTCAATATCCATAAGGTATCGATCTATATCCTCCATTCCGTTGAGTAGTGATGTAAAGGTATCCATCCACATGATAGTTCTCATCAAACCCTTCAAAGCTCCACCAGATACTTGCTTATGCTTTTTATATTTATCTTGCGTCATGATATTTAAAGGTTTGGATTCAGTTGGCTGATCAAAATAATATGTTGAATGATGTTTAACTCCTTTTTTCTCAGTATAAATAATTGGTATTAGTCTGAAAGGGATGGCAACATTCTTCGATTGAAGCAGCGTGTAGTAATCAGTCAATATCCTTTTAGCATCATTGTCCGCGTTGTTCAGCTTTTGACCCATATCTTCATCGATACCACTCATTGTTCCATGTCTCGCTTCCCCATCGACTGGTGTGAATTCCTTGACGTCAATTTCCTCGTCCTTCTTACCTATTATTTCTAACTCAAGACCTTTCGCTCTGACCATATTGATAAATTATTGAAGGGTGAGTTGCCAATTCACCCTTTTAGTGATAGCTGACTTAGCCCTATCGCTTTCTTTTCCATAGACGCTAATTGAATTTCCATCGACCCAAACGTATCCATCATTATCGATGGGAGATGATTTGCTTGTTCCATTAAGGATCGGAACAATCTTCTTTCTTTAATCCATTGGATTCAAGCATTTTTTTGTTTTTATGAATTGTCCAGAAAAGTATGAGTTTGCTATCAGTCTGATCAGAAGCTGTGGATGTTGAATTATCGAAGAGAAAACTGTCCTCAAGTCTTTGTTTGGTACGATCAGCAATATCTCCTTCTGAAGCATTGACTCTTTTGCGTTTTGATCCAATTCGCTGCCAAACCTGTAATGGAGTATCTTTATCTTCCGTTCCCATTTCTTTGCGCTCTTTCTTTTCACTGATAGAAGTGAGAAATCGAACATCATTGGTGATAATAACACCAATATTCTCGTAGGTCTCGATCCAATCAATGCTTGGAACTAAAACAACCTTGTTTAATCTAATGCTGTATGTCTTAGCATCTTTACCAATGTAATACTTCGTTAGCTGACGTCCTTTCGATGCAAGAGGATGAATGCGTAATTCTGCAAGAATTGGATAAACATCAAATATCTGTGCAACAGCTTGTGTTGATCTCTTTTGGTCTTCAATTTCATCGGTGTCATCTTCACTGAATGTATATTTTTCCTTAGCATCTTCACCAACCATAGCATCATTCATGACAGGGGTGTTGCTGATACCAACATCAACTACTGAAGGCTTTGGTTGTGTTCCAGCATGATTAGTATCAGGCTTAGCAGTAGCTTCGACATCTACCATAGTTGGAGTTGATACCTCAGGGTTTGTCTGGGAGTATTCATCAATCAGAGTTTTTTATAAGAGCTCAGATGACTCGGATATATTGAGTCTGTCTGAGTTGTTGCAGTTGTTTTACTGGGGTCTGTAGTGATTCCACTTGGAATGTCAGTAGCCCATGACGCGTCTTCATACATCAGACGCATAGCCTTCGCTTGTCTGACTCGTCGATTCGCTCGTTCGAGCAGCTCCTGTCGTTTTTGCTCTCTCTGAGCGAGCGATGTGAAATCTGGAAACATAATGATCCTATATGTTGTGAGTCATAAAAAAATGAGTGCCGTAATTAGGTTTCGACCAATAACTTGGCATAACTGATTCATGACGGAAAGGTAGGTAGGTATGACAGATTCGATTTCGCTCATTTAGTAGATTTAAATATCGGTCTTTGATACAATGGAAGGGAACGCCAAAGATTGCTTCCAATTCGTGTTTGTACTTTTGATTGACTACCGTTTTGCGAAAATTCGCGGTCGCATCAAGGTTGAGCAACTCATTCTTGATTCGACTTACTTCTTGGATGATCCACAGTTTGTGTCGAAGCTTCACGAGCTCACGTTCCTTCTCTATACAATTTGGGCACATAATTATGAGATCAGTATCTATACATAAAGCCATATAATTCATATTCTAACGAAAAATATTAAAAATAATATATGGGTCAAAGCTTACAGAGGATATCTCTATCAACTTAATCTAAAAAAAGCTAATCATGGCTCATTTTTTTAGTGCCCAATACTCGCTCTCAAGAGTTGATCTCCTGTTCTTGTTAATTAACCGCAAATTATCTTGTGGCTCCCAGGAGTCAGGCTCATTACCAACCCATCTTATCAGGTATTTGTACTTCCCAGAGCGTATCTTCTTGTGGTCCAAGATCTTCTCCGCCTCAAGAATATCGCCTCGACTAATAGTAGCATCTGTGGTCTCTGTTTTAACGATTTTAAGCTCGTTTGGTGCCTTATAGAGGGTATGACCATTTTTCGAGCGGATTTGGACTCGGTAGCCATCAATTCCAATGATTTTTTTATAGACTGATTTGCTCCATCGAGCAGCTTCTTTATCAAATGGCTGCTTCTTGAGACGGTATAATACGCTTGATCCGACCTCAAACTCCTTCTCAATTCTATCAGCTTCCACCTGATTATGACTCAGATCCGCATCCATTACTTTGCCTTTTGCCTCATTTGGGGTCATACCAATTGAGCGATAAAAGGTGCTATTGTAGTTTTCGATGACATCGCCAATAAGCTTTTGAGTAATCCTATTGGGGGACATTTTAGTTAGTCTCTGCTTTAACGTTCTGTTGAATCGCTCGATTTTTCCCATAGTACCATGATCACCGGGCTCGTTATTGTAGTGCTCAATTTTCTTGGATTTGTAGAATTCTTGAGCCTGTGAGCTCATGAACTCGCCACCATTATCACTTGCCAGGATATCAACTTTGTGAAAGCGAACAAACGCTTTAAGCGCTGCTTAAACAGTTGGCGCGGTCTTGTTTGACAAGAGCTTTGCGTAGCCCAACCGTGAGTTGATGTTGATAGCACTCAAAATTGGTCGTTTCTCCCAAAACGTAAGATCCATTTGCCATGAGTTAGGATTATGTGAAGCAATTTTGAATCCATCGAACCGCTTCTTCTGGTCCTGGAATCGTTGAATATCGGTCTGACTGGAATACCAATCCTTTACAATTTTGAGAGTTATCTTAGGATCTAATTCCTTTGCCTTCTGATACAGTGCTTGAGCCCCGATAAAACCGGTCTTTGGATCATAGTAGCGTTTTGTCGGTAAATCTTGAAACGACATGATCCTATATTTTATAGCAAAAAAAATGGTCAAACTTAGAAGTCCGAGCATCAGCTAAATATACCCCCTTTAGATATTAAGCGGAATCGTGGAAATGCCGTCCAATAGTACCTGTCGCTTATCGTAGAAATATGAAAGGGCGCTCTTTGTTTGAGTATAAGTTATGATAGATTTTGTTTCTTTTGAAAGTCTGAACCCCTTGTTAGTCCCTTGAAGTGTGATGCGGTCCCGTACAACAGTCTCAAATCCGTCAGGGTTAAGGACATGCTCATTCCGACCACGACCCTGCTGCACACCCTTTGCTGACACTTTAACCTTGTAAGATTCGTCGGGTAGATAGCAAATATAGTTCTTACTCGATAGTGAGACCATAGCATCGCCTGACCATTCATCCTTGAACAGACCAGGGGTACGGCGATCAAACTTAGCTACTTCTGTGTTGTAGTCTCGTGGGAACCAATCGTATTTATGCTCCTTGAAGTGGGTACGTAGCTCGGGCTTCATACAGTTTTGAAACGGATTCTCACAGCTGAAAGCGATATAAGCTGAATCAGTGTTCATCTCCTGATACTCGAAGTCAGAGCGATCGAAGTAGAAGTCTATGCAGTCGTAGTAGAACTGAAGCATGCGTAGCTTGGCGAGCTGGTAGATGGCAATCGACAAATGGATGGGGTTCTTGTTATTAAGTCGCTGTTTCTTCATGGTGATTTCACAGGCGTCATTAAGCTCCTCGAGACCATGGAACGTAAAGTGTTCGATCTTGTTCTTAATAGCTATGTCGCTCGACTCATACTTAACCTCTTTATGCTTGCTCATGTTCATTCCAGATCGACCAAAAGCACTGTTGCCTACCAGTTTCATCATCTCGGCAATCATAGCCTTGGACTTATCGACGTCTCCCTCTCGTCGAGCATTTGATACAGCCTCCATAAATGGAGCAAACGCCTTGTGAGAGCTGGCCTTGACAAAGCAGTAAGTCTTGGTGATCTCCATACCGTGAGAAAGGTACCATTTGAGCAAAGGGGTGTAGATGAGAATCTTTTCACCAAAGTAGTTACCAATTGACTTGCGAACAGGCTTAGAGCGATTTGATGTACGGGCCTGGTTGTAATCGAACATGTGCTTACCAATGACACTCTCGTCGGTACAATCGATTAGTACATTCTTGAAAATGGGGGTCATTTCACTAAAGTAGTCTTTTAGATGGTCTGGAGTACGAATATCACATTCAAGAAAGCCAAATATTTTATCGGCGTTGATGTCGTCGATGATACCTTCGTACGCTTCAACGGTAGTCAATCGACCGCATGGCATCTCATTACCTAGAGCCCAAAGATACAGAGCGTTAGCATCGTATCCGATAATTTTTTTACAGACCTTACCACCGCGAATCTTGGTTTCATTACGCTTAGCGTAGCGATTAAAGATAATGGATGGACCTCCGGCGATGTTGGATTTCATCTTAGCGTAGATATCCTTTTCCTCTCGATCAATAGAATATACCAGTCTGTCCGAGTTGAACTCAAGCAACTTCTTATACCGAAATCCCCCGAGGGACATATCTTTACGAGCTGAGTTGCACTTCACACAGCTGATCAAGATGTTGCCGTCGATGTGGCCAAGATTATTATTGATACGATCAGCTGAAGCGGTATCAGCGGTTAGCTGGCAGTAGCACAGACCGCACAGATACTTTTGCTTTTGCAGCAATGTATTCAAGTGTTCGAGTGTCATGTCAAATTTTCGCTTTGCCTTAGCATCCTGATTCTTGTACCCTCCCATGCGCTTAGCTGGAAATTGGAATGCGTTAGCCAGCTTCTTATCCGGATATTGGAGATTGTTGAAGCAGGTCTAATACATAACCTTCTCCGAAAGACCAGGTAGCGACACTCCATCCGCAAACATATCCAGATCAAAACGCTTGAAAAGCTCTCGTTGAGCCTTGATAGCCTTGATGAATGGGACAACGTCGAGATTGTTGTACCAGATCAGTAGGTCCTTGATCGATTTCATCTCGTAGTACTCCCACACGAACTTCACTTGTTCGTAGTCATCACCGGTGATGCTTGTTCCTCGGAGCTTACTGTCAAAAGCTGACTTAGGCGGGATAGTGATCTGGCTTAGTACATTGAACGCGGTGATGTACTCGTACGGGAAAAGACCTTTACCAAGACCACAGACACATCTAATTTTGTCATCACATTTACAGCCACCAAGATATGTTGTAAGATACTTATCGTAGCTGGTACCAGCTGGCAGATAGTTGCTAATATCGAGCATTTTCATGTTCGATGTAGCAATGCACATGTAGCTGGGATTCTTGATGACAGATTTGATGTTGTCGGTACCGATAACGGCAAACAAATCCTTCTTAATCAAGTTAATATCGTATCGACCAGAATTGAAACCGAATACTGATACCTGATCAAGCTGCTGTTTTAGTTCCCGTAATCAGATCTTTGCTTACCAAAGCCAAGACTGCTATGAAAGTAAAAAAAAGCTGGCATACTTTCCTTGTTGGATCCAACCCTCGACATCAGACATCTTGTAGGTCTTACCAAGATTGACTCCTGGAATTTCCATACCTGTCAGACCGTGAGCGTCGATGATTTTCTGTAGAAGCGACTTGTACTTATTGACATTGTACTGCTGGATCTTAACAGATACATCACCGATGTATTTGAACGTATCCGTAAGTAGCATCTTCGGATCATCATTTACAAAGCAACGCACCTCCTCGGTTAGGCTATCAGCTACTGATACAGACACCGGAATGTGTTCGTTCGTGAAGACAGTATTCTCCCCGTGTTGAGTCGCAGTAGGCTTAAGGATGGCCTCAAAGTCATAAACGATGAAGTGATCAATGTACTGGTCAGCATTCTTGATTGAATACTTCGTAAGCAGTGATCGTATTGCGTTCTGAGCTGGTTTGTAGATAGTTGGCTCAGCTGGGAAGCTTTCGATATTTACGAGCTCGCACTGATTCTTTTTATGGTTTTTAACCCTTTCAGCGCTGACGAAAACCATTTCACACTTAGGACATTGATACTTAGCCTGAAGCATATCGATGTTCTTGATGTAAAGAGCATGATTCTCGAACGATAAAATATCCATAGCTTCATACCCCTTGTTTGATCTACGAATGCATTCTACATTTCCAGAAACTACATCCATCTTATATACGTTAATACCAAGTTGGAAGCAGTCTTCAACCTCATCGAGCTGTAGTAGGTCAATGGGCTTAAAACTCCTAAGCAGGCTCAACGAATATTCAACCCCCTTGAAAGAACAGTAGCGCTTGAATGCCTCCTTCACCTGAGCCTGAATTCTTCGAGGATCCTTCTTAGGGCTCTGGAATGTATGCCAGGCGATACAGAGGAAGACGCACTTGTTGTTGGTCTTGGGGAAGTTGATCACATGCTTGTTTTCGCGAATAATCTTAGGGATGACAGCTTCGCTATCCCCGAGAGCATGGTCGCGATGGTAGATGAAAATCTTGAATGCAGTGATCGCCTTTAGCTTATACCCAGAGCTGGGATAGTTCAGTTTGTCAGCCAACTCCATAGAACGGATTTCCGAAATCACCTTCTTTTGAATATCAGCCTTGCTATTGATAGCAATAGGATTATTGAATACATGAGTATTAGCGAGATTTGGGTAGAAGTAGCGTGTGTCGTCAGGATCGGTCTTGCTTACAAGCTCGTACCCGAGAGCGATATTTATCTTAAACGCACTCGTTTGAGTCGAAAGGACGTTCTCGAGCTTGTTGTAGAAATCAGAAGGCTCAACACCCTCGTACAGATGTGATTCCATGTGAGTACCATTGTAAAAACGGTACTTAGGATCAGCCTTGTAGTCGGGCGACAAGTGTTTCTCAAGGGTTTCAATCGAAACATTGTACTGCTTAGATACTAATCTCTTGTTGATTAGACGCGAAACGTTGCTAACATAAACCATCTTGCCCGTTCTACCACGCGCCTAACACGGTAGCTACTACCCCATTTGATAGGTTGGATATTTAATCTCTTTAATCCTTCGAGTTCGTATGCAAACATGTTGCCTATATATGCTTGGCTATATTATTCTCCGTAGATATGACTTTATAATTATTTGACCTTGTATCAGGATCGACTTTATATCTTAGTCATTCACAAAATATTCTGAAATTAATTAATTCAAATATTTGGCTTATACCTTTTTGGAGGTTTTAAGCCATTGTCATTGACTATATTGGGATTGACTTTTTATTTGAGAAAAAAATTAGTTAATTAATTAAGTTCGGTTTCGTTGTTAGGTTCGGGTTTGTCTTCAATAAGTTCGGTTTTGGGCTTACGCTTGCGAGCACAGATCTGCTCTCTATTCTTATCGTCATAGCTCTTTTGATACGACAGTCGAGTTTCACGTGTGCGCTGGTAGTAGCGCTTCTGCGCTTCATTGATGCGCTCTTTGTTAGCGAGATATTGATCGGGTGAGTATGCCATCTTTATATACTATTAATTTTATATTTGTCAGGATAAAAAATAAAATTGGAGGTCCTCCAACTAGCGAATTCAATGCATTCTAATTTTTGTAGTACTAGATTGTGGTTATTTTTCTGCATCTCTTAATAATAGTATCCTGCCACCCTCCTTGTTGGTTGCTGCTTCCTAGCTCCAGCATACTGAGCTAAGCGTACGCATCAAACGATCCTTCAAAAGGGAGCGCAGACAAGACTTGACAATGCCGACCCAACGTCATAAAATAGCCTCGTTGGAGGTCACGGCTGGCTCATCATCATCTGACAGCATGGAGTAGATCTTCTCTGCAATCATCTTCACCGATTCTCGCGTAGGAATGTCGTTCACGATAGTAATCGTTGCATCAAATCGCTCGATTCTGTCATCCAGACTTCTGGAGAAGTACCATTCCTTGAAATTTGTGACGATGCTGTATAGCTTCGTCAATCCTTCGACATCTGCGAGTACTTCGCACCCTACGTAAGCCTGCGCGAGGCCCTGCTGAAAATCATCTCGTTTCGCCTCGATGATGCACACACGTTTACTGCCACGTTCAATCACAAATTCAAAAGACCCGTCTCCATGTACTCGTTTCCCGGTAACTGTCTCTTCGGCGAGAATCCGGACTTCTCCATCAAAAAGCCCACAAACGCAGGCAAGTATTGGGACGATGAAGTGAAGTCTTTTCGCTTCTTTCCCCGTCACGATTTCTCCGAACGCTTTGGTCAGGAGTAGGAGATACGCATGGAGCACGTCAATTTTGTCATTTTCGATGACTTTCGATGGCTGCTCGTAGCGACGCGCCCTCATTATTTTGTCGACATCCGTGAACGACACATAAGAGTACCCTGTGGAGGACTCACCAGCAGAGTTGACCTTCGACCTTTTGTTCCGATCAAGTACTTCGTTCAGTTCTTCCCACCTTTTCTTGCGGACGGGATGGGGTTCACGAAGAGCGGCGGCACCTACTGGTAGGCGTTGTCCAGGAACCAGCACCAGCACGTGAATCACGTCCTCTCCGAGCGACACGTTCGGCCCAAACAGGTCCGGCTTGTTCAACTTCCACGACGCGCGCAGCTTCTTCATCTTCGATATGTCAACTTGATTCTGCAGCATCTTGTCCAGGTCATCGTCGTCTGTCAGCCACGCGCCGCCCTCCGTCTTCGCCAAAAAGAGCTGCAGCTTGTCAGCATCGATGTCCTTGAAGTCATTCGACTTCTCCCCCTTGATCATCTTCTTCAAGTCTCCCACCAGCTGACTCGCGTCGAAGTCCACAGGGAAAGCGCTTCCCGCCAAACCAACGATCGCACAGACAAGCTTCACCATCTTTCCTCGAGCTGGCAGATTCTGAAATGGGGGAGAGAATTTCTGGGCGTACTTAAGCGGACATGAAGGTGTGTGACATAGATTTTCAACCGCCACGTCGCGCTGGTCCGAACTAATCCTTGAGGTAAAAATCTGCCGGCGTAATGTTCAATTGCTTTTATCAATATAGTTTGCACATTGTCGGTCGAGCGGCTATTAAACTACCCTAATATCGAAAAGGCGTTTCTAACGCTCTCAGGTGGTCGAGCGGTTGCGTTATCAAAATAGCTCCTACCCTAAAGAAGGCTCTAGGAATGTTCTAAGTGGTAAATTACGGTAATGAAAAAAACTGCCGGCGTAATGTTCCAGTATATACTACTGAAGGTTGGCCTCGGTGGCCAATATGGATGCGGAGCGGATGTACGTGGTGAACTGCATCAGCTATACGGGATCCGTTCTGGCAAATGTGGAAAGCAGGAAGGAGCAGATCCCGGAGGTGAAGCGGGCGCTAGTTCATGAGATGACCTACTACGCCAAACGCCTCAAGCGCATTCAGGGCCAAGATGGTGAATAAGGCCGGACGCAGTTGAAGGCATCGTTTCCACCGAATGAAGGCGGATCCGTCCGCAACAGGAACACTTGAGTGACAAAAACGAAAGTATACCTACCTGGGTTGGGTAGACATCCCTAGCTTTGGCCGATTAAACACGAACCTTATTTACGTGTTTTCAAAAAAGAAAGCGTCGATCTTATAATGCTTCTGAAGCACAGGTACTAGTAAAAGTTTCATTCATGCAGTTCGTAGATTTCCGACGACGGGCCATCATTCCGTTGACGTCGGTCATCAACCTCGTCAAGCAAGTTCTTTGCTGGGTCCACGACCACGACACCCATTGGTGTGTCATCAACCTGGATGCTGTTATCTTCCTTCAATGAAGGACCTACATAGAGTACGGTATGTACATGTAAATCACGCCGCGGAGACCACGGTACATTCGACCGTCTGCCAGACGACGTCGGAACAAGGACACATCATGTGGGCACTCGTTCCAGCTGCTGTGCCTGCAAAGTGCGTGGCGTGTTGAGTCCTTTCTTGGCTGAGATGGCAGGTGGTGAAGGCGGCATCACTGTGTATTTTGCTGTGACAATCAAAGATGTCTGAAGCGTACGGCACCTTCGGGGCGTCGAGGCCGTCACCCCGCCAGCACGAGAACCGCTGGAAGAAGTTCCTGTCCTCTACTGGTGTTCGCGTCACTGGAGTGATTGCTGTCCTGCTTATGGCTGTGGGCGGCTTCCTGTTGTTGCAGAGCCCTTCGGCTCCAGCTACCAAGAAGGTCTCCGTAGGGCGGGACGCGGCCGTGCTGGCTCCCTCCGAGCGCGCCTTCGTCGATGGTGTACAACCGGAGAAGCTACGAGAGTTCCTGCACTCCTACGCCAGCGTTCCACATACGTGCGGCACTGAGCAAGACTACAAGACGGCAGTGTACACTGCAGAGCAGTTTACGGCCTTCGGACTTAAAGCCGAGATCAAGGAATACTACACGCTGCTGTCGTATCCGATCCACCGTCGTCTGTCCATCGTGTCGCCCGAGGCGAGCGTGCATGAACTCAATCTGACGGAGGTGTCGGTCCCTGACGATGCTTGCACGAACAACCCGGACGCATTGCCTCCGTATTTGGCTTACTCGGACTCGGACAACGTCACGGCGTCGGTCGTGTACGTCAACTACGGCACTCAGGCGGATTTTGACTGGCTGGTTAGCCACAACGTCACTCTTAAGGGTAAAATTGCGCTGGTGCGTTATGGCCGCAACTTCCGCGGTCTCAAGGTGGCTTTGGCCGAGCAGCACGATATGGCCGCCGTGATTATTTACTCGGACCCGAAGGAAGATGGATTTGTCCAGGGACCTGTGTATCCCGAGGGCATCTACCGTCCCAAGGGCTCTTTCCAGCGTGGATCGCTACAATACCTTTCATTAGCTTCTGGAGATCCGCTGACGCCTGGCTGGGCTTCTGTTCAAGGGGCTCCGCAGCTCAAGTACGGAGACGTTAACAGTATCCCGCACATCCCAGCGCTGCCATTGTCCTATGAACAGGCGGATATTATCCTGCGCTCCATTGGTGGCCAGAAGGCTCCTGAGGCTTGGCAAGGCGGGCTATCGTACCCGAACAGATACCGTCTAGGTGACGACGAATCTCTCGTCTTAAACCTCGACGTGCTCATGGACAACAAGGTTGGTCCCATTTGGGACGTCATCGGTACGATCGAGGGCTCCATCGAGCCTGACCAACAAGTTCTGATTGGCAACCACCGCGATGCCTGGGTCTGTGGTGCTGTGGATCCCAGTAGTGGCTCTGCTGTCATGATGGAGATTGCTCGTGGTCTGGGAGATCTCCTCACACAGGGCTGGAAACCCCGTCGTTCTATTGTCTTGGGCTCCTGGGACGGCGAAGAATTTGGTTTACTCGGTAGTACTGAGTTTGCAGAGGAGCGTGCTGAAGAGCTTAAGCAGAAGGCTGTCGCGTACATTAACGTGGACAACGTCGTTGGTCCATTGGCTCTTGCAATGGGCACGCCCTCCATCGCCAAGTTCATTGAAGACACTGCCAGGGCTGTGCCTCCTAACGAGTTCTTCGGTCCAAATGACACTCGCAACGAACCTGGTGACTGTTTATATGACCAATGGGCTGCTCAGACCGCTGACCACCGTTCGCAGATCTACGGTGTATACGATGGTACTCTGGCACCAGACCACTTGATCCAGTTCATGGGATCAGGCTCGGACTTCACTCCGTTCTACCAGCACTTGGGTGTGATCTCAGCAAACTTGGGCTTCACGCTCAACGGCGCAGTCTACGGCACCTACCACAGCAACATGGACAGCCTCATGTACATGGAGACTCTGGGGGATCCACATTACGCGACGCACGCCAATATGGCTCAATGGTGGGGACTCATGACGATGCGTCTGGCCACAGACGTTGTCGTGCCCTTCGACTTCACCACCTACGGACTCGTGATGAAGGAGGATCTCGCTGGCTTCGAGGAGAAGATCCTGGCCATGAACCGCAGCGTAGACTTCACAGAACTACACACGGCCATCACCAGCTTCACTGCGAACGCCAACACGTTCCACGCGAACATCCAGCAGTTTGAGGCTGTAAACGGCAGCAGAAGCGAGGAATTGCTGCGTGGCTGGAACGAGAAGCTGGTGCTACTGGAGCGCCACCTCATCGATGAGAACGGCCTGCCTCACCGTCCGTGGTACAAACACGTGATCTTCGGTCCGGGCTTCTACGAGGGCTACCTCGGCACTGCCTTCCCTGGCATCTCGGACTGCGTTGCATTCGGAGACAACAGCTCGACCATTCAGCAACATGTGAACGACGTCGCTCGTATCGTCGGTGACGCTGCCAGCTTCCTAGTTGTGAGTTGAATATTAATCAATGATTATGATAAGCCTAGCAACTGATACAAGGAAAAATGCTCGTTTGAAGCTTTACTAGCGTCATATTATTCCCGACTATACTAATATTATTTCTGCGGTGTTTTCTGTAGCCGTTGTGAAGTACTACAGTAGTCGATGGAGTCACCCTTTATTATTATTATTATAGCCGCTTACACATTTAGACGTAGAACTTGCCCACCTCACTCGGCATGCATCACTAGAACCAGATTCACAAAGGTGCAAGATTTATTGCAAGTATTTAACAGTTTCAGATATTTATATTACGAAAACCTAACGCTATTTATTTTTCGACTCTGCTTCCAATTGATAAATTGTATTTTCGGAATCCCTGGTGTATGAAGACGGAGGACGGTAGCTGTTGCTAAGGCGGATTGGAAACTGAGCTCATCCTCCTCTTCTAAACGGAGCGCGTGATCGTCTCTACCATTCCAAACCCGAAGCACGAGCACCTCTACCGCCTTAACATGTAACGACGACTGTGTTTAATTATTAATAGCTTGGTTATTGTATTTGCCATGTTGAAGTTACATGTACAATATAATCAGCGTATTGCAATACGTTGTAGACTCGAGCAGCATTTTGGATATTATTTTATGCTTAAACGATACTGTACTTTGAATTTAAAAATAATCTATGAAGCTCAAGCTTAGGCTCCAGGTACCCATTTCTAGAAATAGGAAGATATGTTTTACCAAAAAAATTAACGGCCAAGGCCTCTCTTATGGACATTCAAAGAATAACAATGTCGTTAGCCGGGTTAAGTGAATGTAGTGTGCCTTGTCGAAAAGGGTAACTACGAAGGTGACGCAGGAAAATATAACGCGCTCTGCTGGTGTAAAGTGCAGGCTGGATCAATTTTTTCGTTTCTAATAGTCGACGTCTATTAGGGTACTCCCTGACGCTGATATGTTAGTAGCTATACATGTTAGCTAACTGTTAGTTAGTGCCTCGAATCTTGAGCTAACATGTCAGGGGCACTTAGGCCCGATCCTAACGGGATCACCTTCAGCGCATGAGCCCCATCATCTGATGTTTGATTTGTTAATAAAAATACACATGTGATTGCCAAGATGCTCCGATGATCCCAAGTTGGGATCATTCCCTCATATGAAACCACAGCTCGCAGATCGAATTGAATACGAGAAATGAAAAATCGGGGCTTGTGGTGTGCGTGACCGCTGTTCTAGCTGCTAATGAGTATCGACGACGCCGAGCTAAAGTCGTTCCGAGGAAGCGTCTTGACTGGGAAGCTCACCGCGATCGTCTGCTTCAAGAAGGGCAATTCAAACGCTACTACAGAAAGGAATTGTGGCAGAGTCTTTCAAGCCTATGCTTGAGCGCGACGACATTAAGTCGAGAAACAGAACCAGTATTGCGCCCGTCACACCAGTTAATAAAGTGCAGATGACCATATCATGGCTGGCAGGGGGCTCTTTCCACTCAATTAGGGCTCTCGCGGGAGTTAGTAAATCGGAGTTCTATTCTAGCGTCGTGGAGGTCATGGAAGCTATATGCGCCCACCCGCGGTACCAAATAGCAGCCCCTGTCTATGATAATGAATCGATATTGCGAGCAGCGTCTCAGTTTGCAGATATCAGCAAAGACAACATATTGACCGGGTGCGTGGGTTGTGTGGACGGGTGGCTCAGCCGGATTAAAGCCCGAGTGCAAGGGAGGTTCCCGACGTTTCAGCCATTTTTTCTGGACACTACTTGTGCCATGGCATTAATGTTCAAGCGATGTGTGATGCTGCTTGTCGGTTCACGGGTTATTGCTTTAATTCTCCAGGAAAAGTGGCAGACAGTGTTGCGTTTAAGATGTGGCCCTTAAGTGCAGCAACCAGTAAATTACCGTTTCGATATTATATAATTGGTGACAACGCGTACACTTTGCACTCAAAAACACTAGTGCCGTTCACAAAGCCTGAAATCAAGTCAAGAGCATGTTCAGACTACAATTTTTATGTATCGCAGCTGCGCATACGTATCTTTTCGCGTTTTACACGCGCTACAGCAATTTTTTCTGTAGTAAGCTCCGAATTCATACTTGTCATTTCTGCTTCCACCAACTTGGTTAATACTTTTGTCAAATCGACAACAGAATCCAGGCTACTTTGACGATCTTCATTTTTTTGGCGTTTCCTGTTTGTTGTCCGTTCTTTTGTCATACTAGTAGGCTGTGTTTCGTTGGATTCGTCATCTTCGTTTTCCTTGTATACACACGATGCACAAAATTCGCGACCGGATCCACGTTGCTCGCACCAAAGATGCACGTACAGAGCAACTTTATCCCCTTGACAGTAACCCCAGAATTGTGCATGCGATCCAGAACGCTTGCACCTCCCTTCAGCAGCAGCAAAGCGACTACTACATTCCTTCCAGATAGACTTCAACTTAGCGGCTGAGTGGACGGCTACTTGAACCGGATCAATGCCTTCAAACAGTGAGTCATCACTAACTAAGCGGTCAAACACTTCATTGCTTGTATTAGATGCTTCGGCAACCGTGTCCCAGAAGACCCGCCCACCGTCGTCTAACTCAGCCCGAGTTAGGATATCACCAGATGTGATAAACCTGTCGAAAAACTCCTCCGAAAAGAGAACGTTGAGCAAGCGATACGAACAGTGTTTTGAACGTCGCTCTGCATTAATTTCGCTATTTGCCCGGCCGCGTTTGTCCAGCCGTTGGTTCTCGAGTAGTGCCTCCATTGCTGACTTGGAGTCGTATCCCTTCAGTATTAATTTCGCTATTTGCCCGGCCGCGTTTGTCCAGCCGTTGGTTCTCGAGTAGTGCCTCCATTGCTGACTTGGAGTCGTATCCCTTCAGTATATCCGATCAGCTTTGTTGGTGTTCATTGCAACACAAAGCTTGCGTGCTGTGCATTCAAGCTTCAGTTGATCCATTGTCCAGTCGGCGTAGTCGTCCGACGTCGGTGCAGGGATAGTACGCTTTCTTCCCGGCTTTTGCTGTGCTGTCCATTTACTGCGAGCCCCGCGGCGGGGGTCTCCACTTGACTGGGGAATACTGAAATACATAAATGTACTGCGCTCATCCTGCGAGTCTTTTCATTTTATCATTTTTCCTGCTTTCACGTCATTTTCTCAAGCCTAGAACCGGTTTCACTTCGACCTTTCGCAGAGGCTTTAGATCGTGATCCCGTTAAGACTTGGATTGTGATCCCGTGTGTAATCCTTTACCCCTAACTGGGGCATGACCCAAAATGATCCCGTTAGGGAACTGCCTTAGAGTCTGCGAATGGATTTGCACAACCAAAGTAACACAAGCTTGTAGCCTTTTTTAACATAAATATATTATCAATTTTTTATTATTATTTAAAATATCTTAAAGAATAGATCTTTTATAATAATTTAAATATAGAGATAATATATTTTCAATAAATTAATACTCTAACATTTTCAGGATAATTATTAAAAAGGTGGAATAAATAAAACACCACAAAACTATCACTTATTTTCAAAGATAGTGAAGCCTTTATGCAGTAAGGATTAAATCCACATTCATAAGCTGTTAACTTTTCTAAATCATCTTTTTGTTTAATTAATCCAAAAGATAAAATGAAAATTAAAATGGATAAAAATAAACTTAATAGTAAAATATAAAAATATTTGAATAATTTAATAACATATTTATAAAACTTTTTAAGATATAATATAATTAAACGGAAAAAAATTAAATAATAAATTAAATAATAAATTAAATAATATATTATTATTATTTTTTCTTTTTTTTTATCATATCTAATTAATTATTTTTTACTTTTTTTCCTCAACCATACACTGTCTATTTTAAAATATTAGTTATTTATTATAATAAGAGTGGTATTTCAAGGATATCTAAACAATTTACTAGCGTAAATATCTAAAAGATTACCACTTATGCTACACATACAAATCAAAAACCTATAATAACAAAATCAAAAAAAAATAATATTTTTTTAAAAATAAAAAATTCAATTATTGGTTGTAAAATAACTATACGAAAAAATAATATTTTTTAGAAACAATATTATTTTTTATTTTACCAAATTTAACTAAAATAAATTTTAATTTTACAAATAAAAACATTTTTAATTTTCAAATTCAAAATGTTTTACACTTTTTTGAATTAAAAACAGAATTTTTTAAATTTATAGGCCTAAAAGCTCTACTTCTAATTTCTGAAGAATTTGTAAAAGGTATAGTTAATAAAATGATTAAAGAACCAAACATTGCAATAACTCCACCAATTTTATTAGGAATAGATCTTAAAATTGCATAAAAAAAAATTCCTAAAAAGTAGTTAGTAACTTTGATGAAGTCGTAACAAGGTAGTCGTAGGGGAATGGATATCAAATAAAACAAGATATTTTTTTGATAGTTTAAAATATCAACGATTAAAATATCCATTATTAAAAGATAATGAAAATAATTTTCATAAAATAAAATAAAAATTTAAACCATTTAAATGGTTTCAGTATAAATAATAAAAGCATTAAGTGGATGCCTTGGCATTAATTTAATTTTTAGGACGTAAAAAATGCGAAATGCTATTTTTGAAAAATTATTAAATTGTGATATTCCTTTAAGAGCACAATATATTAGAGTTTTATTTTCTGAAATAACACGTATTAATTTTTTGTTTTTTTAATTTTTTCATTTAAAATAAAAATTTAAAAAAAAAAATTAATACGTGTTATTGGTATTTATTGCAGCGATTAAGGCATGCAAAACGGTATTATACCCTTTATTTAGTATTCTTCATTCCGGCTACATAAAATATTTTCAGGTGATGAAAGTGCCAAAAGGATGCCCAGAACACAAGATAAAGCACTTAAGAATGCTTCATTCTCAGCGTTATACACCTCTCCTTTACGATACTAACGTGTTAGTAACATGTATAGTTTTACACTTACTGTTAATTAGTGTACAGTGTGCGCCATAAATATGTGCGCACCCCTAATTCGGGGATAATTCCAATAAAAAGGCGTTTTTAGCGCTGAAACCGCGTCAGTTATCTATTGAGACAAAACGGAACACAGGCATATATTTTTTTTGCGGACGACTTGTAGTTGCCGAGATCTATCCCCGAATTAGGGGTGCACGCATATTTATGGTGCGCACTGTAGTAAATTCGACTAACGTGTAAGTGGAGTACCCTAACGTCTGTTCTAGAGGATATTACAGCAGGTACAAAGATCCAGCAAGTAAATTATATAGACGCACTACCAAAGCTCGCACAGCTACTAGTAGCGGCTGCTAAAAAAAACTATCGAACAGGACGCGTTTCACTTTTTATAAGTGCACGTAATATATTGGCCACGTCCGTCGTCCGTACATGTAATCTCTTCCGATTGATCTTTTTCTCAACCTGAAGAATCTTAATGTGCCGACCTGTTCCTACACGGGCGAGACTACGGCGACTCGCCAATGGCGATGTTCTTTCCCACGAGTGCCTTTGTGTACTGCCGCGAATTCTGCAAAGGGGTGAAGTAATATCGAGGCCATCTCCACAAATTCTGCATCAACCCAATTGAATACCTCTGGTGGTAACTATCCGATTCAACCCCAGGAGACACAAGCACTCTAGTTTTAAAATATTCGGGAGTATCTGCTCATGACTCCGCAGACAATTTGCCTTTAGCGGTAGTACCAGTATACACGACTTTTGGAGACTGATTCAATCGTATCGAACATCAATATCAATCCTAAGCGAGAATTTTGTTGAGCGCTTTAGCCCGAATCAATAACGTGACGACTTCGTATTCCTTCGAGTCTTTTGGAGTGGCCCTCGTTACTTTCAGCTCGGCCTTGAGTTGTGACAGCGTCAAAGATTCACGATGCATTGTCCGAAGTATTTCTGAGCAAGCACATTATCGTCGATTCTCGTCAGAACATCCATTGTGTCGCTTTTCCTTGTCGGAGTGCCTTTTACAACGCCATTTATATACATCCGTATCTCTACCAACCCGGATAAGGCTTCATACTCCTTCGCATCTGGAGTCATACCCTTTGTAATCCCTAACTTCGACTGAAGTGTCGGGATGGACCACTTCTCATCTACGAACTCTTTATAGAACTTTTGAGCAAGCGGGTTTCCTTCGGCCCGGTCCAAAATTTTCTCATTGAGAGAGCTGCGCTTGGTCTTCGAGAGCATGCTGTTCCACGCTCGAGCCCGCAATAACAGTATTAAGGCATCAAACTCTTTCGAGGTCTGAGACGTTGCCCGTGTGATCACCAGCTTCTCCTTGAGCATGGCTTGCGTTAATGTATCGTTCATGAACTGCCCAAAGTACTTTTGGGCGAGCGAATTCTCATTGATTTTTATCAAAGTGAGCTCTCCGTTGCTCTGCATGGCTGGGGATTTCACTTTCAACAGAATGTCAACGTACATACGAGTCTGGAGTAGCGTCGAGAAGGCTTCGTATTCCTTCGAGTTCGGTGCCATACCCTTTGTGATTCCCAATTTGCTCTTGAGGACGTCCACTGTCCACTTTTCGTCAATGTACTGTTCGAATGTCTTTTGAGCGAATCATTTTTGTTTCAGCTTCGACTGGAGATGCCTTTCGAGAGTCCTGACCTTCGGAGACTGAAGCAACGTCTCTGCTCCATTTGCTTTCTGGAGCGCTCCAGAGTTTATCTTGAAACTCATTAGCTTAGACAATTGTTTTGTCAAGCCCCTCTCCTCGCCATTCAAGTCATTAGTGTTCTCGTCGTCCTTGTTTTCTGCCGTAGAGACGCGTAGGGACCTTCTGCCCGTGCGTTTTAAGTGGGCAGATTAGATCGACGGCACTGCATCCGTGGAGGATACAGCGGCGAGCGCGAGTCGCTGTGAGTCGGGAGTTGCCGAAGCCGTATTGCAACCCGCAATGAGAATAACTGCGGCAATAAGCAGAATGGGATTCAGAAGCATGTTAACGTTAAGTTGTACAACATGAACGTTTGCGCTGTTGATTTCTTGAAAGCAAAAGGCACTGTGAGCCCTCTGGCTCAGTACACTTGCTATTTAAACCCTTGTTCAGTATTGTACAGACTGCAACGAGCCCAGACATCACGTTCGCCCGTAATCCGGTATGAATAAGTCGTGACTGCACTCCAATCCCTAGATCTTATTGACAAAATCGGGACAGGATATAATTCGACGATTTGGCACGCGAGGAAGGTACAGAACACCATTTCTGGATCAAATTGAGAATTTTCCAAATCAAAACAAAAACAGCTCAGATCAAAACAAGAAAAGCTCTAATCATTTATGCTTCTATCAACATCCCATCGCCTTTCATATCTGATTTTTCGTGCAGAGACGTTGACTTGACAACTCTAAGGTGCCTCAAATCTCACTCCCGCAAACGATTAGACGGGGCGATTAGCCTTGCCTTTCTCTTGAATTCTCTCATTTTGAACCTAGCTGTTTTACTTTTGATCTGGGAAATTCTCAATTTGATCCAGAAATGGTGTACTATCATTGGTCGAATATGTAACAGTACTTAGCTGAGGTGGACGGTTATATCCCTATCAGACCCTTCCATTGGGATTACTAAATTTCAGAACATAATTCTGCTTATTAAACTAGGGCTTCGCGAGGCTGGGATAGGTTAACGTTAACCCACCTTGCGGAGAAAAAAGCGATTGCTGTTTTTTGTAATTCGTTATTTTCAAATAATCCGTGACAAAACAAAATTTAAAACACTTTTTGAATGAAATTATCAATCCTCTCTGCCAATGTATTAGCACTAGGCACGCCATGCTACTAAAAGGTGCTTGCATCGATTTACTACATGTAATAGCGACCATCCCACCGCATTAAGGTTTTGGGGGTAAGTGTTACTGATGGCTCGGTACTTGTATCGATTTACTAGTAACGACCATCCCACCGCATCCCCCGTTATTCTATTGGTGGGAGTGTTCGTGCTCTAAAAGGCAAGGCTGTTCAATTCTACAATAGAAAAGAAGAACATGGATGACAGCCCGAATATTTTCCGAGTGGGTATTAGTACAAAATTTCAACTTGAAGACGGCTGTTCAAAATCGCAAGGTCCCGCTGTTCATTAACAATGCCCCATGCTGACTGGAATTGACGTTTATGAGAACGTTGACGACTATCTAGACATCGATTCAGATGACGAAGTTCACGAGCCTATAGACGTTGACTGCAGCAGCAACTCACTTGATGAAGACGATAGTGACAACCAGGAACAGGAACCAGTACATGCATCAACAGCTCTTGCGTACTGCGTGGAGCTTTCAGTGTTCCTGTTTCAGTGCGAAGGGGACATTAAAGACCAACAGAGCCTGCTCCAATCTTTGACGAAGCTGGTGCGAGCGCAAGTGGTGAAGCGTAGGCGACAGCGGACACTGGATGCAAGATGGATACATGTAGCCATTTCTCTATCTGACCAATTCTATAAATGAAGACATTTTTTTCCCGAGCCAATCGGGCGTCATTTATAGAGGTGTGACTGCACGCCCCACCTGGTCGATTATTCACACGATGAGTTTTTGTTTCATAAGCAGAACTTGCCGCAATACAACGCAACTTGCGGGATATTGCCTGCTGCGGGACGCAACACATCCGATATCATTCATTTCTTGTTTGCCTCACATCCGGCCAAGTCATTCTTCCCAAGCTTGCAATGCGTCTGAACTCCTTTTTTCTGGTGACTACGACTGTACTGCTTGCTCGCTGCGATACTGCATCGGCTGCAAGCCTCACCAAGACATCGTCAGGGAATGTGGTGGTGTCGATGAATGTCGCTCCTGTGAAGAGTGCGAGGCTCCTGCGAAGTGAAAGCCAGACGCAAGACGACGCTGATGACTTTGAAGACGAAGAAAGGAATATCCAACTAGGTTTAGTAGACGACGCAGTGAAGAAGCTCGGTGGAGCTGATGACGCCGCGAAGAAACTAGTTGCCAACGACGACATAACGGCTGAGAATGGTCGCTCTGACCAAACAGCAGAACGAGGCCGATGATATCAAGTTTCTCGTCGACTGGTGGAAACGTCTAAAACCTTAAGCCGGTTGATGTCGAGAAGCTCACCAAAACTCCTGTCCAGCAGAAGACGTACAAGCAGTTCTTGATACAGCATCACTCACTGAATCCTGTTGTCCCAGCGAAGGCGCAGCCGATAACCAAGAATGGCGCGAAAACTCAGCGCCTAATTGACGCTGACCGGGATGTTAAGACGATCATTAACTGGTGGAGTAGTCAAAAGCTAAAGCCCGCTGATCTGCGAAAGACATCGAAAACTGAGATCCAAAAGAAGGCCTACCGCCTGTACAATGCCCAAGAGATGCTCAAGCGTCATTCGGCAAAACCCTCTGTATGAGGAGTCCGTAGATAGTTTAGGATCAAACGAGTGGTCCTACAAACTATGTTAAAAAATTCATGAGCCACAGTAAAAAATGTCCAGCGTACAGATTTTCTGAGATTACTGGGTGATATTTATGCGTCGGGCGCGCTGTACTGTACTGTACTAGTAGGCGTTGCTACTAAGCGTCTTGCGGTTAGAGAATGGTATCTACTTCGAAGTTATGCCAAAAAATCTCGCAGCCTTGTGTTCAACGCCGATGTCAACTGAGTCTGGCGGTTGTGACTCTGTTAAGGTGCCTCTTTTGGATATGCCTCCTGCAGCTTTAGACAGAGCTATAGTTTTATAATGTCTTAAATTCGCGTAAAGATGTTAGTTACCGAAAGCCCGCGCTGAAAGTCTTGTTTGCAGGTGCGAATACAAGGATGGTGCAGCGTGTCCAAATGTAAACAAGGCCGCGCATGCATAAAGCAGAGTGGTTTGGCTTTACTTGAGTGTATCGTGCCGGTTGGGTGCCGAGTTTTAATATCCGTGGTGCATCTCATTAACTCGTTACCAAGCAATGCCGTGCTTCGCACGGGGAAGCTCTGGATTTGTGTAGGAATCCATGCTTCTACCAATCACTATAGAATCAGAATCTGTTGCCTAATTGCTTTTTGAAAAATATAATGCCATTTTAGAATATTTATATGACAACCAGTAGCCGAAAAACAAATTTAAAAAAATAATTTGTCGAGCGGTTGGTTGTATATTAAAACTTATATGCGGTAGTTTGTATACGTGCGCGACTTGACACAATACTGCTTCGCTGTCCAATCTTGGGCTTGGTTGACGCGCTGGCGATATAAACGCGAGCGGCTTCGAAATTGTTAGTGTGAACGACATTTTTGCGAGAAGTGTTGTATCCTACCGTACCAAGACGAGCGTAAGTCATACATTTGCGTTGAAGCGATCGACATATCTAGGGGCTTCAAGAAAAGACGAGCTTAAACGCCTGTAGGTCTTCGCCGGTTGCGGGATACTACATGTGCTAATAATGTTTAATATAGTAAGCCCCCTACGTATTGTTCCTTTCAATAATTCTGCCGTGATAATTCTGGCATAATTCTATTCTGTTACCAGCCTTAATTAGGCCTTCGGGTTATCTAATTCCATCCTAATTCTGGGCTGTCTCAGCATGGCCGGTTTTAGGACGGCGATGGTGGGGCTGCATTAAGACTGAATTAGCTAATCCAGCTCGAGTAAGAGGGAAACAGGGGCCGTTTAAGTCTTAAAGAGAAAATATAAAAATAATATCCCTTAATAGCGATACCGTCGTCTATGACGCTGCCCTTCTACTGCTTTCCAAAAGAAGGTGTTTTCCACGGGATCATTCGTTATGAGTCCTCTGCGCACTCGCACAAGCAATGAACGAGCTCAGCGACAGATAATGCTGCACCACAATCGGGAGGAAATCGAACGAATGAACAAGAGTTCGTGCAAGTTGTGGTAGTTCGTGTCTCATTCGCGCAACATTTATTGGGAGAAAATTCATTCACTTCCAAGCCCTGTTCACAATTATCCGCCACCTAGGTGACACCTTAAAGACTGGTGTCTAACAATAACCAATAAGGAGTGGTGACGGTGTTAATGCTGCTCTGGAAGCTGCACAGACGCATCGGGAGAATCATGAAACTTATTTCTAGGTGGCGGATATTTATATTTTTGGTTTGAAGCGATATCGCTATTTATTAATAGCGAAGCTTCCGCTATAGCAGGGACTTACAGGAGAGGGCATTTTTTTTTACCTGATCAGCGAACACTTTGCATTAAAATACATCGAAATAAAAACGTTAAATTGAACCAGTATTTTCAAAGGTGCACACTGCCCATGCTACAGGGCTTCATACTATGTGTTCTTTAAGCCAATCGCTATGAATCATAATAGCCAAACTATTTTTTATTAGAAGCGTGATCGTCCAGAAAACACTCTCCCCGGTGTCGAGAAACCACTTTCGGATGTCAAAATACTGGCAGAGTCGCTCTACATTCTAGACGCGCTTATCGGTTGGCGTCAACAATGGCAACTGCCTCAGCACTTTGCTGCGCTCTGCCTTGGCTGAGTACTACAGCTTCGCAACGTCGCCTCACTCGATCTGAAGATCCAGCCACTTGTCCAATAGGGCATCGGCATCTTTATTCAATGCAGTCTCTGCCAAGCTTTGCTCGGTTTGAGCAGATATCTTTTCTCCTCATAATAGAAGCATTTCGCCTTCCGAAGCTTCCATAATTGTGACATTCGGAACAGCAGGTGTAGAGTTGGCACTAAGTTCGTCAAGATAGCGCCCGTGTTTTTCTCTTATATATATCTCGACCAATGCCAGCTCAGAGACACGATGATCTGATTAGACTTTTTGTACCACTTTATTGGTCCTCATCGCCGCATAGCTCATTGCAAATGTGATGAACTTCCCAACGACAAATGCAGCATGGCGACGTCTCCACGATATCGAACAGAGTGCAATCGGCTTCATGAGGCATCACATTTTGGTGGAACGAGAACATTGAGAAGTGAAAAGGGACTTGTATCCAGATCTACCCTCGGGTGCTTGCGTGGGGCTTCTAAAGATGCACAATCTGGCTTCCTGGATATTAGTAATTTTTATTGATATTACCGCGATTTTTTAAACTACTAGCACTGAATTATTTATATTCGGCTGAAGTGTAGATTGGTAAAAGTACTATTTGTAATATTAAATACTATTAGTAGATCATAGTACTAATTATGATTATACTACCAAACGCTGATCGTGATTGTAACGACGGATCGGTAAAAATGTGTTGTGTCATGTTGTACGGACGGTACTGAAAGAGTTAGAGCATCTCCAGCGGTCCACTGCAAACGGTAACGGAAAAGATTTACCGTGGAATTTTAGCGGAGAGTGGTAATTTATCTCCCACTGGAGCACTGTAACACTAAACGGGAAACTCAAAACGGTAAAATCTAGCGACCTCCTGACAAACTGGTCGCTTTTGCCGTGACTCCGGCAAATCCCCGGTAAAATGCTTGTAATGTCATTGGTCAATTAAGGGTTAAACTTGCCATTTTCAGCAAATCGATCTACAACCTGCGAACGCTCGCTATATGGCGACAAGCGGAGAGGGTGCATACGGCGGGCAACCATCGACCCGCAGCGCCGGCGCAGAGTCTTCGCTACTATATTCCCCGCCACTAGGTTAGCTTCCTCCAGCCCATTCCTCCAGCCCAATCGTGCTCAAATGGCCGGAGAGGAAACCAATACAGTCGTGGCTGTAATTGCCAGTTCAGCGTGTAGTTTTGCGCTAGCGTTTTAGCGTGACGGAAAAGAATTGTGGAGGGGCCATAAAATTCACTGAAAGCGACTCTTTCCCGTTAACGTTTGCAGTGAACCGCTGGGGATGCTCCTACATACTGGTCTAATCTGACCCGTAATGATAGGTAGGGAACAATTTCATTGGTCAAAACTACTCGTTAGGATAGGCGCAGGATAAATAGTTTGCGTAGAGAGCCAAAAAGCTCTGTAAGTATTGCAGTACAACGCAGTCGGCAGCATTTAGCCTAACATTGACAGTAAAAACAGCAAGCAATTACTACGATTTAGATATTCATTGAGATTCGTAATTAGTACCCGTGTCACAACCAGCCACTACCTATTGGTCTAACTGGACCTGAAAGTTTCGGAGGAAACGTGAAGGACACACGTATCGATCTGAATAACACACGAACTCATATCTGATTTGAAAACACACTAGCAGCAAAGGGGCAGCCTCTGCTGCCCCTTTGCTGCCTGAGCATGGAGCCCGAGCCCTTGTAGCCTCTCTCCGCTCGTGAAAACTGTGCACCGAAGGTATGAGCTCTCAAGATCAAATGTGCTCTAGAGGTTGAAGCTGAGAGAATTGGATGTTCTCTGAAGGTAGCAATAGTGCGGGGCCGCCATGCCCCCGACGGAAAGAATTCCTTCAGTCGGCCTTGCCCCCACCAGCGCTGCGCTGCGCGCAGCACCTGCATACCTACGATGCCGGGACTGGACGCCTCAGAGTCCCCCCCCCCGCGTCCCTTTACGCTGGTGACAGGCTAGAGCACTACTCTAGGGCGTTCGTGTTTGGGGACCAGCGAGGATATCGCTCGACGATCGTCTTACGTGTTGGCAATGACGTTAATACTGAGTATCCAATTGCTGTGGACACTGTGGAAGTGATTCTTCGAGACATGATGATGCGGCTGCAGGGGGACCGATTCGGCAACCGATTTAAGCCGTCTTACGCGAAATGGCGCTAGCTGAGAACCTACAGATTTATACCTGGCGAGAATGCTCCTACGCGATCCAGCGACTTTGCTAGAGCCTTACCGTCCCTGAATCGATCTGCAGTGAATCAGCTATCCTGCAGCATCGATCCGGATGCGAGGGAATCTTGGGAGAGAGCTCCAACTCGGAGGACGAGCCTTACGTGGAACCAATGGACCAACGGTATTAAGTCGTAAAATTACTGCGGTAAGGTATTACCGGGTATTAACTTGGTAGATAACAACACTATGTTTAAGCGCAAGAATGCCCAGGAAATTATAAATATAATGTATGGTCACCACATGAAAATGTAAAAAAAAATGTGGATTTGCCACCTCGAGCGGTCGATTTGTTTGTCAGGACTTTGACCAACCGGACTTTATACGGCAGATTCTTAGAAGGAGAGGGTAGGGTTTCTAAGTGATGTTGGTTTCGATCATATACCATGTATCTAATTCTGGGTCCATCTCCCCGACCTTTACGATGAGGCACGGTAGGCTCTTTATCGGTGGCAGCCCAACATGGTTTGTGCATTTCGTCATAAGATGTCGACTAATGCCGTGCCTTGCACGTGGAAGCTCTGGATTTTAAAGTACTAGAATGGGGAGCTAAAGAGGAATATAGTAAGTAGAAAGCGTAGCATAGTTAATCGTTAATTCGACCTACCCATCAAACGAAAACGAATGCTATTAATTAGCCCAATACTCGCATCAATGCATCTCCTGCACCTGCTTCGCAGCCGCAGCATCTGCTACAAAGAATAAAACACGCTCACGGTCGCCTCTAATTTCGGTTACGATAGCAGTAGGGTACAACAAGCACCGAAGAAAGCAGTACACGGTTTGCAAGTGGCTTATTAATATAACCCACCAGTTTTAGTGTCATTCATGAAGATCTTTATTTAACCTTCTTTCCTTCAAGCAACAGTCACGTTCTTTTTTATCCTTGTCAGCGACTATAGATAATCAGAATTACGCCTGGCTCATTTGCTATAGATCCTAGAATTCCTTATTTACATCGGTAGCCTCATTATCTAGTTTGAAAAAGCAATTTTGGCTTAAAAAAATCCTGGCGTCACTCTGACACTAGGGAATGAAATTAAAACTGTTTTTAAATTTTTTCAGTATCTATAAACGACTTAAGATCTGCTTTAAAAATAATATACATATAAAATACGCTATCACAGATAAACTCCAATATCTCTATATTTGTATATCTGTTTAAGAAGGTAATACGATTTGAGCGAGGTTATTATTTTCTGCCATCGAAAAGATTGTTTCTTTTAAAAGCTCACAACCGCAATATATCAGCGAGCTCAGCTGCTGCGGCGACCACCGCTCGAGGGCACTATACTTCGCCACCGCGGCGATGAGTTAGCTGCTGCGGCTCTCTTCGCTACTCATCTACGATTCTGCTCGTCTACTTATTCTCCACATATTTACTTATCTACACTCTGCTCGGGGAAGTTCTGGGCCAATCCAGACCACCACTGGCGACGCCCGCGGCGGCTGGCCAGATACGGACCTAACGGCACATACGAACAGACCTATCACTTCGCGAAGAATACCGCATGATGAGGGAGAGCTCCAAACTCACCAAGTCCAGGAGGCTCAGCGTCTCGATGCTGCGTCAAGTGACAGCATCAAGGTGTTGAAACCACTGAAACTTCAAGCGAGCAAGGGCGAAAGGTAGACGGATGATGCTGCGCTGCTTGGCGGCGCTACGTGCTCTCGTTGGACTGCCAGTCTGCAGATCCTATCGTTCTGCCGCTCGACACACACCTCAACGCTCTCGACAGCTACGTTTACATACCTCTTTAGAGCTATTAAGATCTACCTAGCCGTCTATAGTGTAAGAAAAAGCTAAATTAAGGTAAATATTCTAAAAAAAACCCAGCATTTACGTCGAGAAGGTTTTGAAGAAAGTGAGCTGTATTTTATTTGTACACCAAGTTTCTATCAGTTTATACCCATGCTAAACCTTTACTGCGGAGTGAAACCTGTGAAGTTTATACAAATTGCGTAGATAAATAAGACCTTCTAATTTAAAATTTGTATTGAATCGATACCTACTATTGGTGTGTGTACACAATCCCGAAATAATTCGTAAAGAGCTGTACGTACTACTACTCGTACCACTACCAGGATAACAGTTACATCAAGTACTACAGTTTAGTTTGTGTGTGATATAGATAATCCATCTTTTTGTTAGTGTTGAGAATAAGCGTATAGAGTATTGTTTTGGCAGAATCGCACCTCTGTAAATACTTTGGATATAAAATCCAGGGAAATATCACAACCCATTAACCCTTTTAATATAAAATTAAAATAGCATAGCTGGTATCAGTAATTTGAAAAAGCCCCCCCCCCCCCCCCCCCCCCCCCCGCCGCAGCAGGAAAGTAAGTTCTGAAAGGGCCATGGGTTTGTTCGCTTGGTGAGGTCGTCGCTGGGCCCGCCCACGCAAATATCGAGCGACCCTGCTTCGGGGGCACGCTGCTCTGTTTTGCTACGGCTACTCTCCTCGCACACCCTTCTTCCTTCATTCAAGTAGTCATCCACCGTTTGTAGTGCAGGTGTTCCATGCAGACATAAGCAACAAGCCTGCTACTGCTAGCAGCATTGCGACCAATGGCTACTGGTCGCCAGGTATTAACGTTTTACTGGATGACTGCACCACACATAACACAGAATAAGGCGACAAGTTCCCATACAGCACAAAGTTGATGACAGCTTATAAATCCAGTTTGTAATAACGCAGAATCTGGTGACTGCATAACGACAAGCTAGATTACAACAGCAATGGCCTCTGGTCAGCTGAAGCCGTAGCGATAGCAGTAGATCACTTCATCTTTTACTTTAAAGTGAATAAACTACGGCAAACTACACGGGAGACTCGCCGACTCCCCCAGCGTGTCTACGCATACTTCCTTGCAGACACTACAGATAATTCCTTAGCAGTTTTCGGCTCAAGTGACGATGACCAAGAGTCGATCTCAGCGCTCCAACCCTGATGATGATACCGAACGAGCCTCCGCTCATATCTTCATCTCGATACTACCGCCATGGATCACAAGTACGTCTCATGCTGCCCTTGGGAAATGGCGCAAGGAGTGCCGCGAATATGAAGACACGATTCGTAACAGCGCAAAAGGGGGAACTGAGGGTTTGATCGTGCCAATCAAGAACATCCTCGATGAAGGCCTACTTCGGCAATGGTGCCGCCTGTAATGGAAGATGTCCATCGACGACGTCACCAATGACATCATCCTAACCGAGGTTGAACCATTATTTCAATCGTCAAGAACAACAGTGTACCTGGCGTCGAACAAGAAATGGCTGAAAATCTCCGCATGGATCTGTCTGAAAGCGACGTGCACGAGCGCGTCATTCAATATTTCTAGCTCTGCTGTGAAATTATCGGCGATCACAGAAGGCGCATTTTCTTACCGATGAAGACGGTAGGATGTCATTATGCAAAATTCTGATCAATTCCTTAGAGCCCAAGGCTCATCGAGAAGATGTCGATCGAACTGCTCGTTTTCAAACGCGTAAAGTGAGAGAAGACGAGGGAGTCCTCCACGATCTGATTCTGGAAACAGCCCTTGACCACGAAAAGGCTTACCAGAGTCAACGTCGCGCCAAGCGCGACCATGGCGGCCGCGACTCTGAGCGCCCGGTTCCACGGCCTAATAGCAAGAAGTCGACAAAGAAACCTCGTTTAGAGAGTGAACCGAGTGGTTCTGGTCCACGGCCACCAACGAAGTCGACAGCGGAGCGCCCTAAAGTCCCGCCAACGCCATGCCCGCACTGTGGTGGCCTCCACTGGCTTTTGGAATGCTCCAGAGCAGCTGATGGTTAAAACGCGGAGATCCGCACAATATTGCGTGCATAGCGATAGTGTCTTCTTTCAAAAGACAAGTCTGTCACTCTGAATGACATTGTGGTATTGCCATACTGTGCGGACTGGTACGGACCGCACTGCAATTAATCGCAAGAGCACTAGCCCCGTTTGGAGACGAACTTTCAGCGGTCTGACTCTGGCTGGAGGGTCATTGCCCAGTACTAGGCGCCAAATGTCGTGCTTGACTGCAGTTGCACGAAGACGACCCTTCAGATTGCTTGGGAAACCGTTCTCTAGTGCAACTTACACCAGTTTGGCTATAGCATCTCGCAGGCCACCGTCAGTTGAAGCCGCACCAGAGACAGGATTTGTCGTTATTGGTTGTAGTGCACGTGAGTTCGCAGTTTGCAACCCCAGTCACATTCACCACAGGTGTGCGCAGCCGGGCCAATGTGATGGTTGAGTCCCGAAGCATCAACTCGTTCACATGCCAGTGTAACCTTCTGCTGGCTTTTGAGCCTTATAGAGAGCTCGGCTACCACTTCGTTCTTGATATGGCTGCCCTTGTCGCTCACCCATTCTGGTGGGGCGCCAATCCGACTATGCCAGTCGAGGATGGCAGTCGTGGCGACGGCACTATTTGCAGTGTCACACACTACGAGCTCACAGAAGTGAGTGGCGTGGTCCTTCAACACAAGTATGTACTTGCTGGTTCCAAATGACTCGCCTAGGAAAAGGAAACCCCACTGTAGGACCTCGCTCCGTTCATTGCAGTCAGTAGTCTCACTCCATAGTCGATGGACCATTCTCCCACCTTTCACGCGTGGGCAAAGGAGGCACTTCGACACGAACTCGCGTACCACGCTACACATGTTCGGAATGTGAAAAATGCGTCTAAGGTGGCTAGCCATTGTCTGCTCGCCGCGGTGGCCTTGGGATCCGCAATGGGCGAGCACACACAGCCGTTGAGTAAGATCGTGACTTGCAGTAGGCATCCAAATGCGTTGATCCACTCGCAGTACGCCATTCTCCCCTGGATCGACGTAGGTGGGGCTGGATGCTGCTGGGCAGCCATGAATTCATTCAGCGATGGCCAGACGAATCCATCAGCGTCAAGTGGTTATAGGGACGGTTTCGTGCTTGGCATGTCCGTTGCCTTCCTCGGATTTGTCTTTTTCCGAGAAAATCGCGTCAACTTGACCGTAACTGTCGGTTGGCCAGCCTATCTTGAAAGCATGTCCGCCCACACGTTGGAAGCTCGGTCAACGTTCTCAATGATGTAGCGGTAGGTCATCAACTTCAATGTCCATCATAGAAGTTTGCCTCGAACGTGTTTCTTGATGGTGACATGAGGTGCGAAAACATGGATCAAATTTCTGTGGTCACAGAATAGCCTGAACGGTCTTGCCAGTAGCAGCAAATAATCGAGCTCGTCGCAAGCTACCACGATAGGGCACGCTTCTTTCTCAATTACTGACCACTCACTTGCAAACCGTGAAAGGTTCCACTCACGCACACGAGCAATTCATGCTTGGGCGCAGTGATTGCAACCTTTGGATTAAGGTCCATTACCTAGGTAAGAATGACTGAAAACCCTGTATCAGAGGCGTCCTTGAACACACATGTACTTGCAGCATCGTCTGGGAGTGCTACGTGGCGGTTGTCGCCATTAGGTCCTTTATTCGATCGTACGCTGGCTTCTCGGTTTTTGATTACGTAGAATACCGAATAGTATGCCGTCTACAATAGTTAGTGTATGCCCTCCGAAGACATATATGGTACTCTAAATGATGTACTCTATTTCCTATCTCATTATTAGGTGCTCGGAGTCTATCACTGAAAAATATAAAAAAAAGTCTAACAGATAATTAGCCGTCAACGCCAACAAGATGGATTGGTGTGTTATGCTAGATGGCTCTACATGCTAACAATTTACTCTTCGATCCACACTGTGGCGAAGGTGTCCAGCAGCTCGTCGGTAGCACTGTCACCACTGTGGTTGTTGCCAGTAGCATGTCCATCCAGAGTAGACCTTGACCACGCGTCGCGAAACTTGGATTCGTAGACATCGTGTCTGCTGATAAACCAGTCGCTCGGTTTATCATTAAACCCACACTTACCGATGCTCTTCATTACCACACTCTCAGGAACCTGGCGCCATGCCGTCGTCACCCAGCAAAAGGCGGTCTCAAAGGGTGGTGGGAGTGGATTACCACTACAGGTGTATGTCACTTGATCAGAGCGCTTCCAAGCGCCAATGAGCACTGCCATCCGGTCCTTAAAAGACTTGAAGATCCCGACATCACCCGCTTGCAAGTAACGAGTGGGCCCTCCTGGGATGGCAGCCATTTTAATTTTCATGTCAGCGCAGCGCTCGTTCACGGTGTTCCCAAGATGCGCTCGCATAGACGCCCACATATACAGTATGTTTGAAAGTGTTGTTGAACACGGCCGCCGGGCCCGTAGCACTCCATGAACCTCTCGAATGCCTCGTTATTGAGGTTGACAAACCCGAATTCATTTTGGGTCAAGGCATACTGGAAACGCTTGGCATTGACGTCGACCGTCAGCTAGAACAACTCGCTGAGCGCGACTACGACTAGGAGGAGGATGATGTCGATCACAAACACCCATGCTCGAGGTTGAAAGGAAACATAGCAGCTTCCAAGCCTCTCCATAGACCCCCGAGTCTTTCGCTTCCAGATCAAGCAGGGCGGCAACTTCTTCCCGGAAGCGGTCACTACCATTGCCGCAGTAATGCGCACGGAAGCAAAACCGGTAGACCGGATGACGACATGACGCCGACCCAGCTCGTCGACGGCTCGATTGTGGGGGCCCTCGAAGTAAATAGCGGTGTCGTCCATGAGGATGGTCTTGTCTCTATTCATGACAGGCTTGTTCTCTTGAAGGAACCGCATGTGAGAAACAGTGCGGCCAACCAGCACTTCATCCGTCAAAGTGGTCAGGTTGGCGTAGGCTGAGATTATTTATCACCATGAACGAGTTTACCCATGGGTCTGAACCAGCAAACCGAATTGGATGTTCTTCGTGCTCTTCTTCAGAGCGACTCTCACGGAACAGCACCCGAGCTTGGGCGGCAATCCAGTCGCGCGACACCTTCTCCTTGTTGATACTACGGTCGTAGAGCATGTCTACAAGAGTGTCATCTGCCTGTCCAAGAACAGGGCGACGTTCTCCACCTTAAAGACGGCGGCGAGTACCGGTTGCCGCGGGAATTTCATCTCTCTGGCGCCACCCCTGACGAGAAGCAGCAGCGGTAATACGCCAGCAACACTGGCGAAAATGCGCTTCTGCTCGGGACGGCGCTCCACTCCTTTCCGTAGCAATCCAGTCGATGGCCTGCCTCTTGATGCTGAGTTCCACGCTCTTTCGTCTTGCTGGCATTTGGCGCATGAAACTAGCAAACGTCCGGTTGCATGGTACAAACTCGCTGAAGGCCATGAATCACTGAGCAGCATCAACCCTCTTGCAGATGAGGCTCGCAGCACAATGCCGTTCTGTCGATCGATCTGCGGTTGAAATCAGCGTACAATACGATTAATCGGATGGCACTCTATTTCAGCGCACTCTATCTAATTGTACTCTATTTTTATAGAGTATCCTACATTAGGGACCTTCTATTCGTAGGGAATACCAATAACTTTACGGTATACTATTCAGTATTCTACGCTAGTTCAACAGAAATCCCAGCTGCAACGCGCTTTGTGCGCTTGCTATTACTGAGGGCGGCGTCAAGCCGCTGCTGAAGCGGCTCGACGGCACGGGCGTAGAGTCAATGCTGGACTCGCACATCCAGTTGGCAGCACAAATAAATTGCTGCAACTGATCAGCCGTTGTGGGATAAGGCATAGAACGTAGAACGTCGATCCGCCCTGGATCGTGGGAGATGCCTTCACTATTAATGATGCGACCACATAATTTTACCGATTGTTGGTAAAAGCTACTTTTTTTCGCACTGAGCTTCAGCCCGGATGCGACCGCCAAGTCGAAGAATTGCTCCGGCTTGCGTAGGTAGGTTTCGATATCATCGGCGAACAGTAGAAGATCCGCGATCCAAAAACAAGATACTTGTACAAAAGCGACTCAAAGCATTCCTCCATAATCTGTGAAATGCACAGCAGCGTCGCAACACCCTTGCGGTACACGACGAGGGGTATACATTTTTGAATCTGTGATGTATGACATCAACTCTTGGCTAAGCTCGTCTAGGGGTAGCTGCCAAAATCCCTTTAAGAGGTCGAACAGTCCGAAATGTTTCGTACCCTTGGTGTGCTCTAGGAGGGACTCATACGTGGCATCGTACTGATTAAAGCCTCAATGAGGTCGTTTACCAGTCGATAGTCCCAGGTTTGACGGTATTCTTCGGTACGCGTACCTGGCTTGCGCACTGGGAGCGCTGGGCTTCCCCAACGACTAGTCGGGTTTTATAAACCCAGCCGAGATCAACCAACTTTTGATTGAAATCACGCGTAAATGCCCGTATGGCCGGTGGGTACCGATGTGGTTTGCTTTTAACCATATAGCCCGTGGCTTAATGGGTCTGTGGAGCGGGTCAACTGCGATATACTCCAAGTTCTACAGGCCATGATCCTCGAATATAAGATTTCAACCAAAGATTGAGCCTACTTGGTGCCATTGGTTCAAGCCAGTCTAAACCGCACTGCTCCACCATTGCTCGGCGACCGAGCCTCAAACTGAGCTATTCACAGGACTACCATGCCCCTCACCCCTAGCTGAGTTCTTCCATCCGAACAACAAGCAACTGGTCGCTCTGTTGAGCGATTCGGAAAACAGGAGCAAATACTTGGCTACACTGCGAGACAGTGTGTGCGCAATGCACCAGCCCATTAACGACCAACGCTTAAAGCAGCGGCTTCTCAACAAAAGAGGGAGCGGGACGAGAATGTGGTAAACTTTGATGTGGGTGACTTCGTGTTACGAGTACGTGTGGACGAAAAGAAGGGAAGCAAGCACCTAGTGACATGACAAGGGCCATACAGCGTGGTCCGAGCAGACTCGCACTCGTTCAGAACCCACCATTTAGCGACAGGAGATGAGTCCGATGCCCATCCATCACGCCTGAAGTTCTATGTGGACAATAGCCTAAACGTGAACGAGGAAATCCTCGATCATGTGTCTGCTCAGGGCGTCATATTGGCCGTTAACGAGCTTAAACAGCATCGCTGGAGCCCCTCCATCAAGGACTACGAGGTTCTGGTTAGCTGGAAAGGTTTAGAGTCTGTCAAAGACTCGAGGGAGCCACTTTCTTCACTTGCCTAAGAAGTCAAGGTTCTGTTAGACCAGTACATACAGAAGCAAGAAACGGCGCGCAAATACTGGAAATACCACTTGCCCAAATTTCAATAGAAAACTTAAATTTTTTTGAGATAATAAATATTTTCCGACAACAGCATTTACTGTGCGTACTACCATGTAGATCCGCAAGTTGCGATTGGATTGGTGCAATATCGAATTGATTCGGCCCAATATTGGCTTCGCGGTAATTTGGTAAAAATCAACTTCAACACGTTGCACCAGTTATAGTTATAGCCAGACCACTTCAATCAGCGACTAATGAGATGACGTTACAAAAACGTGAAATTGCATAAGTCGTCTAACGTCGCGTCACACTGACGAGATATAACCCTGTGACAGCTGCTTCTCCCTGAACCAGGTTTGGAGGGGCAATGGAGTGCTGGTGTTCAATGCAGACATACGCAACAAGCCTGCTACAGCTAGTAGTATAGCGACCAATGGCTATTGGTCGGAAGCTATTAACGCTTTACTGGATGGCTGCACCACACATAACGCAGAATAAGGTGCCAAGCTCCCATACAGCACAAAGCTGATCCCATGCTACGCAAAGTTGATGACAACCTATAAATCCAGTTTGCAATATCGCAGAATCTGATGACTGCATAACGACAAGCTAGATTATAAGAGCAACGACCTCTGGTCAGCGAAAGCCGTAGCGATAGCAGAGCGACAGGCATATACTCACGCGCTTGCACAAAGCGTTAAGGAAGAATATAAAATACGTGCCGATCAATCCCTCGGAGGGATTGAATCGTCTTTTATATTGTAGAAAGCGGTTGGGACGCCATCCGAGATATACATTATTATATACTACGTACATGTAGCAAGGGTAAAGCGTGTTTACACCAAATGGACCACCGCGAAAATTTGATAACCACGGTGCCGTCACCTTGGACAGGGTCGGATTTGCCAGTTGGCATAAAACACCAAGTCTTTGGCTCCAACAGCAAATAGCTACAGCACAATCTAGGCATCTGGCTGCTACCAACTTCCATCGTGGAAATGGACAACGATCTGATTTCGATGTACAATAAAATAGACGACGTAACACATCACCGTGGGGCCATGCTTATACCTGCCTCCCAACTCTACCCTATCGAGGCAATAAATCAGACTTTTGCTAGGACAAACGGAAGGACAAAATGCAATTTACCTTGATTTCACTATTATGTACCGCAAATTTTGTCCTAGCGAGCCGTCTAGGACAAAATTTGTGGTACACTATAGAGAAATGGTAGCGACTATCTGCACACTTTTTTCTTTATATTGTGCGCGGCGTGCACACTACCAAATTTCATGCTCAGTTATGTGTTAAAACCGCTGCGGGTGATAGGATAGTCGCGAGAGTAACATCATGAAGTTCAGTTTCAGCGATGTGCAGGGCAGTTTCTTGCTCATAAACTTTGCAAAGTGGTGCATAAAGCAACCGAAGCGGAGTGAATGTCATCACTGGATGCCGTTTTCAAGTTTTGCTAGGTCCTCAAGTGCATACAACGCGTTAAAATTTCGGTAAGTCCACTGGCAGAGAAGCTTCGACACAAAATGGATAACGGCTAAGCCATTGCGACGATCTCTGGCGCTGTCCTCTAAACATTTTCTTTCATATTGACTCCTTTTAAACAATAAATTGAATGTCTGTCTGTCATGTCCCCCAAATCCGGATATCTGACTGGATACAAAAATCACTTATAGCAGTACGGTTTGCTGAGACAATTCCGACAAGAATTAAATTCGGTAAGTAGAAAATTCTAGAAAGCTCTAAATTTGGGGCACAGCGAATAAAGCATGCACTGGTATTTCCCGTTGGATGTACAATATACTGTAGGTTATGACTATCGTGGTTTCGTGCAGCACTACGGTAAGCGTTACATGCAAGTCCGTTCACTTTCTTCTATTTTCAAAGAAGTAAGACGGAACAGCGCATTATGCAAAGGCGCCCTTTCGAGTTTATCATCGCTACACCCGCAAGAAGTATTGTGTGGCTGTATCGAGAGTCACGTCATGCATAAAATTCCAAAGATGTGCCACAATTCGAGCATTCTATAGAATCGAAACGCGATGGAATAGAGCACAGCAAGAAGTACTACGTAATTAGATGTATAGTCATCCAAGTCATGTTGTTCAATGCATTCTCTTAGAAACAATGTACGAACGTAAATCAGTACATGTATGTTGTACTCCCTTTTTCTTCCACTACATTCACGTGAGGTTCTGTATCAAGTTTTGAAGGTGCGAGTTGGCTGTGCCGCTTTGAGTCGCAGCGAACTCGCTTGTCAATAAAAAAATAACGTGCAAACTAGATGTATTATGCATGTGTTTACTCTGCAAACGCCCTACACTGTCATCCTTTTACCAGCAACGCCCCCCCCCCCCAAAAAAAAAAAAAACTTCAGGGCGCTTGCCACTAAGACACATTTCCAGAAATAGCATAACGAACACGCCACAACTGTAGTTCTCGTCCTGTGGAATCCACTCGTATTGGCGAAAGTGGTAGCGCTTTGGCGATGGCAGAGAAGGGAGTAGAGGCAGCAACTCTGCTTGTAAATACACCCTCAGCCTTCTGAAGCGATTGCCAGTTTCTAGTGGGTCGTAAACAACCACTTCACCAGTCCTCACGTTCACAATTACGGCGCACCAGTGGTTCAAATCAAAGCAAATAACCGGAAAAAAATAATAAAGGCTTGTCGGTCGACGCCACAGAGATGGCAGCATCCTTGAGAACCTGCCACACGGCCTGCTTCTTAATCCACACGGGGTCAAATATCGCAAATCTTAATATGTCGACTGGTAGCGCGAAACGTGTAGCCAGTCCTTGGTTGCGCTTAGCAATAGCCTGAATTGTTTCGTTTAAACCGGTCCTTCGATCCAAGTCCTTCCACACAGTGATAGAATCCAAAACTTATCGCTCAGCACGTCCACGTCTTTGAGATATTGCTTCACAGTGTCTTGCTACAGAAAATCCGTTTTCCAGATTGAATCAGAGGGCACCCAAGCCTCCGCCTCATATTCATCAGTCCACTTAACCACTTTTTCCACTTTTACAAAATGATCGATAGCGTTGTGCCATTGGCCAATTGCCTTGATCGTCGAAACTTCATAAACAGCTCTATCTGTCATGACCGTGATTCCATGGTCAGACATTGGGGCGTCGTGGTCGCTAATCCACCGATACTTGAACATGACAATCTGGGTACCAAGGAGTCTAGCGTTCTCACCAGCAACACTGTCACTATTAGCCCGACTGGGGTTGGTGGTTTCTTGGTCTTCTCACAGATCGTAATTTTCGGCTTTTTGGTCTGCAGAACTGACAATGCCCGTAGTGCCTCAGCGAATTTGGTGTAAGAAGTTCCCTCTGCAATCGTACTAAGCCGAGAAGCTAGAGAAGGTAGTGAACCAGTCGCAATAGCATTCACACATTGGATAGTTCCTTGAAGAGCTTCTCGATCACCTTTTTTTCTTGCAGCTTTTGTGATTTTAAGGCGTCTGGACTTCTTCACAGTTGGAGTGGTGTTCTTCTTAACTTCTTCCTAGTGTTATCTCCCTCTCCAGTCTCTTGCTCATCATCGTTTGACCCGCTGTTGCGTCCCATGTCCTCTTCCTTTTCTTCGCACCCAACAGTACTCGTATCCGCAGTCTCCCTATTGTTTGTAGAGTAAGAATCGATTACATTCTCCGACTGCTGCACAACTTCAGATCCGAGAACAGTCTCCGACTGTGGCACCAACTCCGCATGAGTCTCGGGTTCTCCAGTCTGGTTTTTCATGACTCTGTGTCAACCTAGCAGTAGAGACGCTCGCAGCGATATCATCCACGAGAGAAAACAGAGTAGTTTCGGCTGCAGATGCATCACTTTCTTGAGATTCACAGCTATCGAAATGGACAGCTTTCTCAGGAGCCTGGGTCCCAGATCCAACCCCAGACTCGTTCACAGTCTCAGTGATTAGGCTCAAGTTTTAGGCGTGTTCATTAGAGCCGCTCCTCAGTTTGAATATTGAACCTGAGGACGCTGACCAGCCTTCACGACTTGCACGAAAGCGACGATACCAAACCAGCGTTAGTATTTGTCCCCAAACAACATCCAAGTTCTGCAACCTTGCCACGATGCCCTTGACCGCAGTAAAGTCCCTGAGAATGCTTTCGAAATAGTCGGGAAAACGTAACTCTCACGCTTCAAACGGCCGACTAGGTTGTGAATGGCTTTCATCTCCGGTTGCACAGCAGAGTTCTCCACGATGTATTCGAGAATACGCTTTCGGTTAGCTCCACCACGGTAAATGGAGCATAATCCATCTAACACCTCTTTGTCGCTAACTTGACGAGATTCGTGATACGTTTGGTGCACTTCAGGTCCCACGTCGTGGTTGTGTGTCGCAATGTTCTTTGTGATATGGACCTCCCACTCAGCGGTCCGACGAACCAAGACATTAATATAGCAGAAACAAACCAGTAGGCTTAAGTAAGATAAGAATTAATAACAGGAAGCGCAATCACGCGTACCTGTGCTTTGCAACCAATACGGGTTCGGTCGTTTTCCATGCGGCTATTTTGCGAACGGGGGGGGGGGGGGGGGGGGCAGCATGCGTGCACACGTATGTCTTGTTATAAAACTTCACTTCCTCTGGAATCCGCTCGCTGTGCGATCCACCATCCTTGATTATTTTGTTTCGTCTGCGTGTTGGAGTTGCCGTTCGAACTGCTTAAATCTGTAAACACAGTGGTTAGTACCGCAAACGTCGTATAGATGCAGCCCTCGGATAAATGCAGCATTCACCATTCACCTAATAGGAAACTCTTACCAAATCCCAAACTGTGAATCACTGCCCGGCTATAATATTCTTCCACAGTTGCGCAATTATTCGCAAAAGAGGGTGAGACCAAATGACCTGTACTTTGTAGTTCCTTTACAATTACGTTTTTGAAGTACCGGTACCTACGCTTCTTCATCTGTGAAGGGAGGGCCAAACGGCACAAACGGACCAGCTTTATGGAGCGCATTGCGGACAATTTTGTCCGATATCAGGTTCATCACCTCCATCGCACGGTCGAACATGCAGCGTCGACGTTTGGTGGGGGTAAGCTGTCGAGGTCGTCCGGTGGGGCGGTTAGAATTTCTGTTGCGGATATGCTGCTTCAGCGGAGACATAATACCCATGTCGAGCGGCTGTGCGACTCCGGTGCAGCCGCCGGGAACGAACTAGACCGCTGTCCCGTACAGGCGAGCGCATCGCTCACTCGTCACTCGGGCATCTTGTGGACCTTCAAGCTGTCCAGAATGAGAACAGAGGGCTCTGAAAACAATGCCCTTCCAGACATTTTCGACCCAGTCAAGCAAAACTTGCAGGTCAAACCACGCTTTAGACTGGACTGAGAAGGTCGCGACCGAGGAGTCGCCGTATCCTCTGAACTCCATCTCTACATCTCCGCCGGGCTGCCCTTGTACACGAAATGCGGTGGGAGCTTGCGGCCATCCGCCGCAACAGTAAACACCATCGTGCACCGATAACTCTCAGCTCCTTCAGTAGCAGCTGGGACACGCGTCGCTCCGACGAAATCTACCGTAGAGCGAGATCCCATGTTGTAGTAGATCGATGTTTGGTCCATATTGAAACAGTACGCTTGGGAGCGAGTCCGAGACGAGGGTCGAAACAATCCTTGCCAACAACCTTGAGTACGTCAGCAACAAATAAGTCTAGCTTCTTCTAAGCCGCTGCGTGATTTTCTGCCGGAGTGAGTGATCCTTCGAATAGTTAACCCCCTTCGAGTCATAAATCGCTCACACCAGGATAGCTGGGCCTCGTAAGTTTGCTATCCATCAATTCAGGAAGAAGGTCTGCAGCCTTGCGGATGATCATGTCACGCGTCACAACCTACGCTTCGCGTATATCGTCCTTGATAATGACCACCAAAGCGTCTTCAATAGGAGCCGACGCAGACATTCGCCCACTCCCTCCCAGCTTTAGCTTAGAGGCACGCAAGGGACCGCAGGTGCCACCACGCGTTTCTGCTTCGATAAGCTTCTTTAGCTTGCGCTGCCACGTTTGAAGCGTTGAGCGCTTGGTGTCTCGCAGCTTACAGAATTTGTTCCAAGCCACACCAACTTTCGCAGCGTCCACGTACTCGAGCACCATCTGCACCATGAAAGCGTTCGTGTAGGTCATCGGGATTCTCTTCTTTGGCATCGTTGGGATGGTACAGGAGGGAGGGGGTTTCTGAGGGATGATACGTATGGAAATGGCGCCAATGATCAGCCACTCACTGAACTCCGTTAAATGTCACTTTATTTAAACCTTGTTTTGGTACTCGTACAATCCTTTAGGATAACACCGATAAACCCGGGAAGATGCAGCACCCATACATTTCATAATCGAAAAGGATGCTGCATCTATCGAACTTTTGCGGTACACAGGCCCGTTCTACATTTCATCACAGTCTCGTACTGTGTTTAACAACTTCAATCACTCAACCGACCTGGAATGTGCGTCTGCTGTACATCTTCAGGTACGCCTCCAACGAATCCCAGCTATCGAACGCCCGTAAGTCAAGTTCCGGGACAGTCACCAGGTTATCCTGTGCTATCACTTCTCCTCCGTCCATCCCACCTCCACGCTCTGTGCGAGGTTTCTTATCGTCGCTGTCCTCGGCGTCGCTTGGCCCGTAGCTGGAACTGTTAGCGCCAGGGTCGCTTGTCTCCCGACGCACAGTCCCGTCGTCAGAGGAGGAAGCTGGCCGAGAGCGGCGCCTGCGTGACGCCCGGCGACGACGCTTGGCTCGAGATGTGTGTGTGGAAGGCGGTTTGCGCTTCCTCAAGGACATATCCTGAGTTCGTGAACCACGCGCAGCGTCCGACACATCACTATCCGTTCCTGTAATCGGAACGCGTGTCCGCGCCATTTCTAGGTCCCGTGCACCTTGGTGGCGCGACGTCGGCAGGGTACAGCGCGCTCGAGAAGCGGGGGTAAGCCGGGAAAGATTCCTCACCGTTCGATTCTGTTTTGAAGGAAGGGGGAGAGTTTTGCGTGCCACCCTAAAAAACAGTAGCAGAGTGATGGTCAGATGACAGACAGACGGTTTGGGATTAGTGGACTAGGATACTCTCCCTTTCTTTTACTGTGATTTTCTGCCCCTTTTAAACTGTGCAGGTAGCCGCACCCATAGTGAAATCAGCATAAATGACATTTTGTCCTCCGTTTGTCCTAGCGATGGGGTTAAAAAGGAAGTGCCTGCGTTCACCGATTGTACACATAAAAGGTCAATATACGCAAAAGAGCTAGGCGTGATCAAGCGAACCACGCAGGCTTAAGCCATTCTATCCGAATCAACCAAGTTTATTTACATGTTAGTAGCAAGGTATAAAGCTAAAGCAGGCCCCACCATTTCCTTGCTTTTTCTCGAGAGATTCAGATCTAGGATTGTGGGTTTCGGTTGCTCAAAGCTCTTTCAAGTTGCTTGAAGAGGGTTGCTCCTATGTCGCATTAAAGTTGCCTTCAGATTGCGGATACTAGAGGATTGAGCTGGTAGTGCCGTATTGAAAAAAAATCTTTTTAAATAAGTGATTTCAGTTTTACGCCTCTTGAACTTGTTTATCGTTTTAGGAAGGTAATATCATATGAAAGATGACGTCACTTTCTATCCATCGATAGAGCATCTCTTTATCAAAGTAAGCCAATGCCAGGCTCTGTCTTATTGGTAGTCAGTTCATAGAAATATGCGGTTTTCTCACCGCTCAGCTCACTCCTACTTTTTCGGTCGCCGTGATAGCCACTTTTCCCTCAGCGGAACACCTCTCGCTACCGCGCGCCGAATTGGTAGGGGTGCACAAGGGGTGGTAAGTTATTCGAAGTGGTCATATTTTGTGTTAATTGGCGACAACAATAGAAGAACTCTCATTTTCAGCTAACGCGAGGACGAGTTTAATTAAACGCGAGTGTGACAGAACAACTAGTTCTGAGTGGCTTGAAGGCTTGGAGGCGTTCGCCGCTCGGGAGAAGGACTGCGCTTTACTACATACACTGACTGGATTAGAGGGGAGCGACCAGTTGAAACTGCAGCTGAACACGTTTGCTCTAATCATATGCATTAGCGCCGTTGTGCCCGAAGCCGTGCCTGCTAAGTGTCCCTTTTTACCCATTATATCATATTTTAAACACCTTTGGCATCTCCAGATAAACGAGGCCGTTTCGCCTCATACGTAATTTCTGCGCTCTGCGTTTTGCCCCACGTATTAACAGCGGCACTATGTAGACCCAAGCATACCGTTGCATGATTGTTTTATTCTGTTCATTGGCAACAACGCCGCCTAAACGAGTGTGTACCTTTACACATTTAAAAAAAGGGCATGAAGAATCTTAACTTTTGACCTATTTAACCCAATATCCCTCGTAAAGTGAGCAGTTAATGCTGTCATCTGCCTCCGCCAAGTTATAGCTGCTCACAAACCATGCACAAAACTCGTTTTATTAACTGATATAGCTAGAATTTGTATGCCTGAAAACTATGTGTGCCACATTGACCAATTCTGTACGCACTACTACTCGTAGCACTACCAGGATAACCGGTGAGCGTAGGGAAGAGCCTTAAAACAAGCATTCTCCAGAATTTGTCGGACATTGGACCCATTAGTTTGCTTATTGCAGGGCACAATGTCCTGAATTTTCCAAATGGAAATAGGCGTAATCAGTCAAGTGATAGGGATTCACTGTTGGGGGAAGAAACCACTGATTTCACCAATTTTTCAGGACGTTTTGTCCTATAGAACTTGCATACAAAAAGCAACATATTTACTCTAATTGGATGGTACAGTACACTCACAATTCTTACAGGGCACGACTGCCGATATTTGGTAAGCCAAAGCAGTGATGGCGCTATACAGTTTTAGGAGCCATTCCAGCAGGGGTCCATGGAGCTGTAGAGCAAGTTGATGCGGCATGAGCTGCAATTGTGAGCACTCTTAGCAGTGAGCAACGGGTCCAGGTGTCGTCAAGCACAGCGAAGCTGTTATGGCGCTAAAGCGATGTTTAGTATCGCTCCTGAGCTGATATACTCTCCAAGAGAGCCCCCCTCGCCCTTTCTTGAGCGACCATCGGCATCACGCATAATGGCGATGGTCGGCTTGTATATGTTGTTGGGCGAGTCGCTCTACAGCACTGTGGAACTCCAGCCTGTTCAGGCGCTTCGTGGAAGCGCGTCGGCTACAAACTGCTGATAGGGAGAGGAATGCAAGGACCGACTTTACCGCCAAGAAACTAACAAGAATTTGAGCGCCAAGCTCCACAGAAATTGGGCGTCACGAACGCTAGAAAACAAAAGGACAACGTTCGAATATGTGATTGTAGGGCTCGGTAGTCTCTAGTAAAGTCGAATAGAGGATCTCGGCTGCGCTGTGGGGCTAACACAGGTCTGTAGGCGTGAAAGTGAATGTGCGCGACATTAGCACATCAGTGAGCTGGGTGTTGTTAGGCTGCTCCTATACGCTAACATGTATAGTTGCTGTACATGTTAATAGCATGTTTGTAAGTGTATAGTTACCCTACGTATCATGTTGATGTCACTGAAATCTATATGAAAATTTCAGCTGAGTCGCATATGATTGGTGAATTATCATGAAAAGATCTGGTTAAGCGTAATTGAAGGAGGCCGTGAAACGTTGCAGCGGTCGCTAAATCAGCTATTCTAGTCCATTAGACTGAAAGTACAATCAAATAAGTAGCTATAATTATTACAGTATTTTGTTTTCTAACTCCATTTTTTTATGGGCAAAGAAATTTTTTGTTTTTAGATAATAACTTCAAAGCCTTAATATAGGGAGATATCGGAGATATGCAAGATAATTACCACCTCGATGCCTCGAATCTGCGTGGGAGTATATTTACAGGGTCGTAGACGTCGAGCCGAGCATCTATATCGATTAACTAACTGACAAAAATTACAATAAACAATCATGTGATTCTAAAGTTTAGTGTATATGCTAACAGTTTGTCAACAGTACTAACTGTTTGTTAGTGTGTAGTGCCAGAAATAAACATGTTAATGGAATAGCCTAGTTGCTGTGCGACGGCGAGCAGAGCGACGGCGACACCCACGCGATGAGAGTGTTGCAGCATGGTGGCAACGCCATTAGATAAACCACCATCCTAAATGATACAAGATGCAATCATGCCAAACACAAAGCAGCAGTAGAGATTCAATGACGCTCGGTGTGTGTATGGGTTATGGTGTGATTTTCGGAGCGTTATGGAGACAATTGCTGCGTGTGAGAATAATACTGAAGCTCCTCAACTAGGGCGTCGCGTAGGCTGAGATAGCCCTTTCGGTTCCGCCAGCAAAACTGGAATTTGGTAAAAATGCTACTAATAGCATAAGTCGAGATAAAGCACTTGTTAAGTATTTCCACTGCAAGAAAACTTTGTGGTGCTTCTTGGTGAAATGCTGTTTTTGTTGTCATTAACAGAGCTATTGCAGCGCTTAGTCGACATGCCAGCACAACACAACTTACCGATGGTCGGACTGGAATTCGAAGCTGTATGATCAAAACCAAAGAAATTCAGTACTTTCAGGATAAGCCTAGACTTTCAAAAGCATCTCCTGCGCCTGCTTCGAGCATCTGCCTAGCCTTCGAGAAGCATTCATGTTAATAGCCCACACAGAGCTGTAGAAAAATACGTGGTGTTGCGCACAGAACAATACTGTGGAAAAATAAATATAGATTCAGATAGTTGTCAAAATGATATTATTAGTTCTTCAAAGGCTTACGTTGTTTTGTCGGCCACCACCATCATAGACCCAGGTTCGTGCAGGTCAACGTCAAACGCCGCGCTGGGGTTCCCTAGCATGTTCAGCTTCTTGGTTATGTTTAGAACTGAGCCTCCTTTCCAGCATTTTCTAGACAAGTAGTCAACTTCTGTCTTCTCTCTCTTTTAAGTTCACCTTCATCTGATTTGCGATTTTGAACAAGGAGTAGCTTTACTTAAGCTTTACCTGATTCGGCTTCAAATAACATGATTTGGGCTGCCCCGCAGCCTCGCTGCTATCTCAAAATAATACTGGTTCTATGCTGGGCCATCATAACAATAAAAATCTCAAGCCACGACCCAAACATGGCTCGAAGTGACAATTTTGGAAATTGTTACTATATGATTGGTTAAAATACGTACATTTCGGTGTCCTGTAAATGTCCTGCAAAATCCGTCAAACAACAGGCCTCCTAAAATTAGACCTTTTTGGGAAAAGGGCCTAATTTAAATTTCAAAAGTGCATAATTTAAGGATTGACCTTTCATAGTCAAATCAAGATAAACAGAGGAGGTCTGCTATAATCCACTATTCCAGACACTTCCAACGACTGGGGCGCTCCATAAAGCACTACCCAGATGAACTACAGACAATATGAGAAGCTTCATACTGCACGATGCAAGCCATGAGACTTATTCTTGCCTCGCGCTGGTGAGGGGACGCCTTCTCTGTGATTATTTTGCTTCATCAGTAAGAGGAAAATGAAACAGCGCGTAAGACACTGATCTAGCCGAAACAATCCCTTGAACTAAGCTTATTGCAGCACGCGATGCAGTTTAGGATATACTAGTACGTTGAAGACATGAATGCATGAATGCCCCAGCGCCGCTAAACTAGCGGTCTGCAATTATTTGCGTATGTTACATAATATAATGTGTGCATGCGAAGTTCGATATCGAGCGAAGTGGGGAGATAGATGATAAGGCTATCGTGCGAAGTGATAGTCTATTATTTCTGCAGCACGTCCTTTAACAAGGCACAGGACGGGATGTTCTTATGCGCCGGTTTGTACGTGGAAGGGTTGGCTTCCACATCAACCAAGAGGAAATAGGTCAAAATGCTCTGTAATGAAGTGGGAATCGGGCATATAGGACGTGCTTCGCACCCGTTCAATAGGTCTCCCACTCGAGGGGGTACCCCAGGCAACACAGTTTCAATATGCATATTGACGATCAACAAGGCAAGAAGAGCACAAAATGAAGAAGGTCATAATTTAAACAAAATAAAAATCGAAAAGTCCACAATTTAGCTTATTCTATTTAAATTCGTCATATGCCTAATTTTAGGAGGCCTGGTCTATTTTAATATAACAATCAATTCCAAATCAACTTATGTTGACCACATCATATAACGTAAACACTGTAAAATGTCCACTATTGATCTCGAGCAATGGCCAATAAAGCTAACGACCCAAACGCGCGGCTGGGTGTGCACGTCGAGGATCTGAGCAAGGAGACACCGCCCAACCCGTTCCTGTTTCCTCGCTCTTTCCTCAACTTGCATCTGCTACACGACACCGTGGGTATCCATCCGTTCCTTCCCGCGTACCCGCCGCAGATTCTGCAGTGGCAGCAACCCAACCCCATCACGGAGTCTTGTGCCGGCAAATTCTTCCTGTCAGCGGCTATGGGTGCGTACTGCTTCGTCGTATACACTGCTCGAATGATAGCTGATAGTCTTTTGCTGTAGGGTACGTCATGGGCAATGTTTTTGGTCTGGTATTGGGCAGCTACGAAGGCATCACCCCGCCCGTTCCGCTTCCTGGTCAGAGAGAACGTCCTAAAGTACCGTGGCGCGAGTCGGTACGGCTGCAATCTGACTGCTGTATTGAAATCTGAGCTGTGGAGCTAAATATTCTTGATACATGTACTGTTCTGCAGTTGGCTGGATCATGGAGAGTCACAGCAGGCAAGTGTCGGTACTGGGGCAACAATTTCCTCGTCATCTCGGCCATGTTCTCAGGTCTCGAGTGCGCGACTGAGAAGATCCGTGGACGACACGACGTGGGCAACGAGTTGGTGGCAGGCTGTGCTACAGGTGCAGCTCTGGCAGCTGGCCAAGGCATCCAGGCGCAGTGTCTCGGCTGCGCAGGCTTTGCTGCCTTCTCGTACGCGATCAACGTGTTCACAGGCGGCAAGTTCTAACTACCGCCAGTGCGATTCGATAGACTGTCTTATAATACAAGAAACAACAGGAAAAAGCTGGAATTGTTGGCTTTATACTGCTCCTAGCAAGCCATACAGCCGCCGTCTACCAGCAAGTTGACTCCGTGGACGTAGCGAGCGTCGTCCGACACAAGGAACGTGACTGCATTGGCCACATCCATCGCCTTGCCAGGCTCTTCAGCTGGAATCCTGTTGTTCGACGCTGGAGCGAGACAATCGTCTCGGCTGATGGAGTCGTCAATGAAGCCTGGGGCTACCGCGTTGCATACAATGCCACTGGCTGCGTACTCGGCTGCGATCTGGCGTGTCAGCTGCACGATCGCTGCTTTGCCTACGCCAAATGTAAAGTGGCCCTTACGCGCGACCATACCATACAGCGACGAGATGTTGACAATGCGTCCACGAACAGCTCCGTTGTCCTGCGTCAGCATCTGCTGCACCGCTCGCTTACAGCTGAGGAAGACTGCCTTAGCGGACACGCCCATGGCTTCATCCCATGCAGCAGCGTCCACATCTACTACAACTGTAGGCTTCACTCCACTGTCCTTTGGTGCTGGGACGCAGTTGACTACGAAGTCAATGCGTCCGAACTCCTTAGCAATAGCAGCGTACGTCGCATCTACGAAGCTCCAGCTCTGCAGCTCGCCTTCGTAGACCTTGGCGGGAGTTGCGGCCTCTAGCTCTTGGATATGAGCTTCAACGTTCTTGGTCTGAGGTGAGTTCATAGCGTCGGCTCCATTAGCTCCAATAATAGCGAGTTTGGCACCCTCCTTGGCCAGTTTGACCGCAATGAGCTGTCCCAACCCGACATTCCCGCCGACTACGACGCCTACGCGGCCCTGTAAACGCTCGCCGCTCTTACCACTCGTCTACAGCGGGAAAACAGCGGTACATAAGCACGCAAAACCTTGGTTGTTATAGTTATTATTGGTTTACGCACCACGGAGGCGACGGCCTGCGCCGCGCGTGCCGCGTTCTTCTCGTCGTTGATCTTGAGTGCAGCAGCGATCTCCTTCGGCGTAAGCCCCTTCTTCTCCAGGAACTGCAGCCTCTCCGACAGCGGCGTGTCTTGCACCTTCGGGTGCTGTAAGAAGCGTACGCCCTGCTGAACCAGCTCGTCCCGCACCGACATCGTAATTGATACACTTGACGTCGAGAATCTCAAATTGCCAAATGACACAACTTCAAAATGGTTGACGTCGTCAGGTAGACCACCTCAATTTGGTGTGGCGTTTCTAACATCAAATAGTGTTTTATCCTCATTGTGTGTTTAAACACAAGAATCAGATTTGCTTTAGCCAATCAAGTCACTCGAGGCGACTGTATGAGTGTACTTGCCTGCAAAAGGGCGTCAAGGAGACAGACGAAGATGATGCCGCTATCGACGCCGCTGGCGAGTCCCGGGCCCGCGCGCAGTAGATACGACGATCACGAGACGTTAGAGAGCGCATCGGAGGCGTACGGTACTTTCCACGGTCGTGTGGTGCCTGATATTGGCGAGAGACCGCGTGTGTCTAGCAAATTGGCAGTGGGCTTTGCGACGTTACTCCTGGTTGTAACGAGTTACATGCTGTTACAGAGCCACTACGAGTCCGTCAGTGGTCGCGAGAAACGTGAAGAGAGCCCAGCAAGCACTTTTGCAGCCCCCGAAGCCGCTCAGAATCAGGCTCAGCACACAACAACACTCAGTCACAAACACAAGGACGAGAGTGATGGTCTCTCCAAACTCGAAAGCAAGTTTCTGGACTCTGTGGACACTACAGAGATCCGTAAATTCCACGGAGCGTACGCCAGTGTCCCACACCCAGCGGGTAGCCATCAAGACTACAAGACCGCGCTGTTTACAGCTGAACAGTTCGAATCTTTCGGTCTTAAGGCCGATATCGTGGAGTATTACCCACTTCTATCGCTGCCAATCCACAGAAAACTGAGCATTCTTGCACCTAACAAAGCAGCGAGAGAGCTAAACCTAACAGAAGCCATTATCCCAGGGGACTCGTGTACGAATAACGAGGATGCTCTGCCCCCGTACCTTGGATACTCCGACTCAGGCAACGTCACAGCCTCCGTAGTGTATGTAAACTACGCCAGACCGGTAGATTTCCAGTGGCTAAAAGACAATAACGTCACACTTCATGGCAAGATCGCACTGGTCAGATACGGAGGCAACTTCCGAGGCCTCAAGGTCATGCTAGCAGAGCAGCATGGCATGACTGGTGTGCTCATCTACTCTGACCCGTTAGATGACGGATACGCTCAAGGCCCAGTCTACCCGGAAGGACCGTGGAGACCAGAGGGATCGTTCCAACGCGGATCAGTGCAGTATAACTCTATCTACGGTGGAGATCCGCTTACTCCGGGCTTTCCATCGCTACCAGGCGAGCCTTATCTGAGCAAAGAAGAGTGTAAGACCATCCCACACATCCCAGCGCTGCCGCTATCGTACGGCCAGGCTCGCTACATTCTTGAATCGCTTGGAGGTAAGAAGGCTCCTGAGCTCTGGCAAGGCGCTTTAACGCTGGACAACGGCGGCTATTTTGTGGGTGACGACGAAGCTACAGTTCTGAGTTTGGAATTGGCTATGGACAACAGTATTGGTCCGATCTGGGACGTTATCGGTACGATTGAAGGCTCGGAAGAACCTGATCAGATGGTCATTATCGGCAACCACCGCGATGCGTGGGTGTGTGGTGCAGTTGATCCGTCCAGTGCGTCGGCTGTGATGCTGGAGATCGCTCGTGGTCTGGGCGACTTACTGAAGGATGGCTGGAAGCCACGTCGTACTCTTGTTATTGCATCTTGGGACGGAGAGGAGTTGGGGTTACTGGGCAGTACGGAGTTCGCAGAGGACCATGCTGAGCTGTTGAAGAAACAGGCAGTGGCATATGTCAACGTGGACAACGTGGTTGGTCCGTTCGTGAGCTCGGGAGGTACTCCGTCGATCACTAAATTCCTGCAAGAAACGGCTCAGCTCATTCCTGGGAACCCCTTCCATGGCGTCCAAGTCACAGAGAGTTTATATGAGCAGTGGGTGAGTCAGACCGCTATTCGACGCTCAAGTCTCGCGGCTGGCGCTGACGATGGAACTCTGGCTCCCGATCATCTGATCCAATTTTTAGGGTCAGGTACTGATTTTACGGCATTTTACCAACATCTCGGTATCATTTCAGCAAATTTGGGTTATACGGTTGGTAGTGCTATGTACGGAACGTATCATAGTACTATGGATAGTATTCCGTACATGGAGACTGTGGGAGACCCACACTATGCAACCCACACAACAATGGCCAAGTGGTGGGGACTGATCACACTACGTCTAGTGGACAACGCTATCGTCCCGTTTGACTTCTCTACGTACGGCCTAGTGATGCAGGAAGATCTGGCTGGTTACGAGAAGATCACGACGGAAATGGGACGTAGCGTTGACTATGCAGAACTCCATGAAGCAATTGAAAAGTTCAGCAGCAACGCTGAAGTTTTCCAAGCGCGAATTGCTGAGTTTGCAGAGAAGAATCCCAAGAAGAAGAAGAAGGAAATTCGTAAACTGGAGACTGAGCGGCACTTCTGGAACGAGAAACTCGTGAGTCTGGAGCGTTATCTGCTCTCTGATGCGGGACTTCCGCATCGTCCGTGGTTTAAACACATGATCTTTGGGCCGGGGTTCTACGAGGGCTACAAGGGAGCTGCGTTCCCTGGCATCTCGGATTGTATCGTTTTCGAAGACGACGATGCTGCCATTCAAGCGCACGTGGACAACGTCGCTGCTGTCATTAACACCGCAGCTGCGTTTTTGACGTTCATGTGATCGAGTAAATAACCCAACGAACATAATGATTGTCTTCCATTATTTTTCAATTCTTCTTTTAGTTTTGCTGAAATGTATAATACCATTGGCTCAACATTGTGACTTCCATTTTGCGTGTTCTCATGACGACAGCGAAAGTTTTTCGACCGGTTAAGTGGCTGATTTGGTCTGCATGCAATCTGTTTTTAGGTCTTGAAAAAACTGTACTAATCATTAAGTATCAATGGTTTCTAGATAAGCCGAGGACTCTATCCGAATGTAAGTAAACATTCTGCTTACTTAAGTACAAGTTTCAACTAGACTCTCGGTAAGGTAAAAGTTTTAAGTTTTACCGTAAAAAATATGCGTGGGGTCTGTATGACGGAGCCGGACTCTCGAAAACATGATAACGAGCGATGTGTCGTTAGCTGTATGTATTAATACCATCTGTAAGTTATGTGTTTTTTTACCTTCTGTTACAGACTGTAACTTTGATTACGGTCGTGATACCTGTAAATGTATCCGCTACGGAAGGCAAGTACCACTGGCACGTGTGATGGTCTCCATCCAGCCCCGGGCACTTGAAAACCGGGAGTAAATATCGTAATATCCTTCGCGTCCGCACGTGTCGTCCTTTGACCAACTTACCACACCGACCAGTACGTCCTCGCCTCCAGCAGCCTCGACGATGAGCGGACCCCCTGAATCTCCTGCACACGAGTCACGATTCGCAACACCTCCAGCACTCACCATACTCGAGTCGACAGTGGCGTAGGCTCCACAAGCTTCATCACTCACCAAGGGGACGTCCACTCGCTGCAGCTCATTTGCAAAGGCTCCGTTTATCTCTGCATTTGTTCCCCATCCCATCGTGGTCGCAATTGTGCCCGGTTTAAAGTCCGAGCATCTGCAGCGGCCAATTTAATGGGCTTAAACTTGCTGGGTCTTTCCAGTTCCAATATCATGAAGTCGTTAGAATTCGCTATGTTTTCCTCATAGTTCGGATGGTTCATCATCGACACGATCTTGATCTGCTCACCGTCTTGTGTTCCATTGCGGTAGTGCCCACCAATCGAAACCCAGCGAGGTGCGTTCACTGTGCAATGCGATGCGGTGAGAACGTGGGTGGGAGTGATGAGGGAGCCTCCGCACATGGTGTTGGAATCTTCGTGGAGGAGCAGGCTAGCAACGTAAGTCTTGGTTCCACTTGGGACGATCTCGCCACTTAAAATCAACTTGCGCTCAATGTTACCTTGGTGGCCGCTGGTGGGTGAAGTGATGATAGCAGTCACGGCAGTAGTGATGATGATCGCGAGATTCATTTTGATGTAGTTATGTCAGTTGCGGCTCTGGGGACTGAATCCGAAGTGCGTTTGATCACAGGCCTGGGTAGACCCTGACTTGCAGTGCCAGTCACAGCAAGCCATGAATAGGAGACCGATCTATGACCACTTGTGTAGCAAAAGAGACGGCCGAGTAATCAAGAGATCTGTTTGTTTGGATTTTTTTTTTTGTACATGAAAATACAAACTATAAGTCATTTTGCCCAGCAAATCTGCCCGTTGCGCGTCATACGTGAGAAAGTCAACAAATCGAGCTTGTGCATTTTTTTCTTGTCGCGTGAACACACACGAGATATCTGGATCCTACAAGTTGTAGGCTACAACCTCCAGCGTTAGCAATAAAGTTATTGGAGTATGTATATTCGAAGCCGATAACATTCTGCTAAAACCTCGTAGTTTATCAGGAGGGTAGCGAGATTTTGTTTTTGTTTTTTGATGCCAAATTCGTAACGATCACTCTAGCAAGCATTTAGAGCGTGATCGTTGAAAGGCCTTTCGTACTTAACGTCGTTTTTAGGACAATTAGGACATTTTAGGAACAAATTATCTTCTTCAGGTATTAATAACGTTAGTAGCCAGACTACATCACAGTACTACAGCATCAAATCTACCATACGGTGGGCTGCGCCGATCACGGGGCCGTGATTATACTGTAAATTTTACAGTACGAATTTAAACGAAGTTTCCTTGTCCATTCCAGTTTTTCTTGCCTGACACCCAACACCTGCATCCAGCAGCAACGCCATGAAACATATTTCTGCATTCGTGAACATGGTCTATCTTACGATGGCTTTGATCTCCCTACCCACGAGTGCTGAGGATGGCTCCAAGTACTCCAACGTTTCGTTGAGTGCCCTCGTACCGAACAATATCTCCTGCGACGGCATTGCAACCTCAACGACGACCACCAACAGCACGGTTCCGAAAGGAACGAAGACGTACGCCGCAAGTCTGCGCGTCAACGCGACACACAACAATTTTGCGGCTGCAATTCTCATCTCTCCAACGCACCTCCTGACTCGAGGAGCCAGCGTTGGCGGTGACATTTGATACGCTTCATTCGGTTCTCATTACAGCAACGGAACAGAAGATGGGGAGCAGATCAAGGTCGTAGCAATTATGAGCTACCCCAATATATCAGAAGAAGTCCAGTATTCGTATGACGACGTTGTCCTGCAGTTGGAGAAGCCTAGTTCCTTGAAACCGATCCAACTGGCCGCTTCCGACGGCTCAGATATCAAGTACGGCGAGACTGTTTCCAAGTTGGGTTGGTACAACACTGGAGGTGAAGGACAGAAGGCACATCAACTGCAGCGAGCCGGTGTTCAACTGATGAGCAACGAGGAATGCTCCAAGGTGACCTCTGTCGATGATCATTTACCAGAATGTGCTCGCGTCCAATTGGAAACCAGCAATCTTGCACAGGCGACTATGGAGGCCCCCTGATTGTTGAGCGCCCAGAAGGCGATCTTCTCGTTGGCATCGTTAGTTGGGGAGATGATTGCAAGAAACCTGGTTATCCGAGCTACTACTCGCGAGTTCCAGTTGGTAGTGACTGGATCGAGTCAATCACCAGTGGCCAATGTTTCCACTATTGCTTCCGCTAGTAATACCACTGGTATTATTAGTGGTATTATACCAGTAGTTGACCAAATTTCGCTTTGCTTTCACTAAGAATACTAGAATTTGTGGCTGCCCGGCGTTAAAAAATGAGAATGTGAGTTAAAATTTCTAGTCCTGCTTGTTTTGTCCTACAGACGAAGCTTTCCTACCGTATACGAGACCTCCTACTTCAGACCTCATATTGTTGAAGCTGTTGTGTTGTGTAACCTGTTCATGCTTTTTTATTATCTTTTATCGCATTTTTTGTATTGAAATTGTTTGTTCTCTGGATATTTATATCCAGAGTTAGGGGCGGTCACATATGTAATTTAGCAAAAACCAGCTTCACGTATATATATTTGAAAATGACGCATAAACTAATAAACGGTTACAATGTATCGTGAGAATGGTGAATGCTGACCCAGTCGGCCTAGAACAACATACAAGAGACCTTGCGTGGATGTTGATCCAGCCTACATTCAAGTAACCTGGACGGCGTCGTGCGAACGTTGCATTCACCTCTCTTGAGTATTCAACTGAGCAGGACAGGGCTACGGCCAAAGATGATGCTTACTGGCGACGCATGGGAATGTAGCAAACCAGGTGTCTTAACATGAGTGGTCCAGCTGATGTACTGAGATCAGCTTCTTTAAAAGTAGCGATGCAATGGATCTCGATTTCACCACCTCCGACATGACTCACCTTTCGCGCGGGGACTTCGGAAGATGAAACCTCGATGCCGCTACGTACCAAAGCGACGAGTCCCACACGCGCCACCAGCGGGGCATCAGCTCCACTATCCAGTGGAAGATTTTCACAGGAAGCCCGTCTACGGTCGCCTCGACCATTCACTTCCTGCTGTCGGAGCACGGATGACACTGTTCTAGCACTTGCACGTCTGACATCTATCTGGTTGTAGAACTTCTTCAGCAACGTCAAACTTTCACCAGGGCATACGCGCGAACAGTCACACACATAGTGGTCTGCAGACTTACACTTATAACACACTCCGACCCGACTTCCTGTTGTACTGCCCATGGAAACAGCTGGGCCATGGATTGGCGCCTTGAACAGTAGGAAGACTGGGCGCTGAGCCATCATGTACTTGGTGTCGAGACACCGTGATATTACCATGTGGTGTTGGAAATCCCACGTGAACTTTAGCAATTAGTATAGCTAGGATGCTCCCACAACAATACGTCTACTAGTATAGCAAACGATCACTCGGGTGGACCTGAAGATCTTAGTTCTGCCCTTGCACCGGGACAGACTGGACCTTGCAAACTACTTATAAAGGCCAACCAGTTAAAATATGAACACGCTACTAGCACGAGCAAAGCTAGCAGGTGTTTGAATCCTTGTGGTTCCAACCGCGGAAGGGTACCAGGCGCGGGTAAGCCTTTTACGAGGGCACCGAGTGTTCAACAATCGGTTGGAAGAATATATTGGAGGCATTACAAGCACTCCTAACCGTGCAAATAGGCAAGAGATAGCCGTCACAAAACCTTCCGATATACTAATCGGCCAATAAACGCACAATCTCTTGGCCTTGCCGGATGAACCCTCACTAGTAAGCTTCGAGTCCACCGACAGGCATAATACACGCACGCAAGCTTTACCAAACACTTACCTTGAACCCGGACCTCGCTCTTTGTGCCTGAGTGGAAATTCTGTGCTGTATTTGTGATACCCTTTCGAGCCATGTCCTAATATGCAATCCAAATCAAGTATACAAATATCAATAGAACAACGATCCGTTATGGATCGCTTCGCATGTCTAGCGACTCTCCCGGTGTCTGCGATGCTTCTCTAACCGCCACCGAGCGTTCGAACAAGCGTCGTGACTTCGCAAGAGTCGCCCCCAACGGCCACCGAGGCTTTGTACCGTGATCCGTTTGTCCGCTGAATGCGAATCCGACTCACCAATAGTGACCACCTGGCTTGAGCAACATCTTGGCCACAATGGAGCATGAACGAAGGCTAGGAAGTGACTCCTCTGAGTTTCTTGCACCTCAAAGTCACTCTTTCTCACATGACCGAGCGTTCGTAGCTTGAACTTCTTGAACTTGTTCATGTCCGTCCTATCGGAATGTCCTTGGCGATTCCCGCGAAAACACTGCACCACAACCACGTCTGTTACTGCCAGAATTTCTTGATCCACCTCGACGTCCACTGGAGCGAGCGGTGGCGGGGTTGGTCGTGTGTGCTGGTGTAGGAGTAAAAACCAACGCTGCTTGTCCCCAAGGCAAAATTCTCGCACCATTGCGGTGACCCAAGTGCAATATGAAGCGGCGTCGATGAAATACTCAAATTCTCTTAAAACGACAGACGCGTTGAAGCCACACGTCTGAAGCTATCGGATGCCAGCACATTCTCCAGGTACTTGACCAATCGTTTCTGCTCTCGCTCGAACGCGACGTCAACTAAGTGGAGCGATCGAGAACCGCTTCGAGGTCCGTTGGTAAGTCATCATGCAGCTTTCGGGCTCGGGTCACTCCGTCTTCATTTTTAGTTCCCTCATGACGATGTCGACGGAAGCATAGGCAATGTTGGTCGGAGTTTTGAATTGGAGAAATTAGGCGGCGTTGATTTCAGTTTACTAGTACTATAGTGTTTTACATGCATCAACGTAAATTGAAAATGTACTGCGGTATAGTTTCACGTTCCCCTTGAAAGCTCATGTCTTTTCTTAGGTACGAACTACTTCTGTTTTCTAAAATTCATATTTTTAACAAATCGACACTGTTAGCCAAATCAACGCAAGCACGCGCAAAATATTGTTTATCCAGCTCCAGCTCAGCTGGGTACAAATGGGATTGGTATCGAAAAAAGAAAAAAAAAACAGCGAATACAGTAGGGTATTTGCTTATCTTCGCCAACGAAGATAACAAAAAAGTTAAATCTATATTATCGCAACATTCAAGTAACAACTTAAGCCCCGCGTTGCCGAGGCATGGCACCATAGCAGATAACAGTAAAATAAATAACCGGCTGGATGAGTGTAGATCAATTACATTTAATACACGTGCAATTTGACACTTACAAGAAGGGCACAGACCAACGACTCTGTCTGTATACACACCCACATTTGCTGTTCTACCGTGCCTACTGAGCCACGCGTTGCTTCCTGAAGCACCGCCGCCATCAATGCAGCACTGCACCACCCCCGAGGGCATCGCCACGCCCGAGCACAGCGACGACTCCGATATCCGCCATCGACGTCACCTTCCATCACCTCCATATTCACGCCCATGCGCCATCACCTTCCTCGCGCCATCACCTTCGTCTTTTTCACCTCCATATCCGCGCTTCCTTCGCCGTCACCTTCCGCGTACGCATCCATATTCGTTGCGTTTCCTCGCGCTTCCTGCCTACTATTAATCCGGGCCAAAAACGACTCAAACCCCATACAATTTAAATAGCAAACAACTTAGCGTTTTCTTTACACAGCTTCATTTTGCATACTTTATCCTAGTCTAAATCGCGCTCTTCAGCACTTTCTAGCATACATTAATCTAGTCTAATTTAACGCACTATACGCCTACACTAACCTACTGCCGGTCTGCTTGCCCTGTTAGACCTCCATACTAAAATCCCCGAATTTGGCTCGGAAATCATTAGCGCTGGCACTTAGTGATTTTTACGCAAGTGTTTCTCGCTCCAGCCTGTTATAACCCCGATACTAAAGTCGCCGAATTTGGCTCGGAAAACAATAGCAGCGGCACTTAGCGATTTTGCGAACAAACTTCACTAAGCCAAACAAAAACTTTGGCGATCTTAAGCTTAACAGTTTAGACACTTTACCAGCACTTCGGCCGGTTCCTTTCGCCGCCCCATTAGCGAAAGTAAATCACTTTAACACAGCCTTATTTTCGGCTGCTTAGCTTCTTATAAGCTTTTTTTTATCTTTATTTGTGCGTTTGCAATTGGGGGGAGAAATTTTTATTTCTGAACAAATCCATAGAACAAGGGCTAAATCTCAGCAGATCTAGTACAAGACTACTCTCATGCTTACAACACCCCGTTCTTTAGTTAAGTCGTCTACAGAGGATTTATCTTCCCCAATATTTGAAATTACAAATCAGCATACTCTCCACCGCCAGTACTTGACAGGCAGCGAAGTGCGTTGCAATTGTATGATGTTGGGTGTCCAGAAGACACCTATCGCTATTCGCGGTACATCGGGAAAGGTGATTATCGTCTGAGCACCGCCAGGTCCAAGCAGGATTCCAATTCTAAGAGCACCGCCAGGTCCGAGCACAACTCCAAGTCCGAGAGTACGACCTGGTCCGGGAACAACATCACGTCCAAGACAGCGCGTGTGGTGAGCGAGACGGTCAGAGGACCAACACAAGAAGGGAGAAAGAGGCGAGTGAGAGGTGCAACTGGACGGACAATTCGCGGCCGGTGCACTGGTGGACGCGAGGAGCAACGGCAGCGACGGGTGACTAGACGAGGAGGAGAAAGCCCTCCGAGTTACTGTGTGGCTGAGAGCCGTATGGTAGGTAGTGGGTCTGAAGGACTTAAGTAATAACAGAGTGAATTTGCCTTGCTAACAACAAGTACCGTGGACTTCGATGCTGTAGCGGGAAATTGCAGTGGCCCATACAGAAATCAAGTTAAGACTACCACGTACACGTGTCGATCGCCGGAGTTAGCAGCTTGGCTGGCCCGACTGTTGTCGCTCTCGCCCTCAACTCTCCCGCTATAGGAAGCGGCCAAGCCTCGCAAGAAAAGGTCTATCTACCCTACGTAAAGGAACCCCACACCCCAAGTCGATCAAGATCGACGACCTACCTGGCGCGTAGCCTGAAGGGTTCCACGCTACGCCACCCCCCACCGTCCTGCGCCTCGCCAAGGCGAAACCAACCGCAGGCCAAGCTTCCCTTCAAGTCCACCAGAGGAGAGTAACCAGCCCCGCCGACGGGTACACAAGGTGAGCCCTCAGCAACCCCACAGTTATCAGAGTACCCCCTCCGTTAATCGGCAGTCCGGGGAACAGTGTGTGAGGTTGGATCGCAACGCGATTTTGTGATACCCACTTCACCACAATGGTGCGCGTGCCCGGATCTTCTGGTGAGTCGGGATGTCACCGTGAGTCTCAAGAAGTAGAGGAAGTGCCAATCAAGTTGGAACCAGGGACGGAGGCGTCATCGGAAACTGGATCACTGACGACGCGCATGAATGAATGAGGATCAGCAGATCGACTGAGTCCTAGGAGGAGCTCTGCCGACAGAAACGAAGAGGAATATTTTCTTGAAGAGAAACCTCAACCTCCTCCCCATGCCTCCTCTGGAGGCACCGCGGATCGCGATGTGAATCGTGATCCGCCTGATGAGGGTCCAAGGTGAAAACCGAAGGAACCTCATCAACCACCGCTCCACCAACGCAGAAGATCGCGAAAAAGAAGAAGTCTAAGACGTCGCGGAAGAAGCTCAAGGCCCCAGCAGACACTGACTCGGACAGCCGTGACGAGATCGCAGCGACTTGGCCCGACCGTCAGCTGGAGGAAGCGTACAAGCGGAACGTGCTTCAGTCGTTCCTGACCAAGAGCTCAGTGATGAAGATTGTGCAGCCGCAGGTGCCTGGATCGTTGACGGGACCAGCGGCACCACCACCAGTCACAGCGAACAAGCTGAACGCGTTGAAGGCTTTGCTGCGGCTGCTGCGAGAAGCCGGTATCACACCAGGTGACTTCGATGCGAAGGACGTCTTCGAACTGGACGTGGAGATGCTGCAGATCGCGCTGTCGGAGCTCTTCGAGAACCTGAGGGTGTTGGTCGGTGAGTCGGCTCAAGTCAAGGCCCAGCTCAAGCCAGCGGTTTCGCTGTCACATCTCCCGGGCTCTGAGTCGTGGACGGGATCGTCGCAGCATTCGCAATATGCGACCGCGGCCTCGATGGCTGACTCGGACAGCTCAGGAGAAGTCGAGCGCATGCCGCTTTGCCCCTCAGGAGCCACGATGCTGCAAGCCAGATAGGATCGTGCGGCGAGCGTGAGGCCCAATGCGGGTGTACCCGCGACAACCAGCAAATCGGGCGGTAATCCGGATACTGCAGACGTTCTTCAACTCGGCGATGGAGCGCTTCCTGAAAGAGCAGCGCGCCGCATAGGGGACGCCAACCACAGCACCGGTAGTAGCGAACGAACAGCAGGATGTCGACATGGAGTCGGTTGGCTCGGAGCACGGTGAGTACGATCCAGACGATCTGGACTTCACTGTTATCCGTCAAGCGACAGTGGCTACAACTGCTCGGCTGTCGGAGCGCCAGCGATCACTCCACGCATCGTGTCTTCGCGATATCGGAGCTCAAGGAGTTCTCTGGGAAAGACAACGACGAAGAGCAAGATAAAGTCGGCCTTCATCCGCGATCAGGCTCCGGACGACGAGAAGTATCTGGTGCTTGGCGACCTGTTCACTGGATCGGTGCGCAACTGGTACCGGCAGCTCAGCCGGACTACGCAAAGCGACTGGAAGGAACTTTTGCGCGAATTCCAAGTGCAGTTTTGCGGGCTCGGAGTGTCCGTCGTGAGACAGTTCTACCATGCGAGGACGCGTACGACGAAACGCCTCTGGAATACCTCCACTGTCTGAGTGTCGCAGGGCTGAGGGCGAAGCTGCGCGTGAAGAACGGCCCACCGAACGCCCGCCGCGAACATATGGAACACTTAACAAGACACTGGACGATCGCGAGCCGGCCGATCAGCTCGCGTTATTTCGAATCTCTGACGCGGACGCTCTGGAAGACGTCTTGAGGGCGTGGTAGCGCGCGAAGAATCGTCAAGGACGAGCCCACTTCGGATCGAGCAAGTATCGGCAGAAAGCAACCACTTCTGACGTCACGAAGACAGCTCCAACACGCAAGGAGCAAGCCGTTAAGGCCACGGGCTGCGACAGTGACTCTGGTCTCAGTGGATCGGAGTCGGACGGCGATCTACGCCGGATCTACATTGCCGCTGCTGTAGGAGAAGCTCAGCCTAAAATCTCGCCGACCCACACGTCGAAGAACTACACCAGCGCTCCAGCCAAGGTGACCGTGATCTTGGTGCATCCCTTCGTCACGTACACGCCTTCACCAATACCAACACAGTCTTGTCGTTGACTTTCCTCCACATATCACCCGACCTTACGAGCAAAGGCGGCGTCCAGAATGGACACCTCGGCGCCGGAATCTAATAGTAAGTCCGCTTTTTCGTTGTTTATCTTCCCTCCCGTCTTGGCCTGCTTGAGCCACTTACTGGGTGCGTGATATTTCCAGTATCCACGCATCTCTCCTGGCAGTAGATCGAGCGCCATGACGGTGTCAGCTCTCGCGAACTTCCGAAGACTTGCAACAACACCGGTATGTTTTCCATGAAGATCATATGTATTGTCGATCGGGTTCTTCCGTTCACTAACTTCAGTTCTCTTCTCGACGTATGCAAAGATGCAGAGCTTGGAACGCTCGGCTCGTCCTGGATTCCAGCCAGGCGCGCGTCCTATTTTAACATCTTCGCGGCGCTTTCCCGCAGCACGCCGCCGTGCTTGGCTGGATCGTACCACTGACGGATCAAGTTGTAAAACTCCACCATCTGGCACTTACCGACGTCATGGATCTCGCCGCATCCGCGGCATACGAAGAGGCAGCGATCCGACGGGTGGCCCTTCTTGCAACAGCTCTGACTCGTCAGCCGTTTCCAGCAATGTAGATCGTCGTGACGATGCGAGCCGCAGTGCGTGCAGCGTTGTAACGTGTCACGTCCATGGGGTCGGCGATGTCCTGGATCGGGGTCTCGCGGTGGCGGTGTTTCGCCAGGCGTGGCTCGATCTGGTTCCTGCGATGGCGGCGTCCTCGGCATTGATTTCATGGTGCCGGCGGGAATCTGCTTGGACTTGGCCGACGGGACGCTCTGCCTGCCCGACGAGGTTCGCATCCAGCTGTCCGGACGACGCGGGCTGAATGGCGAACACGTTCGCGCAGTTGGCTTGGACGGGCTCGAAGTGATAGATGCGGGCCAGAGAATCGAAGTGCCGCTGCGATCCGAGCCGTCAGAAACGTTGTGGATCACCAGGGGAGAACACTGGATTCCCACAGTGGTCGAAGGGACTGGACGGCGACGGTACCTGAAGATCACCAACGTCAGCGATCGGACGAGGTGTACATCTGTCCATACTCAAGTCGGGATGTGGCTGGCCGGAGATCGCGTGCCGAGGCGTCAAGGTTTCATCACTGTGGGGTCACGTCCGTACCCCGAGTGACAGAATCTGGTACTGCAGGCTACCACAGACGCGATGAACGAGTAGGAAGATCCGATCGCGGAGACGACGGAGCCGATGGTCGTTTGTCCGCCGTATGACACGCCGACGGGCATCCTGAGACGACTCACAGGTCAAGCGATCGTCAGCAGTCAGGTTGTAAGGACGCCCGACGTCAAGAAGACCGAAGTCATTGACGAGGAAGTATCTGGAGTGCAGGCTGTGCAAACGCATACGCCAGATGATCAAATCGACGTGCTGACAGCGGCTGACGACAAAGTCACCACAAACATGATCGAGAGCGTACAGATCGAGCCAAACAGCGAACCTGATAGCGGGGTCGATGGATCGACTGGCGATCGGGCAGGCCTGAGCGCGGAGGTGGTCGAGGCCGATCCGATCGGAGATAAGGCGGAAGCGAGGCCGATCACAAATGAGCCGAGACTGTCTGCTGTGGATCGATCCCTGAAGATGACCAAGTCTGCATCGCGAAGGGGGCGCATGCTTCACCGAGGACGTGGACGCGCAGATGACGATCTTGCCGAAAGTGACGACAACGCCCGAGGATGTGAAGGTTGAAGACATCCGGATCGAGCACAAAGGCCGGAGCACGCCGGAGGAGGAAGCGCGACTGAGGAAGACCATTTGGAGCCGACAACATCTTCTGCTCGGATAAGGGAACGCTCTGCCGCCAGCCGTGCGAGACGTCTACTGCGATATCAACACAAGGGATGCCAAGCCGGTAGCTCAGCGCGTGCAGAGAGTCGCGTCAATTCCGTGGTAAGCTGTCCGACTTGATCAAGGGCCTGCTCTCTGCCAAGATTATCAGGATGCCCAACTCTCCGTGGGCGTCGCCGATCGTGGTGATTATCAAGAAGAATGACGTCGACATCAGGCTCTGCATCGACTACCGCGTCGTGAACAGCCTGACGCGTCTAATGGTGTACCCCATGCCGATGATCAACGATCTGCTCGAAGACCTGGACAAGGTGCTTTGGTACTACTCACTGGGTATGGCGAGCGGTTTCTGGGTCGTGGAAATGACAGAGCGGGAGATCCTGGTGTTGGCGTCCATCACGCCGTTTGGTCTCTTCAAATGCCTGCGTATGTCTTTTGGGCTGAAGAATACACCGCAGATCCATCAGCAGCTCCTGGACAACGCGCTGTTTGGCTATCTTCGGGCTCCAGACGGCGGCGACCTGTCAGGCATGACGGATGCTTTCGAGACCTGCGAGCCGGACGTGCACTCTGAACGACCTGTGCTGGGACATCACTCGTACATCGACGACATTCTGGTGACCGCTGAATCCTGAAACGCCCTCTGCGACAAAGTAGATCGACTGCTGGACGCATGTGACCGTTGGAACTTGTTGATCAGCGTAGTGAAGAGCTCGTGGGGCTGTCGCAAGGTAGATTACCTGGGACACCGTCTGTCAGCGGACGGCCTAGAAGCTCACCCGAAGAACCTGGAGACTCTGACGACTCTGCCATCCCGGTGCACACTCCGATCGATGCAGTCCTTCCTCGGTAGCCTCAACTATTACAGTAGATTCATCGAGGACTTCGCGATCTACGCGTCGATTTTGTGCGAGCTGCGAGAAGTGGATTTTCACGAGAAGAACCAGAAGCCCAACCAAGTTGCTGGGGACGAGAAGCAGATCGCCTCGGCGGACGAAACGGAGAAGTTGGACCGAGCTCGAGTGGCGTTCGAGATGCTGAAGAACATGATCGCAGACGCGCCAGTGCTCAGACACTTTGACCGTATTTTTATCATCTGCAAGACGACACATACTAGCATAAATTCAGTTCAAGAACTTATTTTTATTGTTATAAGTAATGATTCGCTGCCCAGGGCAGAGGACTACTCCAGGGATACGTGTGCATATTGGATCGCATATTGGATCCTCCTCGCTCGGGTCAATCGTGCGCATGCAGTCAGCACAAATATCAGACACGACTCGGTGCCGTCAGCGCTGTGGGTGGGAATGGTGCCGGGTAGTGTGTGTGACGTGCAAGTGAATGTGAGCGTGCTGTGGGTCGATTAAAGCACCGGTTGGATTGGGGGACTGTGCTCTGCTGTGAACGTCGCCCGCATTTGCCACTGAAGCCGGAGTATGGACACGACTGTACAGAACTGCGCCATATTGAGATTAAGTTAGCGTAAGTGCAATAGCAATAGTCTGGGACAGACATTTCATTCGCGTAGTATAGATTCCGTGCCTCTGAAAAGCTCACACCCTCTTTGCCTGGGTTACTGTCAGGCCGTATGTAGAAGCCCAGTACTCATCGCAATTAACGCCACCGATACTAATTCCATGTAAGGTGTTATTCAACTTCCTTACAGGAATTAGTGCGAGTTCCGCTAATTTTGAACTGTACCTAATTATAACCACACCTGTTAATCAGTCCCCGCACCTTCAGCATCACTTTTTCGACTTCCACTTACATCACTATCTTAAAACTCAACCGGAGTGCGGTGTGTATCCGTCTGTAAGTCTGTCCAAAGGAGGGTTAATCTTGTAACAAATACAGGCGTTCTTCTAGCTGCCGAGCGCCGCGAAGGCGTCCCCAATTGGTATAATTGTATACAAATTCTATGTGGTCATCATATCGTACTTAAATGCACCGTTCAAATTTAAATTTTGCCCCCCCCATTTTCAAACCGGAAAGCCGCAGAGCACCACGTTACGCAAGAGATGCTGCGTGTATCTATGTTAGTTTGCAATAGTAGGCTATGCCAATGTTCACATATGGATTCTAGGGGTCCTAGACGCCGCCAAGAGAATTTGGACCGAATTTTGGCTGTATTCGTCATTAAAGTATGCATTGCTATAAAACATATTCTCTGATTTAATTTACTATTCGCGGCAGCATCGAGATGAGTAAATCATTTTTGCAAAATAAAACTCGTGATTGTTGCGTAATCGAGGGCACTAGCCAATAGTACCCGATACCAGATATCCAACGCGCACTTCCGTGCTGCCAAATGACCAATATTGACAGACTCATGTCCGCAGAAGCAACCCCGACCAGGCCCACCTATAAAAAAATTACGTATATTTTATGACGTCCGGAGTATCATCTCCCGACAAAATCGGATAATGTGCGGGCTCCAAATTCGAACTAGTGTGCCCTATCTACCGTATTGTATCATGTTTTAAACGTCATTTTTGTTGAATTCAGTAGTGTAACTCACGTGCCTTACATCTCGGACCCGGTGGTGTCAACCACTGTTAAAAAAACATGCATTGGCCATACTACTTATTGTAATGCCATAAACCCCCCTTAATAAAAATATTACTACTACTAAAAAAACAATTATCCAATGGAACGTTTACCTACAAATTTCTTGACGTGCCGGGCGGACATTATGTACCCCCCCCCCATTCGACCGAGTCGGCCTCTGCATGCAGCGCCATCGGTGCGCCTGCTACGAACCGCTCTTAGCATGGGATGCGTTTGCACTGGGCGAGGCCTGAACGGGCGTCCGCCGTTGCATCGCGTGTGCCTCTGGCCCATGCAACCAGGCGTTCTGGCACCGCCAGCTTGTACCAGCGCCAGAGACACCCCAAGACCCGCACCAACACAGCGCGGTTTTAATGACCGCTGTGATGGGCCCACCACCACGCGTCGTCCGGGGAGCGCGTTAGTCGCCGCCATCGTCGCTGGAAGTCTCGCCAGCGCAGCAAACATCCACGTAATCAGCGTAAGGACTGATTGCCTAAAAATATATATTTTCCATTGGCCATAATTAAAGTATGCACTTGCTCGCTTAGTGTGCGAACCTTACAATAAGAACTTACATGAGCGAAATGTGGCAAACATTAACCACACTTGGAGGAGGGTACATAGGATGGAAGCGAAGCACGGAAGGCATGGAACCACGAAATGGCACGAAACCATGGAAGGACACGATGCCACGGAATGCCGGGACACCATGAGAGGACGCGAACCCACGGGAGGACGTGAAACCACGGGGTGTACTAAACCAATCAGGACCACAGACGATGGAAGAGCACCACACCAGGGTGTACATGTAGCCACGGTAGAACATAGGAGGAATATTTATGAGCCAGGAAGCGCGATAGCAAGGGTAGAACCAGAATGACACGGCCGACATAAACCGCTGCGAAGCAACGGCGGTCGGCCAGTCTAGTAGAGAACGGCGTGTGTCCGTCCGTCCGTCAGTCCGTCCGCGACTAGGATTAACATTTTTGTAACGCAAAATCCGCTCATTCAACTGGTTGCAGAACACAGCGAAGGCGGCCCCGATTGATTGTAACTTGCGACCTGCGACTCTGACTGGATCTGTTGCACGTGCAGACCGTCTCTCGCACTTTCTATTGGACGGAAGTAAACATTTCTACAATGACAACGAAGCATATCGATTGGATGAAAGCGAAGCATATCGATTGGATGAACGGGGCTGGCATTGTCTGTCAGACTTTAGAAATTTAATTTTTCCTACTGAAACTCTGTCATATGTACTCTGATCGGGCTAATCGTATTCACCGCAAATTGAAAAAGGGATGAAATGGCATTGCGGCAGTCTAGCATTGTACATACCTATTACATGGTTCACCTAGCCACTCCTAATGCTACATCACGTGTTTTTGACATCGGTGGGCATTAACGACAATGCAAACTTGCTTCGACGTAGTCTCATAATAAACTGTAACTTAGCGAACTTTTTTGTAGTAGCTTTTATTATGTTTGTGTCATGTTTTTTTAAAAACTTACTTAAAAGAAATAAAAACGATATATAATAATTTTAGTAGTACTAATAAATTTGAGCTTTTGGCTTTAGTAAAAGCTTTAGCAGTGGATACTTATATTTATATTTCTTATTTCTTAATATAAAAGGTTTAATTAATAACTGGGCTTTAATAACATTATCCAACCACTAATGTGAAATTTGGCACAGTATTGGTCCCACCGCCGCCGTCGGTCTTGCCAGTACAACGCGTCTCCCCGTAATCAACGGAAATACTGCTTTGCTAAAATATACTTACTCCGATTGGTCGCAATTGAATTCATACTTGAGCGCATCGTGCTCAAACTTATGAGAACGTGCGGAATATTCACCGCTGTTTGTAGCATACATTGAACGCACCTGGAAGAGGTAACATAGAACATATGCGAAGCACACGCGAATCCAGGGAATGCCACGTAGCACTAAACGACACGAAGCATGGAAGGACACGAAGCCACGGACTTACTCGAAGCAACAAACTTACTCGAAGCCACGGACTTACTCGAAGCCACGGACTTACTCGAAGCAACAAACTTACTCGAAGTCACGGAAGGACACGACAGCACGGAGACCACGGGAAGGACTAAACCAAGAAGCCATGGACTATGGAGGAGCACAGAGCTCAATACCACAGGGTACATGTACCCACGGGAGAGGGCAGTCGTGATTCTACCGAACAAACGGAGCACGAAATCACGGAAGAACACGAACGCACGGACGACGGAACCACATCGGGAGACCACGGAATCACTGGGACGCACGGAACCGCGGCAGAGCACTCAGCGATGAGGTCGCGGACGACGGGAGGACATGGCTCGCGGAAAGTTATGGACCGCGTAATGAGATGGAAACGCGGAATAGTAAGTAACCGCCATCGAGGGCCGTACAATGGAAGAGTGTGGAACTAAGGGCGGACACATGACCACTGAGTGACACGGACCTTATGCGAGTACAGACCCAAGCCACGAAGGAGATTGACACGATACGATATTCAATTAACACGATATATAAACATGCATTCGCCTCCGCCAAGAAGTGGTGGCGTTCGGCTAGTGTACCGACACAGCAATTGCAGGGATGTCATCGAACGTGTCCTGGTACTTCTTCATAATTTACAGGGGATGAGGAAATAACTAAAAAAGTAATGCTTCGGGCTTCATAAGCCGTCAATTCTCTGGATATTTATATCCAGAATTCTTATCAGGATCGCATACTCTCGGTAAACCTGTATAAGAATGTACTTTGATTAGTATCGTAATTATGGAGAACTTACGATCCGACACAGTTATACTGAAAATCTGTCGCAATACGTAATGAAATGCGATACCTTATCTCGGAAAGGGTGACTGTCGACCCAGTCAGACAAGAACGACATCCAAATAACCTAATGTGTAGCCAAGTTACTTCGCCTGACTATTGAACCGATTGCATGACCGCCGCAACGAAGGCACCATGAAGTCGATGGTAGAACGAACATTAAAGAGTGGGAGTGGTCAAGAACGCGAGTTCACTAGCAACAGTGTAAAGGGGATTCAAAGTGACATTTTTCTTACTCTTGCTTTAAAAACAACAGGCCAGTTTCTAAACTGCCATAAACACCAGTTTTCTAGAACGTTTATTTAAAAAGACTTGGAGTTAGAAGAATTTATTCCCCGGAGGGTCAAGTTGTTTACTTCCTTACGACAACTTCGGTAGTTATCAACCGTTTTCCGTAAGACCAATAAAAACCACGCTAGTGAGGCGCTCATTCGTTTGGCACTTTGGTTACTTTTAGTTAACGAAATACATACAAAAACACATTCTTCTACAGTGAGGAAGTGCAATTTGTTCGACAATTCCCAGCATTAGTATCAAGTGAAAGGCCACATCTAATCATCGCCTATCTGGCATAGTTGAGCCCGTTCTTGCCCCGGCAAAACATTTCCTCATGGATGCACTCAGCGGCTATGGTAAGGAAGAACCGTTCACCTGAAATTTCGAGCTTTCTTGACCACGAGCCGTCTTTTTGTATTACGTTCTGCCATTTACCACCCCCGATTAGCTCGATTTTCTTCTCGTTCCATTTACGACGCCAGAAAGCTTTTATGGCAATCCCAAACGAGTCGGTAGGCTGGCGTAAGTCGGTCGCGTTGGGAGGGAGTTTGACGAGACAGGTTTTTAGCTTCGCTAGCTCATCCTTATATCCAGCTTCGTCTAGAAGCGACGAACGGTTGTCAAGATAAATGTATTTTTTGCGCCGTTGATAATCGGAGCTGATTAGCCTTGTCTCCGAAAACCTTGGTTGCATCCCTCTATCCCATGTTCGATAACATTTCCATGGCGCAGCCCCACCAACGGGATAGCTTTGATGACATATTCTGAAAGATGTTCCTCAGCAGGTGGACTCGTCCTCTTGCACCTTTAGAAATCCTCACAACCATGGTCAGTCCCACTCCAGTAGATACATCATCTGCGTACTTTTCTTCTTATCTAAGCTCAGAGTCCTTTCGTTGTCAAAGATAATCATAATGTGGGGCTCGATATTCTCGATGATGTTCTCAACTATTTGGGCTGATTCAAACCCTCGCTTCATCCTTCCGAGAGGGGCGGCGAAAACACGATGTGTTTCTCTGGGCTGACCTGTGCTTTGCCCGACTGGGCGCACAATACTGTTTTTATGAGTCCTCATGAAGATCTAGAGACGATAATGCGGTACCTCCGCCGCGAAGCGGCGGCGTCCGGCTAGTCGAAAACACCTACTTGAGTGCGGTGTGCGTCCGTCCGACAGTCCGTTTGTCAGTTCGCCCGAGGTAGGGTTAGCCTGTGTAACGCAAAAGTACAGGCGTTCTACTGGCTGCCGAGCGCAGCGATGACGCCCCAATTGTCTAAAATTATTATGTGATTACGTATTGTATGCTGCTTACATATGAGACTGCGCAAAACAAACTGCTACTAGTTAACCATTTTAAAATTTGTGAGTTAGGCTCATGGTTGAAAAGCGGAATGTTTCCTCTTGTGAACAATGCCGATTGCGTGCTATTTTACGCAGTCGATTAAAAGTTACAACCATTTAAAAAGGTTGTCTCCAAATCGTGCGACTCAACCCAAGATATTTTTATTTGTGTTCTCGGTTTTGTTTTTTTCTGCGAATCAAATGAGACCATTCCCAGGTCTCAATAATGGGTCTTTCAGGATTAAAAAGCCGTTTTAATATTTGAGATTTCAAAAATCAGATGTAAACTGTGATTTTTAAACATTTGTACACTAGTGTCATATTGATTTGCGCTGCATAGTAACATGCATAGAGTACACGTACGTCCTGTCCTGCTTGTAGTGACTAGATGCGCCCACTTTAGTGCATACCAAGGTGCCAAGCGCGCACCCGACAAACGTTAGATGGTATTAGAACAGGACGCGTTATCAACGCATCGGAGAAACGAAAGCGTTAGCCTTTGCCACCACCAATACTGCCACAAAACCTTAGCATAACCTGGATCTGCTCTGTGAAAATTCCTTGCCTTCGTGGTACTTCTTGTCACATGGGTCAGTCTTAATCTTCTCGGTCGCTGTCGTTCTGTTAATGACTTAAAAGTCAGCTTCCGAGTCATCGTGCGCGTGGTTAGCTCATTAATAGGTAATTCAGAGCACTTTAGAACGCCGCTGTGTCCCGCGCCAGGGCTCCGTCACTGCCGATACACCTCATCGATATTTAGAGAATTGGAATAAAGGGCTCTCCGGAAAATTCTCGGTTAAGTGCAAAAATCGTTGTTCTGACTTTGAAACCGATTATCTCGACAACTCAAAAACGTTGACTAGTATCAGTTTGTCTTGCGCAGTCTCATATCGTACTTAAGTGCCGTTCATTTTTCATTTTGCCCCCATTTTCAAACCGGAAGCCGCGGAGGGCCACGTTACGCGCGTGTATGTCTGTTAGTTTGCATTAGTAGGCTACGCCAAGGTTCACACATGGATTTGAGGTGTCCTAGAAGCTGTCACGAGAATTTGGAGTGCGTTTCCTATTTTTATTTGTGGGTTTGACTTCACAAGTCATATTATTTTCAGACATTTGGTCAGAATCGTTACTGATCACGCCGTAATCCTGACAGCACCACTACGCGTTACGTTCGATATTCGTACCCTAAGTATATTCAACGAAGTAGCAGGAACAACACATCGAGCTCAATAAGGACGTCCTGTTTGTACTGTAGCAATCCCTGATCCGCTAAAATAAGTATTAGGTAGCTGTATTGAAAGTCAGCGTATTTGCTTAGCAATTGAGTCCAAATGAAGCTTCGATTTACGAGAAAATAACGAAGATATGTCACAACCATAGCATTCTATGCAATTGGAAAGCGATAGAGCACATTGGACAAAAACTACGTAATGAGATTTCGACTGTCCAGGCCAAGTTGTTTGTATTGCTTGATTTATTTATTTAAAACAAGTGCATCTACAAGTATGAACGGAGATGCGTAAGATGGACGGACGCCAAGGATCGTGAAGCTGTTTTCGTTGGGTATGCCCGTGATAAGCGTGGGTATCGCCTTCTCGACAGCAGTACGCGGAAGGCATTTTACCGTCATGCTGCAGTCTTTTACGAGAGCAAGTCTGGTCGAATTGCTGCTGGATCCCCACTAACGCCGGATTTGTCTTATCTCTACTCAGCGGTATAACGACATGGATAATGCAACGATGGGACGCATACCAGCGCTGCTGGATGAAATGCATGAAGAAAAAACCCATGGCGACGTATGTGATGCTGCTAGTAGTGACAGCAGTCATGGATCAGGTCGGGCCGCACACGACGGACATGCTGACATGGCAGGTGGGCACTGGTAAAAACTTACATAAACTGTCCTAAAATGCACTAATTGTTTTAATAAACAACTTAGTATTTCTATGCTGCTAATCATTCCGACAGTACATTGGCTCTACCAGAGCCAACGTCCATATATGAAGCCCGCTCGCATCAAACAACCTTTAGTAATGACCAGCTGCGCTTCGCTTGGCTTGGCGCCCCTTCAGCGCCCCCGCGGTTCGCTTCGCTCGCGATATTAAGAGTGGACGTACTGGAGAGCGCAATACTCGGCTCGCTGGTGAGCTCGGCGCTGGGCCCGCCTCCGCAAATGAAACGGTTGGCGACGACCCGGGTCACCATAACAACCTGGCCCTCGAAAATCCTATCGACAAGCATAGTATTCAATATTTATTATGGAAAGTTGCTACCAACAGTTTCTGTCAGTGCTGGTCTGAGCTACATTACTGTCCGTGACCATCGAGATGTCAATTGCCATATATAACTGAACTGTTCGTGATCGACATGTTGTTGCACAGGTAGTATTATGCGTCGATACTGGAGACAGTTATAGCTGAAAATAACGAAAGTATGAATGGGTTCTTGAAATGGAAGCTGGCATCTTTCGTGGGTGTCCGACCTGTCTCTTTTAACAGGTTGTGTGGCGCGCGGCGTCGATTAGTGCCAAGTGGACTTGTCCGCCGATTTTAACCTCCTTGCTAATCAAATTGTTTTCCGCCCCAACTTTCCTTGGAACGAACACTTCTGCCATGTTGACGCTGTAGTTCCGGAAACTCAGTTGTGCATCATCTTTACAGTCGACCAGTGTCGTGCTATTTATGTTTACCGAGTTGACAGAGCGGTGACTAACTTCCCCGAATTGGCCTCCATTCTTCAAGGTAGACATGAGTCTGCAGTCATTCATTCTTTGCCCTGGACGCTTGCGACGAAAACAGAGGTTTCGTTTTCTGCACTCTTCACGGGAAATACCACTAACATGGACGCTATCGATTTCCATCGGCACAGCTGCATCTGCAACCCGGTCCTCCCTTCGCGGACGGAAACTCACACGATCACTTCGCACATTCGCATGTGAACACTCGAATTTGAGCGCCACAGAATGGCTTTTGGCACCGTTGAGCAACGTCGGTAAGCTACCCCTTCACGTGTCTCGTAACAAGTCCATGCACAAACCACGTGATCTGATCGATATCACTCATGTCGCGCACTTGACAAATAATCTGCTGGAACTTAGCGACATAGTCCTCCAAGTTCTCACACTAGATTTGCTTTAGCCGAAACAGTTCCGACCTCAGACGTTCTTGTAGATCCGGCGGTACAAACTCCGCTTGGAGCGTCTCTGAGAGTGAATTCAGTGGTGCGAACTTCCCTTGGTGGAATGTGTACCAAGCCGCTGCTTGGCCTTTTAGGTTCGCCGCCACCATTGCCATCAACAGGTTCTGGTTTTCTACCGCATTTATATCAATGTTTTTAGCACTAAAGTAAAGCTGTACTTGCTGCTAAAACACTTGCAGCGATTCGCCAATCTTCTCGAAGTACATGGGCATCGAGATTCCCACGACGCGGCGGTCACTTAACGTACTCGGCTTTATCTTCTCCAAAATTTGCTGATTATGATGCAGTAGTTGTATAATTTCGTGTTGTTGCTGGGCCATGACCTCAGCCATCCGGGCTAGACTGCGGTGCAAATAACAATCTTGTCAGACCTGGAATTGTTAACGGGCCCGGTGAACAGCAACAAGCTTCTGTTGAAAGCTTCGATGGTAGTGATCGGCGCAATGTAACGTTGAGAGAAGTCCAAGCAAGCTTGTCCATGGATGGCACGGTGTTCCCCGGTATCACTTTCACAGAGTATGAGCATCCTTAATCTCATGACGTAAATCTTAGTAAGCCTTGGCATACGCGGTATAATCCAAGGATTAACTGGCGTACACATCAAACCGATGTACCTCCGTCGTTCTTCACATGCCCCGACGTCAGTGCAGTACATGCAAAGGCCACTGACTAAAGCAGTGGTTGAAGCGATAGCACTGCCGCTGTCCGGTACTGCCTATGACCTTTACCACGTGAAGGTGACTCCTGCACCACATGCGAGCAAGTATCATCGTGAAATTCAGGAACTTTTGGATGAATTTCATGATGTTTTTCCAAGTGCATTGCCGATTGGTCTGCCTCCGGAGCGGCAAGTGGAGTTCGAGTTGAACTTGAAGGCGGATAGAAGACCGAGTAATCGAGCTCCATTTCGGCTTTCAAAGACGGAACAAGATGCACTTCAGCTTTTCGCTGACGATTTAATGGAGAAGAGATGAACTGAGGTGAGCGACTCCCCATGGGTGTCTAATGTGTCTGGCGTGCCGATGCGCGATCCTGCAACCGGAAAACAGATGAGCCGTGGTGAATGGCTACGCATCGGTAGCACAACGTCACTAGTACGCTGAGTTGTGGACTATCGCTACTTGAACAGCCAGGCTTTGATACCAAAGATTCCACTACCAAATATCGAGGGACTTTTTGACAGAATGGCGGGTACAGTGATTTATAGTGTCATTAACCTGGCCCAAGGCTACCACCAGATGCGGGTGAAGCCTAGTAGCCGGCCATTCACTGCTTTTCGGGCTGACAAAGAAACGTTCCACTGGTGTGTTGCTCCAATGGGAGTTGCAGGGATGCCTGATATTTGTTCTCGGTTAATGAGACTTTTGCTTGGCAAGTTTTTGTTTGTCGTGGAATATCTCGACTACATTTGTGTCTACTCGAAGTCGATGGAGAAGCATGAACAGCATCTCCGGGCTGTGTTTGACGTCCTGTGCTGAAACGCTTTATGCCCGGCTGGAGAAATGCTATTTTGCTTAGCCATCAGTACAGCTTTTAGGCCATTCTATTTCCCACAGAGGGCTTCAGGTGGATCACACTACAACTGCAGCGATTGAGCAGTGGAAAACCCCGACATCTGTGAAGGAGTTGCAGAGCTTCTTGAGGCTTGCTGGATATTACCGGCGGTTCATACATCGCTTTGTTAGCATTATTCTTCCGCTGAGCAACCTGGCGACAAGGGACAAAGTCTGGGAGTGGACGCGTTACCAAGAAAATGCATTCCTGGTAATTAAGGCTGCTCTGCAGCAGGCTCCAATCCTGCGGTTGCCCGACTTCGACGAGATATTTGTGGTGAGAACTAATGCGTCCAAGCAGTGCTGTGGGGTGTCCTTTCACAGCAATACGGGGGATTTGACCACCCCATAGCTTTCTATTCGAAACAACTGGGGAAACACGAGTTGAATTGGCCTGCTCATCAGAAAGAGCCTCTCGCCATTAAGCTCGCACTTTCGAAGTCACGACATTATCTACATGGGCGCAATTTTCTCGTCTACACTGATAATATTGCTTGCCGTTGGTTCTTGCAACATTCAACTGTGTCAGCTAAGTTAGCCCGCTGGTTGGACTGTGTCGCGCAGTTCGATTTAGAGTTTATCATGTTAAGGGTGTTCAGAATATCGTTGCAGATGCTCTGTCGCGCCATCTTCCGGAGGATGTTCACAGCGTGGAGGCTCAGCCAGGGTCTCAGACAGATGATTTAGTCAACGACGCGATCTTGGAATCTGATCCTGACGAGGATGTGCGCGTCAATACCTTTAGTATACACACTTGCTCCGAGAAATGCCGTACTGCGCAGCAACGGATTGACGCTCATCAGCGGGTTATGAACGAACTTGGCTCTCGGAACTCTTATGACTTGCATCTTCTCCTGGATGATCAGTCACGCGGGGTGAATGGTGGTCGGCAAAGGCCTGTCGTACCTCAGCAGCATGCTGCCGTTCAAGTTCACGCTACGTCGCGAGTCGTGACAAAAATTGCGTTGTCAAAACAGACTCGAGCATGCTTTATCGAAGGTTAGCACGTGGATTCCAAATACAGTTCGATTACCGAAATTGAATCGGCCCGCAGCGATGATGGTGAGTTTTACCGAAAAGATGAGATTGTGTACCGACGAACTGACGGTGCCGTGGATACAATCTGTGTACCTCGTGGTTATGGACTTCGTAAACAGATCCTAGCCGAACACCACAATGGAGCGCGCACCCAGTATTCCACGAACAATGGCTAAGGTATCGCAATGACACAACTGGACAGAGTTAGAGACTGGTGTCAACGATTATATGCGAAGCTGTCTGACGTGCGTCAAGTTCATGGTGTCAAGCTATAGGAAGAACGGCAAGCTCTTACCACTAGAGATGCCACCAGAATGCTGGCACCACGTTGGTGTCGACTACATCACTGGCCTACCAGAATCGAATGACTATGATTGCTTTCAAGTAGCTGTTGACCTGCTGTCAAAACGTGCTAAGTACGCAGCCATGCACTCAACGGCAATGGCTGCAGACTGTGAAAGAGTCTTCTTCGACACAGTTGTGCGGCACCATGTTCTGCACTTGATGTTTTTTCACAGTAAATTGGCCCTGTTCAGCAAAATCCGAAAACCGGAAACTGAAAAAAGAGTTCTAATACCCAGAATTGCTAGCCCAGTTGACCATCATTCCGATCATAGTATGTAGGGGGTACAGTGAGCCAGCAGCAGCACTGGCCTGAGTGGCAGCGACAGGAGTAACTCTGCCCCACCGGTATGGATAGACCCAGCGCGCCGCAGCGGCCTCCACGCGCATATCCGACTAGAACCGGTCTGTATGTTCTAAAGCAGACCGGGACAAGTGGCGTGAATATTGTCGGTAACAGCGGGTTCCGAGCGCTATACCTTACATGTCTGTGATGAGCTTATCTAGTGTCTATTTGGTGTTAAGGTGTGTAGGATGCGAGTACAGCGTACACCCTTCACGCGTGTATTGGACAAAGCCACCTAGCGAGGTCTTAGCGTCCAAGCATGCAGTACGTGTAAGCGGCGCTCACTGGGCGCGCGTAGCGCGTCATGATAAGATTCGACACCCCGCTCTTATTTTTCTCAAAAGGGGGGGGGGGGAGCACGAAAACAGAAGGATATTTAGTTCTAAATGTTCCAGGTCTCAGGGGACCTCATGAGGCTCCTGGGTAATGGGCACTGATGCGGGGATTTCTTGGAACTTTTTGCCATTTTTACCAGGTTTTAGTGTAAAAGAGGTGATGCTGAACATGTTTCCCCTGAAACCTGGGAAAATGTCATTTTTTCCCCCGGTTCCCGGTTCCAAGCGTTTGCTGAACAGGCCAATGTACAAAATTGATAGTCTTCTCCGTAAGCTATCGATTGTCCGAAAATCTTATTAACTTTGAGTTTTTGTAGAAAAAGGTGAAGTCGCAACTAGGTGCTACAAAATACTTTTCCGTCTACCATCCATTCATGATTGATGATGCTGATAATCGACCTTCTACTCTTTTCTTCTTCTTTTCTCTATAGATACCAAGCAAGCCTCTCATATTAAGTTTGGCTTACCAGTACGGTAAATAGATGCAGGTTGTATGAAATGCATATTCATTGCAAAACTGAAGATCAACAGCTAGTTAAAACTCGTGTCAGCTCTAAACATGATGATGGAGCTGCATAGATCATGGCGTCTTTTCATACAACTTCCGGTGTTGATGCTTCGGTGAACACTTTGCATAGCGTACGACTGAAGAGATTCGCTACTTGTAATGCATGATGCGTTCAAAGAGAAGAATGCTAGTCGCGAAGCCCAATTTAAGTCCATTTTCCTGGAAGTATGCTGACATGTCCGCATTTCCCAAAATTGTCACCGTCGAATCAGATTTTCACTTTTGCCCCTGGCTTGTGCTGACCAGCAAATAATATGATATGGACGCGCTTTACATGTATGCCCTCGACCGAGTAGAGTCGTGGATTGCTAATGAAGCCTTACTGTCAGCGATACGACATAGACTATGGTGGTGTCGCTTGCTGGAAGCTTTCTTATTGTTGTTCATGTTTCTTACAAGCAGAGTTCGAGCCAAGCCGTCCGGGTCTGTAAAATAATGAGTAATACTGGATGACGGCAACTCACTCAGCTCAATAAGTATCCAGCTACCTAACGGATAGTGAATAAAACTGGCTACCTTTAGTGTAACTTACCGAAATGACTTACTTTGTTGCACATAATTTTTCGTGGTTACTTACTAAACTGTTTTAAACTGATGGTCTTACACGAAATCCTGCCCTGCCGCTGGGAGAACAGGTGTGATCAAGTGTCTTTTGCTTATTAGCCACAAATTAGAACCTGTGTCTAACTTAGATTGACAGCAAAAAATCAGCAGCTTCGTGCAGCACCTTCACGACGTCATCAACATGTGTCTGAATAGCTTCAGCATTGTCATGGAACGCGATGCCATCAGCCAGACCGGGGCCGCCATAGCCGTCGTAGAACCCCGGCCCAAACACTACGTGCTTGTACCAGCTGCGATGTGGCAGTCCCTTTTCCATAGTAAGATGACGCTCTAAGTACATGAGTTTATCGTTCCAGTAGCTGAGATTAGCGCCAGACTTCAGAGCTGCCAGTTTTTGGTGAAATTCCTGAGCTTTCGCATCAAAAATGACAATAGCACGTCGTAGTTCTCTCAAATCAGCAGCATCAACACCAGAGTATTTCTCCGCAGCTTTTTTAAATTGCGTCTCGAATGATGCAACAGCTTCGCTCATCACAAGTCCGTACGTCGAGAATTCGAGCGGAAGTACAGCGTTGTCAGCCAGACGCAGAGCCATTAACCCCCACCAACGGCCTGTCGTCACGTGCGAGATATAGTCTGGATCCGCGAATATCTCCGAGTACATGATGCTGTCCATTGTGCTGTGGTAAGTACCGTAAGCACCTGGCAGACTAAAGCCAATGTTCGCAGATACGACACCCAAATGGTGACAGAAAGCACCAAAGTCGCTAGCCGTTCCCAGCACTGATAAAAGGTGATCAGGTCCAATAGTTCCCGACGTGGCGTTGCTTCGATGGTAGATTTCCGTCTGTGCGAGCCATTGCTCATAAAGCGTCTTGTGGCCAGATGATACCCCGCCAAAGTCGTTAGCGGGGATAGCGTTCGTAGTTTGGAAGAGAACCTTGGCGATTGAAGGCGAGCCACCGGCACCTGCCAGCGGACCTAGCGTAGTATCGACGTTCAGATACACAGTAACCTCCTCTCTCAACGTGACGGCGTTCTCTTCGACGTATTCTGTACTGCCCAGTAGCCCCTGCTCCTCAGCATCCCAAGACGCGAGTACAATGGCGCGTTTGGGCCTCCATCCTGATTGAAGCATGGTTCCAAATACTCTCCCAAGCTCTACAAGAACGGAAGTACCACTGTTCGGGTCGATAGCGCCACATACCCACGCATCACGGTGATTGCCTAGAATAACCTGCCTATCTGGCTCCTCGGAGCCTGCGATTGTACCTATAACGTCCCAAATAGGGCCGATAGAGTTATCCATTTCCAAATCTAAATTCACCACAGTGGTACTGTCGTCCCCAATATGATAACCATCAGGGAACGAGAGTCCACCCTGCCAAGTTGCGGGGGCTTTTCCACCTCCCAATGTCTTGAGAATATTCATTGCTTGTCCGTATGAAAGAGGCAAAGACGGTAGCAGAGGGATCGTCTTGACGTCTTCATATTTAAGGTATTTAGCGCCGAGAACGGAAGCCCAACCAGGAGTTAACGGATCTCCACACTCGTTGTAGATGGAGCCACGCTGGAATGAATTTTCCGGGTGCCAAGGACCTTTCGGATACACTGGACCCTTCCCATACCCGTCGTTCAATGGGTCAGAGTAGATCAGAACACCAGCCATACCGTGTTCTTGAGCTAAGAGCACCTTTAATCCGCGATAGTTTGTACCATAACGTACCAGTGCGATTTTTCCTTTGAGGTCAATTCCATGGTCCACTAGCCACTGGAAATCCTGCTGTGACCCGTAGTTTGCGTACACTACAGGTGCGGTGACATTCCAAGACGGAGAGTACGCCAAGAACGGTGGCTGTGCTGTAGAGTCCGTAGTACACGCATCATTAGCGACAGAAGCTTCCGTCAAATTGAGCTCTTGTGCAGCTTCTTTGGGCTCCACAATGGCAACACGTCGATGAATTGGAGTGGACAGTAGAGTGTAGTATTCCTTGATCTCCGTCTCGATACTGAACGACTCGAATTGCTGCACCGTGTACAACGCCGTCTCGTAATCCCTTAGACCCAGCGATGTGAGGCTTCGCGGAGTACACGTGGAGATACTGTTTAATATGCGCAACGTCCACTTTATCAACTAGTTGTTGCTCGACGTCGTTGAGCTCCGTCTCGAGTGCCACGTTGTGGTACGCGGGGCTACCTCCGTCATTCACAAAAGAATTGGAGCTTTGAGTCTCCTGGAAGTGACCGGTGGTTCCATACCCAGCAACAAGCAGCACGGCAGTCAAGCCAATAACACGAAGTAGTGACCGTTTCGAAGCCGAGGCACTTGCCAACGCTTCGGCATTGATCTGGTGGGCGTCGAAGGTGCCGTAGATATCACTAGACTGATCCATGGCAATCGAATCGAGACTGCGTAAGACGATCGCAAATTCGCGAATAACCGTTTACTATGCAGATGCACGCAGCATTCAACTTTGACGCAGGCAATGTCATGGGTATCCGGATGCCGGTACATGTACACTCACTTATCCGATCTCTCTGATATCGAATGTCGGCTATTGTAACCAATAGGATCGCCAGATGGACAAAATTGGCGTTCGATATCAGCGAATACGAAGTATCGTACTTATACGGAAGGATGATTTCGTTTTCTAATTTTTCAAATCAGCATTAGTTTGAGCTTCACCAGGAATGAAAAAGTAACTGGCAACTAAAAATATGTCCCCACAGTAGTTCTGTTCTCGTTGGGAAGTTGTACGACCACCACCTTCATTCATTCATTCTTACCAAATCCAAATACCGAGAACCACGACTTTGGCGCCTTGTTCTTTTCGTAGATGTTCGTATAGCGACTGTAATTCCCAAAATCGGGACTCGATGCAACAGCCCATGTGTTCGTCGAACTATTGAAGAGCATGCGATAAATATCTTGGGGCCGCTTCCCTGTCTTGAGCCAATAGCGAAACTTCAAATTTTCTTTGGCACGGCGCTTCCAGATCTCGTACCATTGTCGCTCCTCGGTAGTAGCGGATAATTCATCGATGTTGCCACCGCTAGACCTTAGAACCCATTGGTCGTTTTTACTAGCAACAGAGCAATCGGATTCAGCTGAATGAATTGACGTGGGCTTCGTGAGAGTACTGAAAATGCCATCGATCTTGATTAGCAATACAAAAACGACGGCAATGAGCGCGTTGCAAATACTACGCATGTGTGTTAATAGGTGGCGTCTTCACTGTCGGAGCAAACTTGATCACGAGGAAGCAAATTGCATACTACCAGTATGTTCGGAGCCTCAACTGCCGAACAGTGTGTCCGGCTTGTTTTTAGGTTTTGTGAAAGCAGGGAACGAGCAGTTACCTGCAGTTTGTGAGAGATTTAATTGATTTGCGAGTACAGCTGACTTAGTTTTGATTGCGAGTCTACAGAACGGGTGCCATAATCGGACCAAAGCGTCATCCAAGCATCAGTCTGTGATGTGCGAATACTGTACCTTGGCCTTTCAGTTGAGTTGAATGGTCTACAATCCCTCGTGGTGTCATCGCCTTGTAAATTGGTGTAAACGTTCACTCATGGAATGATTTTTGATATATCACGATGTACCCTGGATTAAATTCAAAGCTCTTCCCTCGTTGTTATGCTGTGTATTCGTGTCTTCAACTTACATCCTACAAGCTTCGTTTACGTGCTACATTACACTATTCAATCGATAGTTTTGTCTTTGCGTTTCTGCATTTTCTCGTCTTATTCTACTAGTGTAAGTATTAAATGCTGTCGTTGGATACCGGTATCTACCGGTACCTGTCTTATTTACCATGATCTAAGGAAAGTAGAGTGCTGCTTCCCTCGGGCGTGGAGTTACAACAATAAGTTTCATACGGTTTCTAGTTCTTCTGACAAGCTTAAGTTTATGGGGTGCACGAGTCGCTGAAAGTGTCTGGAAAAGCGCTTGAAAATTATGCGGTGTCGAATAATACGTTCTAAACGAGTCCTAAAATGTTGTATTTGTCCGTAAAACGATGCTTGTCTTTAATATGAGATAATACGATTTTATCTGTCTAGCCCCTGAACCGCGGGAAGGTCGCTGCGCTCGCTACCGACAGGACCCTAAGCCCGCTGCGAGAAAAATCGTACTTAATGCTTTTAGGACTGATAGGACATTTTAGGAGTCGTTTAGGTCGTATTATCTCTTCCAAATTACGCACTTTGAAATATTAATTAAATTGTCCTTATCCGACAAGGCCTATTATTAGGATGTGTTGTTTTCATTCCACTTATGATATTCGAGCAAGAGCCAATGAGCATATATATGTAGGTACTGTATTAATTATATTATAGTAAGTAGTCTAGCAAAACACATGATATTCTGGGATACATGTAGTATCCTGTACAAGCAATCCAATTCATGCTATTTGATGATGCTAGATTCAGAATTCATAAGGGATTGAAGAGGCGCTCTTTGTACACGTGCAGATGATCACAAATAGCTATATATAAAGTGCTAATAAATTTTCAGGGCAGATATAACAGGGCGCTTATCGAAGGGGGGCTTCTCTACCTGAAACTGGTTGAATCCGAAATGATTGATCAGGCAACTGAAGCAGCATACCGCATTCCTAAGCGAACACTCAAGATCTCATCATTTCAAACTTAAATAATTATATGAAATCCAGAATAATGGTAAAAAATACTGAGGTCAATACAGTATCAACAACTTGATGCCCTGAGATAGCCGGTAACCACAAAAGAACGACATGTCCCATGTGTTGTTCGTAGAGATGGTGCTGAGCTGAATATTACTTTACTGTATGGTATAGTGCTGGTGCCATAGTGGACCAAGCCGTCCTTGTTCGTTTACGCCTCACTTTGAAATCTGCTCAGAACAAGCAAATTGCCCACGCAATTTCTTCTCTCAAGTTGTGGTGCAGCTTCACCATGTCATCTTTCTTGCTGTAGTTCTTGTTCAAGACGTTTCCGCATTCAAAACAACTACGAACACTTCAAAGTTGAATTGCTGGTATCCATGCTCGGAAAATACATTCTCTGACACAGGGAGTTCTGACATGCTGACCGCTGAGTGTGGTATTTACTCGGCAGCTCTTTGATATTCTGGCGTTTGCGAAGCGTTCAAAGGAGACGAGACTGTTGACATTTTTGTAAAGCGACTTCCGGCCGCTGACCCCAACACGGCTACCAACGTCTGGTTCCTACAAGGAGGCCCCGGTTTTGCTTCCAATAATCATTAGTTTGTCTAGTAATACCGACGTGATCATCGGGCACGAATGCATTGATACTAGATTTTTTTGACGTGTTAATTTGATGTTATGGATTGTCGTAGTGGAACCCGCGGTGACTGCGCTGTACAAACAACTTAGCGGAACCGCGAATGTGTACACTATGGAACCGGTTGTAGCACATTTCTAGACTGCGTGGCAGCGCAGGCTATTACGAGTGGTTCTCCTCAAGGAAAAGCAATGGGTCCTGGAAGTTGCTTCATGTTCTCGGGCGCTGGAACGCAAGTACGGAGATCTCGCATCGTTCTCGACGACAAGTGGGGCAAAGACGTAGTAACTTTGACCTCTGAATTCTTGTTAAAGTGCGCCGTCATCACACGGTTGATTACGCAAATTGCAGAACGGAGTGCGGCCCGGTCGGATGATTACGATCCGACCCACATCGAATGTGATTGGCCAACACGGT